>JAVKLA010000014.1:4132824-4198120 GCA_034782735.1 Sagittarius serpentarius
TCGTGGGTTGAGATAAGAACAGTTTAATAGAACAGAAAGGAAGAAACTAGCAATGACACTAATAACAAGAAAGTGACGATAATAATACTAAAAGGATTGGAATACACAAGACAAGAGATGCACAATGCAATTGCTCACCACTCGCCGACCGACGCCCAAGCCGCACTCCTTCCCCTGCACCGAGCTGGGCATGACATCCCAGGGTATGGAATAACCCTCTGGCCAGTTGGGGTCAGCTGTCCCAGCTCTGTCCCCTCCCACCTTTCCTGTGCCCCTCCAGCCTTCTTGCTGGCTGGGCAGGAGAAGCTGAAAAGTCGTTGACTGAGTCTAAACCCGACTTTGCAACAACCGAAAACATCTCGTACTGAACCCAAACCATAACATCATACCAGCTACTAGGAAGACAATTAACTCTGTCCCAGCCGAAACCAGGACAGTGGCCTACTTGTGGAGTATCTCACTATGATTCGGTCCTGTATTGCCTACATTATGGCCATTTGGTTGCTAAGTGAAATCTTTGAACCTGTAGAGCTGTTTCTTGACTTACAATGTACGTCTCTCCTGTCACATGCCTCTAAAAGCAGTCATCAGAGGGAAGGCACAAGACAAATCTCTTAGCTTAAACAAGGAGGAGTTCCTGGCAGGTCTGGCAGGTTGGTCCATCATCAGAATTGAGTTCATTCTTTATTGCAGAATGGCTTGAATGTGCTGGGCATATTGCAAAACCTCTTGCTTTTCCATGTGTTTTGCAGCAAGGAGAAGACAAAAACGATTATGTACTGGGTGCTAAAGATTTTTTTTTTTGGGGGTGCTTTTGGTGAGATATGATAGTGGAAGATCTGTATTGTAGATATTGTACAGGGTAGATTCAGACTAGATATAAAGAGGAAATTTTTTACAATGAGGATGGTGAAACACAGGAACAGATTGCCCAGAAAGGTGGAAGATGCCCCATCCCTGGAAACATTCAAGGTTGGGGCTCTGAGCAACCTGATCTAATTGAATATGTCCCTGCTCATTGCAGGGGGTTGGACTAGATGATCTTTGGAGGTCTCTTCCAACTCAAACCACTCTGTGGTTCTACGATTGTGAAATTGCTGCGTATGTAACATGTAAGACTAGGCAATATTAACTGCTGCTCCAGCTGGAGGCAGAACTAAGGAGGGAGGCGTGAAGGACTCAGTTTTCTAATTGCCTTTTCAAACACTGGTGAAGATCAGAGTGTTAGAGGATGTACGGCAGCTCTGAGCTGTACCCTCCTGTAGCTCACCAGCTCAGCATTGCTACTTGAAACACAGAATCCACAGCTCTCTGTCCACCTCTGCCTCTTTCCCAATTTTAGCAGAAGTGAAGTGAATGTACTAGTACTTTCTCTAGTATTCTATTTTATCTTTGTCAGCCATGCACAATACAGACCTACTGGGACTCCAAAGGAACTTTGCATTTCTACATGCTACTTGCCATAAAGGGGCACAGTCAAGTAGATGGTTTGCTTTGTATGTTTAGTTATGTGTTGAAGACGCACGCAGTCTTCAATAGATGTTTCTCTGTTCACAAAATAATGAAAATAAAGAATTATGAGATAGTAGTACTAATAAAATGATAATATTTTAAGGCTTAGTTGGTTAGTGTATACTAATTCACAGCACTACAGGATTTTGTCCAACGCTTTCCGCAGATGACAACAATTACGCATTTTTCTTCTTTGCCCAGGGACTAAAAGGTGACCCTGGTAGTCCTGGTGTGGCTGGTCCTAAAGGAGAAAAGGTACTTTTTTTATCTATAAAGTTGTACATATATGTGTATGCATGATATTTCTTTGATATTGAACACATTGCCTTAACTACATGTGACGAACACCCACTGCTGCCAGCTGTGTAGTTTAAGGATTGAAGAATAAGAATACAGACTAACTGTAGATATGGCAGACAAGTACTCTTTATCACAACAAATTCTGAAAGGACTTCAGAGCAGGAGCCTAAGTTTGATGTTCTGAATTGCTCTCTGGGTGCTCTGATTTGCTCCCACCACTGAACCTGAAGGTCTCACAGCGCGATTCATACCTTAGTGACCTCATTCTGTGAACATTTTACACAGTCAGATGTCTTCAAATATGTGAGCTGCCACACTGACTTCAGTGGCCACCTTGTGCAAGTAAGCTGCAGCTTGTAATTTAACATATGCAAATGTGTTTTGAAGGATTGCTTTTTTCAAGCTGTGATTGATTTATGCAGAGGCCTGCCATTTTTCTTCCGTTTAACCTGTGGTGAACTATGTACATCTACGCCATTACTGAAAAAAAATACTGCTTTACTTACATATTATCCCAATCAGAGCATGTTTGATGATTATACTGAATTTACTTCTGCAGTGGTGGATATCCTCTAAAATGCCTAGAGGTTAAATATGTATAACTAGAGAGACTGCTGATTTACTTACTCTCCTGTTTTAACTAGGGAGACGCAGGACCTCCGGGACCAACCGCCTTGAGCGTAAGTGCACGTAAAACAAAAACAGATGAAAGAAAATCACTAAGAAATGTTGCAATTTTTAGTTTATTTGCAATGTAAATACTTCCATTATTAAATTTAAGAGCCAAGTCCCTTTCTTTAGAATGCCTCTGCATTTTCTATGTGAATTGTGAAGCAGGGAAAAGGGAGTTTTATAAATAGAAAGAAAATAAGCATATTTAAAACATCTTGTTTCCCACCAAATGCTAACAGTAATATTGTTTTTTTTATTCTGTGTATAGATAGTATTTGCTGGTTAAAGTGAAAGAATTCCCTTGTTATTTTTAGTGAAAAACAGTTTTCAGTAAAAGCTTGCAAAACTACTTAATGCTTTTTAAGATATTGTAAATATTCTATTGTCAGGTTATTTTATTAAGTACTTAGTTATGAGTGCAATACTCTATATATGACACAGTATTATATATATATATAGCATGCATATGTTCAAATTTGACACACAAGACCCTCTTTTCAGGAAGTTAGGATGTGAGGACACATGCAGCACCTGGATAGATGTGAGGCTGCCACAGCTCCTTGCCCGCAGGTCCAACGGGTAGCGGGGCTGAGCGTGCACTCCCAATAGGCACACAAACACACATACAACACATACAGACAGGTCTGGCCACACAGGTCAACACAGATGGACACACTCAGCGCTCCCACGAGCACAAACAGCACCAACAAGCCTCATCCTGTTACCCGCTCTGGCTGATCATGATGGTCTGCTACTGGGAAATACGTGCATATATATATATATGTATGTGCATCCCTCTAGTAGCTGAGCCTGCTGGTTAGTAGCCTAACGAGTAGATGCCCCTGCTCCTGGTCTCTCCAGTTACTGGCACCTGGACATTCTCAGCCCCACCGAGGCTCACAGACCCATTCCAGTTGCTGGTGCAGACCTGCTCACTCACACCCGCGCAAAAACATGCGTGTGTGTGTGTGTGTGTGTGTGTGTATACATATATATATATTCCCCTGGTTTTCAGGTCATTTCACCTATACGCCAGCCAGTCCAGCTTGATATTTGCTGTTGATCGCACACACACTCGCATGCTTGAGCTCGCTCCATTTCTTGGTACCACAAAGGCGTAGACCATTGTCTTTTATGAAACACATCGTATGCTTCTAGTTCCCTGCATTACACAGTAGTGCTGCTACCGATAATAAAAATAAGTAAAACAATTTCAGTTGTGGCTTAATTATAGTCCATTTAAATTTCAGTGACTGGACATGTCTAATAATATTTGAGAATAACATATGCTTCAATATGAAGCATTCTCTGTCCGGAAAAAGAGGTTGTAAAATTCTTTTCATACAGAACAGAAAATTGTTTAGTTTATCCTTTCAAACAGTTGCAGAGTTACATGTTGTAGTCTTGACATCCATACGATCTTTTTATCTTACATAATGACCAGATATGCATAACAAACAGATGGGAAAGGAAAAAGAAATGTAATGTTATAATGATGGAAAATCACTCACTAGATTCTTATGAAGAACAATATTTCAATAATTTAGGGTTTTTTACAATTTCTACAATTCTCAAAGGAAAAAAAGCAGATAGGTGTCTTCCTTTCTTTCTTTATAGAAGAAGTCTGTGTATCAGACTCGGAAGTTTGTCACCAATTCATTAATTCCCTTTACTGTAATTTACCTGCAAAAAAGAATCTGTGAGGTCAGACATGACAGCTAGTTGTCTGTCAAGTATCAAGGAAAGACTTCTTGAGTATGGATCTAACAGTTTCTTTGTGAGGCTCTGGTACGTGCCTGTGCACCAGGAAAGAGAATTGACTATAGAGATGGTGGAAGATATTTTTAATTTCCTTGCAATGACCTGTGCCCCAAGCATGTAAGAAACCTAAAGAGAAATTCTCCAAAACTCTCCAGGGCAAGTTTTGCTTTATGAAAGTAATAAATTCTGTCTGAATCCAAGTGATTTTGCTCACAACCTGAAATGAGAAGGCCTCCCATTAAGGACAATCCATTTGGGTAAAAACAACTGAGAATGGTGCAAAAGAGCGTGGCAAAAATGAAAAGAAAGAGGAAAGCTCCCGAATTCTTAGGCTGTGGTTCCACAGCATGAATAGCTCTTCCCCCAAACTCAGTGTTATGAGCTACTTCTACACTATTCATATTGCCCGTGTAATCCTAAATAAACTTCATCAGAACTATGATTCATAGTGTAAATGATTATAAATTGGCTTTTCACAATCTCTATTTCCCAGATCATAGCAGCAAGGATCTCCATTAGATCTGACAAACATTTAAGGATGTAACCAGAGACCCATAACGTAAAAATAAATTCTACTCTAAGGTTTCAAAATTAAGTTGCCATGTTTTATGGTACTTGTTTTTGGATTAGGAAATCTAAATATCCAGCATCTTGATTTCCTGGAGATAAATTAGTACTGTCCCCCAAGATCAGTGTCTGTTTGCTACAGTTTGTGTCTTGCTAGAGGTAAACAGGGCCATTTGTGTCCTTTAGCTCTTGGATATACAGACAAAATGTGTGTTGAAAGGGTTAATGGTGAAATATTTTTAGTAAGCAACCTTGATTCTAGGATTGTTGCTGCAATAGATGGATTGGAGTAGATCTTGCTTCAGATAGATTCTTACAGGCCTTGAAGGGATCATTGAAATAGATATAGGATACTTCAGAAGATAAGACACAGGAAAAAGAATTGAGGATGCCTATTTTCTGTGCGGTATAGGACCACAGAATGGTCCTTTTGAGCATTTCTTGTGTAAATGATGGAAAAATGACTACATCGATTCTGATAGCAGCACCTGGGTATGTTAGGCCTGTTTTGAAAGCATTCATTTTCTTCAGTTGCAGTTGTGGACACTTAGCTTTCTTAAGGGTCATACTTGGAGGTTAGTAGTGTGATACCGAAAATCAGAAGCTGCTTTCAAATTGACTGAACTTACTCGTTCTGTACCTTAAGTGATTCACTTGCATAAAATGGACTTAGAGAATTACATTTCTTTGATTATAAAATGCTGTGCAAATGTTTCAGTTCAGTTGATTCAGGCATGGCAAGATGTCTCTGCATTGGTGCATCCACTGGTGGTCATCTTCACACTTTTTTAAAGGAAACCTTTTAAATTTTAGGAAAGCAGACACGAGTCTTCAGAGGGATGTTAGTAACTGACGTACTGAAACATTTTTCTTTTTGTGTAGCAGCTGAGAGAAGAGCCAAGAGTGAGTGTGAATTGGTTTAGCAGTTTGAAGACAGATTACAACACTGCAGGGATATATGGCCCAGCAGGAAGGCTTTCTCTCTCCGCCGCTGTAAATGGTCATGCGTTTCTGTTGGCAAGAGCTAAAACAAGATGAATGGCATGAATAGTGGTGGCTTGGGGAAAATCCGGTCTTCAGAGTTGTTTTATTTGTGTGACTTCTGTGTGGCCGTGACTCTTATGATACATAATCGTGAAAGGAAGACGTCGTATCTCACTGTGAATAAGTAGTAGGTCAGATAATATCAAGATTCATGTGTCACTGAATGAGAACTTACTATGTCAGGATCATTCATGCTGTTACAGCCAAAATGTGACATCAGCGTTTCAGTTATGAACCCTGTTAAAGCAGAGTTTTTAAAAAATGTTCCATTCATCTGGGACTCCTGCATAATGTCATAAATTCATCCTGTACTTATAGTCATTTTTATTTTTTCCTAATGTGGAAATGATTTATTTCTTTTTATCAAAATGCAAAATGAATTATTATGCTGGGGGGCAGGGAGGGAAGAGGAGTGAAAATAATGACACACTGTTAGAGCTAAGTCTAAAATGCATTTGGACAGGGAGGGAGGGAATATTGAAAGGGACTTGGTTTCGCTTGAACTGGATGACTGGGCCTGGGTCATCGACCTTCTGCCCCGGTGCAGTTGCACATTGAGACAGGTGGGAAACGATGGCATTACAGCGCTGTGCTGCCCTGCGCAGCTCTTCCATTCCTATATATTTCCATAGGAATCACGCAGCAGTGGAATAAGCTGGAGAAAGTCTACCACATATGCTGGTCTCGGTATAAACGAGAGCATCAGCAGTGTTGTGCAGGGCCAGAGCGTTCTGCCCGCACGCAGACCTGCAGCCTGGTCTTGTCCTCAGCATGGGGAGTGTGAAGGGGGCAAAAGGCTGCGACTGCTTCACTGCAGTCATTCCCAAACAGCTGGTTGGTGGTCCTTCGGTCCGCGGAGAGTTGTCTGTAGCTAATCTACAGAAGCATGTAACAGTAAGTAGTAGAAACTCTTGGTTTCTTTCATTTGTCTGTGCTATTGGTACCTGCGAGAGCCTAAAAGGTGTCAGCAACCCTGTGTCTAAAAGTGCTTGGGCATCCCTGATGCGTAGGAAGTGCCGTGCTGCTCAGAAGCACGGTAAGTGCGCTCTGTCCTCCAACATGAAGAAAATTCAGAAGAGAACAAAGTTATTGGTACTTGGAGGAAAAAGCTGTATTTTTAAAAGTGTTTGACTGACAAATATAGCCATTATAGTCTCTGTAAGGAACGAGGGATACTTGTAGGCAGTAGGTATGGCGGAATTCATAAATACCTGGCAGCTGTAACAGCCTATCCGGTGGATGAGCATATGCCAAACTGCGAAACAGGGGAAATAATACCGCTGCTTTTTTTAAGATGCCAAAATGCTTTTATGAGTTTGAAATGGAAATTTCGTGGCTCAGAAAGTGCATTGCTCTGAAGAAGAAAGTAGAGCACTGAATACTCCTGGTTGATGTCAGTTAACAGAAAATCTGTACTGAAATCCTAAAGCATGCACACTTAAAACTTCTCACTTGCAGCAATAGCAGAGACTTCAGAAGGAAATTGTGTGTATGCCTAACTATACGTTTTTGCAGTGAATAGGATTAGAATTGCAGCCCATGTGTTTCCGTACGTTTCTTTAAGGCAGGTACGGAAGTCTTGTCAATACAATTGCATCATTCTTGCATGATAAATTAGAGGGAAAAAAAGAAACAGTGCTGCAGCACAAAATGTGCGAAGCTGTAAAAAGACTTATGAAAATTTTACAGGCTTTATGTAGAATCCTAATGAAATTAGTAATTTCAGTAGTTCTAAGCATATTTGTTTGGTTCATGCATTATTCATACAAATATATTTGAGTGGCTCAGATTGTTAACTCTGACATATATGTGCATATTTAAGCACTTTTAGTAAGGATGTAAAGTTTTTCTATGTTTCCATGGAGTCAGTTAACACTACACAAGTCAAGATGTATGTATGTATTTTGTCTCCTCAGTTATGGCGGTAGTTTTATGGGAGCGGTCCAAAGTCATGATTAATTCTCGTCCTTTCTTTATGCTAGCTTTAATTTCTCTGGTATGTTCTTTCTGAATTGCTCTGTAAGTACTAGATGTCTCTTTTCATTAGTACTTTTCAAGTGTCTCATACTGCATGCTGGGAATATATTTTGAAGTTTTCTCCCTAATTATGCCCACTTTAGGCAGGGAAGTGTTTAGTCTTTAACAGTTTAAGTTGCCGGATAAATTGGACTGTTGCTGAGGTCCCTTCAGAGAATAAACAGGAGGGATTATGCTGCTATGTTGTGTGGTTTTGTCAAAAAGTGGAATTTAGTGGCAGAAGCGGGGGCCTGTTGCGTGCAGGGGCACAGCTGGCTCCGCAGCTTGCCCGCTCTGCTATCCCCAGCTTAAGCCCCTGCGTGCCGTGTCAGAAGTGCGACAGGTGAGGGAAGGTAGCGCAGCCATCTCTTGTAAAATATATGATAACCATTCCTCTTGACACTCGATCTGCTGCTTTTAGTTCCTGAGGAAAACGAGCGTCCGTACGTATGTTCCTGCGAACCTATCCCTTTCAGGAGTTATAAAATAGTCATCCAGATGGCACCAAGTGTTTACGCAGAAGCCGAGGCTTAAGTCAGTCACAGACAGAAGTCCCCAAGACTTGCTTACTAAACAGATAGTTGGAATGTTGGCTCCTAGGTCTGGTTAAATCGAGCCAAAGGAAGCTGGTGCACAAGTGCGGCGCGGAGGCGGCTGCGGGAGGAAGCTGCAGATTCAGGCCCGGGCAAGCTCCGCTGTCACTTTTGGCTCTTCCCTCCCTAAACAAACACCAGCAACAGATGACGCAGCTTTCTCCTTGGAGCTTTGGCAGTTATTTGTGTAAAGCTAAAAATCACTTTTGGCAGCGTTGCCTAGGAATTTCACAAATTCATTTGATGCAGCACTTTGGTTGTAGCGTTAATTATTTAGCATTTATGCGAAACTCCAAAAAGGAGGCAGTTGGTATCCCGGCTGTCTTGCTGTTGTAATGGGCAGCAGTGTTTTGGATGATTCTTCCTGAAAAATCATGTGTCAGTTCTTGCTTATCTTGACTTCTGCACACGATTCCTTTCTTGTCTCACAGTGGAAAAAATAAGTTATCTGAATAACTTGTATTACGTAAGAAGGGAACACACCCCCCCATTAGTAAGTATCTCAACTAATATTATCCTCTCTTTCTTTTCATGTAATGACATAAAGGAGAGCAATTCTAGTTAACTAAAGAAAAGTATAGACAGAAAATTATATTTTCGTTCTACATCTTTTCTTTTCATATACATCCCTCGAAGAAAAATCTGAATTTTATCTACTTGAGCTTTTTTAATGGAGATGTATTAATTTCATTAAAATATTGAACTGTTCAGTTGTTTTGCATGAGATACAGTGATCTTTAACTCTCACAGTATAACTTGCAAATATTCTCTTTAAAAAATGCTTTTTAAGTATGGAAGCAGATCCTATTAAGATTACCTTTTTGGTGAAATAGAAGATGTTTTAGCAGTTTCGGTCTGTTTTTTATCTTCTTTATGCAGTAATACTGATATTGAAGGCACAAGTGAAGACTGATGTTTTAGCCTCACAGAAAATTTATTTTTCAAAAATTCGCAGTTTGCTAAATTGGCATGAATGTGATTTATGTGTCCTCCGTTAGAAGAATGATTTGAGAATAGTCCCATATGCAGTAGACATCAGTGTAAAGAATCATTTCAAATTACTGCTCTGGATTTTAAATGATACTTTTTTTGCTTAGAAAATACACCCATGTCTATCAAAAGTACTAGGTTCATAAAGTGTGAACTTCTGTGAAATTACTCTTCCAATTTCCCTTTGAAATGATTGTCTCTGAAGCAAAGTTGATTTCAATTTCAGTTACCAGAGAGAGATAAAGAAATGACCAAACCCGAAGCGTAATGAGAGCAGTGAGGAATGTATTTTCTGTTTGCTTCAGTAATAAATTACCATGAAAATGTAGCTGCTCAAGTTTTCTGGCAGACTGAAATACTTCTGCTAAATGCTGTCTCCTTTCCTACAGAAGTAAATGGGTTGGCAGCAGTTCTGAAAGCAAAATTGTGACCTGTTCCACTTTGCACTCCCAAGCGAAACAGTATGACTACTGCGGTAGCAATAAGAGGCCAAACGTGGGGTACAAATCTTTCAACTTGCTATCTCTCCTTATTTCAGTAAGGCTATGGATGAGACCGGGTCATGTTTGGAAATGCTGAAGATAGAGGTATTTGAGATAAGTGGCAGTCTAATTTCCCTCACTAAACGGTAATACAACAAGAAATGGTCATCCATCTGTGATTTTCCTGTGCCGTTTTTCCCAATCTAGCAAAATTTTGTAACGGCGAGGTGTGTCTGCAGGCTCTGTGGGTTTCCGCGTGGGTGGTGATGGGCAGTCTTGTGGACAAGAAGAGGAAACCATCATAGTCATATTTTAAGATGTCTCTCTTCCTCGCCCTCCTGTTCGGGCTTCGAGGCAGGGCAGCAGGACAGTCGCAGCAAGTAAACTGGCTTGAATATACCTGGGAAACCAACACTGTAGCAGTCTTGACTGCAGGGAAGATTTTTATATTTCAGCTCCTTTGCTTGCTGAGGGTAATAGCTCGCTCTTACATGAGAGGAAGCCACGCATTTCCCCTCAACGTGGTACAAACAGGCCAAAGAGGAAAATATCTTCAAAATAGGATAGAAGGATCACAGTGACGATCATGACCTGCGCAGCAGAACTCGTCATCTGGTAACCCCTCCAGATAAGCAGATGTATTTAAGACCGAATTGAACCGTATCTTGACGCATCCTGTCTGGGATGCTGGGACATTCTTGCCTGAGTGCAGCCACAGCAGTACCACCCATCCCACCAGCAGTACTTGGGAGGCTGGGGAATGCTCTTCAAGTCCGTCAGGCTGCAGCTCCTTCCAGTGATCAGACGTTGTGTTATATCAGGAATTTGGAAATCCGTGGTCACTTTTTACCTGGCTCTTGATTTGTGTGATTCTATGCCGCTCTACTTCTGGGCTTTACAGAGGGATCATTGTATACGTAATTCATCAGTGTGACAGCCTCTCTTGATCCTGGGGAGAACTGCGCGTCGAACTAGGTCAAATGCCTGCAGTGGGAATTGCCCACCAATTCGCTTGTAAAAAGGCTTAAGTGTTGATTTTGCTTCAGTAGGGCTATACCTTTCTGCTTATAAACATATTGTTTCCGAATTGCTTAGCCAAATCATGTCTTCTATAGCTGGGTCTTTTTAAAGTAGCAAGTTTTATCATTACAAAACCTCGCATATTCAAGTGGTTAAAAAATGACCTATTCTTACATTAGCATGATGTGCTTCTGCATACCTAATTTTGTCTTTGCTTGACTCGTCTCACTAAACTACATACGCTTTCTCCCTGTCAGGTAGTATTTATTCCATAAAAATTGAGGTCATGTGTTTGCTGGAATTCACAGTGAGGAAAAAAATGGATGACAGTAGTTTGTGTATAGAACATAGAAACCAGTCTATAAAGGTCTATAATGAAATAAATTTTGTGCCTTAATTAGACCTGCCTTGTTGTAGTTAGCATTTGTGTTACATTTCTGTGTTGAGAAGGAAAGGCTGCAGTGCTCAGAACCTATTTCAGCAAACCTACCTACAAGTACATAAGGCAGCTGTCTAGCCTTCTGCTTCAAAAACTATCAGCTATGTTTTGAAGCAACTTTCAGAATACCAAAAATATACTTACTTGTCTAATATTTCACTCTTTTAGCATCAGCCGTAAGCTTCTGGAGGAAGTAATACAAATAAGAACTTTACGTGACTTCCCTCTTCCACTTCAGCCAGGATTTTTTGTTTTGTTTTAATTCACGAAGAGGTCACGATAAAAGCCTTGCTTTTGTTCAGAGTGTGTTCTTGGGCAGTTACTCTGAGCTATTAAATTTATGAACCAAGTCTCCACCATGTCTCTGCGGATGCCTTTCGTGATGTATCAGGCATTTTAAAATGTTTTTGTACCTGCAAGGTCACATGACAGGATTTTAGCCCTTCTATAATAAGTGGCTTCTGATAGCTACATGCCAGCTAATACACTTCAAATTGATAGCTTATGAAACTTGAAACAGCTTAACTGGCTGAACTGTTAGCTGATTTTTCTATCACTTCCAAACACATTTTTCTTCTACCATCTCAAGTTTAATAATTCTTACTAGCTTTTGTCTCCTGATACTTGCAAAAAATATTAACTGTTAAGTATTAAAATGTTAATTCCTACAGATATTTTCAGTGACATGCAAGTTCTTTTAAAAGCTCACTTATTCTACTGTAGCATTTTTAAACCTGTCATTTTTTCTGTATTCCCTCAACTAAAGCTTAGTCTAAGTTTTGACGATATTTTGTTTAAATATCTGTCAGCATGTGCTTCATAGCGTGCTTGCTTTTTCTTTATGTAGCTTCACAACCAGCATCTTTTCCCTTGCCATCACTTCCCTTTACAGTTTACCTCTTACACAGGAATTCACAAGTTTCTGCTTTTAACTTCATTTTCAAGATTTTGTACAAACCTCTTGTGCCTGCCTGTGCATCATGTTTCATCTCTTTCCATAGCCATCCTCCCTCATTTTAATAATTGTCTAAGTTTCAGATGCACCTGAGGCCATCTCCAGCTTACTGACTGATTTTTTAAATTTTTTTTTCCCCAAGCTACACGATAATGTTTGAGACATTTCCACTTCATGTTCCTCAAGCTTCTTCAGGCATGTAACTCCAGGGGGCTTGCCTGGTCCATGACAGGTACAAGCCCGAAAGACTGCGTATGTTATTTTAGTTCACTACTTCTTACTTCACGGAAAAGGGTACCACCTTCCAACCTCAAAGGTGGCCTAGCAGAGTCAGGAAAACCCCGTGCATATTAGGCCACCTTGTAAGGATGCATTATATTTGCCTGCCAGCCTGATGCCACAGGAATAATCTGTTCTTATATCTCACTTTGCCTTGTGCTATTCCTACACCTCCTTTTGCTTATCGCCATATCCGTCCTCTTGCCAGTGCAAGACTATCAGGGTGACACATAGTGAATTTTAATTGCTTGGATGTTGTTTGCCTGGGGAGATGGTACATGTAAAATAGATTTCCTTCTGGACAGAAATGATTTCAACACAATTGATGGCGTAGCCTGAGAGGCAACAGGTATGTATGTTCAGTCCGTATTCTGTCCCTGTCTGTCTGCAGCGGTGGGCTCCTTTGGTGGGGTTTGTCTACCCACTGTGCCATCCGTGATTTGAGGGAGTCAAGAATCTGATCTTTGATCTCCAAAGGGAGGTCTCCAGAACTTAAATAGGGATAAGACCTAAGTAAATACTTACAAATACGTACTTCTTTTCTGTGGTAAACTGTCACATTCGTTGCCCTTGTTTTATAGGAGTTCGGCAGGGGATGTTTTATTCATCCCTTTAGAAGATTTCGCTGCCGAGAAGTTTTCATTCCTCGTGCAGGTTTCTTCTTCAGTTGTTTTTCCAGGATCTCATTCAGTGAATTCTGAACAGGATAGCATTGCTAAGTCATTACCGTTGCCAAGTTACTGTGGTTTTACAGCCGTGTTAGTTAACATGGCCCATGTTGTCCTATCACTTTTTAAACCGAAGATCCCACTGAAGTTAGTGTGAACTTTTACCTCAGTTTGAATGTCAGGATGTGGCTCCTTGTACAGGGTAGTCCTCCCTGCCTAGTTACCAATTGTAAGCTGCTCTCCTCCCTTTCCTCGAAGATAAACCTCCTTATCTGGTTCCTTTTTCTTGACAATAATATTGTAGAGAGAAGAAAAAGAATAAAAGTAGTTTGTGGACAAAAATGTTGGCTATTAATTATCATTATTATGCAGTTACATTCTTGTGTAATTCTTGTCCCCTTGGAGCCTTATTGTACAGATATGTGAGGCTAAGTATTTCCTCCTCCATAAAACAGACGTTACAAGTTTTCATCTCATTCCCTTGCATAAAGTTGTCACTAGAAATGAAATATTAACAAAACAAAACTCCATCTCTTCCTGAATTCCCAGAATTTCTCTAGAAAGGCAGAATATTGCTAACAGTTGGACAGACAGAATTCTCTGCAAGTTCCAAACTACGCTGAGGAAAAAGTAGAGGAGGTTTACAGAGGTCACATTCACATACTGCTTTATGAGTTTGTGCTCGTATAAGCTACGTAACTGCACTGTAATTAACTTACCGTGTTTTATTTGTTGGACACAACATTGTTGTGCATATTCTAATTCCATAAACTTTTGGGGAAAGATGGAAATGGTGCTTATCAGTTTTGTGAAAGATCCTAAAGCTTATCTTGTTTACATTATCAACTGAAGTGAAAGGAGAAATACCCTATAGTGAAATACTGTCCGAGATACTCAGCTAGCTTCAGTGTTTGAAAGCAGAGAAACGATAGGAATAGAGAAACTCTTGAACTGACTGCTTTTATTTAAAATTGAAGTCAGACTTCATTCTAATCAACTTGAAACACCACTTGAAGATATATGAGCTAGCAGCTTTGGCATGCCCATTTACTTTCTCAAGTTTATCTTGGGAATTAGAGATCATGAATGAACTTTTTAAATTCATTTCTGGAAATCTGGGCACTTTTAAAAATCATATTTCTTGAGGGCCTTAGTTTAGCCTTATTGGGGCAATAAATATATGTAATTGATTATAAATAAGGAGTTCAGAATTTGACCAAAGATATAACTCAAGCTGAAGCGATACCTGAGTCCAAATAATTTAAATGGTTAGGAGTTTAATATTTTAATATTTCAAAGTCTTAAATGAACCAAACACAAGTTCTTTAATTCTGTGGTACCCTGTAAGAATATGCAATGTTACATTCAAGACTTTTTTAATTATATAAAGTAGAACTGTTCAGTGCTCTTTGCTGTTTGTATTGAAACCGATTTCATATTTCTTGTTGCTATGATGGAAATTGGACAGCTTCCTCAAAGTAATTTTTTTTAAAAACTGTGTTCCAAGGTGACTCGTAAAGTAAGGGGCAGGGGGCACTGTTTTGAGTACAGAGCTGTTATTTGAAGGCTGTATGATTATATCGTACATTAATCAGATATAAAATTAAAGCCCCAAACAGTCTGTGATTCTGCCTGTGACTGCAAAGGCAGACCCTTGCGCGGAGCCCAGAAGGAAGGCTCACACGTTGAGGGTACATTCAAAGTGCCCAAAGCTCCTCTGCCTGGTTCAGGGGAGAGGGTGAGAGAGAAGGGGCTCTGAAGGCTTTTGAAAAGCCGAGCCAGGCACGCAGAGGAAGCTGCACAGGGCTGGTTCTTGCAATACAGCGAGCACAAGGCTATATTTAGGTCCCTTTCCCTCCCCTCCCTTCCCTTCCCTTCCCCCTCCAGTGCCTATATTTGAATTTGAGTTGTAGCGTAAGTTGTCATTCATTTAATACCACTTTTTTTTTTCTTATGGCATCCTAACTTAATAAGATAAATCACTTTTCATATAACACCGTAGTTAAATATAACTATGCTTAAGTAGTGCTGACTTACCTCTTCTTTGCCAAATGATCCAGCCTTTATATGGAGGAATGTGATTAATCATTATTGTTTGCATTTTTTCTTGCACCAGAATATAACACTATCCTGAAAGCAGTAATTATGAATAACCTATTTTTATTATTAGAAATAATGGCTTTGTCTTGACATCTGGCTCTTTGGCTTAGTCTTATTTCTATAGAATAATAGAGGATGAAAATAACACTGAATGTTATATTTGTTTAATGTTTGTATTTTCAGGGTTTGCCAGGGCTGGAGGGTCCCCAAGGTCCACCTGGCAAAGAAGGTCAAAGGGTGAGTAAACTTGGTGAACAACTGGTGAGTGTGCTCACTGACCTTGATGTGTGACTTCTTCCTAAGCGCTAATAAAAAATGGAAAGGTAGCAGCTGAGTATGAAGCATGCTGACAACAAACTGAGCTTTGACATTTGAGGTTTCTCTTCAGTCGAAGGAGATTTAACAATTTCAACCATCTAAAGTGTTTTAATGACTGGCAGCACAGATGTAGAGATTGTCATTTGTGCAGCGTGTTTCTGCTGAAATTTTAAGTGAAAGAATATTAAAATTGCTTAGAAGTTTTCATTTTTTGCAGGGCTAGACCATACCTTAATATGTCCAAGATACATAAAAATAGGGATTTAGGGTCGTTATCTAAGATATTAACAGAAACCAGTACTAGTGCCCAAAGTTTTGCTGTAGATGCTGTTATGCAAGTGTCAGAGCCTAACATATATATTTTTATATATATATATATATAAAAAGAAGAGAGATACAGTAAGGGGCTGGGGGGGGGGTGGAGGGGCAGTGCGGGGGGAAGACATTATTCCCAAGAGATGAAATAAACCTTTGGCTGTTTGGAATTTTAATATAATGAAGTAACTGACTGACTGGTTTCTCTGTTTTATGTTTTTCTTCTCCCTGACTTACTGAATTTGTTAGTTCAGTAGACCAGATAACGAATATTTATGATTGTGGTATCGCAAGAAATAATTCAGTTTTGAGAGCTTATAAACTAGTCTGCTCCTAAAAGTTTGGGAAGATACTCAGACTCAAACATTTCAATATTTTTATGAATTAAATTGTGCCCAGTTTGTGGTTTTGAAGTTGGCGCTCTCAGTAATTCTTGGTTTGTTTAGGCATCTTGATATTTAGTATCTCAGTTAAATTATCTGAAGTGGAAGGATTTAGTATTAGTCATCATCGCTCTTAGTCAACTACAGTGAATTATTAAAGGCCAGTTTGATAATTCCAGTAATAGTAATTACAATAACAGAAGACCAGTTCTAGAACAAAATGAGTAATGGCGTGTAGGCCCCAAAGCTATGTTTTATATTGTTTTTGAAGTTATAAAAATAGTACTAAATTTCACTTAGCTTGAACATGAAAATCTGAAAGCTGAAGTTACTTAAGTTTCATGGTAAGGACTGAGAACCCGTTCTCAAAAAAGTCAATATTGTAAGGGAGAATCAAAAGTTATGTGGTAAATATACTGTTAAAGCATATTTAATAGCATATTAACACGCTTTTAAGGATTTTATAATTGCTGTGATTCTTACTGTTATGCACTTAAATATCCAGGATACTGAAAAGCTATGGATATCCAGTTTTAGCATATTTTAGAGTGTTTTTCTGTGGAGTATTGAATCTGCAGGAACACACAGTTTATTTGTTCTCCTTTAGGAACAGTTATAAATACAGCTGTGTTTGAGACATCACTCTTTGAACTTCTTAATTTTTTTGAGGCAAAGATTTGGAGTTAACACACTGTGTTATATAATGGTGGATAAATGAATTTGGAAATTTGTTTTTTTTTTCCATCTTGCCGTGGGAATTAGGGGGTTGATACATTCATCATGGACACTTCCTATTCGCACATAAAATTGAACTGCTCTCTCACTCCAATATCTATAAAAACAGGAGTGTTAATTGTTTTATAATCTTAGCCATGCATACAGTTGCCTTGAGCCAAACAATGGGAACAGCAGACTGCAGAGCCTCAGCATCTGTCTTTATCTTTCTACCACTGAGATGCTCACAACAATACTCTTTCTGCTGGCCACCCCCGCCCAAGCATTGATAACATAGTTTGCAGTCTTAATTCGACTCCCATGTGCATTTGCATTTCCAATACATTTAATTACACAGTAACATGCTGTTTGTAGCGAGATCTCTGCTCTGTTTAATGACAAACAGGACAGTGCACATCTAATGGCTATTAAGTATTCCTTTTTATTTAATTATAGATGTCATGTTCCTCTGTGCTACTTCCAGCAGATCCTCCAAATCTTTCACATTATATGAAGTTATCGGTTTCGTCATGGACTGTCTTTTGAAGATTAAAGCATAATATTGAGTGTGTAACTAACTGATGACTTTTCTTCAACATATTGTTCAGACCTAAAAGTGATATTGTGCCCATTTTGCAGACTGAGACTGTAACATACTAGGAAAAAGAAAACACTCCAAAAAATTTGACAGTAGCTATTCAATTTGATTGCCACACTTTGAGAACCTGATTTTTTTTTTTTAACTTTCTATTTGCATTGTACTTGTTATATTCAAAGTTCTAATTCCCACTTATCTCAGGAGCAATTTTAAGTGTTCACCTCCTTTGAAAATCAGGCTTAGATTGATAAGGAGTTGAGAGGAGAATCATTAAGTGTGTAAGTTACAGAACTCTCAACACGCGTTAAAGCAAGATGTAAGGAACTGAGGAAATTAACAGTGTTAATGGTGATACCGTCAAAAACTCAAAGAAATGCGTAGCAGGCTCATGTTAGCGCTAGTGACTTAGGTAAGCAACAGTACAAAATGAGATAGAAAGGGAAGAAAAAAGCCATGCCAGTGGATTTATCCCTTCTTGAACTGGCCTGAGCCATGCATTTTCATTTTCAGAGTGTTTTAAATGGGATTTTATTAATCATCCAAGATCAGAGTTTAATATTAGAACTACTAAGAAGTGCCAAAGGTGGGACCCTGTCCCAGAGCGGCACCCGTCTCCCTGCGTTCCCTATAGAGGGAACTAAGACAAAGGTACCCCTATTAAGAGAAATAGGTCTGGGTAGTAGTATTTCTTTCATGTCACAGGAATAATCTGCATCAAAAATTACATGGTAAAAATACATATAATAATTATTATGGAAATAGAATAAGTGTAATTATGTATCATTGTATAATTATAAGCATAAAAATTAACTGAATTTTAGATTTTTAGTGTAAAGTTATGCCAACCTTAAGATACTTATTGACGTATATGTGAAATTGGCTTACAAGCACAAATTTACAACATCGCTGAATTAGATGATGGCTGTGGGTTATTTATTTCAAGAGTAAAGGGGGATCAATACATTATTTCAAATAAAGTGATAACAGCTTTTGTCCAATAGATACACTGTAGATAGGGTTACATGGTATCATTTGAGCCAACACGTGATTATTAAAATACTGAATATGTCACCTTCTGTGGCTTGGTGGTCCACTGTATTACTACCGTGTGATCCTGCTGGGATGTGATCTTGCTCCCGTGTCAAAGAGCAGTTTAGGTTCTTACACGTATAAATGATGGTACGCAAGTAAGTCAGCAATGGAGATGGATGACAGCAGTGTGTGAAATGTCTTTTGTTCGAGTTGGTCTCCCTGGATGCTTTCCAGATATCCCAAAGGACGAAAGAGTTTGCAGAAAACAGCGTACACTAATGTGATACGTTTACAGAAATGCACTGTAGGGAGATCATTCAGAATGAGAGAGGTGAAGCCCTAAAATCTCTGTGACTAGATCTGTGCAGCATTAAAGGATCCTGTATCAGGATGCATGCTCTATTTTTTTGGTGTTGCTTAAGAGAAAATTCCAAACTTACTAAAAATTTGAAGTAGTGGAGTCGTGGAGAACAACTAGTGCAATGATAAATAAAAATTGGATTCTTATGCATATTACTTCTTTCATACTGCTGTAGTAGCAAAATGCATAACTATTTCTTTTCTGAATAAACAAACACATTAATAGTCTAGCATTTAGCAAGTGCATTGGTGATGTTTGTAACAGTAAACTCATTAGTTCCCATTCTTTCTTCACTTACTGTGACACTTTTTCCTCTCATCTCCTTTGTTATGTCTTCTCATTCTGCATATAGCTGGCTTATGCAGGAGGAGAGAGCAACCTTCATGAGCAATGAGGTAGTACAAATAATGATCTTCAGACTTATATAGCTTGTTTCCTTTGCAGAGCAGTAAAAAAGGAGGACCCGAGTTGTAAGCTAAAGTGAAGCAATTGGCTTTCTGTTTACTACCATGCTTCTGTATCTACACAAAAGAAACTACTTGGCATTTACCGTAGATCTAAAAAAAAAAATTTCAATAATTCATCATACATGGTGCACCCTTATTTAGGGTGTTACTTAAAAGAGAAAAGTAATGGTTATGGCAGAAGAAATAGTAGCTATGTGATAATCTGGCCATATCCAGAGACCACACAGTGAATTTATTTCTGATTCTTCAACCAGCCTGAGACATACACAAGACTCATTTAAAGGTTGTCTTTGTTGTGACAATATCTCAAGTGAACTTCGTTAAATTTTGTATGACCATGTGCTGCCCTTACGTTTCTCCTTTTGCCATGGTACCCACTTCTACTCACGTGTGTTAGCCAGCGTTGTGTTTTCCTGTGGGTGCAAGGAGTCCTCAAACCTTTGCTCTTCTTACAAAAGGCCAGTGTTTCTCCTTGCTCTACCACTGGTGACTGTATAATTTTTTACTTTTGTTATCTTTGGTGAAGTGGTTTATGTTAGACATGAAGACCCTGCAAAGTAAAAGCCTTTGTTTTTAGTTCTGGTCACAGGGAGAAAAGTGGGCCAGTAGAAACAGTTACTCATTCCTTTTTCCTCATTCCTGTGAGAGAAACATTAGACCATTCTGTGGGCACTACATTCATACGTAATTTTTCAGTGCCCTCTTGTTGGCTTCAGGCATTCAGAGCAGCATGTTACTGCTGCAGCAACTTGATACTATTACACCACTGCTCAGAATGACATCAGGAGCTTCAGAAGGTAATCAGATGTTACTCAGAAAAGTCCCCGGTCCAATATTACCGACCAACAAAAAATAGAAAGATTGGGTGTTAACCTAGCGTTGCGTGGAATTTAAACCACAGTGGACAACTACGCCATCTTCCTGGCTCCCTGCGTTGTGCAGGACTTTATTATTTTTCTCCATATTCCTGCACTTTAGTGAAGTATATCTTTCACAGAAGTACAGTTCCCACCTGCAAGACATCAACAACAGAGACTTCACAAGTCTCCTTCATTTCTTTGTTGCAGTGTTTCTTGTCAATCCCGCATTTCAACATGTGCTTTTTATTTTACACTTGGACATGTAGCTTAAGCCTCCAGCAACTTTTTTTTTTGATGTCTGCTTTACGTTAAAGAGATATTTAAAATTTTTTCTCTATAATCAAATCACCATTCCATTTATTTTTGAGAAAATTCAACTAAGGTCCTTCAGCTCCCCATGTAAAGAATTTTCTGAAGTCTTCAAATAATTTTGACATGTTGCTGTACTTTCTTAAAAATTTCTACTACTTATAATTACAGACTGCATGGATTTTTCCAGACTCTGCCTTTACTAGGTTAAATGCAGTGAAGTTTGTATTTCCAAAATATAATTTCAAAGGTTTTGGAAATTAATGCTTGATTTCAGTTGGGTATCTTTGTAGCAGGGATTTTCCCTGAACTTGATGCCTTTTTTATAAATGCTATTTTTTCTGAAAATAATTCAATTTTTAATATAATATTACAGTGAATTCCAAAAATTCTCGTAACGCGAAGCATCAAAGCAACTTTGTTAGACAGCTAGCCTGTGAAATCTAGAAACAGTCATTTTTCATTCTCAGTTGGCCTATAGAAGAGCCAGGCCCAGCATGCAGCTGACACACAGCAGTTTGTGCAGCAGTTTGTGCTTCTTTGAGATCGCCTTGGTATCTTCTTGAGCTTCTGGGCGCTTTTTCTGGGATTTCGGCAGTTCTGGGAAACCTCTGAGGAAACTGAGGGTGCCTGCTGCTGCCAGGTAAGGCTGAGGTAAGGGCACCTCCGGAAGCTTCTAACAAGTTCCATCAGCTGTCCTTGGTCAGCGGGTGCCTGCAGCCTTTGTTCTAGCTGACCCCAGACTGGGGAGGGTCGAGCTCCCTTTTAGCCCATGCTGGGAAGGGGACTATATAACAGCCAGGCAACGCAGCAGTTTGCAGAGCAGTTCGTGCGGAAGGGCACAAAGAAGAGGCCAGCAAACTTTCTCTGTCCAGCATACGCATCCTTAAAGATGACCCAGGCACTACTTGAAGTAACTTTGCTGTTGGACTCTTGCAGCCAGGTAGCTTCAGATGGAGGGGACAGCTCCGTAAGTCCGTGGGGCCTGGTGGTTTACATCCACAAGTGCAGAGGAAGTTGGCTGATACTGCAAAGCCACTCTTGTTTATCTTTGAATGGTCATGGTGACTGGGAGAGTTCCCTGAAGACTGGAAGAGAGCAAATACCACTTCTGTCTTCAAGAAGGAAGATCCGGGGAACTACAGGCCAATCAGCCTCACCTCAATCCTTGGGAATGTGGTAGAGGAAATCCTCCTGGAAACCATTTCCAAGCACATGAAGGACAAGGTGGTGATTGGGATAGTCTGCATGGATTTATGAAGGGGAAATTATGCTTGACCAACCACATTGCCCTCTACAACGAGGTGACTAGCTTGGTGGATGAGAACTGAGCAGTGGCTGTTGTTGACCTCAATTTTAGCAAAGCCTTTGACACTATCTCTCATAACTTCATCCCATCAGCTTCACAGACAAGCTGATAAAGGACAGATTAGATAAATGGATGGTGAGGTGGACTGAAAACCAGCTGAACAACTGGGCCCAGAGTGTTGCGATCAGTGGCACAAAATCCAGTTGGAGATGCGTCACTAGTGGTGTACCCCAGGGCTCAATACTGGAGCCAGTACTGTCCAGCATCTTCATTAACAACCTGGACAATGGGGCAGAACATAGCAGAGAACTGGGGCAAGAGGAATCACATGAAGTTCCACAAGGGGAAATGCAAAATCCTGTATCTAGGGAGGAATAACCCCAGGTAGCAGCATACACTGGAAGCAAACTGTGTGGGAAGAAGCTTTATGGAGAAGAACCTGCTGGACAACAAGCAGACGGTGAGTCAGCAATGCACCCTCGTGGCAAAAAAGGGCCAACGCTGTCCTGGGCTGCGTTTGGAAGAGCATTGCCAGCAGGTCAGGGGAGGTACCCTTCCCCTTTGCTCAGCACTGGTGAGACCACGTCAAAGGAAGACATGGGCTTGCTGAAGTGGGTCTAGCACAAGGCCACAAAGCAGATGAAAGGGACTGGAGCACGTTTCATAAAAGGAGAGGCTGAGAGAGCTGGGACTCTTCAGCCTGGAGTAGAGAAGGCTCAGTGGGGATGTTATCAGTGTGTATAAATACCTGATGTGAGGGAATGAAGAAGAGGGAGCCAGATTCTCCTCAGTAGTAGCCAGTGACAGGACAAGAGGCAATGGGCACAAATTAAAAAACAGGAAACTCCATCTGAACACAAGAAAACACTTTTTTATTGTGAGGGTGGTCAAATACTGACCACCCAGAGAGGTTGTAAAGTGTCCATCTGTGGAGATACTCAAAAGTCGAGTAGATGCAGTCCTGGACAACTGATCCTGCTTGAGGACGGGGATTGCACTAGATGATCTCAAAAGGTCACTTCCGACCCAGACAATCCTGTGATTTTTATTTAACTAGCTCTAGCTTATTCTTAGCATAGCTGCCAACAACTTCATTTTTATGGATTAATAGGGTTTTTTTAAAATGTTTCATATGTATTCAAACAGACTGATTCTCTGCCATGGTGGTTTCCCTGGTTCCAGTGATTAATTCAGTCCAAACATTTACAAATCGTTCTACGATACCACAGCCTTATTCTTGACTCTCTATTCCTTGGGAAGTTGCAGGTGTCTTGAAGTAAATATTTTTGAAACCACTTCCTTATTTCCAATTGTGTGTTTATAATACCAAATACT
The DNA here is from genome assembly GCA_034782735.1 of Sagittarius serpentarius. Classification (NCBI taxonomy): domain Eukaryota; kingdom Metazoa; phylum Chordata; class Aves; order Accipitriformes; family Sagittariidae; genus Sagittarius; species Sagittarius serpentarius. Next base: position 4,156,224 of record JAVKLA010000014.1, read on the forward strand.
TCACTTAAGAGGAAGTTATTTTAGCATTATCTTTGTAATAAATTAAACACCTCATAAAACTGAGAGTCCTTTGGGTTGTCATATCTAGTGTTTCAGCATTAATTTCACTAAAATTATGTGTTTGGAGGGACCATGTGAAATTGCAATACTTGCCTTATGTTAATAATCAATTTACTCTCTGAGATTACAAGTTTTTCTAATCAAGCATGAATAAAATTATTATGACACAGTGGAAAATCTTCCTAAGTAAATAAATGGGAGGGGAGCCATTAGATTTTCTTAACATAATTATTAAGAGTGATGTCAAAATTAATTTAAATTCAGATTGTATTTATCTGGTTTATAGAACTTAAATATTTCTTTGACATAATTTGTTTTCTAGTTCAGTGAGTAAATGTTGTACTCAACCAATTGTAAAACAAGCTTTACAGAGCAATGATAATTACTGCATAGTAGGTCAGGCTCCTGGCACAGTGCAAACAGTATTTTTCACAGCAACAGCTCTGGAGTTCTGGAATCTCTTTTAATCTTCTCAGTCCTTCTTGACTTTGATGTAAGTTGTTTTTAAGTATGTAAAGCTCCAGTCTTATTTTTAAGTTGGAGTGCTGTACGTTCCTTCACTCAGGTATTTAGCACTCTAAAAATGATTAATGTAAAAGAGGGAGATAAGTCTCCATTTTTCTACCAGAATGTCCTACCTTAAAAGCAAATTAAATAAAAAGTAAGGTAGGGCACACCTTAAAAGAAAAGAAAATTTATATTTTTCCCACTTTGGTATTTAAAAATGGGATGAGAAGGGTTATAATTTAGAATGTTGAAGACAGATTTGTCAATTAGAAGATAGTTCTATAATATTTTAATTTCTATGTTATTTTCCACTGAAGAAATTAAAATCTAATTTCTAATGGAACAGCAGAAATTATTTCACTTTTAAGGTCGCATTTGGAATTTTCAAGCTCCCTTCCAAATATTCTATCAATATTTCTTTCAATGTCTCTTAGCAAAAGGTACAGCAACATGAGAGAATAGGAAATTATGTCTCATAATTAAAAATTAAAGTCTTCATTAGAAAAATATCTAAGTGTAGTTGAAAAATATTTCTACAAGTGATTTTGAATTTAAAATGCACTTTTGTGAATACACTTGAAAAATTGTGATGGATTTTGTGTAGGGATTTGTTGGCAAAATAGGTTGTGGCGTTTCACTTGTTGACCCTGTTTAAGGACTTTTTTTTGATGTTTGTTACATGCATTTGAATAATATTATATAGTCTGGCTAGGCGCTCCCTTTTAGCATTTTATTAATACCAAAATGAAGAAACTAGAGTTTCTTGAAAATCATTCCTAAGATTGGAAAGCCAAGGTTGAGTGCAGGAATGCTTCTGCATTAGCGAGGAGCTCCCTAGTGACTTTTCTTCCCAAACAGAGGATTAAGGTCTGTGTGCTCTATTCTTCTGTGAGCCATGTTTCTGTGAAAGGCTTTAAGGGGATATGAGGGACAGACTTTCACTTGTTTTCTGCAAACGGCTTAATTTCTTGCTTTCTGGCCTTATTTCCTGTGAGTTTATTCAGGTTTGACATTCACTACAGAGGTTAATTTGTAATACACTGGTTACCGTAATACATCCTCAAGGCCAAGGTTAATAGGATTGAAGGAGTTGTACATTCAAGTCCTAATGCTGTATTACTGAAGTTAAAAAGGTTTCATTGACTGCAACATAGATTTCCAATTTAGGAAAAAGAATATTCAAACTCTAAGATTTCTAAGGATTAAAAAAAAACTTGTGCAATTGTGACGCTACCAAAGTTAATGACAAAACTCTTACTAAGAGCAGTTGTGCAGTCACGTGGTTAAATGTCAAAGCCCTCTTTAAAAATTACCATTTTTGGCTAAATGCAGGATGGAAAATGATGACTCTGTATTCAGGCTGTGCATTTGTTGTAGATTTGTAATATTCATTTTGTGATGTGTCAAATAGTTGATAAATAGTTAGTTAGGAGAACCTTCTCCTGTCCCACAACCCATCGGCAGATGCGCACTGTTGAGTAATTGGGTTGGATGGGTGATTGCTCTGATTTTTGTGATTACTTCTGATGATCTGTTTCCAATTAGCTCTTGAACTGACTTTCTTACTGATACTACCATGTGACGTCTGCCTTCATTGCCCTAAAATGGCAATCTGGCAAGCTTTTTGTGGTAAAACATGGAGCAGAGGACTGTCACCAGCTTTGGGCTGGGCTGGGTTTCCCCGGGATTAGAGCTGGCTGGAGCTCTGCAAGCTCCAGGTGAACTGCCAGGAGCCCTGGGTTGTGACTACAGAGAGAGAGGGAAAACTGGGAAGTTTATATGGACTAAGTGCATCATCTTAGAGGACTGAGACAATGAAAAGCCTCTTTTCTGTACTCTAAATTAGCATAGGCACTGGGACATACCTGGCTGCTTGGTGGCAACTTTGGGCATCTGGAGAAACAGTCTTTTAACTGCCCAGCGCTCCAGTCACATGGCTGCGTTTCGGTGCCCAAGGGGCTGGTGGGGTGTCCGTGGGCCAGGCACTCTGGGACGGGGGGCGTCTTGACTTTCCAGCTGCCTCCTGCGTCAGATGTATCTGTCCCCTTGTCAGTCTGGTTTTGAGGATTATTCAAGAGAATCTTAGTTTAGCTTGGCAAACAAGTTACATAAGCCTCATGAATCTTGTGTAGTAACTACGGTAGTTAAGACTTCAAAGCCCAGCTTCCTACTTTCTCTAGAACTAGTTCCTGTTTTGAAATGTGATGATGTGTTTCAGGAACCACTAATTAGCGGTTTCCCTTGAAAATTCACACAGGCTTATTCTAAGAACTTTTCTCTTCATGCTCAAGTGTGGGTTCTTTAAATTATTAATTCCATAAATCATGTCAGCATTCCTACATAACTCTGCTCAATTTTATCCTAAAGTAATCTGCATCTTATTTTTAGGCGCTAGGATTAGCGATCTTACTCTTCTGTAGTTAGAGGTACGCGAATAGATGGATGCAACATGATGCAGCAGGGGACTACAATACGGACTTTGAATTCCTGCATTGTGTGTTGGACCTGCAGCGGTGCCCAGGGGCATCAGTCAGAATCGGAGTACGAGCTTATGGAAGGATGCACAGAGCCTCTCCTCTGAGCAGCTTTCCAGCTAATGTAAGGCAAAGCTCGTCAAGTCATTTCAATTAAGAGAAGGGGAGAAGGAAGAGAGGACTAAAGAGTGCAGTTGACCACATGCTTCAGCTAGGCACTCAGCTAGGGTTTGCTGAAGCATAGAGTTTCTCGTTTATTTTATTTTAATATTTTGTCTTTTTTGCCCCTAACCAAACAGTTGCTGTTTGACTGATTTGTATGTGTATCGTAGCTGAAGCTTGTCCTATGGAGAAAAGGAAAGTAGCTGACTGTCCAAATTAGCTGAGGGCAGGCATTTCATGAGTCAAGGGGACAGGATACAATATCAGTAGCATTTAGACAACTTCTTATCACGTTGATTGCCAATAAAAATGTATGCGGCACAAAGGAAATAACCAGCAACTGTTTTGGTTTTGTTTTCTTTAGATATTATTCTAAGTAGCATTAGACAATTTGTTGACACCACTTATCTTTAAGTTAGTGTAGGTGGTATTGCATTTTTTATTTAGTTAAAGGAAGTACGTGATGCCTAGAACATTTATTTATATTTTGAGTGGTTTTATAACCTCAATATTTGCTCAGTGAACTCAACTAAATAAAGGTAATGGGCCTCCTGTGCCGGCTGCCTGCCCCACACACAGCGGTGCAGCAGCGATTACAGCTCTCGTGGGGCTGCCGAGAGCCGCTTCTGAGCAGGAGATGGGAACTGTGGCTCTCCGCTAAGCCCACTCAGTGAACCAGAGAGGACACCAAAATGGTTTTCACTTCTTTCTTGCCAGAAGGAAGACTCGGAATCAAACTCTAAATACTTAGTCATGGTCTGGCTCATGGTCTGCTCACGGCAAGGCCATAATAGGCTTATCAAAGACATTCTTCTAATTGTTTTAATTATCCTAAACCAAAACATAGACTACTTTTCTCTACCTACATGCTTACTGTAGTATATCTATTTCAATTTTTTACATACTGATGCTGGGAAGTCATAGAGAAGCAGGAGTGCTGGCAAGTAGGTGAAGCTGTGTGTAACCCTGACATTTAAATCTCTGTATCTGAAAGGCGTTGCTGAAAGGTAGTGGCCTTTTTTGTATTTTAGTGTTAAAATATCAGTTTAGAAGGGTGCTTTCAGGAAAAAAAGAAGGACTTTTGTTCCTCTAGAAAAAGCTGATGCTTCGTACCGATCTGTGTGATTGTTCTACAGGGTTTTTGTGCACATGGCACATAGTATAATGACTAATAATATAATGACTGAATAAAAGGTAGGGCAAGGGTTTCTTCTGTGTTTCACCAGGTAGGTGTTCTGATAATTGAGTGGCAGTGAAAAATAACTATCCCCCAATTTTTATTTTTTTTATGATTGTTTTTTCAGAAAGTTTGTCAAGTTTTGACTTTGCAGTATGTTGTAAATCACATTTTAGCTTATCTTGTAAATAGAGATAAAATTTCCTTCCCAACATATTCCATGTTTTCCTGTGTAATTAACACCTCGTTCACAGTTGTGTCTGCCAGTCAAAGCCCTGCCTTCTTCCCCCTGACACTTCCTTGATACTCTGTTTAGACTGCTGAGATTTTCACTGTCATCCTCAGGATACTTTAAATAAGTCCAAACAGGAAAAGGAAGGTGCTTCAAGAAGTCAACAGTGCAGATCATTATAACTCAGAGGGACTATTTAAGAAGTATGAACCCATTTATCTTTGTTTATTACTTACGGCAGTACCTCTCAATCTGTTTTTCATACTTTCTAAGAAAAGTTTACTGTTTTTCAAAAAGTCAGGAAATACTAGTTTCCGTCTGCATTTCTGAAGGAGAAATCAGTCCAAAAGTCTAGATCTAGCTAACAACAGCCCCTTTGCCTTGTGCAAGTCAGCCTTTCCCGGCGCTGTGCCCTCTGTCAGGCCAGGCAAGCTACTCTGTTGCCCAGTGAACTGCATCAATGTACTCATCAAAGTCCAAAACAACTCTACTTTTTTGTGGGCCATCCTTAGCCTGGATGAGTTGCCAGCTCTGGCTCGCGACGGGGCTGCGTGGACAGTGTTGCCGGCACAGCAGAGGACATGCTGGGGGTGGGTGGTAAGGGACAGTAGAGCCTTGAGGCCAATACAGGCACCTAGTACCGTGTTTTGGTTCTGAAAATTGACCCTGAGCCGCCCCAGTTACAGCCCTGCATGTGCGAGTACTGGCGGGATTAAACAGCTCAGCACATAACACATGTCTCAGCTAGTTAAGACCCAGGAATTTGGCACTCCAAATATGCTGAGGTGGTTAGTTGTTTTGTTTTTGTTTTTGTTTTTTTTTCACGCTGCCCTTAAAACACACAGACTGACTGAGGACCTTCAGAAAACGGTGGTGGCAGTGTACATGTTATGTGGCACAGCCCGGTGAATGAAACATCCCCGCAGCCCTTGTTCGGTTCTTTCTTCAACTTGAAGGGCTCCGAATCCTTACCTACCTCCTGCTTCTCAGGAGAGCCCCGGGCATCTAGGCAAGAGGTTACCCTGGTGAGCTGCGGTGCGTGAGGATGAGGGGGTTTCCACCCTTGCTGTCGTCATCTTCTTTCCCCTTGGCATAGATCAAGATTAATGAAAGGCAGAGCATGAGAGTGGTTTCCTACAGACCACGGCTCTCACCTGTAAAGAGCAAAGCTGTGATTTCACTTTCTGTCCCTTAGATTACTTCTGCAGTTTTCGTGAGATCATTATTTAACAAAACACAGAAGCAGGCTTAGAAGTAGGGACTATAGCTTATGGAAATACCCCTATGTGTTAATTGTGAGCTGTCAGCGAGCGTTTTCGTTTTTTAACTTCTTAAGCCAAGTTTTCCCCAGGGCGTCCCCCTAATGCTTTTTGTTAATTTACGTTTGCCATATGCAAAGGAAAAATTTAGTCTTAATAGATAGAATACTTTTTTTTTTATCATCGCACCTAGATATTAGTTCTCAGCTGTTGTTTCTAAAAAATGTGCATCAGATTTCAGCTTGGCAATAAAGATGTAAATTACTGTAAATTACTTCCATTTTTATGTTGATCTTCCTAAAAAAAAAAAAAAAGCGTATATGAAAACAGCAGTTGTTCAACCGAGCTCTGTGCTAAAAATTTGTAATAGTTACATGTGCATGTTTTTTAGAATCTGAGTGGAAAGTCTCCCATTAACTCAAGTAGACTTTTATGGACTTTAAGTTTTAATGCAAATGATTTTGCATGTGCATTAGATACGCAGATGGTAGTAATTGCACGAGGAAGGTGAATTGTTTCTGCAAATAAATCTCTGACTTTTCTGCTTGTTATCACATCCTGGAGAAGAAGGGTATGGTTGGTTGTTAATTGGGTTATATTGCACATACGTACTTACTGTGCAAGTCAGGGTGACTACCGCAGCATGGTTTAACATCCCAAGCTCTGGTATATTCAGATAAAATATAATTTCTTTACACCTCGTGAAGATGCTGTGTTTATAGCCCTATCAATGTGCACTCACATTTGAGACGTAGCTTTAAAATGTGACAGTAAATGTTACAATGATGCAAATATAGTTTGTCATAATTATTAAAAGCAATCCTAAAAGTACTGGAATGAGATAGTGTTGCAGTGACTGATACATAGTATTCATTTTTGATAGCTTTTGAATTTTTTGCTAATAAGCAAGGCAATAAATCTTCCCTTAAACAAAATTCTTATTCCAAATCAGTCACTAGCCATAGAATTTATGTCTCTTGTTCTTTTTTGTTTCCAGGGCAGACGAGGCAAACCAGGCCTCCCAGGCAAACCGGGGCCACCAGGACCTCCTGTGAGTAACTAACGAGGGGAAAGGGAAATTTGCACTCTATCCTGGAATTTTGTTAGCATTTTTTATAGCAGGTTACCTGATCATAACTAGAGTTGAAAACAATTGATCTGTGTGTACTCTGCTGTATCAAACAGCTGCTGTTGCTAGCCTTTTGATACAGCAAAGAGGAAAGGACTGGATCCACAAATACGAGGGACTACACGGGAGGGAAAGAACAAGAAGCAGACTTCAGCGGAGGAAGGAGAAATTGTCTGGCATTTCAAAGAAAGACTGGCCATGTATGCTAAATGTGAATACTGTGCATTCATTCACTTTGCAAAATGCGTAATGCTCTGTAGAAGATGGGATAATTTCTGTCTCAGAGGGGTAATTTGAAAGATGAAGGACTGTGTGAAGCATGTGCCAACTGTCTGAATGGTGGGGAATATTATACCCAGCACTGGAATGAGCACTCAGCTGTAGTTCAGATGAGTTTACTGAAGAATTAAAAAGATTAAGAAATACATGACTCTATGAAAGCATTTGTAACATGAACAACTAAAGCGTTTGGCTCAGATCTAAGAGGTTTGGGGTTGAAATTTTTTTTTTTAAGTGATACACAATTTCAAATTTGAAGTCAGGCGTGGATGTCAGTCTAGAATGAACGCAGACTTTCTTTGGTAGGGGAAGACTTGGTCGTATTTTTAAATTTCCCTCTATGTTGTGCGCTAAAAGTACTGTTGTGCACAAATACAAAACAGCCATTTGTGGATTAAGTAAACTTCTACTGCTTTACGTTCTTAATATCAAACAAGGATTTCATAATTCCTTTTTCTGCTTACCTGAAATAGGTAAAGGCCAGTAGTTTATGCATCAGAACATTTGATTCATATGCTTCAACCTCACTGCAAGGAAAACTTTTTATTTGTAGAGAAGAGAATAATGCACTGCTGCATGAAATACAGTGACTAAAACGAACTAGATGTCATTTACACTCATCTAAAAACAAAACTGTATACATGTTATAAACATTTTTCTCCCTTTTGCTTGCAAAATGTGTTCAGAAAGAGGCGTTCATGATGGAGTTCATTTATCCTGCAAAAAACTAAATAGTTAAGAATCCCTCCCTCTCCCTCTTCTCCCCTACATGTAGTCATATTGAAGCCTTGCTTATTTGAGTCTTTCGTACAGTTTGGGCTTCCTAATGCTGAAACGGTACTGCAGACTGCCGGAGTCCGAACAGAGGAAAGGAGTGATGCAGAATCTTTCTTAACGCAAATGCCAAAAATGACCTTAAAAAGAAAAAAAAAAAAAGTAAACCATCCTGGAGGTCAATGTTAGAGCTAATCTACCTAGCTTTTTGTGAACCAGTGAGAAGCTGTTTCTCCATTGCATATTTCTGCCATCATAGATTTGCTGGCAGGTCAGGCGTGTGAAGATGTTTGACAGACATACCAGAAATCTTGAGTGGAAGCTAAATTGCACTTTTATTACTGAGGCCTATTTCAGATTTTCTTACAGCAAACGGAAAGCTCAGCTTTGTCAGCATGGCAGCATCCGTACAAGGAGATCAGAAAAGCACTCCTCAAGCAGTCATGGCCTAAATATTGGTTAAAAGTATTTGTTTCTTGTATAACTGTCTTGATGCAGTCCTTACTTTGGATACAGCTACACCAGCATCTTGTGTTCCTCTTCCAAGACTGAGAATATAACGCATAGAAAAAGCATACTCTAAAAGCAGTAATGCCTGCTAATGTGCATTGGCAGTATCCCCATGTTTGAAGTGCTACAGCTTGTACATAGCAAAAAGACTTTAACAGGATCCATTGTTCCTCATCTCTTTTTCAAGGCTCAAACCATATTAAATTTTGCTATATTGTGCTTCCAGTTACCCCTTGTCTTCTAAGAATCGGTAGTAGCAACTTCTTCATGGACATGGATATATTGTCAGCCTTTACTTTGGCCTTTCCAAAGTGCAGCAGAACTATCACACCTGCAGGGTGGTGGTTGTCCTAAGTTTGGCGCGTACAGGGTACAGAATGCTTAACAGATTAACTGAACATATAAAAATTAGACTCTCCAGCAAAAGTAAGTTTGGTGTTTCGTTGATGTTTTGGAAGGATATGAAATTTGTCTTTGAGAAAAAGGAGATTCGGTCATTAACGGTTAGGGTAGCTACAGTAAACACTGCGTGTTTGAAATTAATACATTTACCTAAGTTATTTATTGGTTTATGCCATGACATTAAGTACTTAATTTCGGTATTAGAACAGCCAGGTGTTTAGTAATGACAAAAAAACCTGTGAGAAGGAAAGTTCTGCCTCCTTGAGGAAGACGTTGGTGAACAGCATACAGTACTCAGGGGATTTGATATAAAGGACAGTCCTAAAAAGAGGTGTGCAGGGAGAGATTTTGAGACCACATTCTGAACAGTCAAAAGGGCTTTAAGTTGGACACTACTAAGCGGTTTGAGTTTTAATTAATTAAAATAATTTTTTACCTGCTTGTCACATGGCAGCATTTAAGACTTTTCTAACCCTCTCTCAATACCTCCTCTTTCCCTGCCCCCCCCCCCCAACCTACTTTTTGGTGAATTTTTTTTTTTTTTTGGTAAAATTGATATTTGTAGTGAGTGTCTAGTCCCTTAACATCATCTGCACATCTTTGGTTAAAAACCTGTATCGTAGATTGATTGGCAACTGGTGATGAAACACTCAGTTAACGTGAGACTCTCTATGCAACTTCTTCCAGGTATCCTTTCTTTTGTGTCATTTTTTCCTTATCCTTTCTTTTATGTCATTTTCTCCCTTTGGAGCAAATTCTGTGCCCACAAAAGGCAAGAAGTCAATGAGGATTTTTATTGATGGGTTATAAAAAATATTTCTCTAAGCCTACCCAGATGATGGTCCTCTTTTGAGTATTGTTTAAAGTTTATTAAATATTACAAACTTTTAAAGTGTTCTGTTATTCCCTTCTGGTTCAGAATTCATGGTTTGCGTCCTTGCTGCCTGATGTTGGTTCTGAGTACTGTTCTGTTATTTCAATACTGGGGAGCTGAGATGTGTGCTCACGCTTGTCTGGCTCCAACGGGTAACAACTTACGCTAAAAAAAGGGAATCCAGACGGGTTAAGTAGAACAGCAGCTCCCTCTAGTGCTTTTTGGTCCCTTCCCTCCCTTTTAAAGAGCCTAGAGAGCAGTTTAAAGCTTCTGTTAAATACACTATTCGTTTCACTCTCGGAAGCATTCTGAAAATTATGATTGTGAAATCAAAATCTCTGTACCCTTCAAACGTTATTTCATACATTTTCTTGCTCGCCTTTTCTTCCAAAGACTTCTGAAAGAGATCCTTTCTCTTTCACGTGCTGTTACCCTGCTCAGCATGGCTCTTCGCTGAAACTGAAATGGTGATTTTATGAAACAAGGAGAATACTGTGTTAGTAGGATGCTGGGAGGTTGCAAGAACAGCATTTTGATCTGACTGCAGAACTGAACGGATAGCTTTTTTTTCTGCCATAGCCGCTAACAAAAGTATCTGTAGGACTTAGCAGTGCGGAAGGGGTTACCAGCAGACCGTAACTTGTTTTGCATATGTATAATGCATTGGCTTTCCGGCCCAGTTCTGCAGTCTTCACTTAGGCAAAATGCTTTTCTGGTCTGGGGTTGTAGAATTACTGCCTGCCTGGTTTTGTGTGGAGTTTTGTTAAGAGGAGATCATTTATTTTTCTATCTGTCCTGCTTAGGAAATAGCTGCATGAGGTCTGGCACCGTTTTACTTATTACGGTCAGTTATAGGAGGTTTGTGGGAGGTTTGGGGGTTGGACAGGGGGGTGTTTGTGGGTTTTTTGTTTTGTTTTGTTTTGTTTTTCTTTTAAGTGAATCAGCAGCTGAGTATTTCCATTTATATAGGTGAGCTGGAGGATAGAAAAAGGAGTTTTACTGGTTTCTCCATTAAGGGTTAAATTTATCTTTTCTGTCCCGATTTTCTTTGTCTCTACTGGAACCGTTACAACTGGAGGAATTCTATTTCTCAATAGTTCCCATTTTAGCGGGACATCAGATTGTTTTTAAAAGAAACTCTTTTTCCCCCAGGAAGTAGTCTGGTTAATCAAAATCATGGTTCTGTTTCTCATCTTTTTGAAGCTGAGTACCTCAAGGGAAGTACAGTTACTAGTAAGGAGAGCCATCAGAGTTTCACGGAGTGATCTTCTACGTGTGGGAAAACTTTGTGGTTCTGCCGTTCTGTGCACTCTTACAGAGCCGACACATCTTGCTGGAGCAGGCTTTGCTGTCAGAATGCAAATCGTGACCTACCTCATTTAAATGCTTTGTCAGAACACTTCAAAATACAATTACATAGGAGCCAAAAGATACCACGGGATATTAGCATCTTCTATACACACGTGAAAATACCAGATACGAGGAATGCCACCTGTGACAAAATCACTGCTGTTCCTCCCATCATCTTTTCCCTGAATTGCCTGATGGTGTATACAGCAGCAACTCTGAAGTAGTAAACAGTTGAGATCCTCCTTAGAAAAGTGTAGTAACTGGTTATGTAGCTTGTATTCACCCAGAATACGTAGCATTTCAGTATTTTCCTTGGATCTCTAGCTGAAATCAGTGAATAGAAGATTTTTCAAGTTTTTTCTAGGAATACTTCGGAGCCTTGCTGCTGCACTGCTATGAATTTGACGGCCGTTCTTGTTACGAAAGCCTTAACCTGTTGAAAACAATAACATTTTCATTGTGACCAGTTTGTATCTTGGGTGAGATGTGATTTTGATCCCTGACTTCCTCTAATAGTTTTCCAGGTCCTTTAGCATGAAAATAGGAGACATTTTCAATAGATTCTTATTCTGAAAGTGTAGAAAGCTGTTTTCTTGTTACAGTGCATACTACCAGAATATTTCTGTTGTAAGTGTGATGTACGTATAATAACAGTGCACGTAAAACAATTAACAAAGACCTTATACAAAATCAAAATGTGCGATAAAAGCTCTGACTGATCTCTGACATAGCATCTCTGAATGATAAACAACCTTCATTTTTTTGAAGGAATAACCCTTTTCAAAACTGAATAGAATTCCATTTCCTAAAGCAATCTTTAGGGTGCATGTACGCCAGCTACGTTTTCCCCACTAACACAAAAGCTACAGAGGGTAAATTTTCTGTAATTCTAAAAAGGCCCCGAGGAGGAGAGTTGCCTTTGTGCCCTGTCTCTGTTAAATGCAGGTCATTCAGACCAAGTGACTTAATCGAGTATATTGTAATCTTATTAATGTAGACAAATGTTTCTTATAGCCATCATGAGCGGCTGTAGTTCATATTGCATGATGTGAAAATTTCAACTTAAATACTATGCCAATTTGTAAATTCAATGGAGTTTTAGTTCGTAGTATCTTGACTGAACTTTTTGTGTTCTGGCCTGATTTGCAACACTTAAAAATTTCATTGAGGGCCTTGTTTATGGCAGATTATGTCTAAAAATGGTTTATTTTTCCGAAACACGTGTGTTTTAATCTCTCCATCCTAAGCCTGTGTTTGTGTAGGAAGTTCCTTCTCCATTGTTGAAATTCTCGGTGAAAGGTGTGTGAGTATAAACTTGCAATGCTAATAAAACTGGGAAGTTAGTCTTTTGGAGAATTCTGGCATTCCTCAATTTCACTTTCTGTACTCTAAGTTAAAAATCTAGCTCTTTACTCGCACTAGGAGCTGCTTCTGCGTCAACTTGTGCTCTGAGGTAGTGGAAAGAGTTTTAAAGTGCTGCAGAACAAAGATGCTGCTCATACCAGAAGAGATTCCTATTAAAATTGATATGGATGTCACCTCTGCCTTCTCTGACAGATCCAAGTCACTCCAAAAGAAGTTGCCAGTTTTCAAAACTCAGGGATTTAGAAACTGACTCCCCTTCTCCTCTGTGCCTGCAAAAAAATATAATGAACTTACAGAAAATAATTTACTGTATAATCACATAAAAAATCTAAACCCTTTTACATGACCACTGCTCTTTGAATAAAAGTATGCAAACATAACATTAGTTAAATTAAAATGACCTTCTGATGCATGTTTTTCCATATAGGGTCCTTCTGGACTAAAAGGGATTCTGGATTCATTGAACAAGCATTATAATGAGGTATGGAGGTCTGATACAGTCTGTGTGTGTGTGTGTGTGTGTGTGTTTATGTCTAAGAAGTATCTAAGGTAGGCATGACCACAGTTTTGGTCGCTGTGAACCACATTCCAAATTAATCCAAAAGGTAGATCCTTCCCTCTCCCCTTTCTGCATCCCTGTACAGGCTCAGTCTTCACTCCGGTCATATACCTACTGTGTCTGTGTCATCTGTCCTCCTGCCATGTGTCTTACCTCCCATCCATCTTCTACTCCCATATTTTGGCCTGGTATAACTCAAAAAGGAGGTGGGTGGGCTGCCTAGCTGTTAGCATAAAGCACTAGCTTCCCCATTTCTAAACCTAATTGCTCTAAACCATACTTGACGTTTCTTGTTTCTTGACCTACTCTGTTGTGATCCGAAGAGTAGAATAAAAAGACAACGAGGCGTAATACTAAAAGATCTGCTAGCAATCCATGAGAATTGTGCTGATGTTTGGATTATAGACTAATAAAAATACTGTCTCTATTATAGAACATCCTGCAGCTACAAACAATTCCTAGAAAAAAGTTAGAATTGCATAGGACAGTGTTCCATGTGACAGAGCTTTTACATTTTTACCACAGATTTATCAAATCGTTTAAGCGGTGGTAGTGTCTGCTGTCATAAGGGATTGTAATTCAAAGCTCACACAAGTTTTCTTAATTGATGCCAAAGTGAGTACATAACTTGTCTGATTAGAAAATCATATTTCAAAGACTGATGAAGCACTATTACAGGAATATTTGCTTAATACAAAGGTCACTGTGTGTATGACATCTTAAGTCATGCAGGACAAGCCTGCAAGACCTGCATTTCTTGTAATGCTAAAATGCATAACTATAAAAAGCAGGTGAGTTCAGGACGTTTTTCTTATATAACATACCCAGATGAGTACTAAAATCCTTTTTTGAATAGGGATTCTGGAGCTAAATTCGTCTCAAACACAACTTCCCAGTTGGTTTTATCACTGAAATCTTTATCACTGAAGTGATTTCTGTGATAGTTCTGATACTTCATCCGTTCCAAATCAGTGTATCACCTTAGAACATGCATTAGGAATTCAGCATAGTTTTATATGCTGTCCTGGACAGGGACATTTTCATACCTGGAGACTTTGTTTGTGGTTTTGGTCTGCCATTTCATAGGTATGTGTGGAATTTTTCTGTATTTTGGTTTTATACCTTTTGTTTTCTTACCAGTTTTTTTTTTTCCCTGCCAAAGAGAGCTTTCACTGATACAGCCCCGCTTCCTCTATCAGTCCCGTATTTATTGTAACTTATTCCCCACCTCTGGACTATTAATCTCTTTTACCCTAATAGACCCTTTAAGGTTAATTCTGCAGGAGGAAATACAAACAGTGGTGATCTTGAGGAACTGGCAAGCATCTGTCTCCAAAAATCGTGTTTCTTATCATTGTAAGGCTCTAAGAATTCCTAAGGTTTCTTATATTTCCTAATTAACAATATTCTGGAAAAAATGGAGACCAGCTGCTCTGTGTCTATAAATTAATGACCTTTTAAATCCCATACAGCTTACCAACTTTCTTCTTCCTTCAGCTGTCTAGTTTGAAGATTTTAATGACTCTGTCATAAGCAATTAACTGTTCAACAAGGAAATGCTGTTTGGTTTCAGATGAGAGAGGAGATGGCTTTCTGATTCGAGTGGCAGGTTTTAAACACGCAAACTTTCTGTAACTACTTATTCAGATCTTCCTGGAGTCAACATTAAGACTCCAACTGCTACAGCAAACGTATTAGTTTCTAAACATTTTATGAGGGGAATGGAATATTCCCATCAAGGACAAGACAAAGGCATCAAAGATGTCACCAAAGACAAGGACAGCTTGTCTGCTTTGCCACTGATTGTTTGTTTAGGCAGATGAATGCACCCGTAACTTCCCTTTTTCCCCCCTCACTATTATGTGGTATGATGAGTGCTGATTTTGTTTGCTGCACCTTGGAGGTACCAAGCAATCTTTCAAATTCCAGTATATAATTTGCAATGTGCCTCAATTATTTGCATTTGTAAGATGATATTTCAGTGCTGTTCTGAGGTTTTTGAGATTCCTTACACCACAGGAAACGGTCTTGTCATTTCCCAACATTTTGTGCATGTTCTCAAGGATCGCACAAAGTCCTCTTTCAGTTTGGTTTTTTAAAGTGTTTAAATTGTGACCACACTTTTGTTGCTATAGAGATTTTAATATCTTTTTTTTTTTCCTGAGGATATTAGAGTAGCTTCTTTGCTTTGGTGTTTCTAGGACCCGTGAGAAACTGCTACCAAGAAATGCGGGGGATCAGTGAGAGAGATCTTAAGACCCATCATAATTAATAATGCCTTTTTTTCCTATAATTTCTCTGTTTCTTAGCAGATTATTTGTGATTATTCCGATTTGTTGATGGGGTGGGAGACAGTGCTGAAGCATTTCTTCCCTTGCTGTTGTTCCTGTGTGCCTGTTCTTGCAAGGCGTGTGACTATTTTTATATTCCTTTATATTCCTTCTTGTTATGTCTTTTGTGCTTTCAGCATAAATGAGGTGCTTTGTGTGTGTTCGATACATGCATTTTGTTCTCCTTGTTATGCCAAGAAACTGGTTCTGCCCTGCTCTGTAGGTTACATTCCTGCAGTGATGGGTAAATGATGCCTCGTGATTTGTGTTTATACACTCTCGGGCTTCTGTTACCATCGTTTGCCTGGGCTTTCAAGGCCACTGCTTGTCCTGTTTTTTTACTTAACAGTTTTCTGTACATAGATGGAAGGTCATTTCAGTCAAACCTGCTTCTAAACATCTTTGGAAAGGGCATACAGATCAGTTTAATCTAAAATGTTCTCCAACACATAAAAATAAAAAAGAAACCACAACACAAAGCAATTGAAACTACAAGACAATCTGCTCAGGAAATGTTTCAAAATCATTATAATTCATAATAATTATAGATTATTCTTGAATAATTCATTATCACTTTCCTAAGATGTTTTTCTTTGGCATATTTTACTTAACATTTTGTTGTAAAGAGCAAATGACCTATAAATATGCAGAGAGCGTAAACGTAGTTCTTTGGTCTAATACCCTTTTTTTCCTCCATGTATGCAAAAGAAATGCATAACTCGGAATAAATCATAACTGGTAGTATGCTTATGACAACAGACATCTAATGTTCTCCATCAAGCGGTAGGCAACTACTTCTCAGCAATACTCATGTTCCCTTCTTTGGGTATCTGCCTCTTGCTCCAGAGCTGATTTTGATAATTAGGGTAGTAACACTGCCCTAACCCTAAACACTGGAGATCCTTCAGGACTTTAGCATTTCTAAAATAATTACGAATTTTATTCAGATTATATTCAGTTATCAACTTCTGAAAATATTAACAGAGTGTAAATGACACTTTTATTTGTCATGATGTTTTCCCATTTTAGAGATACGGAAACTGGAATATGGCAAGGGGAGTTGGCTTGCTCAGGGTTCCCATTCAGCCCAGTGGCAGATGTTCTAGGACTTGGACACCTTGGGTCCAGACTCAAGCTCATTTTTCAGGGTCGTTGGTATTGTTGTGTTTTCCAGTGTCATTAAAAGAAAACACGTTCCCCTTAGGTAGTCTGAGCCTGGCTTTGTGAAGAAGAAACAGTTTGCTTTGTATTTTATTGTGTCTTTACCTTGTACAGAAGTGTAAATAGAACCAGTGCAATAATACCTGAGCAAGTATACAACCTGAACCCCTGGTCCTCAAATCTGTCTGGTTTCTTTGAGAAGCAGTGTGAGGAGCCTGTTGATCATATGCATTGCCTTTCCTTCTCTCTCACTACTGTAGTAGACTTAAATTAGTTCTAATTTACATTTCTTGCTGCTCAAAAGTAAAAAGCTTCTGTTTTTGTCATTGGCGAGAAGTGGTTTTCATTGTTCCTTTTAACATACTTGAGAAATGTACTGTAATAATAAGCAGAAAAATATGTTCTTTGCATTGAGTTAAGACAAAAAAAAATCACAGATTTTTATAGCAGTATTCAACACAGACATTTCCCTTTTATGCTTTTGTTCATCTGCTGCTAGTCTGACTGGAGTATGAATGCACGACAAAGGATGTGTTGCTGGAATACATTACTTAGATGTACTTCTGGTAGTCAATTAGGACTTCTGTATTTACATAGTGGTAAATTACATGAAATTGTTATGGTAAATAAATAGTGTCTGTAAATAAATGGTGACATGTTCTGTTCTCTGATCTTTGTGGTGATATTTCTTCCCAGAGTGATACAAGACTACTAGGATTACTTGGGACCCCTGGACCTAAAGGCCAGAAGGGAGATGCTGTAAGCCTTTTGGATGAATTTTGAGAAATTTCTAAGTGCCTATCTAACCTGTCTCTGCCACCCTTAACACAGTATCTTTTATTTGATTTATCACAATGGTCTTTGAAGGAATAAATTTTAGATATGACTGGCTCTTTGATCTGTGTAGTCCAATATCCAACTCACCGTGCTATCCTGCAGGTGCAGCACATGAGCCTTTCTCCTCTCGTGTATGATAACCAGAAAGGGAAAATGCAGGAAGAATTACGTGTGATTTCTGTAACACTATGAAGAGAATTCAAATGAGCTGGCTTCCCGGTTAGGAAGAAAAGACTCTCAAAATGTTGAAATTCAGCAAATATTTTTAATAGTAAATCATGAATATTTAAAGCAGTTTCTGTGTAACGATGGGACTTGCTATACCAAAAATACTTATAGTTAGCCTCTAAAAATTACGTGGAGGTCAAGTTCTGAATCCACACCATATGTCAGTATATAGTTTATAGGCACCTGTCCTGATCAAACAGTGGAATGAATTTTTAACAATTGGACGCCTTTTAAACTTGAAAGGAAAGAGACAAATGCTCTGGATATGTCACAGGATTGACAATGTTTTTTATTGAGAAGCCTGCAGATCTGCTATAGAAAAGAGTCATTTAAATTAATTTGCAGATGTTTAAAGCTCAGATTTCCATTGCAGTAAAAGTTAAGATTTTGTGCCTTACACAGAACAAAGTACAGTTGAAGGAGAGGAGGAGTTTATTTGCATTTGTTAGAATATAAAAGGTTTTAAATGTAATTTATTTTGTTAAAAGGGTCAAAAAGGAGAATTCGGAATGACCGGCACAAAAGGAGACAAGGTAAATTAATTCCTTACTTCTGTGCTTATGTGTGATACTAGAAGGTGGCTGAATGTACTGATTATGAATCAAATCTTGGAAAATACACTCAGGATCAAGAAAATGTATTTGGGCATAGGAAAAGCTGTCAGTCTCTGAATGTCCTTAGTAAATTACTCAAGCCCCTCCTTGAGAGAGTATTTACATATGCAAGTAAATGTCCCTGTTCCAACAGCTCACAAAGTCCTTAACTTTAAATACGTCCAGCCTTTTATTGAATACCAGTTTAAAATTATGTTTATATAACTTTATGACCCGTGATTCCCTCGTGAATTAGACATCATTCATATTTTTTCAAGTTACAAATGTGATCTTCAGTATCTATATGAAAAAACCCAGCAGTCTTTTAATTACTAAAATTTATAAATAAACTTCCTAATTTACTACCTTTCAGTTTAAGCATAAATTTTCCTGAAGGAGGCGGGGGGATGTTACTGGGGAATAAGTGTGTATTGTGTTTTTCTGGGAACGTGTGATGTACCCAGTTCTTCATCCACTGAATAATAGGCACTTTGCTATTCAGCTGTTAGGCTTCCAGTTGGTTTCTTTGGTCACATCCTTGTGTATAAACAGTTTTCATGCAGGCAGAAACTTTTTTACTCTGTCGATATGACAGATTCATGAGTTTGTGTGTTATAAAGCACTTGTGTTTGAGAATTTGTCAGATTTGTACATACCGGCACTTTTTCTAGTTCATGTTCCTGACCCTCCCTTGTGCTCCTGCTTGAATGGATCACGCATGTCATGGTCTTGTCATTAAATCAGCATCATCCGTCAAGTAAACTTCTGTAGTCCACATACTTGTATTTTATATAGGTTTAAAAAATATCCAACATTTTTCAAGGACTCTTCACCAAAACCAGACATATGTACTATCTACCATTTGAAATAAATCTGTGTTAACCTCTTCCACATATTTCCATAGGGAGAGCCTTCTGAAAAAGGGGACAAGGGAGATCCAGTAAGTACAGCTGTGTTTTGATCTCATGATGTGAATAACTTAGGTTTGATATGATTTTCATACTGTGTATTGTCTCCTTCTTACACGTGCATCAAGTTCACACAGTTTACAAATGAAAACCAGAGATTCCCTGTTCTTCAGCATTTCTGTAGTTGGTACAGTCCATGAACTGAGTTTAAAGTACATGCTTTTTTTGTTCCCTGGAGGTTCGTTCTTTCGGTTATTTCACAAAATTATATGTGAGCTGAACTGTATTATTTTAATTGTTTTACCAGTTTCCAGTGTGGCATTTAACATCAAGCAGTTTTCTTATAACCATTTTATGTGTGCATATTTTTTTTGTTATTTTGGAGGATATTTTCAGAACATTTATTCTGTAAGAGTTTGTTTACGTGCGTTGCTTATTTTTAATTAACTATTGTCGTCTCTTATGACATTTGACAAAAACTAGTTATGTTGTTTAATACACAACTGAAAGTTGCTCGGATATTTCTGATTAACATACTATAATGACCAAAAGAAGGCATACTGTAATAATGTGTGGTTTTGGAGGTGAATACTGTGGCACCAGTAGAGATTTAGTGCTGAAGAATAGGCTTTAGACTGGAGAAGCTCTTAAGGAAATGCAGTGTTTTCAAACAGTTTTTCTTTAAAACATTAGGAGAACCTGCAAACAGAATTAGTTTGAAAGAGGAATGCCTTTCAGAGCTTGCACAAGGCATCAGAAATTCTTTAATGCTTTCTCAATGCAAACTATGTTATATTTTAAGGTAGCAAATTAAACCATTATTTAAGTTAAAGTTTTAACTTCTTACGGTTGTACCTGCTATTTTCAGGGAGAACCTGGAATGGAGGGAACAAAAGGAAACAAGGTATTTTTTGACTTGACTTTTATGCACTATATACATCGCTGGTGTACATAGCTGATACTGGGGGACATAACAGTAAATTTGGATTTTTTTTATTTTCTCAAACAATATCATTAGGGAGAAACAGGAGACCCTGGACCACCTGGTCTTATTGGAAATCCAGGATCAAAGGTAGGTGAAAGATATTTTAGCGGTATTAACAGCCATTACATTCTATGCTGTTGTATAAGAGGACTCTGAATGCTATCAAGTCCTTAATTAGTATTAAAGGGCAGAGAAGGCAAATAGTTTATATCAGAAGTTTGTGCATGGATCATGGCTATTTTACTTCTAGTTCATAAAATTCTTGTTGATCTCAGCATCAGTCAGCAAGCAATATTTATGCAAAGCTCAACTGTTATTTGGTCTCTCAAGAATATGAGCAGCCATTTTGCAATGACAAATCCACCAGCAGCTGAGTGTATTCTCTTTATCCATCAGTGAGGCAGGGAGTAACCACTGCTGTTACATTAGCGGTTCCTACGTTTAATCCTATGAGACTGCGGGTAATGTCAAAGTAGTCATTGCCTTGCTTTGAAGAAAGTAACTGAAGCACAAGAGTTCTTGAGAATCTCTCATGATGCTTTGAATTGTATCAAATAAAGGTGGAATTGGAAACTGAAAACGTAACCTGCACCCAGCTCTATATACGTTGGATGTGATAGTACCCAAGTTTCTTAGATCGTCAAAAGAAGTCCAGGGGGAACAGGTGCAGCTATAGGGTCCACGAAACTGTGGTCTTAAAAACGATTCTCCACTCTAACTCCTTAGACTGCTCTTTGGAGGCTAATGTCCTTCCTTGGCAGGAGCTGCTGAAATAATTGTTGTTACTCCAGCAGAAATCTAGGTCACCTTCACACTGTACACCTTCCAGAAGGGGCTTATAGAGATCCAAAGGATCATTAGGTTTGCACCAAGTCATCCTTTTATCTCTACATCTCAATCCCCTTTTCTTTCAGTGCTCTGGAGTCCTTCTGATGAGATCTGTTCCAAAAAGAGAAGGAACACTTACCACATAGTTAAAAAATCACGTGTAGATCTGTCCCTTGAGGGGGGAAATCTTGATTCATTCCTTTTGTTTTGTCATTCCATTTAGGTAATGCCTTTGTATTTACTTGTATTTGCTTTGTATACGTACTTCGGAATTTGTACGTATCAGTCCCAAAGATTTATAGGACTAAATGTTAGATTAAGGGGGAATGAACAAACTCTGTACTTCTTGCTCCATGTAGAAGATAATTCTTGATGCCAGATGTTTTAATCTGTTTATATAGGAGAACGCTTTACACCAAATTACAACAGGCGTGTTGACTTTTACCCCAAGGGTGTATTCTGTCATTTCACAGGGACTGCAAGGACCTCCCGGACCTGTCGGACCCAGGGGACTGCCAGGAGAAGTTGTATGTATTGTGCAGTTTCACTGAGCTGGAGAAGTGTGGTGTGTGTGAACGGTTAGCCCGCAAAGCAGTACCGGCAAGGTTATCGTAGGTGCTCCTTTTGTGGGTGGTCCTACAGCTATCAGGTGTTGAAGCACAGTAGTATGGGTTGCCTCAGGATAGACTTCTGCCATTTGCTTACGTTCTTTTTGTCCTTGTGTTACCATCTGAACCAAGTAAGAATGATAATACTAATTTGTCTCATTCACAGATAATGAGCTCTACAAAAATCACTCTTATCTAACAGGAGTAGGTGAAACTTAAAAAAATCTCTAGCAAAGTTTTAATAGTGTTATATCGTGAGCTGGAAAGGGCAGTGTGTGTGGAGCAAAATGAGAAGAAACAGGGAAAGTAAGGATTTAAACACATGGACTTCCTTATTTCTGTCTATGGTTTTGTATTTTTCTGAATTGTTTTACTTCCTGTAAAAGGGGTAAAGATTAATAAGGTGAACAGAATTAACAATTAAGTTTATTATCTTAGAATTTAGGACAGATTTATGAGTAAAACTCATATTCAGAGCAAGACGTAATTCCGTTAAAACTAGGGACCATATTAAAATCTTTAGCCAGAGTAGAAGTATTGGTTGGAAAGAATTTAATAGAAAACTCCTTTTTTAATTACTGTTCACTAGATTAAATTACTAAAAGACTTCTGCAGAAAGTGGAATGAGACGTTATTCTTACGATTGTCAGTTGATATTCCAATTCAGTTGTGCAGAGGCTTACTGACAGTCATAAAGTACCTAAAGCCACTATATGGTTGCCACAGATGAAAAATAGCTTAATTTGTGAACACTGACAGGTGGCAGATAATATGTGTTTGTGTGTCTGTTGGAGAATGTCAAAACCTGAACTGTTGAACTGTCAAGCAGAAGCCTATTACTTGTTAGATGCAACAGTAGGGGCTGCTTTTAGATTTTGATAGCACCTGGACTAAACAAAAGCAGCACATCCCGGGGTCTCCGGTTAATAGAGACCTGAGACAGACTCACTAATTTGGAGGCTGATCACCTGTTGTGCTTCTGCACGTAGACTGTTTAGATGGCAGGAACGAAGGGGTGAGGGTGCCCGAAAGAAGAAGTGGTGCCGAAATAGGAGGGTTCCTGAAGGGAAAGAGGTGTTGTCTCAAGAAAGGAGGGGAAGACCCCGGCTGAAGGAAAGGTCCTGAAAGTGGGGGAAGGTCACAGAGATCACAGAAACAATTGCCAGGGACCTTAGCCACTAACACTGAGACTGGTAACTGTGAGCAGCTACACAATACAAACCAAGACAACTTGCTGCCCAAGTTGTCCATCCCAGACAAGCAACAATCTCCCTACTGGAAATGGAAGTCAGGACCCGATGAACGTAACACTAATGGGGGAACAAGCAAGAGTGAGAGCCTGAGATAATCAAGAAGGATAAAAGCTCTCATCTCCGTGCTTCTTAAATAAACCCCAGTATCCAAATCTACTACAGGCTCTCAGATAGTGTCAGAAGCAGGATACAGATGTTTATTAATCCTCAAGATCACGGCCAGCTGAGGGAAGCTTTCCAGGACCTCACCAGAGACGTAGTGTGCCCGTCACCTTCATGCCTGTGGGTGCAAAACTGGTGGGCTGGGATTGTCAAGGCAGTGGGTGGTCTCAGCAGTTTTAATGTGCCTGTACTTACTTATGCTTTTGGGTGCCCCACATGGAGGTCTGCCAGCTGACTGGGGTTTGTCAAGGCCTTCTTCACGGGGGGGTTAGAGTTTCTGTAACCGTTATGCCACTGGGCAACAGACTGACAGGTCTGCTGGCCCGGTCGGGATCCCTCAGACTGGTAGGAGCCTCCCCCGAGATCCTGCACACCTGTAACCCTTGTGCCTCCGTGCAGGAAGAGCACAGGTGAAACTTCAATCCAGTCTGAATCCTCTAGGAAACACGTTAAACTATTAGGCACCATTAGACTAAGCTTGAAAGTTCCCCGGCATTTGACTTGACACCCTAGTCTAGCAGAAGGCTTCTTCTGAGGAGGTGGCTGCCTGTCTCCCTTGCAAATTATGGCACAATCTCTTTTTAGGTGTGCAAACAAATATATTCTGCCTAATCCCCCATGTAAACAGAAATCAGGTTTCGGTCCATGACACTGGTGGTGTCACGTAACCTGACACCTACCCCCTCTCCCTGGTTCTTCTCCCTCCCTCCATAAACCATAAAATGGTTTTTAAGTACCATTTTGGAAGTTTGAGTGGTTGGATCCAAGAAGTGGACCAAGAAAAGCAGAGAATGGAGAGCTTAGCTTTAGCCTAGCAGTTAAGCCATTCACCTGAAAAGAACTGGGATACTGATCTTTGCTCTGTGGGTTGGTTTTGGTTTTGGTCTTATTTCTACAAAGAGAAGCATCTAGGAGCTGGTGTTGCTGCATTTTGTCTTTGGCTTTTCCACACGCGCTCTGAGACTACTTTGTGGAAAGGAACTCTTACTTTGAACACTTTTAAGCCATATACTTTATTAATATTAAAATACAATTCTGAGTGGTACACTGCTGGCAGACTTATTGTTGACCTGTTCAAACTCTTTGGGCTATAAGCAAAGCGACAGCTGGAGTACAGCATCTTCAGCTCCTGGCAGGGAAAAAACTAGTATTCAAATCCGCATGTAGTCATTTTGTACGGTGTTACTTAATGACCATTTCTTTACACCTTATTTTCCTACTCAGTTGAAGCATACATTTTTTAAATCGTGTCTAATTTACCTGTCTTCTATAACAATAGTTTGTAAGCCTTTTCTGCTGTGCTTCTATTTATATATAGATTCCCACTCTTACTGTGAAAGATAACGAAATACTGCATTTCTGTTTTGCTTGTGTTGCCGTCATCCCTCTTGAGTTCATAACTGCTGCTTTTGAAACTGCTGTTCTGCTGGATCTCTGATCAAGTGATACTATGAACAGATAAATACTATATATAAAATATGTAGATCCTAGATATAGATGATCTTGGAGACTCATATTTGTACACACAATTCTAGTATATAAAAACATGTATTTAAACACATTATAGAAACATGTATTTAGTTTCAGGCTCATTGTTTTATCTTCTGAAGATGAAACATTATGGATTAACAAATATAATAATTCATCTTATGCAGCATGATGAAAATCATGCAAGGTTGAAAATTGTCATCCTTTGACGTACCTCATCGAAGAGTTGTCCAGCAGATCAGACTTGCTTCTTTCCTTTCCTAAGATATCCCTTATTCTTGGTCCAACCAAAAAAAAAAATAGTTGGAGAAATCCTTAGGAAAGAAGATAGACTATGTATTTTCTGTCGCTGTCAAAAGAGGGTAGGGTTGGACACGATGTCTGATCCATAATCAGTAAATTTAAACTTCCATATATTCTTATAATTATTATTGTGTTGGTATAAGCAGAGTATTCTTCATTAAGGTACTTTTTTTTTTTCTTCTTTATGCTTTTAATTTGGATGGCTGGGTGAAACAAGCAGCTGTCTGTATTAAGGACAGAATACAGCAGAGAAAGGGAACACACAGCTGTTGAACCCTCACTGCTGGCATGAAAACGTTGTCATCCTTCATGTGTCAGTGTTCACAAAACTCTCTGTCTTTTTCTTAGAAAGTTTATTTTCCATTTCGGATTAAGTATCATATTTAGATTCTACTGTTCAGTTTTGGCAATTTTGTCATTTACTGTGGAAATTACTTTTATTCTTAACAAAATGCTTGATACAATAGTTGGTTGAGTAGCATTCAAGGGTTATGGAAGAAGTTTTCTGTACTTGTTACAGCCTAATAAGAAAACACAATTTAATCTTCCCTATTATTTAAATAGTTTCTGTTTAGATTTTAATCTATTTGATTTCTCTGCATTTATAACAAATCCTTCATGAAAAGGGCAAGGCAAAATGCTGAAGTTAAAATCACATGTGAAAGATGAGAAGATTTAGACAAAAGAAAAGTTGGCATATATTTATTTTGCTGAAAATATTTGACTTTCCATGACTTATCTAAAACATTTTAAAGGAATTTGGTAGATTAAGTAATGTGCAGGAGTAGGAACTCATTGAGGCTTTTAGGCTAAAAATTTGAGTAATTAACTAGTGTAGGAAATCATGCAGCCCTTCATAGATAAAAAGATGAGACATTTATTTAAAACTCAGGTTTGTATCTGCTACCACCTTCCTTGAAAAAATGATTGATTTTCAAGACTTGGAATTATTTTGAAACTGGAGAAATAAACCTGTCAGTCTCTGCCATTCTGCCCTGATAGGGTCCAGAAAATAATCTTAGTACTTTTCAACTTAAAGAAAAATGATTCATATATTTATTAAAGAAACGTTCATTAACTTGTACTCTTTAACATTTTGGGTCAATGCTAATGCACAGTAAATAATCCAGTGTAAACTCATTTTTGTCTGTATTTTTAGGTAATCTTTAAGGGAGTAGCTATAAAAATGTACAGTTGTATTTTTATTAATTCCAGGGCTTACCAGGACAGCACGGGGTACCAGGAAACCCAGGAGTTAAAGGAGACAAGGTATGTTTTAAGTGTTTTTAATGAAGCTTGATATGTTAGAGCATATTAGACTGTCATCTCTGAAGTAACCTCCCATCCTTCTGTGGTGCGTCTGTGCGGCTGCTTTATGAATTGATTTTAAAAAGTACAAGCAGCAGACAGCTGCAGGCCAATTTGGCAACCCAGTTGCTCTTTAGATTCATAATTTAAGTAATATTTCAAGGAGGTTACATTGGGCTCTTACGTGAAATCTGTGCAGTGCAGAAATGTCAGTTCAGGTACTGACCACAGAACGCCCTTTTCAGTGTAATGTCCTAACCAGTCTAATGTTTAAAATCCCACTTCACAGTCAGATATATACATCTTGGCAGAGCACAGGGGCAGCTATACTGTCTCAGATGTGAGCCAAGCTCTTTATAGCATTGTATTTTGCTGTGTAGAAATCCCTTAGTTAGAATTCAGCTACATCAGCAGGAGTTAAAAATGGTATGTGTGTACGTATTGAATGTAGAGAAGGGGAGAAGAGAGGATATACAGGTGTACTGTGAGCTGTGTGATGTTTTAAGGTATTTATACATTGTGGCGTACAAGGGAAACTAGTAAAATCCATTAATACCGTGAAGAAATGAGCTGATGAAAAGGCAGGAGAAGGAAATAACTGTGGAACAATGACGAAAATGTACTCGTCTTGCAAAATGGGAAGTAGTGGATTCAGAAAGAATCACAGAGAATGATGGAGGAGCGTGTAAAAGACAAGAGGACAGCGTAATAAAAGGCACAAATTCACCTGTATAAGCAGGAGGAGTTGTAGACATGTGGAGCAAGGGAGGCTGCACGCATTGAAGTAAGAAATAGAGATGTAAACAGTGAAGACCAGGGTTTTAGCGCTAGGGATAGACAGCTGAAGAGAGACAGTTTGAAGCTGTTATTGCGAATTAATTGGCAGGGTGTAATGACAACCTGCGTATTAGGCGCTTGGGGACAAAGAAATGTAGATCAGATGTGTTGCAAGCATGGAAAAAATGAGAGAATTCTAGTTACTGTTAGTGGTTGTGTAGTCCATGCCTCCTCCTCTTCTGTAACTTTTTGCAGGAAAATACAGGGGTTTTTTCTTCTCTATTTCTTCTTAACGAACTTGCACTTTCTAGGATAACCTTGATAATATTGAGAGTTTTTTCGTAAGAGAAAATTCTCACATTTCAATTAGTGATTGAAATTTATCTTGTAGGGGGACCCAGGTGGGCTTATGGGACCGCCTGGACATCCAGGTCCAAAAGGTGATGTGGGGCCTCCTGGACCAAGTCTGCCTGGAACACCAGTAAGTCCATAATCTGAAAAGGCTTTTATGACTTTTATTTCTTGTAGGGACAACTGTTAAAAAATTCTCGTTGTGCAATGAAAGAAATCAGAACAAGTGGGTTTTTTTGACGTAATTTCACAATTGAAATATATGTTACAGTGGTATTGTAAGTGCACTAAAATATAGTCTAGAAATAGTGCAAGACTCACACATGCTCCTAGTGGCAGTGGTATTGAGAAGGAAGACGTACCTTTTATAGTTTATGTATAAAGGCTGACTAATTTTGGCAGTAAAATTCAGCTAGCCCCTTTGATTTCAAAACATAAATTTTTTTTATTTAATTTTTTTTTAGGGTCCCATTGGTATTCCTGGAAACCCGGGTCCACGTGGACCAAAGGTATAAAAAATATATTATTTCTGTTTCTAAAAAAAAAAAAAAAAAATTTAAAAATGCTAGTTTACATTTTCAGACCTGTTGTAACTTAAAGCCTTATACCTTTCTCAGGGAGAAAGAGGGCTACCTGGTGTACAAGGAGCACCTGGGGAGATGGGTCCCCCAGGAATAGGCATTCAGGGATCACCAGTAAGTATATCAACACCCAGAATTTGGGCTTCTCACTGTGCATCGCTGAGAAACTGCAACAAGTAAACAAAGCATAGTAAAAAGCCATGCTGTGAACTCCCTTCTGACTCAACTCCCACGTCGGCATCTTTTCCCTTTATCCAGACCCAGAAAGATCTAGCGTTGAGTGAGAAATGGGAGCCTTGGAGAACTGAGAGTCAGTGGCCACTTTACAGAAGAGCTTCCTAGTGATGGTGTTGAGACACCGTCAGACTAACTGTGTCTGCTTCTAAGCAACAATTGTTTGCAGTTTTCAGCAAAATCCAGCCCTGGTTTTTACCCTGGTGCTGGTAGAGGAGGAGAGGTATACTCGACATTGTAGATGACGGCATTTTGAAATCCATGCTAGTACTGGAAAAGGCAAAGACATGTGGAAGAGGTGTGGAAGTCTTAGCATCAGCTCCTAGCTTTTGCATTTGTGACGACTGCTAATTATGAGCTTAGGTCTACTGCTTATAAATGAGAACCTTACCGTGCCAGGAAATACTAAAGTCCTGATTTTGCATAGTTCGCTTCACGCATTTCTGTGCAGTTTAAATTCAAACATGAAGCAAGTTGATGCAGTGTATCTAAAGCAGTCACACTAAATAACTTGTATAGCAATAACTGTTTCAGTTACTCAGCCTGTTTCCCAGGTTTCTTTCTTTCTATTGCCTTTAAATAAAGCCATCTGCGGTGTCTTCAGAGTATTCAGTAAAAAAATTGATGATACTGATGGTGCAGATGGTAGGTGGTACGTGTTATTACATGAGTTCTGCTGTGGGGAGCAGGGCAATCTCTCTTCAGTCCAGACCAATATAGTCAGCTGGTACATTTCAGTTTATTGACAGGACTCAAGTACAGAGAGAAGATGTTTGAGAAAGGTGACTAGAGATTCATACCAAGATCTTAATCTAAAATAATAATCCTTAAAAAAATTTATTCAGTTAAAATAATTTCAAATCTGAATTTTAAAAATTACCCATTTATATTTGAATAATCTAATTTGGTTTTATTCAACTGAATATCAGCTTTTCTTATGAATCTCCTAGCTAAACAGCAAGTTTCACCACAGATCGTTATTCTTTGCTAGTACTCGCCCATAAAAATGGGCCTCGGCAAAATCTTGAATTCTCTGATTTTGGCAAAATTAGATTTGGATTTAAAGCCAAACCTTAGAGCAAGTCTTTCTTGCAATGCGAACTGCACCAATATTCCACATTCGGTATTTTTTTTTATGAAGTTCATCTCCGTTATCCCAAAACATGTAACTACTGATTATTTGGAGTTTTCTTGCAGGGTCCTATAGGTCCAGCTGGGTCAGCAGGCGTGCAGGTAGGATATAAGTTTTCTCTTTAATATTAGAAACTTTAATTTAGTTTAAGATGTTTACAGTAAAAGAAAAATATTCTTAAATCCTAAATGACCTTTCCTGCTCTTAGGGCCCTAGGGGACCCCCAGGATTACCAGGAACTCCAGGTACCCCTGGCAGTAATGTAAGTGACAGTTCTCTGTATATACCACAGGAAGTAACGTGTCCCTTCTCAGTGATTTAAGGCCATCAAATTTTACATTTGTTTCCAGGGCACTCCAGGAAGAGATGGAAAACCAGGACTACCAGGCCCTCCGGGTGATCCTGTAAGTATACACAGAAAACTTGTGCATTTGCTTTGGTGCAAATATTTTTAAATTTAAAGGAAGTGAGATAACCTAGCAAGTCTAGAAGTCCAACTGACGAAATCAATTACATTTTTCAATTATTATATCCTTTGGGTTTGTTTGGTTTTTTTACTTGATTATATTGCAGTGGAAATTAAACTTATGTTAATGTATACAGGATAAATACCTTGTTTTCAGGTGTTACAGTTTATATACTAGAGTTTCTGCCAGGCTATAACTTGGCACAGTGTTCCTCAGTCTCAGAAGCAGTTCTGTATAATGCAAAGTTTCAGGAGCATACTTTGATAGATAATTCTTGTTAAAAGATTGAAGAGAAAAGTTTGGGGATTCCGAAGCTAATTTTGCAATGCCGCAGAAAGAAGACATTAATTTTTAATGAAATTCTGAGAATAATCGGTCTCTAATGCAATAAATTCCCTTTAGCACTAATGAAAAGTTAAGCGGCTGGGTTTGAAAACAAAAACACTGAATAAATTCTGATCCTTCACCACAATTTAGGAGTTATCGTCTCCTCTTGGGTACGTATTACAGCAATGATTTGTATTTAACAGTGCTATAGCTTGACAGATTTTGTGAAGTCCAGCACTGCAAGATCCAAAAAGCCTCCATGTGCCTCAGGCCAAACTGTACCCTTAAAGATAACTGATTATTTTACATAGGAGTCAGGAGAGCCCAATGTGCATATCTGCGAAACTGGCGTAAAGGCAAACCTTCAGTCGTTAATCCTTCTCCTGTCTGGAGTCCCAACAACTGGAAACCCACCTCTTGGAAAGAGAGGCCTCTCCCATGCCCGGTTCTTGTCAGTGATTTTAATTTCATTAGGATAACTAGGTATAAACTCTGCAATTGGACTGGGAAAGATTGCTAGCTTGAAAACATAATCAAAACTTAAAATTCAGAGACAGTCTGAAGTCAACAAGCTTAAACTCAAGACAGGTGAGCATAAAGTGCTTCATAAGAAAGAAAAAAACCCAACCCATAAGTAGAGAATAGGTCTGGAAGGCACAGTGCACTATAAACTAAATGTAAGTAAAAAAGTCTGATGCCACTGTTAAACAGACAGGTCTAAATGGTAAAACTTAACTAACAGGAGAATTATTGCCTTTTGCTCTCTTGAAATACTCTTCTCTTTGGAGAGAACATTTTTAAAGGAAAATGTAGCAAGCAGGAGTGTCCCCGGAGAATGAAGGCCATTTTCGCATTTTCAAAAGCCCAGCACATACCATACGCTTATTCAGAGTTCAGCATACGCAGCTGTGACTCTACAGTATGCGTGCAATTAGGCTGGACTTGCTGTACGTACAGAGCAGGCGAGCTGTACGGCGCAGACGCAGTGGGCCTGGCTCTCGTACCTGGCGTGCCCGTGCAGCTGCATGTTGGGACCCTTTCACACTGAGGATTCGGCGGCCTGTACCATGAAATGATATTGCTGCTAAAATAAAAGCACTAGAAAAGAGGAGACACTGGGGAAATCACACCTGTGTAGTCCAGCAGAAAGACCGACAGTTAACGTGGTAATAGCCTGCCTGTCCGTAAAATGTTGTCACACGGAGAAGGTTGAAAAGTCAGGCCGTGTAGGGATGTGGTGGTTGTTTTTAAGCCTTATTACAGGTTTTTAAGAGCAGGTGACACTGTCTATGTCCAGCTTACCTTTGTGCAGAGGGTGGACTTCATACCTTACATAGTTACATCCTTAAGTTGTGTTAGGTGGCTATGTCTCAGCCTA
Organism: Sagittarius serpentarius; assembly: GCA_034782735.1. Classification (NCBI taxonomy): domain Eukaryota; kingdom Metazoa; phylum Chordata; class Aves; order Accipitriformes; family Sagittariidae; genus Sagittarius; species Sagittarius serpentarius. The sequence continues at coordinate 4,187,576 of JAVKLA010000014.1, forward strand.
GAGAACTTCTCAGCGTGCTTTCAAAGGTGGTGATGCTACCCGGTAAATGGAGAACTCCTGATGACGCTCATGGTCAAGTACATTCAGCAGTGCTTCTCTTGAGCTGGTATTTGACACCGTTGCTGCCAACCAACAGGTTTTCTGATATGCTACAGAAGTGCTTGCATTTTATTTTCTTTCTTCAAGATGGAAATGATTGAAACAGCCCGAACAAAAACAGTAACAAATTTTGAACGTCTCTAATTTTATAGTATGCCCAGGGATATTTTTGCTTTAGTAATTGCAAGAAGAAATCAGCATTGGTAACTGAAGAGTCTGTGAGTGAAGCTGATGATAATGAGAGCAATCAGTTTTTACAGGGAGTCTTTCTATATAGGTTTAATGGCAGCAGTTGGAAATCTGAGATATATTGCAGCGCAGTGTAAACCTATTGATTGAGCTTTAAATGGGTTAGCTTTAGTATTGGTAGCAATTTAGCAGTGGTACCACAGAGTTTTGCACTAATTCTTAATGCTTAAAGGCAGGACAAAATACTGCATATGTTGCTTATGTTGCTGTAGCTGGATTATTTCCAGTGTCTGAGCTAGTTTATTGAAGTTAGCTTTGATATCTCCACAATTCATGCTACAGTTCACAGTAGAGTCAAAGCCTAGGAGAAAGCAAAGGGAAAACAATTGAAGATAATCAGGTGAGAATAGTCTGTGAGACTTTCCAATAGCAGTAAGTTGTTGCTGATATGCTACAAGACCAACAATACATCATTATTACTATTACTATTATTATTGTTGTTGTTGTTGTTATTTTAAAGTGAAATTTGCTATGTTATAGAGTTGTCATGGTTTAAGGAACTTCACTGAAATTGTAACAAAGAATTACACTGTTAGGCTGGGTAGCCAGCAATATGTAACTATATTTGAAACCCTGATTTTTCTTTTGAGTTTTCATTAAAAAAATAGCTTCAACCAGTATATATGTAATCAGCTATGTGTGCAACATTATATAAACTTCAGAAGCAGTGAGAACCCATCAGAATCGGTAGTGTTGTGTAGAACATAAACTGCAGCTGCCTTTTCCAATTTCAGATTGCACTGCCACTTGTGGGAGACATGGGTGCTGTACTGAAGGTAAACACTTCCACAGGTTAAATATCTTTGTTTGCTATAAGCATGCTTTTTAAACCAGAATATGCACTTGAAAGTCTCTGTAGGTTCAATTTTGACCTACTTGGCTAGCCTAAAATAATTTTGAGATTTTTGTTTTATTTTTAAAAAATACTCAAGAAATGTATTTTATAGGAATTTTGCAAAATAGTGTTTGAACGGTATGTGAGGTAGTAGCCAGCAAGTGCCTGTTCCGCACATCCAGTCCACAGTATGAATTGCTACAAGTACACCCCATTCTCCACCTTACTTTGTAGCATTAAGATTAGTAATATACCAAATGGGGAAAACAACCTAGAATTTCTAAGGTTTTGTTTTGAAAAATAATAAAATTTGAAGTGGTCTGCCATATTCCAAAATTAAAAGTGTGCTCAGGAGGATTTCAATATGAAAAGCACACATCATTTCTGAGGAGAGAGATTATCCTATTCTGTCCTTTATTAATACAGGTACTTAGGGTTTATTGACTTTCTCATTCACAAATTCAATTTCTTTTAGGTTTATCTTTGGGCTTTTCCCTGATACTTTCTGTTTGTAATTGTACTGTCTTTCTCCTGTAAGTGCTGTTCTACCTGTTTATTAGTTCTCTCTCTTACAGATTCTTTATGCTCCATTCTTCATTTCTCTGTCTTTTGTGGTTAGCACTTCTGTAAGATTGTACTTTAGCTGGAAAATGCTTCGCTCAACAAAGCAGGAATCATTTCCTTTAAAATAACTAGAGATTTGAAGCTGGTGAGAGTAACAAGTAGCCGCCTTCTCTACTTAATCCTCAAAAGGAAGATGGTTTGCTCAAACCTAATCACAGATGTGTCTGGGACTATCCACAGGGAAGGCGTTTATGAATCCTCTCAAAATGAAGCTAAAAATTTGTTAGCATGGTTTGAGCAGAGTGTGAGAGAGACGGGGAGGGAAACAAGGAAGGATAGCTGAACAAGTATATTGTGTAGAAGAGAGAAAGGACTGAAGAGAAGGCTTTGGGGTGAAATGAAGGGGTGGTCACAAAGGCAGGAAGGAAGTGGTCTGCATAGATCAGACCTTCTGCCTCTGTCACAAAAATGGTTATTTGTCACTTCGCTTTCTGTCTGTTCCTCAGGGTGATCCTGGCACAAGAGGTCCTCCAGGCATCCCTGGCAGAGAAGGGCCAAAGGTGAGTTTTGAAGAGAGTACTTTACATTGCTTCGTTGCTTGTTGGAAGTAAAAGGCCAGGCTTTTACCTCTGACAGTCTTGACTTTTTTGTCTGATCCCTATCCCTGTAGCCACTGAGGAGCCTAAAGTTTCAAAACGAAATAGCCGGAGTTGAGTCCCAAGCCAGGATAGCTCTTCTGTGTCTTGCCTCCATTAAAGCGAGCTCAGATCTGACTGTCCAGCAGACATTGCCATCTTTAGGCTTATTTTAGGCGAGCCAGGCACGCAAGAATCCCGCGGTGAAGAAGAAAGCTTCCCGTATCTCCCACAAGTGTGCCGAGAGCTGGACCGTCCGTGCCTTTGCACCGTGTTCCCGTGGGAGTCACGCGGCCCTTCCACTGGGACGTTCACCGACGTCGATCAAAATTCTGCTTCGCCGTAATCAGATCAAATGCCACGCGGTTTGGCATATAGATACCGCCTATAGTTGAGCGTAATTCCATGAAAGTGTACTTTCTCCATTTCGGCAAGCATTTAAGCTCTTCAGTATTAGTGTCTCCACCAGGCCTTTTGGCTGGTTTGCCTCCTAGGTAAAAAACACTCGTTTCCTTTCACCTTGCTGGGAGGCATATTTTAAAGTTTTCAGGTAGCATCGAGCCTTTTTTTTCTGTTTTAGGCACTATTGCTGTAAGGGCTCCATACTAGCATATATTAAATGTGGGTCATAAAATGCCCTACAGAGCATGAAATTCCTTGTTCTCTAATAGAAAACATTTGTTTGAATGTTATGTTTTCATAGGGAAGCAAAGGGGAACGTGGATTTCCTGGGCTTGCTGGAGAGAAGGGCGATGAGGTAAAATCACTTCATTTCTATAGCGGCTGCATTCTTATCTGAACCTGAATGAAGATCTCAACCGAGAATGAAATGCACAGAATGTTATTCAGTTCTTTAAAACTGCTAAGATAGTAAAGTATTACTGTAAGTAGCCCTCAATTCTGAATTTTCAACAATATTAAATGCTAATATTCAATTAAATAACATCTATTTAATTTTTGTCTGAGGATTTTTGCTCATTTGTATTTTAAAGCCTCGCATACATTTAAATGCTAATTTTGAGAGTATAGGATAGAGCAATAAATAGGTAAATGCCAAATATTTTCAGAAAATACTTCATGTTTTATAAAATATTTGCTTTCATTGTGTTAGTTCCCCATTAGAATTCACTGTCAAAAACATTCCCTTAGGCAAATACTCTGATAGGAACGGTCATAGCAGCAATTACTATTAAGTGGAAACTGGAAAAAGTTTGGAGAGACTGAATTTAAAATATTTAGAGTATTTTGCATCATATACTGCATTCTTAAGAGTTATTTTTATGTCATTATGGAGGAGGAAAAAACAGCCACATGAATGTTGCCAAATCCAAAATAGCTGGTATAGCTTTCATTTTAAATTGAAATATTTGCAGTTAACAGTTCAAGAGCAATCTCTGTCCAAAAAAAAAAATAAATAAATCACCAAAGCAGAAGCTATTAAGCAAATGGATCTCACTAAATTCCTGAATTTCCTAGGGATCTTAGCCAACTGAAGGAGTTAAATAAGTAGTCTGTTACAAAATATTTGGTGAACACTTCACAATTTCAAAATACTTAACTGGCACTGTTAAATATGTACTGCTCTTTTGTAATTTGGGAGTGCTGGCTATAAGAGAAAACACCTGGAAAATATGAAAGGAATTTAGAGCTTATTGATTGAGGGTTTCAGTATTCTTTATGAGCATTTTGCATTTCTTTGGCACTAAGGCCATAATGTAGTAAGAATTTTCAAACGGTAGTAGAATGAGAGTAATTCTCAAAAAAATCTGTGTTCATCAGGATCCTTGGCTTCCAAAAGTAAACGGTATATGAAGGGAAAAAAAAGATGCAGCAGAAGCATTAGATATGTATTTCTGCTACTGCTTTGCCCCAGAATTTAGCAGATTGTCAGACGAAAGTATCATGCTTATTTTTCCTCTTGTTTTTACACGATCTGTAGAGCTCCTTATGTTTTTGCTTCTTAAAAGCAAGTGCCTCCTGAGGTTGGGTTTAGAACATATACCTTAAAATGATGGGGCAGCCATATGCGAAGCCCAGGCAGAATTTTACCTAAAAAATAAATGGGAAAGTAACACTTCCTTCATGTGCCCTATAGGGTACCGCTACAATTCAACCTTAGCAGTCTGAGGCATTAGCAAACCAGTTTCAACAATTCAGGTACTATTTGACTGCTGGGAATCAAGTGAGATTAGAGAAAATTGAGAAGGTAATAAGGGAAAGGCAGGATTATAACTGGCAGTTAGAGGTTTTTTTAAAGGACTCCAGAGTAAATTCATTCTAGGGTTTTTTTATTGATTCAGTAGGGTGCTGTGCTGCATTAGTAAGTTAGCTACTCATAGGCTTCCTCACTGTTTAATAGCTGGTTAGCTGCTGTAGCTCTGATGTTTTCAGTGTTTCGCAGCAGCTTCTGATTATGACATTGTGAAGGTGCAAGCGAATTTATTTTCAGAAACACGTATGAAAGAGTTTACAAAGTTTAAAAGTAACTTTTAAAAAAAATTTACAAATTCTAAAAGAATGGATTTATTTTCATTTTTATGATTTGGTTAGCAAGGGAGTGGGAGGAGGGATTGAGAAGACCCCCTGAAGCTCTTTGAAATAGGCTCATCAACTTCCATGTGCTTTTCAACAGCCCTTTAATCTTTGTTGAAGCTTAGTTCTGTTCCTTTTTAAAACATTCCTTTTTTCAAGAGAGGGTTTTTCTAACATGAGAAAATGTTCCTTTGGCTTCATATTCATTTTCTGGGTGACTGTACTGTCAGAGTAGTTCAAAATGACCAGAGGGCACATTAGCAGTTGGACTGCCACTCTGAGAAGCTGCAGAGGTGGATCAGTGTCCTCTGTGTGTAGGAGCAAGAAAGGGAAATCAGTGTGTCTCCTCATCGCCACATCTTTCCTGATTGATCTGTTGGAAGTTTTTCCCTCGGTCTCTCCCTCAGAGCCCTTATTTCAGGGCTCCCGACCTCCGTGGTTTTCTAGGCTACCCCCTTAGCCACGCCTTCTTAAACACTGCATTTAACATGAGAAATACGCCTTTTCTGAGGTGATTCCTCTTGTCAGAGGGTAAGTACCTTGTGCAGATAAAATGAATCACTGCTAGGAGGGACCCGTTTCCCTTTGCGGATTACAGGGGAAAGTGAGAGCGATTAGCTCTCATTAGTGCCTGACTTCTACACGTCTACAATTGCACCTGAGCCTGCTGTGGCAGAGGAAAGACTTCAGTGATGTGCAGGCTTTTCTCAAATCCTGCCTGTATCCACTGTAGTAATTTGCACACCTGTATGTTTAGTAAGTGGATACCAGAATCTATCGATTTCCAGGCAATCGAATAGAATAAAAGCAGGAAAGTAGATCATTGAATACTATGAAAAATGTCATGTTCCATTATCAAAAAAGCAAAATCTCTACATTGGGCACAAAGCATCACTGCATTCAGGTAGCATCAGGTAACGTTGAGAAGTCTGAGTAGATGTCTTCTCACCAGCAAGAAAACCTTTTAGTGGTAGAAAATAGAAAATTAATCTCTAAGGAAAAGCCAGATGTCCAGCTCTTACCTGCACAACTAAAGACCAAAAGTTATATAGGGCATAAGCTAACAATGTGAAAGGTTGAAGGACAAGTGTTGGTTATCGGTCAAGCAAGAAGTTGCCTCTAACCTTGTTCACTGATAATCTTTCCCCTGCATGGTGGGGGGTTTTTTCATTCCTAAAAATAATGCCAGTCTTTTAGATGAAAATGCACTTTAGTATAATTATAACACTGCCACATACACTGAAAATAAGTAGGTTTTGAGGTATAAGTGGAAGAGGAAATAGACATAAGCTCTTTTGATTTGCAGGGCCTTCAAGGTGCTCCTGGACTGCCGGGCGTACCAGGACCCAGTGGACCATCTGTAAGTGTGTGGTATCACCTGTGTTCTCATCTGTCTCTGCAGAGGTTGCTATAGCTATCCAGTAAAACTTCATATTCTTAAGTTTCTTGTCCTTTCTTTTGGCTTTTAGGAGAGAGATAATAAAGTCTTACCCACATTGGCTCTAATAGAAGAAACTATGTTGTGTGTTGAAGTTACTGAAAATACTGTCATTGTCTGGGCTCAAAGTTTATGTAACTTAAATGGATTTGGAGTTTTGGCATTACTAGAGACTCCTTGAGGTTCCATGACTTATGATGTGCAAACTTGCAGTTAATGATGTATTTGTACTCAAGTTACAGTACTAATGTTAGTAATAAAAATCTAAATAGAATTCCAGCTAGGCATTCTGAAAACATTTAATGCTGAAAACAAGTAATCGCTTGGTTTCACAATTAAAAAAACATGAGAATAAGCTGACAATATTTAAAGTCACTGAAAAATAACATTTAAAATGTTGGTATTTCTGGGAAAAGTCCTCTTGGAATTTTTTTTTTAATTTTATTTTCTACATACTGGATGGGATCACATTAGTTATTATGATCATTATTCATTCCTAGGTTGCTGACAGTACTAATGCTTCCCTTCTTTCAAAAATTGTAACACATTTAGAAAGTTTAATGTGGAATATGTAAATTGGCATTTTAGCAGTAAAGCATGATTCTTAGCAGTGTCAACAGGGGCCGGTTAAGGTCAGTGCATTTAGTCTGCCAAGGTGAAAATGCAATTGCAAACACAAATTTTACCCTTCAAAGGGCTTATCAGAAGGACACAGCTGTTGTATCAAAGAGAAGAGAAGTATTTAAACCTGGAGGAGGAGCATAATTATGTTTAAATGACCTTCAAAAAGTACAACTTTTAAAAACTAAGCTATAATGCAAAAATACTGTGTTTCATTGTTTCTTGACTAACATAAACCGATACTGTGTTGTGCAGGGAGTCACAGGAAGACCTGGACATCCCGGTCCAGCAGGGTCAAAAGGCGAAAAGGTATTCCTTCTTCTTAGTCGTGGTCCGGTTAAGTGAAGGTTTTGCAAGCCCGTTACTCTCTTATGTTTTGGGGTTTTTTTACAGCGTGCAAACAAGAACTTGATGTGCATCTTCAAATTAATTTTTATTTGTGTCTTAATACAAGTACTTTCCCCAAACAGTGCCATACATATGGGCTTATATTTTGAAGCGTAGTCCTTGTGGTGTATGTTAAGTTGCAGAGAATGTTCTCGAAGTATGACATGTTCTATAAAATTCAGGAAAGTGAAAATACATTTGTGAAATAGTATATGACTAGTTACTACTTGTTCTGCTGCTCATTCTTTTACCAGTACTTGAGTCAAAATTGCATACTTTAAAAGTGCTTCACAAGTACTGAAAGTTATTGAGTATGTTACCCTGCAAAAATAGATAAGCTTCCTTTATACTTAATTTACACTGTTACAGCACTGCTTTTTATCCATGTTTAATGTGCTCTTTTATCAGGCACTCGAACTGAGAGGTCAAGTTCATTTCTTGGGCACCTCAGATCAATGAAATACAGCAGACAAACTTAGTTTGCTGCAAAATGCTTTCTGGGACAAGTTCTCCATTTTGTATATGAATACACTTTTTTGAAGTTTTTTTCAGCTTCAGCCTGGAGTTTTCCAGGCATAGCACTGCCACATCAATGTATCTGATCCTACTAATACTCTACAAAACCTTGACTCTGGTATGAGTAAGAAAGGAAACTATTTTGTAAAGCTCTGAAATTATTTCAGGATAAAAATTGATTGAGAGCTGTCTCCTTGCAGACCAGAATAGCAAAAATTTTACCACACTTACTTCTGTTTTATGTAACCAAATGCAAAACACAAGTCTTCGCTAGTTCCTTGTTTTCAATTCACACACAGGTGGGAATGAGAAGCCAGTGCTCTGTAACTAGGGTCTCACCAGTAAAACCAGGCTGAAGAGTGATAAAATAAACTGAAATATAGCCAGAGTAATTTCTTCCTCCTTCCTTCATCTGGGCAACATGTTTGAGAAATGTTCATATAATATGCTTTTTAAAGTACAGTATTTTTATTTCCTGTGAAGTACTCCAAATCACTCTTCGGAGGCTGACGGTTTCTATCAATTAGGAGGACCGTTTGGAAATTATCCTAGTATAAACACTTAATTACAATTATATTTTTCTGGTAAGCTAATTATTGCCATCGAATACTTAGCTTGACTTTTGCCACCTTAATATTTTAAATATGCAGCCTAAGTGTCTCGCTGACATATGTGTAATAAGATCCAACGAAGTCAGTGAGAAACTCTGGCAGACTTGTTCCAAATTGTACAGTGTTTTTAAATGAGACGTAGTGATGAGATTTTGAAAATGTATTGTTTGGGAAATTTGATGTTGAAACCTTTGTAACTCTGCTGTTCAGAGACCCCACCGTTCTGCTGGGGCAAAAACTCGGAAGCCTTTTTTTTTTTAATGTAAGCAATTCAGTGCAGGTCAGTGGAACAGACTACAGATACAGGTAACCACAGATGAGTATTTTACAGTAAAACCTGAAACGATATTCATTATATCTCTTAATAAAGATGGTCTTCAGTGTGTTTCTAAATAAACTGAACTTGTGAAACTGTAGCTCTTCTTTTTTTACCTGTGAATGATCAACTGAGGATTGGTTTTTGCAAAGTAATATGCAAAGCATAAAATGAATGTTAACTTTCATCTGCCAGTTACTTAGAAATTGATATTAACAGCTCACTCTTTTCTTCCTCTCCTTCCTGGTATATATGAAGTGTTTCACAACCCAGGTTACTACTACTATTTTGCCACAAGGAAGTTACTACACATAAAGCATCAAGTAACTAACAAAATAAAAAGCTAGTATAAAGTAATGATTAATAACTTTCCCAAAGCTTAAGCAGGAGCTGGGCAGGAGAATTTATTCTTGATATTACCTGTTCATATTGACTGTATCTGTTGTTTATTGTCATTGTGGTCGTCATAGCTTGAGTATGGAATAGATCTGGACATCAGTTACAGTAAATGAATTACATGAATCTCTTGCTGTACTAGGGTAGTGAAGGTTCTCCTGGGAAACCTGGACCACCTGGGCCTCCGGTGAGACATTTTCATTTATATTTTGAATGTTATATTAGGAACAATATACCTGTGAGTAAAACATACTGTAATATAAAGAATTGACTGTCAGTCTAATACGTATTAATAGTGCAGGAAGACAACAATGTCTATTTGCAAAAGGTTTCTGTATTCCCTTTTTCTTTCTTGTGATTCATCACTGAGTAAGTTCAGATCACTAAAGCCGTCCTAGAAACTTGATCAAATAAGTTAACCCTGGTGTCCAGTGTTATTAGAGTAATTTAGACAGCTTGGGTACCTGAGATCAGGGAACTCAAGGTACCTAGGGAAAGTCCATGGAGCTCATTGGACCCCAAATTAACTGGAATAGTACCTAACACAAAATTGATTCTGAAGAATTGTAGTAATAATAAATATCAAATTGTATAGTGTACACTGAGATTTACAGGGTTCTGGTTTCATAATTCCAAAAAAGTCCTGAGCTGAATTAGAATGTATCTTACGTTCTTACTGAAAAGTCTGAAATCTTTGAAAAACGGATCGAGAACAAAAATGATACCACAGCTTTGCTGAGCTACGGGGCTTGAACAGGGCAAGAGTTCTCCCTTTGTAAGTCATAGTTGTGACACTTACTTGGGTTTTATGTTTTAAAGGGTATGCCTTACAATGAAAGAAATGGAATGAGCAGCTTATATAAACTCCAGGTATTTTTCTTAATTTTTCTTTTTTTTTTTTTTTTTAATCAACACCTAATTTTGCCCCAACTCAACTTTTAAACTTGCTGTTACAGGGAGGTGTGAGCGTTGCTAGTTACCCAGGCCCACCAGGACCTCCAGTAAGTATTAACAGAAATGTAATTTCTAATAGTTAATTAACATAGTAACAAAGGGGTTGGTTAGTTGCATGCAGTCTAGCAAGTGGCATGGAATTTGATTTTATATGTGAAAGACGGAAAAAATAAGGATCTGACTGGTATATAGTAAATGATAAAGTATGTGCTTTTATGTGTTTATCAAGCATTTTAGGCTATTGTCCTGGTTTCGGCAGGGACAGAGTTAATTGTCTTCCCAGCAGCTGGCACAGCGCTGTGCTTTGGGTTAGTAGGAGAAGAACGTTGGTAACACCCGGATGGTTTCAGCTGTTGCTCAGTCGGGTTTAGACTCAGTCAAGGACTTTTCAG
>JAVKLA010000014.1:4198220-4214265 GCA_034782735.1 Sagittarius serpentarius
AGCTGCCCCAAACTGGCCACAGGGGTATTCCATACCCTGGGACGTCATGCCCAGTATAGAAACTGGGGGAGTTGGCCGGTGGGGGGGGTGCTTCTCAGGAACTAACTGGGCATCAGTCAGCAAGTGGTGAGCAACTGCGTTGTGCATCATTTGTTTTGCATATTCCAATCCTTTTATTATTATTATTATCACTTTCTTGTTGTTATTAGTGTCATTGTTAGATTCTTTCTTTCTGTTCTATTAAACTGTTCTTATCTCAACCCATGAGTTTTACCTTTTTTTCCTCGATTGTCTCCCCCATCCCTCTGGGTGGGGAGGAAAGGAGTGAGCGGCTGCGTGGGGCTGAGTTGCTGGCTGGGGTTAAACCATGACAGACGTTTTGGAGAGTAGTTTATTTTAAGTGTTTCACCCTAGCAAGTAAAGGCTGTGAAAATGGTACATAATTTGGTGTTGGACTCTAGCGAAAGTATCCGATTATCTTAAAATGTGTAATATAGTATGTATAGTTAGTGATGACATAGTTTTATAATGGATTAAATTTGATGCTGGAAATGACAAGCTCATGAATTCTGATCTCAGTTCTGTCACTGATTCACTATGTTTAGCTACAGTGCAGAAAAAATGTGTAAAAACAAGAATTACATTGTGGCAATAATAGAGGGCTGGCGTCTTCCACGCTGCAGAGTGCAGATGCACCTCCTTGCAGCTGGACACTGTGGCTTTGGTTCTGTGGAGCCAAAGATGCTGTGCGCTTATTTATGTCCTCCTTCTTGTTAGCATCATAGGCAAGTTCTACTCTTCTTAAGATTATTGTCATTTTGGTAATCACGTAAAAATCTTGTATCCATCGGTGAGGACTTTGTCCTTACATTACGTGCCTTTTGTAGTCATGGGCTCGCACTGGACTGCAGAGCTGTCTTTCTCTGTATTCTGGAATAGCAAAACAAAACCCAAATATTACTAAGATTTTATACTAAATTAATCAGCTGAGAGGGCTGAACTTAATACCAATTCTAAATGCACTGCCTTAGCAATGTATACTCATAATGCAGTAATACAAAAAAATACCGTCTTACTGTGTAACTGGTCTTTTTTAAATGTGTTTCCACTTCTTCATTTCCTTGCAGGGTCCAAAAGGAGATCCTGGCACAGTGGTATGTATGTATGTATGTATGTATTTTTTGGTCATGATAGAGAATTCCCCAAGCAGTTCAACACATGATCCTAGTCTCAGGGGTGGAAGAGCCCATTAACATTCTGTAGCAGGTAGCTTATCTCCTGCAGAATCAGTACATCTGAAAAAGCCTTTTTAATTGCCAAGCTTGTGAATCTTGCAATTTCTGGTAAATAGTTCTAGGTGATAATATACTGCATGACTGAGCATAGTATTAACTGCTTGTGGATTCATCTCTGCTGAGCTGTCCCTGGATATATCAAAGAATAAAGAATGTGAAATAAAGATAGAAAATATCTTAAGAGCTATTAGATTGTTTTCAACATTAAATTTGAAAGCGATTAGGGGGAAAGGACAGTGTACTGTATCATGCTAGCTAGTAACAACTAGAAGTTGGTGTTTTCTTTGGAAACAGCATGATGGTTAGTTACAGTACGATCACATTGCTTCTGGTGAGCAAGATGATAATGCTCATGGTATGACCGCTATACCTTTCAGTGATGCAGTTTGACATTCAAAAGCAGATCTGTTTAACCTGTTGATATTTTTTTCCTTTAAGCATTGTGTTACGTCCTTTTCACATGATCTTTCTTTAAAAATTATGAGGAGGGGAAGAACAACTAGTGGAAGAACCTTGAGCAGTTGCATAGGGCTAGCCGCCAGCAGAATGTAAATCCAGATCCTGACAGGGTGTACATTTTTCCCCAAAGTCCTTGACCTGTGATGTAATTTGCCTTTATAACAGAGAAACGAGATTTGTCATTAGCTTGCAATTTGACACTACAGTGCCTAGCCTTGAAGGTGGCAAAGTTGAAACTTACAGGTATTGCATTTTGATGAGTGGATATCAGTGAAAATACCCAAAAGATAATAGTAAAATTTGAGTATTGACGGTTTAGTCCAAAAAGTATGATAGCGTCAAGCATCTTTTTAAATGGATATTGTTTTCAAAATTGATAGGTGCTTCCACAGCAGTTAAGATTTCAATATATTGCTGTACTTGTTTTTCAAGTCTTAGGAACATCACATAACTGCATCATGATGGTTACAGCACTGTAACACTGGAAGGCAGCGAAACAGGGACCGCTCCTTCATGGTCAGTGTGGTAGAACTGTGCCCAGCAGACCTCTTTCGAACTTCAGGCAGTGTGACTGAATCAGGACAAGTACTGTGTGTCAGCTAATGGAAACTGATGAAAATAATTTGCTGATTAAAGCAGTAAAAGCTGAGCTAGTTAGGAAAAGAAATTGTGCCCAGTGGGACTGCGTTCCCCATGATCTGCTGACGAATTGTCTGCTTGATGGAGATCAGGAAACCCTGAAAAATATTGGAGGGGTCATTTCTGAAACAAAATCACATCCCTTCCGGCAAACTAAAGAATGGCTCTGTCTGCTGCTAATGAAATGACTTACTGCTTCAGAGAAATACTTACAGAGTTCCTTAGCACATTCAGAAGTTCATTCAGCCGCCAAGAAGCTGACGCTTGACCTCTCCAGCTGCTCTCCTATCTTTGACTTGTTAGTCTTGGGCAAAATAAATGAGGAGACGGTTCAGCCAACATCTTGGATGCTTGGTTGTAAAGAATCAGGTCAGAGCACAATACATAGACTGTTTAAAGTTCACTAGAGACTGGCCTTGTCTGAACACATCAGGCCACGGTATTTGGAAAATGATGATGAGTGTCTTCTCCTGTTGAAGTGTTCTTGTCTTCTGACTTGGATCCGTATCATGGAGTCTTTCTTGTCAGTATCAGTGTGGAACTGCTGAGAAATGTCTCTGCTCATGAAGGCAGAAGGCCAGTGCCATTTAGTTGTATCTTACCAGTGCAGGCACAGTATCTACACAAAAACAGCAGCAGAATTAAGCTGCAGCTAGCTCAGACTAACCCAGCCAAGACCAAAGCGGTATTGGAAGGTAACATTTTTAAGAGCCAGCTAGGAGTTCATCTATCATGAAGGTGCATAATCTCCACTCAGCCAACCCGTGCAGGGCCTAGGGTGATGTTTGATACCTTGCCAATGTTAATGGAGAGCCAGCCACATGAAAAACTAAACTTATGAAAGAACCAATGTGATAACTGTGCTCCTCAGGAACAATAAGAATCCCAAAGCAGAACCCCTCAGCACTCACAGCAAAACATGGAGTTGTGAGATAGTTTCCTAAAATTGCTGATTAATCTGTTTTCAAAAAAAGTCACAAAGCCTCTTTTTTGGTTTCACCATAATACCCAGAAGCTGGATACATCTTTCTGTACCAGCACCGTCTCCAAAGTAGACTTCAGGTGTGGAAAGTGGGATCTGCCAGAGACTTCATGAAATCCAGATGGGAATTTGCTGCGGCTTTTGATTTGACTGAGAATTGCTGAAATACTGGGATTGTTGGCTGTAGTTTAAATCTCTGTGGTAAACTATTGATTTTCTTTAAAAAAAAAAAGAAAAAGTTTCTGGTTTTCTTTCAAAACTTGAGGAATTACCCAGGGACCTAGTCTGTGTGTCCCTTCCTGCAGAATAAGCTGGGTTTAGGGAACAGAGCCCAGAATTGCTTGGAGGTTGGTTCTCTACCGCCTGGAGGTGCTTTAGAGCTGGCCATGACTTGCAAGAACACTGGAGGGGAGTCTTCTGGATTACATTCTTCTTCAAAATTAAAACCATAGATTCAAATATTCACACAGTGCCTCTGGGAAAAGTTTAACTTCGCAGATCAGTAAAATAGGGCATAACAAAATCTGTTCACCTAATAGCTGGTTGGCTGTTTTACTAATCTCAAGTTAAATAATCTGCTGTTGCTTGCTGTTCAACATTTCTCATGTAGGGTACAGAAATTCTAATGTACACAATCCTTTTTCTTTAAAAAAAAAAAAAAAAAATCAGGGAGACCCAGGACCGATGGGATTACCAGGACTGGAAGGACTCCCAGGGGAAAAGGTAGGACTCTTGAAAAGAAGTCATGGCTTCTTAGTGGCAACTGTCTGCAGCTAAATGTTTTCTGAAACCTTATTTGAATTTTTTTTTTGTGTAAGTTAATGTTCCTGTGTGAAAAATACTTGCATAGTTATCTGTTTTTTGCTTCACTGTGTATCTAAATCATATACTCACTCAACATAAAATTTCATTTTCTGCAAATGGAAAATTGCATGTAGGAGGTCTTGTAATATTTTCTTTTCTTAACTCGGTAGAATACTACTATATACTCTATTATATATAATATATACTATATTATATATTGAACATTGTCTTATGCTTACAGTCTGTCTTGTTCTAAGACTTAAGGCATAGCTACAGATCTGAAGAGAAGTTTGTACCTGAATTAGTCTAGACCTAGTGCATGCAAGACTTCCATACCAAAAAAAGACTATTTCAGATGAGCATAAAAATATGGAAAAGAGTAGAAACAGAGGGAGAGACTGATTCCCTGCAGTTCCTGTTGTATTGCATCTTGCTCCAAAGAGAGCAAAAATCTCAGACTCTTGCTCATTATTCTAAAAAAAGGCCCCTTGTTTCTGTTTTGCTTTTCTTGCACTCCATACTGCATGTATGATGCCACCGTAGCACATCCCAAACCGTCTCATGCTCTCCAGCTCCTTCCTGTAGTTCACGTCTGCATTCCAGTGCACAGAAATGATACTTTCCTTCAGCTGGCGGCATGTTTCAGCCCTTCACTTGCTAGTTGTGGAGGCTGATGTGGATTTAGAGAAAAGCTTGTCATGAAATGTGGAAAATTGTAAGATTTTGGTATTCATTTCTGAATACAGCAAAGTACAAAAAATTCCGCAGAGAAATGAAAAAATCTGTAAATATGTTTTCTGTCAGGGAAAACAGTTTGATTTTTGCCCATATCTTCTAAATTTAAGAAGAAAAGAGAGTTTGGGGTTTTTTTTGAAAATGGAATATTTATTCAGCTTTTTGAATTACATGATGTTCAATGACTTCATACAAAAATAGTTTACTGAAACTTATTTTTCATCAAAAAGCAACGTAGATGAAAAGTTTCACTCTGAGTATCACTGTGCATTACTCCTACTTGTGCAGAGAGTGGGGATTGACAAGATCTAAGGTAGGTGTCTAGTCTAGATGTTTAAATTACATGAGATGATTCTTGCTCTGGAAGACTGCAATTTACAAGCAATTAAAGACTAGTCTGATTTCAAAATGAACAAACACAGGGAGATATTACAGGTCTAACAGAGACAAAGTGGGGACAAGAATTAAATAAAGAGAATAAGCAATGGAGCAGATGATATAAACAAGCTAAGTGAGTGTTTGGCCCTTTCCCAAAGTAAAAATATCCTTTCCTTAGCTAAATTTGGTCAAAATTCCACATTTCTGGTGCAAATAAATGAACAGAATCCCAGAGTCTGCCTGCCGGTCCCAACAGTATAATGCATGCTGGTTTTTAATTTAGAGCTATTAGGTACATCTGTGTAGCAGAATGCCATCTCCCACAGACGATGGTGGCTGTGATTTCATGAACTGTCTTAAGAACTTTGTGTCCTTGGGATAAAATGTCCCTTCCCTCTGCTGTGCTGGCGCAGCAGTTTGTGCAGCCGTGCAGCAAATCACATTGCTGAAAAGACCAGAATAACCCTTAAAAGAAAAGAAGTTGCAAGGGAAGTGTTAGGAATTTCTAACTTCACCGTCACAGCCAGTGTATAAGGAAAACACCATGATGCAAGTTCTGGGTCCAGAATAACCAGTGCTCCAGCCAATATGCCCTGCTACAGATACCCAGTGCTCAGGTGCTCCTGAGGTGCACGTTGTGTTCCTCACTGAGAGGGCAATTTGCATTAAGTGACTTCTCTCGGCCTCCAGAGCCAGAGAGGTTGAACTGTGGCCTCTAAGCAAGCTTCTCCCTCCGGACTCAAGGTCAGACATTTAACTTGTCATCTGTCTGCGCTCTTTGTAATGGAGTTAAGTGTTTCTAATTACCAGCGTTATCATTGTGCTACCTCAACAAAATTATGAGACAAATCAGCATTAGGTATAAGAACAGAAACCAGAAATCCCAACATCTCCTGGGGCTCTTCTGCACAACAGAACGTGGCTGTAGCTATATTGGCGGAGCTGTATTTTGCAAAACAGCTCCAGGTAACATAAACTCGTCTCACAAAAATATTCTCCTGTTACTATGGCTTTAACAGTGCCAGGGCTTTTCTGACACGATTATAGATTATAGATTTTTTTCTTACATCTTACACCAGCAGAGTGTAGGGTTACAGACCAATACGTGTCAGCGGTGGGTTAGGGCAAATCTCGCTGTGTAGAGCTCTGCCACTGGTAAACTTTGTCTGTCTGCTTTGGGCTTTAGTCCTCTCGAGAGAGAGATGAATTTGTGCCCGTAACTCATCAGCTCTGGCAAAAAAGCCATTGTCTTAGCTTAAAGCATAGATGAAGGTGGCTGTACGCTGAAAGGAGAAAATTTGAGCTGAAAGGACCATGGCATAAGCAAATCGAGGACGCTGACTTGCAGCAAATGGATGACTGGTTACCAGGAAGGCGAAAACTTCTTTGAAAGATACATCTTAAATATGGGGATATTGATATGATAGCAAATTGCCCTATGTGAATTTTGGTCGTTGTCGTCACCTCAAATGATAGTTATTTGGAAAACTACAGGTAAGTCAGGGACTTTCCATCCCTTTTTAAGGAAGGCCTCAAGCAGAGTCAAAGGGATAGCGTGGAAATTATGACATTATACAAGAGTACCTAAACAAAGGATTTAAGTTACTTGCTCAAGTCTGTAAAATGAGTCAGTGGCAGAGCTAAATATTAGGATTTAGCAGAGCCTGGCTCCTGTCCTCATTTGCAGTTCACTGAATAATCCTTCCTCAGGTTTTAATGGGAATCCACAAGCAAACTTCTGTTTTAAGCGTTACCATTTAAGTATAGATTTATCTTTTTTTCAGGGTGACCGTGGACCAGCTGGCACACCAGGAGTGGCAGGGATACCGGTATGTATATTCATTAAAGAAAACTCGGTTTGTTAGAAGCTGAAAAAACAGGTCAAGCAAGGTGCTGAGCTGGAACCTTGATCACTGTTTGTGGAATGCCAGCGCTTGGCTAATGCTTTATAGGCAAGTATAACAATGATGTCTTTTTCCTAAAAAGATTAGAGTTTTAATGCCACCGAGGGTTCATATTATTATTAAAATGACAGGAGAGAATGGTGTGAATACATGATAAAGCCGGAATTTGAAGCTGCATATGCTTAGTTAAGAAAGCATATGAGATTCTTCTCATTGCCTCAGCTTAATATAGATAAAGACATTTTCTGTGTTCCTGGGTATGCCCAAATTTCTGAGCTTCTTTCTATCACAAAGAAAAATTATGAACGTTAGTTATTGCAATCCATGAGGATCTGCATATCAAGTCAATCGAGCATTTTCTTTAGGGCAATGCTTTGTCAGCTATTTACATGTGGTATTTGGAGAAGTTTCTGAAAGTCATCCAGAAACTGTTGTAGGTGAAAGTAAATGTAACTAATGATAAATTGAAATTATAATTATTCATTTGCGTTCCTAAAGGAAATGAAAACAACTTTTCTTTAGATTGCATTCACAGTTTAATAAAAAAGATTATCCGTATTTCAGGAGGCAATATGGAGTTATTTATATGCAAATACATTTATTATTAAATTTGGGCAGCTACCAATCCATTCAGGAGCTGTTTTTAAATTATAAATATGTTTCATGAAATAGAGAAGTTTGTGTCTATGCACTCCCATTTCCATTAGCCAGTGATTTAGTCTATTTACTGTGAGTTCCAAGAGAGAACATCAGCTTAAATAGCTTAATTTAGTTAAGTTCTCCTAAAACGAGGTAAAATTGCACATTTAAGTGTAAAAGAGAAATATTTCTTTTGAGTTTTATAGCCCATGTAAGAGTTTCAAAGTTTGTTGCTCTGAAATATATTTCATGCAGTGAATCAATAATGCAGTAGCCAGTTAGGATGATCACAATTGTTCATTCCCTGCGTATTTCCCACTGGGTATGTTCATAGAATCACAGAACGGTTTGCGTTGGGAGGGACCTTAAAGACCACCTCGTTCCAACCCCCCCTGCCATGGGCAGGGACACCTTCCACCAGACCAGGCTGCTCAAAGCCCCGTCCAGCCTGGCCTTGGACACTGCCAGGGAGGGGGCACCCACAGCCGCTCTGGGCAGCCTGTTCCCTCAGTGCCTCACCCCCCGCACAGGGAAGAATTTCCTCCTAATATTTACCCTAAATCTACCCTCTTTCAGTTTAAAGCCATTATCCCTTGTCCTATCGCTACCTGCCCTTGCACAAAGTCCCTCCCCAGCTTTCCTGTAGGCCCCCTTTAGGTACTGGAAGGCCGCTGGAAGGTCTCCCCGGAGCCTTCTCTTCTCCAGGCTGAACCACCCCAACACTCTCAGCCTGTCCTCACAGGAGAGGTGCTCCAGCCCCGCTTTTTACCCATCTTTGTGCACCTCCTCTGGACTTGCTTTAGCAGGTCCACATCCTTTTTATGTTGGGGGCCCCCAAGCTGAATGCAGCACTGCAGGGGGGGGTCCTCACCAGAGCGGAGCAGAGGGGCAGAATCACCTCCCTCGACCTGCTGGCCACCCTTCTTTTGATGCAGCCCACGATGCGGTGGGCTTTCTGCGCTGCGAGCGCACATTGCCGGGTCATGTTGAGCTTCTCATCAACCAACACCCCCAAGTCCTTCTCCACAGGGCTGCTCTCAATCCACTCGTCACCCGGCCTGTTTTGATACCGGGGATTGCCCCGACCCATGTGCAGGACCTTGCACTTGGCCTTGTTGAACTTCATGAGGTTTGATCAAGCCCATCTCTCAAGCCTGTCAAGGTCCCCCTGGATGGCATCCCTTCCCTCCAGCATGTCGACCGCACCGCACAGCTTGGTGTCGGCGGCAAACTTGCTGAGGGTGCGCTCCTTCCCACTGTCCGTGTTTCCAACAAAGATGTTAAACAGCGCCAGTCCCAATACCGACCCCTGAGGAATGCCACTTGTCACTGGTCTCCACTTGGACATCGAGCCATTCTGAGTCTTGTTGCTTTCTATTCTAGCTGGATACGAAATATTTCATAAATTCCCTTCATCACTGATGGAGTTGCATTCTGTTGATTACATTTGATTCTAATAAAAGCCACTAAAATAAATTATTTGCTTTAATGTTTTATGCTAAGCAGTTTTAATTTACAAATTAATAGGCGTATGAGAGACAATACTTTTTTGTAGTCTAGAAGAGTTTTTGAAATATATCCACATATCTTACTGGAAGAGAATTTGTCCTCCTTGCCTGGCATTATTCCCTAGATTGAATAGTGGACCCTTTTTCCCATTTGAGAATATAAACCTCTCATTTTAGCTTTGGCTTTTTGCTGAGCGGGATTATCAGGGAAGCTTGAACTAAGATTCTGCAAGAATTGCCGCCAGTGCCTATTTCCTCAGCACAAATCCTCAGTCCTGTTGTTCCTGAAGCTGTCACTGGCGTTGGTGTGTTAGACCCCTCACTTGTACAAGTCAGCTGGGGATATTTCTGAGAAATGTAGATTTAGGGTGATAAATTCTTGTCTGGGACTGAACCAGACATTTAAAATCACCATCTAAATGATGAGATGAGAAAGGATTGTGAATTCTGACAGGCTGAACATAAAATGACAATAAAAGTGGCCAAAAAAGAGCGTGAAGAAAATTTGCAAAAGGCATTAAGTCAGTAATAAACTCACTTTTAAAAAAAAAACAGAACTAGGAAGTACCTGAAGGAAAAAAACCTTGATTTTACATACACAGTGATAAACTTTGATGTGGCTGTGACTTCTCAAGAAGGAAATCATGGTGATGTAAAAGAAAATTTCATGAAAACATTATCTCAGTGTTCAGAAAGGGTAAAGAAGACCAAGAGATCGAGTGATGTTCTACACAAAAGCTAGACTAACATGGCACAACTATTAAAAAAATCTGGTAAAATATTTCTTTTTCCTCTCAAAGCATTTATTGAACAGTAACATGAACATTTCACTCAAACATATATCCTCTCTTATTTTTGACCTGAGAGAAATTATTTTTTGCTTCCTAGTTATTTGAATTTGTAATGTTCTCGTTTTGCAGGGAAAGCCAGGATCTGCCGGGTCCCCAGGGATGCCAGGGGAACCTGTAAGTACAGATTTGAGTTCTGGACTCTTACGACAATACACAAATATTTCAAACATGGAATGCAAGATTTTACGTGCAGACTTAAATGTGTATTTTCTTCTTTCTTAGGGTGAAAGAGGACCGATAGGAGATATAGGCTTCCCTGGGCCAGAAGGGCCACAAGGAAAACCAGTAAGCAATTTTATACTGAATGTGTGTTCATTACAAAAGGATGAGTCTTAGTTTATCAGAAGTTACAAAAGAAATTAGATTACATCCTGCTCTGTGTTAGGCTAGGTAACACCTGAAGAACACTTAGAGCTACAGCGCTCAATATTAAACACCCACTTAGAATTCCTACTGTTGCGATGTTTTAATAGTTACTGAGATGTTGCCTTTAAAGGTCTTATGAGGGTCCTTTGGATCCTGTTGACATAAAGGATCCTCTCGTATTTTTTTCAGAAGGAGAATATTAACCCAGACACTCAACACAGTCTGTAAAGGATGGGGTGACAAAATACACTCTGTTTCAGTTTAGATAGAGAAGCGTGCACTTCATGACTCTGAACTCTACTGTATACAGGTGATGGAAAACTGCAGCTGAAGCATTTACTCTTCTCCTAGGATATGTCTAATCTGACCTCTTTATTTAATAAAAGTGTGACAGCAGTGTAGTCAGCACTGTCTGAGCTAGTTTAAAACAACCTAGTTTATAGTCTAGAAATGGTTCAGCTAGGATAGTGCGGAACTCATTATCTACCCTGAAGCTTGGTATTTTGGGGACAAGCATGAGAAGCGGACCATTTCAGTTTGTCGCACGTCTCCAGACACTTCTGTCTTGAAAGGAGAGACAATTTCTGTAACTTCAGCAGCAAATTGGCCCAAGGTGCCTAATCTGTGCAAAACTCCACTTTGCAGTATGAGAGGGAAGGAAATATTTCTGATGTCTTTGCTCATGCAAGTCCTCCTTTCTCACTCCGTGAAATAGCAGTGAGTTTGCTGCATATGCAGATCCATGTATATCCAAGCAAATTAAACAGTGCCAGAGCATTTATCTTGCAATTATCTGGCATTGTGCAATTGTTAACATACCCTCTGACATGACTTTGGCTCATGCCAGCTAGGACTCTTGGATAACGCCACGTTCCAGTTTGGGACTCTTTCCATCAGGTGGTATGAATGGACCACCCTCTTTTGGGAAGGAGATATGTTTAGTCGAGGAGGCTGAAGCTGTGCCGTGCCCCAAGTCCAAAGGACCAACGAATGGATCTGGTCACTTGCTATTCAGGCATAATCTCTGTAACAGCAGAAGGGTAATGGGGCATCAGGACTAATATTTAGAATAAGAGAAATCTCTTCTATGGTTGTATAGTGACTAGCTGGGACTGGAAAAGTGCGTGTACAGGTCCATATTCCACATTTGCAGAATTTCCATACAACTTGTCCTTTAAAGTTGTGTGCTCATTAAAGTTGATGCACAACTTGATGCCAAAGTTTTTTTTTTTTGCTCTGCTTTCGGCTCAGAATTAATGTGCTTGCAGTTCAGTATTGCCCTGAGCTCTGTTACTTCACATGTCTCAAGACTATTTGTGACTATTTCTGTATTGTAACCACACAAACTGCTGCCTCTGCAGCTTCAGAATATGTACTGATACCAGCACTAAACATTGAGCTTTACCCTTGATATTTTTAAAATGCATATACATAAGCATATTTATTAAAAGATTGTTTTGGTTATTTATTTATTTATTTATTTATTTTAGGGAATCAATGGAAAAGATGGATTGCCAGGTCCTCCGGTAGGAAAACATGCTTTTGCATACTAGTGTATTTTATTCTTCACAGATACCATAACGGTTTAATCCTAGGTAGTTGCTTTCAGTTCTGCTAACAGATGTATATACAAAAAAGCCTTTAAGTGATACGTTTATCTCTTTTTATCTACAATTTTTCAGGGCGCTGTGGGGAGACCAGGAGACAGAGGACCCAAAGGAGAACGCGTAAGTCCCTCGTTTTAATAACGTTTTTTTTTCTTTTTGCTGAGCATCTAAGCACCTCATCGGCCTGTATTTTTACAGGCAAAACCAAAAACTTAATTCTCTGTGAACTTCAAGCAGTCTCTTAGACAATTAAGAGGTTTAGTTCTAGACACCACGTTAAGGAATTAGAATTGAATTGGCGTTTGCAGTTAGAGGAAAAACACATTTTATACACTTTCTAACACAGTTGGTCTGGACAGTGTAAACTGATCAATAGGTTGAAAATTGGAAAGCAGCTAATTCTGTTGTGAAGCTGTCAGACTTTGCAAGAGCTATAAAGCTTGCCCCATCATCACCCCTGGGATCCTTGTATGTCACAAATACAAATCACGTTTTATATAAAACAAGCTTGTTACACTTAGGCAGCAGAAATGCCAATGCAATGCCTTACTGCTTCCCAAAATGTTTAGACAGTTCTGTTCATGGTAACAAGATCACGGTGCACAGGAACCATTATGGGAGGTGAGAGATGATCTTTATTTTGCTAGAGCAAAGAAAATCCTAGCGCATACTCTGCTCCTGTTACAACGTTGCTAAAGCCATGATGTCCTAATCCAACTGATACTACATTTATTTGATGAATCAGAAGAGCACCTCCCTGTGTAATCTGGAAAAGGAAATGCTGCTTTATGACAATGAGGAGACACAAGGTTTTAACTGTTGTTACCATAATTGTCCCTTACAAAAATTAACGCTTTGCAATGTTCTGTTTCTGCCTTTAAGGACGCAAATGAAATGTAAGAACCTTCTTATTGTACCACCTACTGCGTACTGCATTACACTGCTCAGCCTTGACTTTCTCAGTGTCCATCTGTCTGAATGCCCTGCAAAGAGTACGGTACACATACAAGCAGGAGAGGAGGCTGGACCTGTAGGTGCATCACCTAGAAACACACTGACAGGGAGAAGGATGTTGAAAAAGTCCGAGAGAGACAGAGACACAGCCTTAGCTTGCTTCATCAGAGTGAAACTTGGGAAGCTTTGGGGTAAGAGAAGAGGGTGCATTTATTCCGGTCTCGTTGGTGGCAGAGTACGTACATACACACATGTACATGTAGCTATAGAAGGAAATATGGCTATATGCTTGCTCTTAGAGAGGTCACAGATGCCTGAATCTGCTCTCACTTCTGGGATCACTGGCAAACATGTCACAATCTAGCTCCCTCTGTACAGAGTAAAATAAATAAATATATATACACACACATATATATTGTGTGTGTGTATAAATATTTATATACTCATATAGTGTAAGTAAAAGAATATAGATACATGTTTAAAAATAAATCCATTTCCAGAAGTATTTTTGTCTCAAGTGATAAGTAAAATCTCTCGCACCCTTTTATAAGAGGAAAGTTATAAATACGCCCAATGCAGTACCTGAATGCAGTGTTCCGAAAGCTGTCAGTTGTTCCTTACAGTTCTGCAGGGAAAGAAAAGGTTTGTTGAAAACAAGAGGAGATCTGCCTAAGAAATAACAGCAAAATACACAGCAGAAGTCTGCGTCTCAGAGAAGAGATCAGTGGGGGAGTTGGAGTTGATTTTTTTTATTTTTTTTCCCCCCTCTGGATCAGGTGTTACAGACCTGCATCTGTGAGAGAGATTGCAATGATTACAGAAAATAACGCTAAGTCAAGGTTTTCTTGCAGCCGTTATTATTACCGCTGTACAGCGTACTCCTTCAGTTTGAGACCAGCTGTTGCAATTACGGAAAAGAGAAGCATCAAAATTGGAAGGACAGAATGAAACTCTTGAGGTTTTCGTGTCTAATATAAGTATATCCTTGTAGAATCCGTTTTAAGAAGGAAGAAGTCACCAGGGCTGAAATAATCTTATGCATCCTTTGAGTGACTAAACACTGCTGTTACTACTACTTTATAAACTGAGTGACAAATCAGTTGAAAACATGGTTTATACCAATCAGAAATAGGCCTTTCAAGTCATTTCAACAACAGATTAAAGTACTGGTGGCTGGCTTATTTACTGCTATTATCAGCATACCTTAATCACAGACCGGACTACAGCATGGAGAAACGCAGGCAAAACAATAGTTCCTTCTGCACAGAGTTTAGTATGAGATTAAACGCAAGAGATGGGAGAACGCTAGAAAGGAGGAAGCCTGAATAAATCAGCACCGTAGGCAGAGATCGCAAAGTGCAAGTGCCCTATCCTGGGTTTTGTACAATTCATAGCGAAGGAGAGTTTAGAGAGGAATCTGGAGGAAGGTATGAGCTAGCTTTACGAATTTTTACAAGGAGCTTCTTCCACGCACAAAGAAAACACTGGAGGCAGTTAAAAAAATGCTTGTTTGAAAAGTGGCTGTAGCATTTGATCTGCCTCCTATACACTGGCAGCCTGTAAAATGTGAATCGTTTAGAAGAAAAGCAATTCCAGGATCAGCTTCACACTGCCATAGCACCGTGGTCTTAGAGAAGGCTGCATTTTTCTTGATCTCTAGTAGAACAGCTGTCCGTGCTTACTCTGCAGCGTTATAAACCTGAGAAATTATATATATGTATATTTATGCCTCTACTACGTTCTTAATGAAGGCTTCTTGTAAGTATAGTAATCTTCAGGCACCTTTTTTGACATATGTGGGTGCACGCGTGTGTGTGTGGTCTCATTTGGAAGTACTATCAGACAAAATGGTGTGTTCAGTGGCTCCCTGTACTGGACTTCAGTCTCCAAAGAAGTGACTAAACTAAAAATTATGTTAAGGCTATACCTCTTTCAAGTTCTGCAGTAACATGTGGTAGAACAGGGGCCGTTCTTCAATTCTGTAATGTTTCAGGTTGCTACGAGTGAACTAGGAGATGGAGGTTGGAAGCAAAAACTTTAAGGCCAGGAAAGAGCCTCTTCCCTGCGGACTACAAAAGTTCTGCTTCTCAGTCAGGATCCTTCCTCTGCCCTGAATTTCTCAAGGTGTTGCAATACACGTCCTGATACAGTAGCTATATGCAGGGTGGAACACTTTTTCCTAGAAATCTTAAAATTTATAGAAGCCTGAAAAGGTACGCCTCTTCCATCAGAACATTACTCTTCCAGTTCCCCTGATGCACATACGCTCCCCCTCCTGTTCGCATTGACTGTTGAAACTTTGACAAGAGTCTTTGACAAGGGTTACAGGTGTCTTTGGGGTATGACATCATATCTTGTCTTTTTTTCTTTTGGGTATGACATCATATCTTGTCTTTTTTCTACTGAATAGCTAAATGAGCTGTGTGTTTGTTGGAAATCATTCCTGTGCTGCACATTTAGAGTTTTGCCCAAAATATTGATGCCCAGAAACTAAAACTGGACATCGGGCGTCTGCAGTATTGGCAAGACAGGTCTTTTAAGAGAAGCACAATAAACACAATCACACTGAGATTGTTCCCGTGTCACACTGACTTCCCTGACTGTGTGATCATATTAGCAGTTTGACAGGTTGTATTGGGTTTATGTGGGAAGGTTTCGGTAACAGGGGGCCTGCAAGGGTGGCCTCTGTAAGAAGACACCAGGAGCTGCCCCCATGTTGGACAGAGCCGATTCCAGCCGGCTCCAAGACAGACCTGCTGCTGGCCAAGGCCGAGCCCATGGTGACCTTGGTACTGCCTGTGTGATAGAAAGGATAAAAAATGCTGCGCAACAGCTGGGAGAAAGAAGTGGGAAGATGTGAGAGGAACAGCCCCGCAGCCCCCGGGTCAGTGCAGAAGGAGGGGCAGGAGGTGCTCCAGGCGCCG
>JAVKLA010000014.1:4214509-4231257 GCA_034782735.1 Sagittarius serpentarius
CTGGCAGGAGTTGTGACCCCGCGGGGGACCCACGCTGGAGCCGTCTGTGCCTGAGGGACTGCAGCCCGTGGGAGGGAAGGGACCCACGCTGGAGCAGGAGAAGAATGTGAGAATGCAGGAGGATCAGAGGTGAAGCATTAAGGACTGACTGCAACCTCTGTTCCCCATCCCCCTGCACTGCTCGGGGGGAGGAGGTAGAAGAGTGAGGGGTGAAGTTGAGCCTGGGAAGAAAGGGAGTGGGTTGAGGGGAAGGTCTCACTATCCTGCTCTGTTATTAACTCACAATAAATTAAATTAATTTTCCCAGAGTTCAGTCTGTTTTGCCCATGACAGTAACTGGTGAGTAATCTCCCTGTCCTTATCTTCATTCACAAGTTTTAATCTCATTTTCTGCCCCTGTCTTGCTGAGGAGGGGGAGTGAGGGAGCGGCTGGGTGTGTGCCTGGCAGGCAGGCAAGGTCAACCCACCACAGAGGTTAAAACTACAGGTGTGAGATGATGAGGTCTCAGATTTTGGCGATTAATGGTTTTTTTGTTGTGGTGGACTTTCAGAGTTCAGAGCCTCTGCGCTTACTGGGGGCAATTTGGACTCCAGTTGGGAACGCATTATGGTTTCAGTTAATGCAACGAAACGTCACAAGTTACAGTTGTCTTTGTAGTGAAGCTTAGTTATAGTCAGTAATAAGCTCTAACTCACTGGAAATCATACAGATGGGAAGACAGATAGGTGATAAAAATGGTATAAAACCACCTACTTTTGCATCCTTACCTTTCTTTCTTTTTCAATCTTTACGTTCATGTAAATGTGACTTAAGAATATAACTACACTTTCGTTGGTTTATCAGACAATGATGTTTCAAATCTGAATACAGTTTACCAGCACTTGCTGTAGATTAAGAATGCAATTCATTCCTTTCATTCACCCTTCATAAATGTAGATTCTGAATTTATCTAGGTATGATGTAGTCAGTTCTTGCTGCTGCTTGCTTGGGGGGGGGCCTAAAACTAGCTTCAGTGATGCAGCGAGGGCAGTCAGTGACCCTTACGCACTGCCAGCTGCTCATTTACAATCTGAACGTGTGACTTGTGCTGCTCTGCTCCACAGCTGTAGTTCAGTGAACTAATAGCTAATACATTAAGAAGCTCTCAAAGATGTCATTCCTCACAAGTAAATTGAAATGTCATCTCAGCCATGATGGAAGATGTTGCTGGCCAGAACGTTGACCTTTAATGTATTTTGTTTGCAAGGAATTCACTCGTTATAAATGGATTTGCGTATTTGTTGTTGCTTTGATTAACTGAAATTTTGTGTACATGCAGAAATAAAATATTAGGCTTCTAGGGAAAGTTACAGAAAAAAGCCTGATGCCTTGTGCCTGGGGGAATTTGAGCACCTAAATTCTGCCTGTGCTGTATTGGACTTCTCTAGATCCTTGGATAAGGGCTATAAACTTTCTGCACTCAGGTTCTGTCCTTGAAAAGGGGGTTACAGAGTCAAGCTATTTTTTTTTTTTTGTCATTGACTTCAACATGAAAAGCGTAAGAAAACAAAGCAGTACCTCCTGCATTTTTAGAGACAAGGATTAGCCTGTAAGATCAGCTTCCCTGCATGACTCGTAAAAATCTGTTTCTGAACAGGGAAGAATTTTCTCTTCAGCATGCATGGGTGACTTTTCCTAGTTTGTTCCACTGTGTGCAATGGTTTTCTTTCTGCTTTTATTTTACACAGGGAGATCAGGGTATTCCAGGGGACAAAGGTCCGCAAGGCGAACGAGGGAAACCTGGCCCATCGGGAGAAAAGGGGGATGTGGGTCCTGTTGGGCCACCAGGAGACAGAGGCTATCCCGGATCACCAGGTCATCAAGGTCCCCCCGGTTCCCCAGGACCCCCAGGGTTCCCGGTAAGTAAATACAAGTTTTCCTCGGTTGCTTGTAAGTTCAGACAACGTGAAGATGGTGCGTGCTGAGCAGTGGAAATTCAACTGAGGAATACCACGGTATCAGAAAAACTAAGATAGCTCTGAGAGAATTTCAGTGTTCAGTGAAGAGGTGGAAGAAATATACCCAGGTGATCAAGCTGTTATTTTTAATTTTTTTTTTAAACATGTGCTATTATTTATGTCATTAGCTCCTGACAAATCAATATGGCTACTCAGTACTGTTAATTTTCAAGTTTTTCATAAGCTTAAGAGCTCAAGTGTAAGTCTTTGCAACTGAGAAAGAAAAGGAGGCAGGCAAAAATGATTCTCGATAAAAGGGAAATCAGCATTTAAAAAGACAATGAAACGCCGCCTGTCAGCTGTAGGTATCTGGATTTGTCTCCATGTGCGCACAGGCACGCATCCATGTCATGGGATCTTTATACGCTCAATCAGGTAGGGTAAAGCTCCAAAAAACTTTTCCAGTGAAGTAATTGGTCCTGCAATGCAGTTCTAGTGAGTCGGCTGCGCATTGAAGCAGTTAGTCCCTAGAGGGGGTGAGAAGCTGCCAAATGCTATGCAAAAGGCAAGTAAAGCATAGAGGTGTCACTGGGCATCCTTACTGTCTTACGCAAATTAATTTCCACATTCATAACATGCTGATCATCTTGACAGTTGGGAGGGCCTCTTCCACTTCATGGTATGAGTGGTCTTTATAATATTGTAATGTATTTGCAATAAAGTGGCCTTTGCAGTTAAGTAAATAACACAAATACATTAAAATATTTAATTTTTGGTGAAAGCTTTATATTTTTAATGCTAATTTTAGCGGGTTTTTATTTTTGTGGCATCATAAAGTGCAATCTGTATGTTTCTTCTGATACATATCACCTTTTTTTTCCTCATCAGGCTGATACAGTTTCACTTGAAGAAATAAAAAATTATATCAAACAAGAGGTTCTTAAGGTTTTTGAAGGTAAGAAAATGAAGTATTATACAACTAAATGTAGATCTTAAATTCTGTTCTAAATGTTTTACATCCCTGCAGTCTTTATATACATTTCTTTACATGTCATCTTACATTGGACTTAGCAGCTGCCTTGTTGCTGTAGCTAAGTTTAACTGCTGTTTAAGTCTGCTTAATTTATAATTGTTTGAACATAATTATATTATAGTATCTGTTAACCAGAGTATTTCCTTATGTAAAAGATTAGCGTTAAAAGGTATTTTGCTCCAAATCATAATAGCAAACAAATGTACGTATCATTGTAGATACATATATGTGTCATATATGATTGCAGATACGGATGTATCTACAACGTATCGTTAAGACAGTGAAGATTTATTAAAGTGAGGACAATAGAAATATCTGATTATTTGGCCACTTAGTGGATGAAGATCTAAATGAGAGAGAGGCTCCACAGCTTTCAGCCATGCAGGTCAGAGCTGCTGTGCATTTGCAGCAAACACTCCTGCTGAGCTCCAAAGCTCCCTTGCAGACCCCACCAGCTTCTGGCACAGTTTTAGGCAAGTACCAGATTCAGCCAAAGCCTTCGCGCTATGTAAGCTTTCTTAGGTGTGTCCTTGCTCTGAAAAGGAAATATTTTTCTTCCCTAGCTTTTTCTTAGTCAGGGTTGAAAAGCTGTGACTCAGGTAGGTGTCTGAAACAAGCTCCTGCTCAAACACCTCTTAACGGTAGCTTCTCTTCCATTGCAAAATGCATTTCTTACGTCTGCAATATGCTTAGCTACTTTGTCATGAATATTTGTGGATACAAAACCTTTTATCTTTTAGGGATAAAAGAAATCATATAAAGCTTGAGACTTTTTAAGCTGTTGAGACAGTTTTTCACTTTATAACAAGGCTGTCATTTTGTGTATTTTCACCCTTCCCCAGGCTGCTGCCCCTTAGGTTCAACCTACTATGTATTTCAAGAGCAGTTTGTTGCCTGAAGTTATCTCCTTTTCCCATTCAAATGGAATGGTAACAAGCATTTAGTCTGTTCATAAGAAGAAAGGATTTAAAAGGTGTCCTGCCTACAGGGAATATTTATTTTTGTCTTTACAGCTATTCCATTTTCCACAGCTCTCTAGTGTTCCCACAGATCATCTATTTTTGGCTTTTTTCACTTTGCCTATTTTCTATCACCTTGCTTATTTTTTGTTTGATGCCCACTCTTCTCTTTAATCTTTTTCTTAAATCTTAAAACTCTGCCACAATAAATACCTGCTAAATTGTGGAATCCTTAGTTCGAGTTTTTTAACCTGGTATAAATGAGGCAGATTCAAGGTTAGTACCTATTTTGTCTACCTCTGAGGAACACTGAAATGTTACCAAGTGCATTTCGTTCCACCCACATGAACAGTTCATGCTGAAATCTCCGCAAGTAATAAAGTTTGCTGAAAGCTTACAGGTTTTTTTCACAACTGTTTTCAGGGCTTCAGCACATTCCAAGAACTGTTCATGGTATTTAAGCTCTACTTTGCAACTTAATATGAATTACAAACACATAAGGTAGCCCTTCATAGGTACTAATTATTCTGTGTTCATGTATTTTAAGTACTTCCATGAACAGGAGTCAGAAGTCATTTGAAATATTGGAATACATTAGTAAAAGAGAGTAGTAATAGAAACTTCAGTACAAATTCGTTCAGATTATTTCAAAGGGTACAGACTCAGACATGAGTCTGAGTTGGAACTGAAGGCCTCAGTACTTCTAGGAGCATTTAATACCTTGAGCTTTAGAAGGATTAAACACCTTACTGCCAGAAACTTACTTTAGCTGGGGCTTAGGGATTGATTTATTTTCCCATATTCGGCTAGCAGATTTCTTACCCGCTTTTTCTTGTGCCCTTTGTTAATGAAGAAAGGATGGCTCAGTTTGTGTCCCAGCTGAAGCTGCCTGCTGCAATGCTTGCCTCCCAAGCTCATGGAAGACCGGGGCCCCCAGGAAAAGATGGGTTACCAGGGCCACCAGGAAAGGACGGTTTGCCAGGGCCACCAGGAGAACGTGGAATTCAAGGTAGGAATTCCAAAAACTGTTCCCATGAATTGTATCTTGAAATCTTTATACACTTGCTAGTGATTATTAAATAAGCCAGGATTACCTATCTAGCTTCCTAATGATTAACTTTTTAAACTGTACTTATGTTTTTCCAGACTAGATGTAAGTATTAACCCTTAGTAAATGTGTGGATTTTACTGATTAAAAACCCCTAATCAGTGCATTTTATTCTAATAAGTGATAAAGTTAATTACTGACAGATATCTAGACTACTGTAGCAGTTATTTTTTTTCTCCAAAATACTTTAACAAGGAAGAAAAACTATGCCAGCACTCTAAAGTAACTATTTAGATCCTGCTCCGTCTTGAGAGACCATCTTACTTAAGAACCAAAATTTGATCTCCAAGTCTGAGTGCTCTCAGCTCTGATCCTGGGACAACACAGGGGAGGAAAAACTGAAGGCAAATATTATCCTTTAAGAAGCAGTGAAAACTGAAATATTACCACATGAATTCTTCTTACAGTGAAGTAATCTATTTTCACAAATCAGTTTCAGAGTAATCAGCTTTTCGCTATACCCCAAACGGTAATTGGTACATTGCAATGCATTTGGACAGTATAGGGCACTTGTTTCACTGAACTGTCTTTCACTGCAAAATTAGCTTCAAGGGACTCAGGCTCTTGTAGCTGAGCTCTGCTGTAGAGTCAGCCCCTCGGAGATTAAAAGGAAGAGGAGAACAGAATAAAAGGAAAAAAGCATTTATCGATGAATAATATTTTGTGGGTGGGTAATATGTAATTTGCAGTTGATCTGTAGGTAGTTCTTTATTATCTTTTGTTAGTTTGGTCTGCTCTGGGATCAGAGCAAGTCAGACTGGAATGAAGAACATGAGAGCAAAGCTGAAGATGTGTGGATCCTAAAGCTATCAGAAGAATAAAGACTTACTAAGATTGATAAGCGCAAACCCCTGACAGAAGCTTGAAAAATGTGATGAGCTCAGAATGAGAAGAACAAGAATAAAGGATCAAGGAAAACAATAAAAGGCTTAGACTCTTGCAACACTGACTTCATCATTACCTAAATATTCAGGTCACTGTAAACAGTCAACTTCAATGTCAGTGCCAGCTTGTTCAGTGATGATGTATGTGGTGGATAGTCTGAGACGCTTCTGGGAAGTGGAACGTTGTCCTAGGCTTCATTTCCAACTAGTGAGCATCAAGAGTAAAGACGATAGCTATGCTTCGGGGGGGAAAAAAAAAAAAGCTGCTTTTTCGTGCCTTATGCTTATGTAAAAGTAGTGCCCCATGTACGCAGGATTTCCATTTATTTTACTGATATGCTCAGTACTCTTTTTTGATTAGTAAAAGGTAAGCTAAGTGAGAAACGTTTACTTCTCTGATACATCAAAAGATACACGAAATTATACTTCCAAGGAAAGAAAACCAAAAATTTGTCTTGCCTTCTTCTTATACACTGAGTAAGAAGTAGTCCCGTGAGAGGAGAAGCACACTTACAAATACCCTTCATGCCTTTCCCAGCTGTGCCTGCGGGTGTTATTGTCTTGTGCCAACAGCAAAAAGAAATTCAAGTCTCTGAGCAGACTGAAAAGTATCCTTCCATATTCCAGCTTATTTTCACCCATAAAAGACATAGCAGACGAGACTTCTTGGAGAAGCATGTTACGTGCACGTGTGGCTGAGACCGTCAAGGTAGCATGCTGCGTGCACGTATGCCCAAGTCACAATACGCGTTTGGTATTGACTGACAGATATTCCTTATTGTATTTGTCACTTGGGTGTAACCCACATTGCCAACTCCAGGGTTTTGTTGTGTGCGGTAATACACATCTGGGCTGGCAGAGTGAAACAATCGCTTGTCCCATACAGCCAGTGAAAAGAAGTAGATATTTTTGGAGAGCAATTAAGAGGACCTCCACAGATACCTCCAGAGCCTGTTTGTGATGCTGCACGCCGAGCAGAGAGCCCGCTAGAGCCAGCCAGCAGGAAAGGCAGGAGTCACTCGGTGTCCGCGGAGGTGCTTAACGCAACTTGCGGCTCGGCGGGGTTCCCCCCGTACGGCCGGAGTGTGGTGCCCGTTCCCCCGGGAGCTGGTCTGGTATGACCTGGCTGGATTCCACCCGAGCCTCCTTCTGCACAGCAAACCAATAGGTAGGGCTTAGTCCCAGAAGCAGAAAACATAGGTACTAACTTTTGGAAGTGTAGGCATGGTCTTCAAAACCTGTATTTAAGGAATTGCTAGACTCTTGGGCATAGAGTCGTTCCTTTCTAATGAAGTCCAGAGTTGTTACCTGCTGGCCTCCAGCAAGGTTGTTTGTAGTGTACCTCAGGTACTTCCCAGTGGTTCAGGTACAAATAATTTTGATTTTATAGGATAGTCTCAATAAAAATGTAGCGTGCAAACAAAAACCAACAAAGAATTGTAACTTAAATTCTGAAACCTGCAATTGGTGTTGAAACAGGCTTTATATAATAGTGATCAGAAGATTTTTTTTATATAGATATATTTCTTCACGTAAAAGAGTAACCTATGGCATATGCATCAGCAAGCTAATGCTGTGAGGCAATGTTACCAGTGAAATGTACAGCATCTGCTTAAGGGGGAGCAGAGGAACTTGTATGTGTGTTGAAGGATGCTAACGTCTCGTAGAGAAAGAGGAAGTTTATTTCGAGACTTTATAGACAGGCTATAGCAATGTCCTCCATTTGCAAACAGTCAGTCAGCTTGTCACGTGTTAGAGGATCTAGATCAGTTAACTCCACTGACTTTATTGGATTTTTGAAACTATAATAAGAAGTGAATTTTGGTCCGTTAGACCAAATGCACCTTGGGATAATTTTGCAATGCAGAGATCCTTTATGTTAATATGACTATTGTTTTTTTTTTCTCAGTAGAGAAAAACAGATCTCATCTTACTGAAACTTCACTGTTTCTATCAAAGTAAGGAAACGGGGGTTTTATAGGTCCTCATAACTTATGGTAGCCTCGAGGAATAAAACATCACAGCTCAGGAAAGAAAAATACCATATGATGAACAGTGAAAGTTCATTATCTTTGTTGCTAATCTCTGTTGTAAAATTTGCATCTCTTACTATGATTGTTAATTGGTATGACGGGAGCATGTAGAAAGCTTGGCAGACATCAGGAACCTGTTGCAGTGGATGTTGTCCAGACACGGTCACTCTTCTGAAAGAGCTGCGCTGGTTTCAAGCGCTACGTCCTGTAAAACATTCTTTGCTGTGGAGGGTGAAGTTAACCTGTTTCACTTGGGTTTGAAACTCAGCTCCTACCTCTCAGGGGAGAGGGCTGTAACACACAGAAGGAATTCGGAGTATGCCCTGGGGGCTGGATGAGAGGGCTTTCTCTTAGCACCCTTCCTGTTGCTTTGCAGTTGTTTGTTTTTAAGAACAGTGGATACTTGGGTCTCGTTGCTCCCTGTCGTGGTGATGTGTTTGCCTCATATTTGTGTTAAAGAACCTCAGATTTCTCTAGATGCTTGACGTGCTAGTTTCAGGTGCTGCATTATCCATGCGGATGGAAGAGGGTCTCCATGATAGAGGTGGAATACCTCTTGGAGCTGTTTAAATGAGAGAACTTTTTGCCTCCAAGTTGATAGACATGAACTTGTGTCATTTCCAAGTAGAGCTGTGAGGGTGTTGCGGTAGCGATGCTTCTGACCGTGAAGTTTGTGGCGAGCACCAAACCGAGAGCTGTATTTTCGGTACCACCACTCATCTGTGAGCAGAAGAAAGCTTATCCATTCGAACACGTACTTGCTGCGTACTGCTACCAAGTGTTTCCCGTCCTGCCTGCGTTGGGTACGTGTTTACGTACCACAACTTTTGGGTTGCAGAAATCACAGCAAAACTTCTGGAACCCGAGTGAAAGGCTTTGCTAAAGCAGTCGCCTTTTGAATTAAGCAGGTACCTCTTACTGGAATTGTAATTCTACCGGTAAAAATAGACAGCATCTTATATGTGCCTTTACATTAAAAATAATAAATCAAAATCTGATTTATGTGTCAGTATTTTCCTTTGACTGTGTATAAGTCTGTCACTTTAAGCTCGGAGAGAAGGTGATATTATCCTCTAGAAATGTAATCATGGCCCTGCTTCTGAGCAAAGTATACCTCATTGAAAAGCAAATATTTTCTTGCCAGAATTACACATTACATCGTTCAGGTTGTTTACGTGTAGGCCTGTTTACTCATATGCTTACACCCTGTTAAATAAAGCCTTATTTTTAGAAAAGATATCTGGGAATTTTTGTATTAAACTTCAGTGTCAACAGAATTTGCCTGCCACTGTATACAAACTACGCCCTTGCATGTGTACTCAGGTACAGCCAGTAATGGTCTACCCTACCCTGGATCCTATATTCGCATTGGCAGGCTGCTCTTTGTCCTATTGTGGGGTTTTTTTTTCCTTTATTGTCTTGTATCCAGTGAAGCTCACAGAACCTTTCAGTCTATCTCAGTCCCTTTTCAAGTATGATGTCTCAGATTCCTACAGTAATGGTTATCATGGAGATTGTAAATGTGATATATCATGAACGTGATTTCTCTCTTCTCCCCATAGCTAAAGAAATGCAAACCGTATGATTAGTGGCAGGACTACTTTGTAAAATTACAATTAACTGGGTTTGTAGTGAGAAATGTACTGTGACTATCTATTGTAAATGAAGAAACGTAGAGGTATATATAATAAATAGGAAATGTATTAGATCCTGTGGTTATACGATTGAGCTTCTCAACCAGCAGCACCTACTCTGCGTTACAGAAGATTTTCAGAGCAAACCAACTTGCTGCAGTTATAAATACTGCTGTGGTCGTTAAAGAGCAAAATCAAGATTCACAGTTGAATACAAACACCTGCCTATTCCCTTTTCTGAGTCTTTATAGCTTGTGTGCATGTGTGCCTTGTACAGTTCTGCTTAACGCAACTCAGTGACCCAAATGTGTGATTAATATTGTGTTTGCTTCTCTGTGAGCTTTTAAACAATTGATTTCCTTTCGTTATGTTATGCATGTCACTCTGCATGCATTTTCTAATGTTTCTGCCTCAGTGTAATTTCCTAGTTGGGGTGCTGAGAGAGGAGTAAGATAATTGATGCTCTGTTTTGAAACCTAGAATGATTGCAACAGATAATAGACTTTCTACTGAAGTGTATAATGAGCTTGTGTTTAACGGGAAGCTTGAATACCCTGTGTACCATTCCTACTGCATCGTGTCTGTCGTAACAACCCTGAATTGGTACCCACAGCACTTAACAATGGTTTCCTTCTGGATTGGAAAGGAGCAGTGTGGTCACAGACCGCAGCACACCGACGGCACAAACTTTGCCATCCGTCTGCCGGTGCCCATTAATCTTTATGAGACATCAGGTGGATTGATACCACTACGCTGACTGGTCAGCCGTGACTCTTCTCTTTTAATTCAAACTAACTTGCAGCTCTTCACGAGAGAAAGTTTATTGTATGGCGTACGCGACATTGGAAATATACTGGTCCCTGAAGCAGAACAAATTTAATTCTGAATGTGACCAGAGGCTGGCAAATTAATCTTCAACATCTGTCACCTTACATGCCAGCGTCTGAGGAGCTGGGGAGGGAAGAGGTTTTCCTTGTAATCCCTTTTAAAGTAAGGGGTTGTGGCAGGTGTCACAGTTGTTCCTTTAAAAATGCCTTCACCCCCTGTCCGACAGAAATTACATGGCCTAAACAGAAAAGGTGCATTTGTAGGTGGATTCTTAACTTGAAATATTAAGCAAAGTGTTATACTGACAGCCACGAGTTCTCTGCTCTAAAGCAGCCAGAGTGTTTCCAGCTAATAAAACTTTTTACAAGCAGTTTAAGGAAAAAGAAGCAGGGGTTGGACATGACTTGCAGCACCTGAGAAGATGGAAGCTGTTTAGATAAATACAAAGCTATGGGCTGTGAAGAAAACAGACACAAATATTCCAAGTATAATTAGTAATCGCACTTTGTTAACAATGTACAGCCACTTGGGTCCAAGTAGGCCTTGCCTGCTAGAACCCAAAATCTGCACAAGCTCTAAAGACACCTCATCCCACGTGAGGGCAGCTGTGTAACGCGGGAGGGGGAGCAGGTCTTCTCTCGCATACAGGGGAATATCTAAGCACACAGCTACCAGTTTTACAGTCTAAAAAGTGCAGACATAAAGATTTATGTCAAGCTGAGAGGGCAAAGTCTCTCTCAGCTTGTGGGCTGTCAGCGAAGGGCTGCTCAGACTCCAGATGGCCTTTGGGCCGGTGCTTTCCATCACTTCTCCGAGCGGGTAACGCTGGAGCAGAACACACATTTGGTTCTTTATTAGAGGAACTTCAGGAAGGTAACTTAAAATCTCGGGGAAAGGGCCGGCTAGTGAACACGGCGAAAGTCCTCTGGCAGAGGATGCCACGGTTCCTGCTAGAAATGCTCGTATTTTCCAGAAGGAACTTACAAACATAAGAGCTGTCTCAGAAAAAAGCCATCGGCCTCAGAAAAAGAAGCGAGCATGTGTTTTCCCGGTTGCATTTGTCTTGATAATTTCCTGTCAACGAGATATATGCAAGGTCACTGTTTATAGTAAGAGGACGCTCTTATTTTCATGTCTTTATTCTGTGTAGGTTATAGAGGACAGAAAGGGGAAAGAGGCGAGCCTGGAATCGGACTGCCCGGTAACCCTGGACCACCCGGCCCTGAAGGTACAATCTCCAGATTTATTTCTGCTGTTGTTATGTATGAACTAACAGGCCTTTCTCCTGGTTGTCACGCCGGTTTTACACCCATGCCTTTCCTCCCAAGCTCGGTCGTAGCGTGAGGTCAGACCCGCCGGCCTTCTCGCGGGTGCGCTGGCGGGCAGCTGCCCGTCAGTGATGAAACGCGGGGCACCGCACGCGCTCGGGCGAGGACTCGGCTAATTCTAACTTTGTTTTACCAGCTACTGGCCTGCCAGGCCCGCCGGGAACGCCAGGCTCACCCGGACCGCAGGGACCACCTGGACCCAACGGGAGATGCAATCCGGCAGATTGCTATTACCACGTGTCACAGACTCGGTCACGCACCAGCGGGAAATAAAAGCCCTCTCCCCTAGACACTTGGGTTCACAATCACTTTTCACTCCTCTCAATAAGTTAACTTAACCTTTGAAATATTTGGTGCATTTTTTATTATTTTTTTTTTTTTCCCCTCGACACTGCATGGTATATAGATAATCTATAAGGCACGGAATTGAGCCTTTTTCTATGTTATTTGCAGTGTCATAGTTATGAAATGATGACATATATTTTCCAGAGTGCATTCCATGTGCTATGTTTCTCATATTTATTTTGCTTAGAGGAGAAAATAGGCCCAAATAACTTTCATAAGCTTCTTTCTTCAAACAAAACGTATTTTATTATAACTTAAGACAGTATGTACGCCTCAGTATGTAAGCCGGCTTTATTTTTCTCGCTGGTGGTGAAGTTTAAATGGAGAAAATGCATTTCTGAAGTTTTAAAGCGTAGCCGTTCATGGCGAATGCAGGACCTGAGCTGGAGTGCTGGGAACTCTGTTTAGACTGAACGCTCGCGTCCTGGAGGAGGCTCGGGCACACCTTCTGAAGCAGGTCTGCGTCGTGCACTGCTAACGCTACCCACCGTTTCAGTCACTTCCTAGATGTCGAAGAAGATGTGGTTATGATCTCTCTAATCCCATCCAACGTTTAGCTGCAGGCTGACTGGAAACTCGCCAGATGTAGCCCCGAGAAGCGTTTCTCCTGACTGGATGTTCTCCCAGCTGAGGGCTTGTATGTTCATTTAGTCATGGTTACGTATACTCCAGATATTAAACTGCTAGGGGCTGGTGTTGGTGCTCCCAACTGAGAACTGACACGTCTTCGAACCGTTACGTGGACTTACTAAGTGTAGTATCATCGCGCGTAATCAAGCTACTCTGCCATTATGTCTGCTTACAGCAAAGGTGATCCCTTGCTTTAGAGCAGAGGGTGGTGGGTACGGAGTGAAACAGTCCAAGAAGGAACTTCACAAGCCTCCAATCTTACTGGTGGCACAGTTTTCCTCTTCCTCCTGCAATAATCATGTGCTACAATAAGCCTGAGAAGAACGTGGAAACGGTAGAATGCAAAACTCACAGGTCCTAAGAACTGGTTGCAAAAAATTATTTGAGTTCAAGAGAAATTTGGCAAAAATGCAAAACCCTTCTTGGAAAGGTGTACTACAGAGAGCCCGACGGCACGCCGTTTGCAGGCATTCAGTAAATCCTGCAGGACCGGACATTGTCAATGAAGAACAAAACAGAACAAAGTGTAAATCCAATAGAGCTCAAAGGGCTGAGCAAAAGAAAAGACGGAGAGAATCTATCACACAGAGGCTGATTCTGAAAAGGAGGGAGGAGGGTTGGCCAGAGTTTCACTCCTGGTTATTAGGAAACATGATCCTACATTAGTCCTACGGAATTTGCTGTAGTGCAATAAAAAGCGAAGGTGCTATTGAGAGAACATGGACAGCCGCAACCCACAACCTCAAAATAAATCCGTAGCACAAAAGCAGGACTGAGGGCCCTTGCCCCGCCGTTAGGAAGCCAGTCCTTCTCCCCCGTGTCAGGCAGGGAGGTGGGTTTGGTGACTTTGGGCTTGAGCAGTACTGAGCTGCCAGGGAAGCATTCCCAGTTTGGAAGTGCTGGGTTCCAGAGAAGCTGTTGGGAGATGTGAACCTGGGTGACTTCTGGGTTTTGCTTAAAAACAGTAAGGAATGGCTGGTGGGAGTCTTCTAAAAAAAAAATTTAAAAAAAAAAAAAAAAAAAAAACCAAAAACAAAAACAAAACCACTACCCCACCACATTGGCATTTGTTCTGAATAGAGCTCCTAGCGCTTGCACCCAGACCGGAGGAGCAGGATGAGCGCAGGAGCTGGTAGAGTTAACCCAGGTAGCTGGGGAGCAGAGGCAAGCCTTCAGGCTCGCGTTCTGAGAGGGAAAGCACACCCCCTTGGCTTGTTAATCGGTTCGATGTTTGGAGGGAAGAAGGTGCTTGGCACAAGAAAGATGTTCAAGTCAGCACGGAGACGGAAGGCTGAGAGTAAACAGGACAGGAGAGGGCAGCAGGAAGGAGGACAGCAGAAAAGCTGTGGCGTACCATGAAACCGTCTCCCGAAGGGAATCTGCGAGCCGTAATAATGCCCTGCAGCTGGGGACCCCTTGGGGGGTCAAGGTGCTTTGTCTGTCCCTCATGAGGATGGAGACGGACAGGTCAAAGCCCACGGGCGAACCACAGTCCTCACGCCTCCTTTTCTCCTCATCCCTCGCTGTCCCTCAGGAGGCAATACCTGCCCCTTCTCTAGGCCAGCGCGTCCTCCGCTCTGCGGGCGGCGGGCGCCCATCCTGCCGGGGAGAAGGTGCATTTGGCACGAGTGGTCCTGCCTGCGCTCCCCTGGAAACGCGCTGCTCCCGTTCCAGACCTCCTGTGCCCGCGGAGCGCCTCTGGGTTTGCTCTGTGGCACTGACCGCCTTTCCAGCCCTGGTCCTGGGGGCCGTGGCCGTACGAACGCTGGGAACTGGTGAGGCGGTTTGAAACCCAGCGCGTAGCTGTCCGGGCCGTGGCTCTGCCAGCCCGGCGAGTGGAGGCAGGGGCCTTGCACCGGTGTGTATATCGGTGTATATACACCAGCGGAGGAACGGGCCCCGCATACTGTTTTCCATTCAGTCAGACGAACTGCTGGTCAGGTATCTTGCATGAACATTTTTTCACCAGTTTCTTTTTAATTCTCTAGTAATTCCAGTATATGTAAAAATCTAAATATTTTTTTACTTCGTAAGTTAATTTTAAACTTCATTTTCTTTGATAATACCGAAAAGGGTGCTGTCTTGTAAAGAGCGTCCGTGTGACCGAGAGGTTTCCAAGCAGCCCCCGCCCTGGAAGGCTGTACATAGAGAACTGCGCCGCGTTAGTGGTATGTGTATATTTTGGGGCTTTTAGCTAGCTGGAACCGAGCATCTGTCATGTGACGGATGCAGTTGCTGTATGTTAATTTACTTGAACTTACCGGAAAACAGAACACTTTTTATATTTGAAGAAGTTTTATTTTTTCATCTTTGTTTCCTACAGATGCCTTTTTCTTTTTATAGGCTCGAATCTAAAGGTCTTTTTAAAATGTATTTGAACACTTTTAATTGATTTGCAGGTAACTGTGGTAATTATCTTGTTGCATTATTTTTTATTTTGCTAAAAGCCCACTTTAATTTTCTCAGGTGAGAAAACGGGTATTTTTTTATACGGGCTATCTCAATACCTTTTTAAAGATGCCACGTTCTTCACCAGGGTAGAACAGCGTTAATACCAGCTTAACTTTACTTCACGCTGGCTTTGCTCCTGCTCTGTATTTTTAGAATTGGAAGCAGAATATAGCCGGAAACGTGCTTCTGCATGGTTTTGAGGTTTAGCCCCTGAAATTTCTTTGCAGTTTCAGACTGATGTTGTCTGAGTTTTTGGGAAGGGGGCCGGGGAGGGCAGAGGAGTGCTAATCTATTTTTCAGTTTGCTTTATCAATTTCGTATCTGTTTTGAGCCGTCTGTGCTGCAGTAAGCATTGCAAGGAGCTAAACACAGAGGTTCGTTTTTTCTAGTAGCGTAAGGTCTTTTTCTGATTTGGGAAGGTTTACATGTAACAGGGCTTTGAACTGAATTCTCTTTGACAAATGTTTTAAACTTTTCTTCAAAGCTCTCTGTACCTTTGTTCTAGTTCAGGGTCAGACTATTATATTTTATGGCAAGTTGCTTTATCGCCTACTAAGAACGTGTTGGGCTTTTCTTCGAATAGCTGTGTGCAGAACTACTCAGTTCACCTAAAGAAAGTAATAAAATTGATAAGAGGGAAACTTTTCTGAGGCTGCAACATACCTCCGGTTGTCCACACGGTGGAGATCAAAATGTCTTTTCAGTACCAGGGATGAAGACCCGGCTTAACGCACTCGGCAGCACAAGAAATGACCCAGCGCTGCGCAGGCTCACGGCACGAGAGTCGGTGTTTCTGGTTTTGTTCTTAAGCTTGACTTTTTTTTTTTTTCTTGGGTTTTTTTTTTTTTTGTTTTGCATGGTAGTATTTGCAGAAATACTGCCTTTCTTGGATAATTCTTTTCAGGTAGTATTCTTGGATTTTATTTGTGGTTTGTATATATACACAGTATAGAAGGACATGCAGTAGCAGGACATCCCGCTTTCAGGCTTCCTTTATGTCCACTGTAGTGATGTTTGTCTCTGGAGGAGCAGGGAGTCTGCTAAGGTTAATAAAAATTACAACAGCATACTTCGGACGAGCGAGTAACAGTGCAGCCTGCTTAGGGATGTTATAGGAACCAATGTTTTTGTCTTAAACTGGATTTGGTTTCAATGCTAAAAGAGCACTGTGATACGGAAACAGGACTGACTGTATCATCCATCCTCTCTTGAAGTTTTACGATTGCAGACTATGACATATGTTAGATATGCACAGCTTTGTTGAATAAGCGTATTTTTGAAATTAGTGGATAATCACACAAAATATTTTGGCACTTCTTTTTCACAAGGGTGAAATACTGTTTTTCATGTCAGCGTACACTCAGTTTTTTTCTGTAATGTTTACGTAAAAGTCTTGTAAAACCCCCATGGGCTAAACTAGCATTTTATAAACTTGTTTCTCCAAATACACTATGTAAAGCCACCCTCTAACCTTGCATTTTACCAATGCGGTGGAACCGCTGCTGTAACGTGACATGTTAGAACACGAGAAGAATCTCGGGAATCAAAACAGTGTTGGTTTGGGGGGGGGGGGGGGG
>JAVKLA010000014.1:4231267-4247201 GCA_034782735.1 Sagittarius serpentarius
CCCCCCCCCCCCCGGTAAATCATGTTTTTTTTAGATTCTGGATGTGCTGAGTCATAGAAATTTTCCTTGAAATCCGTTATGTCCACTACAACTAGACTGTAGTGGATGGATGTTTAAATCCATCTGCAAACATGTAGGTGGGTGTAGGCCATGGAGAACAAGTTTAACCGTGACCTTGCCTTGGTTGGTGTTCAAGTGGAAAACCCAGGCTTCACGATACCGTAAGGAAATGCAGTTTTCAAATCTTAATTGCTAATGAACGTTACAGATTCTAGACCAAAAGAAGTTTGTAGCTAAGAAGAATGTAGTCTGCATGTCTTTTGGCAGATTTATCTCCGAGTCTGCTGTTCTACAGACAAGAATGCATTTAATTATTTACTGAAGTTTCAATGCAAATATATTCTGTCTCCAGTCAATATATTTGAAGGATTTTCAATGACATACCTTATTATTTTCTTTTGTTTCTGAATGATACGCAGCTGTCACTGAATGAATCCCAGTATGTGCTGGCTGGTTGCTTCTTTCCTTCATTATATTTTTGGTTTGCAGCATTTAAGGTTCGGTTCAATGGAAACGTATTAAGTGGATAGAAAATTACTTTTTACATTATTATATGGCCATTATATCTGAAACAGGATTCCGGATGGAATGCTTTTTGTATGTGGTTCTGTTAGAAATTACAACCTTTCCTCCCGTGTCAAATGACGAGAGGAAGGACGCAACTGCGAACGAGAGAAGGGAGAGGCACAAAGCCGCCGCAGCGAGCCCTAGGGAGCATTCGGCACTGGGGCTGCGAGCCGGGGCTGGCCAGATTTGGGGGGGTTTGCTTTTGACCACACCAGGGTCAGGCTTGTGCTTCCTACGGGCCGGTGAAAGTTAGGGCTCCACAGTCTGGAGAAAACAAAAAGTGAATAACCTTGGACTTTATATTTATATTTATATATATATATACACACAGATATATAGCTCTGTATCTATGTATGTGTGTATATATATAAAAAAAATTATGGAAGTTAATATAATCTCTGAATCAAACGCAGAGTAACTTTCCTGTCTGAATATGAGATAATCACTTTTATTCAAGAAACTGATTCACTGACCTGTGTAACTTTAAGTTACCTGAGACATTTTCATTGTTCTCTTGCTGCCCCGCCCTCCCAGAGGAAAAAAAAAGAGAAGTCCCCCGTCACTGGCACTTTAGAGGATGCTGGGTAATAATTTGACCGCTAACTTGGTTTTCTTTCTTCAAATTTCATAGTGGCTTCAGCAAGCTTGCTTCATGTGTTGTCTAAAGCTGCCACAGTTTTACTGGTCCTTTTGGATGCACACACAGCAAGCAAAACAGAACAGTCAGACAAAAGAGTGAGGGGAATAAAACTGAAGCGGTAACAAATCGGATGGGAGTAACGTGCCCTACAAAACAA
Source organism: Sagittarius serpentarius (assembly GCA_034782735.1). Classification (NCBI taxonomy): domain Eukaryota; kingdom Metazoa; phylum Chordata; class Aves; order Accipitriformes; family Sagittariidae; genus Sagittarius; species Sagittarius serpentarius. The sequence continues at coordinate 4,232,692 of JAVKLA010000014.1, forward strand.
AGACGTTTCTTGTTTACCTGTGAGCCGCGAGCAGAGGAGACGCAGCGGCTGCATTTTGTGTATAAAGGAAGGAGAGACTACGTGGCCAAAGAATAAACGCAGTGATGAGCAGGTCCAGCACACACGTTTCACCCAGTTATCTAAGCAATTTAAAAACATTTGCAGACATGCAGCACCTGTTTGTACATGGAGGACAGTTGCTGTGCTCTGCTAGGAGGACCCAACACTCTTGTCTCGGAAACTGAGGGACTCGGCTCTTGTTCCCTCTGTCCTTCAATTAACCTTGAAAGTATCATCTGTTGACACTTTCCCTTTTTGAAGGAAGAGCAAATTCGGTTGTAGGTCTGTGTTTTGGCTCTGGGTACACTCGGATCACGACTAGGGTATTCAGGGAAGCAAAGCCTAGAGTGACCCTCCCTAGCCTTGCTTCCTTGCCTCGCTTAGGAGCTCCGAGCTGTGCTCTAGAGCTCCGTTGGCTACAGAGAGACTTTGGCCTTTGTGAAACCTTCGCAAGAGGGTTTTGGTAGCAGTTCATACTAGGTTTCTTGAACCCAGGGATGGCTGCGACAGAAAACTTTGTATATAAACTCATACAGAAACTCTCTCTATGTATATAAACTAGAGATGTGCAACGTACAGCTATTTTATTAGAGTATTCAGCAGCAGTGTTACTAATACTTACTAGTAGCCTAGCAGGGAAAGCATTGCAGTCGAGATTTGAAAATACGCGATTGGCTTGTGAAGAATTGGTTCTCATTTTGAGGATCGTTGTTAAACATGTTTCTCCTGGTTCCTGCCTGCACTTAACTGCGGAGCTAAAAATGTGTTTATCACAGTGCGGTTGAACCTCCAGAACTGGGAGTGGTGACAGAGATCCTGATGGGTAAAAGTGGTTTTCTTTAGTCTTTTCTTCAAGAAATCTCATAGCGTTTTATGATGTTGAACCAGAAAGAGATGGGAACAAGATTTACTCGGGACTTGACCGGGATTGCAGGAGCATCTGGTTAGAATGGGCGGCACACTGTCAGTGGCTCGTGAAACCTCTCAACCTCTTCGCTTTGTGCCTTCTAAATGTATTTATTTAAACTAGCGCTATTTTTTTCTGTATCACCACAGTTGATACACCTTTCTTTTAAATTCATAATTCTGTCTTTATTTTCCAAATCTTTATTTACTTGAATGTGCTGTTAATAAATTTCAGTTCCTGATATTTTTTTGGTACACGATCTGCCATTCTTCAGATAAAATTTTTCCGCTCTTGCACAAGATTCGGGATCGGTAAATACTTAGTTTAACCAACGTGTCCCATAATGACTCGTAATAGGCTTGAGGATTGATTCTTCAGTTCGGTATTTTAAGTTAAAACTCACGAATCGGCTTGAAGGCAGAAAATCTGTCACACGCTTAAGCTACCCACTTACACAGAACCTGCATTGAATCGACCCTCAGTGTTGAATTGGTTTGGTTGTAATAGTTCTGATTTGGTTTTTACATGTGAATGTTTTCTCTCCTATACGTGAGTTTCTTTCCGTTGTGGAATTTTACGCATTTTTCAGACTATATTTTTTAAAGCACTTCACATTTGTATTTAAATGTTGGGAGTTTTTGCTTCTGTTGATTCATTATGTTTATGCATTACATATAGAAAATAATATTTTCTGTTATCAGTTGTTTTTTTCTTTTTAACAGTTTTACACACTTTATAGTCAAAATAAAAGTTTGCTGGTGAAACTACAGTTTGTCATTACCACTAACGTTTTATTTGTTGCGCTACGTAAGGAGTACTTTTAAAGACACTGCCCTAAATCGGTAAAACCTGACCTAATTCTGAAACTTCAGAGACCGCCTTTATGCGTGAAGAAGCTGATCACCTGCTACGCGATTGTCGGGATTTGTTTCTTAGAGCGTGAAATTCTTTGCGCTCATCTAGTCTCGTGACTTCCTGTAGCGTTGAAGTAGGAGATGTGGGTTATGAGAGAGTTTGGATAAAGCGGAGGTGCAGGAAACCCGTTCCGTCTCGGGCCTTGCCCGGTCTCTGGGAAGGACGACACATTTCTTTATGCCTGTTTTCTTCCCCCATCTCTTCCCTGAAATCTCACCCAGTGCTGCTTCTCTGGAACTAAACAGAGAGCAGTAGACTGTTGTAGATAAGACTTACTTGTAGAGATTCAACCACCTCTTTTATATTTTATCATTTAAAATACTGGGCTGTCCAAGGGACATAAAGAGATGATAAAAATTAATCCCATTTAACTCGTTCTCAAAAGTCTCTGATAAATGTGCAAATATACTTTCTTTTAGTAGGCAGCTTCATCAGACATTTTTCTCCAAAGCGATCTCTGTTGAGGCATTTTCTGTCAACACGTGAGGTACCAGCAAAGCAGCTCTTAGATGCAGCTAGAGTGTCAGGTTTGGTCTGGGGAAGGCTTATCTATTATTTTTTTCAATAATGCCTTTTAGGGTATATATTATACCAGTACTTTTCCCTTTAGCGTTGTCTTGCACGTTACATGCAAAATGCATAGCTCAATTGATCGTGTTATTTCTAGTCTCACGCGGCATACAGGTCAACTATGTGGAACACAGACAGACAATTAAGGGCCGGGAAAAATACCAGTGCTTCAAGCAAATGTGCCAAAGTGTGTTTTTGAAAAGCTGGATGACTAATAGCGAAATGAAAGGAAATGTCGTCGGATGGTTTCAGTGTGGTCTTTGAGAGAGAATACACTTCAGAGAAGGGAGAGTCAAAACCACAAATAGTTTAATTTATACAGAGAGAAACAAAAAATCCACATTGCACATTTTCCTCTAAAAACTGAGTTTATCTAAAAAAAGGCAACTTGGGATGTCTAATGGCAGTCTTCTAGCTGTTCTGTTTATTGGTATTGAATGTAACCATACATACAACAACATATAGGGGGGTAAAACATTATTTATTTGGGTTTTGTACAACCACAGATGTTACTTCAAAATCTGTCATCTCTACTATAAAACTCTTCTAGTTCTGGGACTTGAAATTCCCTTGACAGTGGCTACTAGCCTTTTTTTTTTTTTTTTTTTTTTAATTTCACAGAGAAGGAGGCAAGCTGGAATAGGCTTCATACAAAATTACAAATGCAACACAAATCGGAGTGGAAAATGAGGGGGTTATTCCGAGTGGCTTATTCATGAGGACCCGGGGCTCAAACCTTTACAGAGATTTACAACATAAAGGGTGGCAGGTTTTCCTAGGAACAGCCTAGGAACTGTGTTTCTGCAACTGAGCTGAGGGAGGCTTTGCACATCCTGTACGGCACCTATGTACAATGAAATGACTGTGCAGGAAGTGATGTAATTTGCTCGGGAGTGCTCTGGAATTTATTTTGTCAGCATAAAAGAATAGCTACAATTGAAGTAAATGAACTGTTCCTTTTTTATTTGATGGCTGAAGACATGTTATTTCACTGTACATCATACGTAGGAATTAAGTAGGGGAGGAGGAAAAATCACAGAAATTCTTTATGGAAAAAAAAAAATAGGTAAGTGCCTTTTTCCCCCCCTAAAGGGAGAAAGAGCCAGAAGGCATCACCTGTGTGTTTCTGTAAGCACCATTGTTCCAGCTTGCGTTGCTAAGTACACCTTTAGAAAGAATGTACAGCCACTGTGTTAAAAATGCCTTACTGAAACCTTGGTTGGAAGGTTTCTCCTTGTTTGTGTTTCTTTCTCCTTCATTCCTTATTTTTCACTCAGCTCTCTGTGCGGGAAGTAAACCGATGCCGAGACTCTGGGGCGCTCGCGTTGCCCATTCACGGCCCTTTCGTGTTCTTACCAGCTCTCTGTCCAGCCTGCATTCTGCAAGACGAGGGCTCGCAGTACCCAGGAGGGCCGGGAGGGCCGGGAGGACCAGGAACCCCAGGCTGACCGGCCACCCCAGGGAGACCTCGTTCACCATCACGGCCTTCCCTGCCGTAGCTGGGTTTGCCCGGTTCACCTGGAAAAGTGGATGTAGGTCTAAAAACTGGCAGCGTATGACTGACTAAGTATATACGTAGCTTTACTGAACATTCTGTTCTTAAAAGATGTATGAAAATGGCTCTTTACTGCTCTCAGTGGATTCCCCAGAGAGGTGCCTACTTAGAGGGGCAGTTTTTCTCTAACGGACAACCGGGCTGTGTTTACACATCTACAGCAATGAAGTTTCAGTCCCAGTCCTCTCCAGTTATACTGGTGTAGAGCTGCTGCTATAAAAAGCTCTGCAGTACAACCGAGTGCGGCACTGCAGCCAACGCTGCTGGCGATGCGTATGAAGGTGTAGATACTACTCCCCACTCCAGAGTTATGTTAGAGCTCTGGAAAGAGACGTAGCAAGAATTTATTTTTATTCTCCACTCAGCTGTGTTGGGGAAATAGACATACAGAGTGGAACTGCTGGGCACTAAAGTTATCATTCTACTTCTAAATCTTCAATGAAGAGATGAAATATACTGATGTTAGTAAACCTCTTCCAGCAATAAATGTCTAAAGATGACAAGTCTGAGTCTCACAGACATCCTAGGTATCAGTATATACTAAACTGAACTTTTTTTCCTCTTTACAAAAGAGCACAAATTTTGGTAGTTTCTGTCTATACAGATAGAGAGAGAGAGATACACAGAAATGTGCTGTAGAGAGATACTGAGGGAAATAACATGTTTATCTTCATTCACTGGCCACTAGAGGCCGGTTGTGCTTCATTTATCAGCAAGAATCTGTCCCGGACCTCTACTACGTAACACTGCAATTAATTACCACAAAAATAAAGGAGAATTGTACCTTGAATGTCCTAAATTATGAATGGAGATTTTGAAGACTGCTGTGGCTGTCAGTGAGATAATCTGAGGTTTGTGGCCTTTGTCTGTTTGTTTTATTGTGTGTATATATATTTATATTAAATATATATATAAATATATATATAAAAAGGAGGAATTTTTATATATATGTGTGTTATCTGTGTGATTGCCTTTTTTTTTTAATGCTTTGTATACATCTCTCCTAATCTTTCTAGACCAAAATAAATGGGGTGGTAGCTCTTTTGTAAAAGAGCTTTTAACTCGGATTTGTGACCGTAACAGTACCTATGAAGTAAGAATTATGAAGTACTGTTATTTGGAAGTTTATTGCTTAATGAACATCTTTGCTGTTTTCAAGGCAGCTTGAGGTATCAGTTCTGAATAAATTTTTACTACATCTCTTCTTCTTTATCCTCACCCTTTTATATTTACCTGGAAGACCTCTTGGTCCAGGGTAACCTTTCAGTCCTCTGCCTGGAAATCCTCTTTCTCCTCTTTCTCCTGGTTCACCTAAAGCAAATTCATGAAACATCAGTTACAGCCTGCTTGGAGTATTATTTTCAGTAGGTTCCCTCTGAGAGGTGAACAGTTAATAAGCAGAGACTTCAGGTGGCTGCATATATTCTTAGCATCTTTGAATGATGTCCTGACACTTGTCCGTGTAAGATGTTTGGGATTTGTTTGTTCCCCACCCCCTTTGAGTTACACTCAGACCTAGACATGTTGGAGGGGGAAAAAAAAAAAACAAACAACTAAAAAACCCACCTGGAGCTGGACAGTAAGTAAGTACCATATGAAATATGCCATATCCTATGTAACAGAAATAACCCAAACTCACAGAACTACACAGGCTCTTTTGGAATACAGACTGAGGTTACTGGCTGAGGGCTTTTGCAAGGCCATGTGAACTCGGCTAAGAAGGAAAAATTCTCAAGTCCTGGTGTTTGAGACAGTTAGTGCAGAGAAGAAAAGAGAAGCTGGCTTGCAGCACAGATTACAGTATTCTGTTGACATCCGCCTAAGATGTTCATAAAAGTAAAACAAGTAACTTTGTTCTCGTATACTGGTATTACGGAGAACTTTTCTTTGGTGGGCACCCACCTTTTCTTCAAACTCATATGTTGCCCCCAGCAAGAAGCATCTTAGTAAGAGGAAGCTTTTTTTGTTGTTTTGGTTGTAAAGTTCAAATTCTGCTCACTGCATATATTCCATAAAAGTACGTATAGCTACCACTTGTGAATGCCCTATATAAACTCTTGATTTTCTTCTTTTTTTTTTTTTTGCAGCAAGTCAAAAGTCACAAGTATATGCCTAATAATATTTGCGTGAACTTTATTTTATACTTCCCTACTTTCTTGCACTGCAGTGAGGAATGTGAGAATAGATTGTTGGGTTTGTAGCTTGCCTAGAAATGGCAGAGCAGAAAACGAGGAAGCTATGTATAGGAATGCAGGGGTCAGTACAGAAGTCCATGTTCCAAGAAAAGATGCACACAGGGTACGTTTCAGTTTGCCTAGTCAACATGGAGATTCAGCCTGTCACTGTAATTACAGCTACTGGAAGCACTGATGTCAGGTTACCCGTATATACTTCTGCTATTTCCAGCCACTGAATGCTTTGGAATGGTGGTTACCCCAAACTTCTCCAACTTCTTATTTCCGTTTCTGCCCTCCTTCACTACCCCAGATTGCTCATTAAAGTCACTATAATCTCCTTCCTTGAGGCACCTCTTTTTGACTCTGTTGTTGATGCTGTTAAAAATCATGGTACCTTTGTATCTTCTGCGCTATCTCATGGTAACACGTTCTTGTGTTTCTGTATCCTCTTTATCGTGACCTTCTAAACTATTCTCAACATCCTCTTCCTCTTCCCTTTTATCCCATGCCCTAGGTGCCTTTTCCTCTCACTCTGATCTCAGACAACTCCCCAAATGGCTGGGGAAAGTCAGTTCATCTCTGTGACCTCTCTGGAACTCTGGTAACTACCAGAAATCCAGAGGGAAGCAGTGAGATGGTTTTTTGGGGTGCCTGCCATGTGCCATCACGAGAGCTCTTGCACATGAGAGCATTCACCACTTCTTACGTACCTGTAATTGTATTTCAAGATTTACTGTAAAGTAACTTGGTTGTTGATGAAAATTATGATAGGAAACAAAGCATCTTGCTTGTTTGGGTTTTCCTTATGCTCTGTAGATTTTTATTTTTTTTAATATTATCACAGCGCAGCCTGCTGTGTGCTGAATCAAATTCAGCATATCTGATCACCTTTGTATCTCCAGTTTTTGTTGCTTCTGTGAGTACAGATGACATTACATTAAATGAAAACACTAACAGATCTCCAGCAACAATGCTGTTAAGATTTGCTTTGTTTGTGTTCTATTCCTTCTCTCACAGGCTTTCCCAATTTTACTTTCAAATAAAGCCGGAGACAGAAAGTAAACACTGTAATCCAGCAACAGACTAGCTTTGTGCAGAAATACAATTTTTAAATAAAACCTTCCTTCAAGAAAACAAGGCGAAATCACTGCTGAATAGAAGCTAACACATACATAGCAGTCATAAGACTTTGCAGAAAATTCTACTGTATAATCCTTTGGAGGAGCATAAAACTTCTCAGTTAGGAACAAAAAGAGATTAACTTAGGCCAAAGATGTTTTTTGTAAAGTGTAAGGTAAGTCAATTTTATTATGGATTTTTCCTTTCCAAAGAATTAATAGCTTGTGGTACATGGTGCAATGGTGTTAAATGGCTCAAGTATTATACCCAAATAAGAGGCAGATTGTTATCAGTCATTTGAAATCTGAGAAACTGGATAGACTTAGAAAAGTAGGCTAGAGATTAGCAAACTTATCCGACTGTTTACATTAGCTTTCGGGATCGCAAGTCTTGCGAAAGTGAGGTCCACAACCAGACTGAGTGGAGGAAAGAGAGAATCACTGATTGAACTTTTCAGCATATGAAAACCACAAAACTCACAAGTCCATGAGAGGGAGTATTAATATCAGAAATCTGACTCAGCTGCTTACTTCTAGTTCAGGGCAGATGCCTGTCCTTCCTCATACTGTGTAAGTGATTTGATGACAAAAAGCAGATTTATAAACAAGTCTTGCTGAGGCTAGGCCAATGTGCCCTTTAATCACTGGGGCAGCAGAGGCAACAGTTACAAGAAACAGCTTAGGTGCCTAATTCAGGATCTTTTTGGACTTCACGCGTCTACAATATACATCCACAACCTGTAATCTAAAGGGAAAAAAAAAACAACCCAAAAAACTTGTGCAGTCAGCAACTGAAAGCCAGTTAGAGACCTCCTTACCTTTAGGACCTTTGCGACCAATCTCACCAGGGGGACCTTTAAGGCCGGGCAAGCCACGGGGTCCAAGCTGTCCTGGGAAGCCATTTTCGCCAGCAGGCCCTGGAGCACCTGGTGGCCCCGGTCGGCCCGGAAGACCTGGGGCACCAAATTCTGGCCTCCTAAGACTGGCTGCCAGCTGAGCTAGTTGTTCTGCAACAAACAGGAGGACAGAATTAAGCAGTAAGGGGACCTGAATGGAGAGATTCCCATTGTCACTGAAGAAGAACCTGTATTCTCTGCTATAGAAACCGACGGGTTACAGTATAGCACCTTCCTTATGTACAATGCTATTTACAAAGTTTGTTACATATAAGATGGTATCTTAATACTGCTAGTGGCAAACTGCACAGGCATACTGTGAAGCTGGTCACGCTGAAGCTTACATCTTAAAAATCTAATGTTTGCAGGCCGAAATGACTTAAATGTATACGATTTATTTAGAAAAGTCCTTATAATTTTCTATATCATTTGAATTTCAACCGTCTAGTAAGAAAACTTACTCGTGCAATTACTGCTTCTTAAAAGAGCAAATATCTCTATCACTACTTGTTAATCCTGTCGAGACCCATCTTTGCAAGAAGGAACAGCTGAAAAGCACAAGGGCAGTCATCTCTGTTGGCCTAAGTGCAGGCCTTCTTCAGAGGAAAGAAACCCTCAAATTTGTGCTTGTGAGCTCTAGTTTGATAAATGAACATTTTATATTGATGTTTTCTTAAGGTAAATCATCAGGAGCTTTGCTCTTCATTATGCATAGGATCAGCTTGCCATTCCTTGGAATGGGGTAAGCTAGCGATTCCCTTTTCCTTCTCCCCCTTTCAGGCCACTGCTGTAACAGCACTAGAGCAGTCCTCTCTTTCCTTCATGTTTCTTTTCCAGACTTCAAATCCATCTTCCAAGTATGGCTTAGAAATAACTTTCTCTGGATACAGCCACACACAACTCCATATGACACTGCTATAAAGTCTGCTTGACTTGGCAAGACTAGTTGTTTTGTGTCCACAACGAAGAAATATCAAGAAGATGGGGGGAAGAGGGAGTGGGGTAAGATCCAAAATAAAATAGGAACAATAGCAAGCAAATATACGAAGACGACTGGGGATAGCACTCTGTGAGCAAAGCCTACTGAGGAGCCTACTGGGGAGCTGAACTTCAATTACAGTTGTCTTTAAGCTGACAAGGTTCCAGGGACCCACTTGGACTGATTTCTAGTTCTTATTTTTTTTTATTTTTTTTTAATTTTTTTTAAACATGACAGCATTGACAATTATAGGGGCTCTCAAGAAGGATGCAATGAAGAAAGTCTATATTTTTCCCATACCCTTCTCTTCACTGCTAATTCTGATGGTTATGAATAAATTTAAGCATCATGTATGATTTCACTATAATCCTCCTCAATATTACTGTCTTTCAAGAGACCACTTTAAAAGGCCTTTTTATCCTATTTATAGAAAGTTTAAAAAAAAAAAAAAAAACCAAAAAACAAAAAACACCCAACCCTGTTGGGCAGTGTCAAGAACAGTGATGACTACTGAGAATTTTCAGATTAAATCATGAGCAGCAATTTCATTCTGGTAAACTCTTAACATTACAAAGGCATAATATCCCAAAGGGCATCTTCAATAGCAAGTACTGAGAAGTCTCTTCTGTGCTTAAAAGGCAGCATAAATTTTTAAACTCAGTAAATCCCGTGCACCCAACTGTATTAGAAAAGCTCCAGATTTCTGCATGTGTCAAGAACTAAGCAAATATAATTAGGGGTTTGAACATCTGCCTATTGCTTTCATTTCATGGTATGTTGTCTCCAGAAAGCCTCTCTCTGCACTCCTCTTTTTTTTTTTTTAACCTATTTCGCATGTAGTTTGTTTGCTGTAATCAAATAGTGTATGAGTACAAATGGCAAAACAAGCTTTCAGTGAAATTGTGTACTTTTATATCTGTAAACCTAGCAAGTGATTTGTACACAAAATACATGTATTTCATAAAAACACTCTGGTCTATGGCCTGGTTATAGTGCGGAATCAACAGGTAGTTCAATGAGGCTGCAAAGTATATATAAAAATAAGGGACTTTTTTCTCATATTGTCTCATGTTGTGTCCACATTCACATGTGGGAAGAATTTTTCCAGGTCCCCTGCTGAGGCCATGCTATTTGTTCCGGGTAAGAGTGGGAAAATCTTGGTTGCCTCCACAGCAGAAGATTATCCTGATTTAAGTGCCCAAGAAACATCAAATACTTTTTAGCATATTTACCTTGCATAACTCTCATGCAAACCTGCTTAATGTGCTGATCGGTTGGTTCTTTTCCCTGGGATTAAAAAAATAATAATTTAAAAAACAGTTGATATCACAATACATTTCATAAGTGTGTCTGATGCAAAAAAAATGCTGGCTGGTTGTCACGGTTTAACCCCAGCTGGCAAATAGGCACCACGTAGCCTCTCACTCACTCCTCCCCCAGTGGGATGGGAGAGACTTGGAAGGGTAAAAGTGAGAAAACTCATGGGTTGAGATAAAAAAAGTTTAATGAATAAAAAGAAGTAAGAATAAGAATTTGTAGGGGAAAAAAAAAAACCTGAAAAAATAACAGGGAGAAAAATAAAACCCAAGAAAGACAAGCCATGCAAATGAAAACAGTTGCTCACTGCCAACCAACCGATGCCGAGCCAGCCCCCGAGCAGCAGGCCCACCACCAACCTCCCGCCGGTTCTACTGCTGAGCATGACGCCATGTGGTATGGAATATCCCTCGGGTCAGCTGGGGACAGCTGTCCCAGCTGTGTCCCCTCCCAGCTTTTCGTGCAGCCCCAGCCTACTCGCTGGCAGGGCCGTGTGAGGAGCAGAAAAGGCCTTGACGCTGCGTAAGCACTGCTCAGCAGTAATTAAAACAGTGTGTTATCAACACTATTTTCTGCACAAACCCAAAACATAGCCCCATACAAGCTACTACGAAGAAATGTAACTCTACCCCAGCCAAAATCAGTACACCAGTCAATAAAAGGTGTTCCAGTCCCTGCAAGTGCAGCTATTCCACCCGAAGTCAATTTGACTAGCAAGGTAGATACTACGTGTGATACACCCATGTATCAAACGTGGTTTCACCTGCACTAAAGGAGTGGGGCGGGCATAAGAAATTGGAACTGAACTGAAAGGCGAGGACCCAAGGACCTAACTGTATACAACTCTTAAGATTTCTCTGGTGTACAAACGTGTCTGTTGTGAGGTACAGCGTATTTCAAGCTCTAGCGTGGCCCTTGGGTTTTGCATGCGTACGCATCTCCTGATGCAAAAAAAAGGAGTGGTGTGAGTGACAGCTAAGTGTTCAAAACATACCAGTTACATGAAAACAGTACTTACAGCTGGACCTTGGCTGCCAGGCAGACCTGGGGCACCCTGTTCACCCTGCAAGCCTCGCGGTCCAGGTGAGCCTCGTGGCCCTTCCATGCCGGGCAGTCCCCGGCTTCCCTCAGGCCCACGGGAACCGGGCTCTCCAGGATTACCAACCTGGCAGTGAAAGAGAGGCATTTCAATGGCCTGCTGTACCAGTGTTAAGACTCATTCTGACATACCAAAACAGTGACAGGAGCTATTTGCAAATGCAAAGCAATGAATGCTGGGATGTAGTGTTGTTAAACAGCTGCTTTTTTAAATAAGCGACCGGAGTCAGCGGTTGTATGATTTATAAACTTAAAAAGAGGTCTCTATTCCTCACTTAAGGGGGAGAAGTGGAAAAATAAGATATTCTGTCAAAAGAGGCAAATCGGCACCGACAGTGACATGCACAAGACACTGGGGGTTTTTTGTCAAGGAAGAGCAGATGCTTGGTTTCTACTTCTACCGTTGTGCATGTCACACGCAACTTTTCTAGACGTTAAGTGCTCCTTAAATTACAAAAATTCTGGCTCCCTGCTTGCTCTAAATGCCTTTCATGCCCTTTCATAGAGAGTACCACAGTACGAGCTGTAGCGTCTAGGCCTAGGCTGCTTGGGAACACACGGGTTTTTTGCTTTGTTTACGCCTGTCACAGCCAGAGCTCACTGCGCAAAGGTCCTAGTCCCTATGCTTGAGTTTGTGTGAGGATGTTACCTTCCCTATGCCAGCAAACTGATGTTGACAAACTGCCTGAACAGATGCAATGCCAGCTTATTTCACTCGGGGAAGGGGTAGAAAGAGCTATTTTACTGGCATAAGCATCCTGACCCCTGGGGAAAGAAAGGATTGATACAGCTACATCAATATGTCCACTTTACATTTAGTAAATAAAGCTATAGCTTCTGCTCCAGTACATTTTCTAAAAGTGATTAAATATCATGCAGAGTGAGCCCTAAGCCAACAGGCACCTCTGAGTTACTTTCAATCCAAGTTATTTTACTATTATTAATCAACAGCAGTACTAAGAAAGAAAGAGAGCACCCCAAAACCCAACAAACCCCCAAAACCACAACAAAACCCAGAACAAGCAGGAAAAAAAAAAATCCTACGTACTTATGACTTCCCAAATATACGGGGGGGGCGGCCACCCGCGGAAAGAGATGCTCAAGAACAAATTACTCAGCTGTGGTATCAGTTAAATCCACAAGATGGAGCCATTTCAGACCCCTCCCTGCTGCATCTCGGACAGCTCATTGCTGTCCCTGGCGGAAGAAACCCCAAAGACTGTGCTTCAAGAAATAATCTATTTCTTAAGACGACAGCAAAATTCCCTTCTTGGACTACACAACCAGGAAGCCCTCATTCCTTTCTTGCCCAGCCTGGTGAGTTATCAGGTTGCCTGATGGATTACTCATCCCTGTGTATGCCCTTACCAGGATGGCAAGCACTCTAGGGTCTCATCAAGAAGAGAGGTTTTTAAAAATCTAGGGGGATAAAACTACAGATTTCTCCTCTGTCTCTTCCTCGTGTCCTTCTTGTAAGATCTTGATTAGCAGTAAACACTCTCTAGCTTGCATTTGCTTAGCCCCAAAGTCAGACAGGCCACTGAGAACACAATCATAGCTCTTTTCGTTACGTCCAACCTCAGTTCCCTATAGGCAGAACTGTGGATGTGTTAGTATCATAGCACAAACTGTCAGCTGCCTTAACAATCCCACTCTTCAGTGATCCTGAAATAAAAGAATGCGTTCAGCTCTCAAATTCTTTTTCTTATGTGACATACAAGCTTCTGCTCACCTTCCACATCAAAGCTATCATTTTATTTCTAAAGAAAAAAAAAAGGAATCCGCGCCAGAAATACTTCTGCTTTCACAGACATCACAGTCCTGCTGCCAGCTTTTTCATAGTGTAAAGATTACAGGCTGCATGCAGCCACTGCACTGAGCTTCCTTTCTATACAACACCTACTGTACAAAGAGCGCATTCATTTCCTTGCAAAAAAAAAAGAATTCGTTGGCCAGAAAACTGCTGCTGAATGATGCTTCTCTTTTATGGAGCTTAGAATTCGGGACATGAATTCATTTCCAAAGCCAATTCATTTTAATATTAACTGTATTCAAAATTTAAACAGAAGAAATGCTGTTGGAAGTCATTCAATTTAACTGTGATAAACAGCTCAGCTCATTATTTGTATTTTCTTTCTTAAATCAGAAAACCATCTCTCTGATCTACGAGATCTCAGTATTTCTCTAACAACAGTGCTATTCATTATACTTACAGCTCCCTTTGCTCCTGGTAATCCCATATCACCCTAAGCAAAAATAAGACAAATGATGTAAGAAGAGAGAGTACGTTATCATTGACATGAAAAATGCAGTAAACGTGACATGATTTTTTTCACTATTAAAAAAAAAAAAGTTCACATATTTAGTTGATTTATGGAAAAATGCACTTCAAATGAATTACAATTCATTTGGAAATAAAACTTAAATATTAGGGTGGTTTTTTTGTAAAATTCCTTTCTCAAAAAATTGTGTAAGGTGCAAATAAGAAAGCACCTTCATTATAATTGATTTTGTATTGCTTATCTTAGAATTAGACACATGGCTCTAACCTCTCAAACCACAGTTATAGCACAGGACAATCTTAGGTATAGATTCCTTGGAAACCTTTAGAGGAAGCATTATTTAATCAGGTTTTTCTAGTCTGGCAGAATGACGAATATTTTACAGTGTTGTATCAGCCCCAACAAAACTGCAACAGAAACCAGGCAAGTGTCTACCCAGTGTGCTGTGAAGAAGCCAAATCCCTAGAAGCTCCTGTTCCCGGCAACCTGGCTTCTGGCTTGAACAACCCTGAGATCCTTCTGTCACTTCACTGAGAATAGCAGTCCCACTATTCAGAAGTTTTTAGTTTTCCCCTCTGAACTGGGGAAAAAAAAAAAAAAAAAAAAAGGTTTCAAAAACTTGTAAGCACATATGAA
>JAVKLA010000014.1:4259419-4289258 GCA_034782735.1 Sagittarius serpentarius
CATCCCACTGGGTGGGGGGGGAGCGAGTGAGCGGCTGCGTGGTGCTGTGTTGCTGGCTGGGGTTAAACCACAACACCAGGTTACTGTCTACACCACTTAGAAGCCAAGATTGGGATACCTGCTGACATCCAGAGGTCTAGCATGCCCAAAAGTCAAAGGAAGCTGTTGTTGGAGGTGGAGGGGTAAAGACTGAGGTAGCAGACAGGAATCTAACCATGCAGTTTCGAAAACCAGGAGTTGATAGTATGAGAACTGAAGAGGCTTGGAAAAGCTAATCAGCTTTGGCTGGGATATGTAGTCTGTGAGTGAGAGAGGAGAAAGTGCTACCCTGTACAAACCATGCTGCAGAATTGTGCAAGGTCAGAAAGTTTAGTCACACCCATCTAGAGACTTGGGTTTACTGGATAAAAAGCATACCTGGCAGGATGGAAATCCATTTTGTTCTTTTGACTCTGCTATAGACTATGCAATGCTCACCCCTTTAGTTGTATCTTAAATGTAACCTATGACTCACAACTTGTGCAACACCTCTGAAATTATACATACAAAACACGTCCACTAATACCTAAACCTAAACATACCTTATAAACTGAGGCAAGGACATTTCATCCTACCACACTAGCAATACCACTACACCATTACCAACTACGGAAAATAACCCATTATTTCAGTTGGAGTCATGTAAAAAGAATATGATAGAAAAGCTATATTTTAGTTATAATTGTTAGGGTAACCAAAGATACATTTCAGGGCAGGTAAGACAAAAATATCTTTAAAGACTCAGAAAATTATTTAGCTGAGAGTAATTTAAGATGCTGAAAACAGCATTCTCATCTAACTTTAGGCTGTCTGACATTTTAGTACGAAATCCAAGGTACTCTCCAGGCTTTCTCTTTATAATGAGCAAAAAGACAGACACCTCCAGAGCACAAGTCAGCCCAACCAACCAGGGCCCCTCAGAAGTCTCTCAGAGAGGGCTACGATATCAAATCTTAGGCACTTAGATACTTAACCTCTGTTGCTAATGTTAGGAAAACATGTCTTGCATCCTAAATCCTTAACAACATATATATGCTGGCTTGCATACACAGTAAGTTTGCTCATTTTGTTCAGCGAGTATTGAACTTTAGGTTAAATGGTTACTTAAATGTTGCAAGATCTCTTTTCACTGCAAAACCACAGCATGGGATACAGTTCTCCAAATGCTAGCAATTTAAAGGTTAAATAGCTGAAGAAAGACAAGAATGAAAAAAGCAGGGGCAGGGGTCATTATTTTCTGCAGAGACAATATGAAAAATTAAATCTTACTAAAGCTCAGCAAATATGAAAGAAAATGGTTAAGCAGCTTAGGGAGCATGGCTAAATTCCACTGATTAGGAATGACACTCCAGTGTTTGAGAATTGCTTCCTTTGGGCCACCTGCCATGATGACTGGCTTAGAAATGTTTAAATCACAAATGAGTTTGGTAATTACTTGGACTGGCTAGCATAACATGAAGCAAACATAAGGTTAACTGACAAAACAATTAGCGTGGAATGGAGAATATGTTTGATTTAGAAACAAAAGACAAAATTTCCATGTTGCTCTCGTCATTTTTCTGTTTTACTGAATAGGTGAATAGTAAAGTAAATAAACAAAAGTAAAACTTCTTTTTTTCTGCTCAGGTGCCACCTTAAGCTTTCTAAGGAAACGCAATGACAGACTGAAATGGTACTTTTGAAAGTAATTTTCTGCTAGGGATATTTGTCAGCAGTGAGGTGAAAGTCTCCCAGCACATCAGTTTGCCTACTTTTAATTAGAACTAGTTATCTTGTTTTCAACCATTTAATATCTTCCCTGTGAAACTGTAAATGTTGACAGACTTGCAAAAGGCCAAAATTTCAATCTGCTGTTTAGTAACAATACTGTTCCAACTACATTCCTACAGTTGTCTAACAATGAAAATAACTTTGCAATACAATAGTTCATGCCAGAGGATGCTACAGGCTATTTAGTAAAAAATATGAAAGTATTAATTTGTCCCACAGAGTCACTGATGATTGCTTAATAGCGCTCCATTGTGCAACTCCTCAAAAAACTGCACACTAGTTGAAGTGAAGATTTCCTCTCAAAAATATGTCTTCTGCAAGTAGTTAAGGCTGAAAAGTCAGGTAATTTTTTAATGTCACAGAAATGTAGGCATGTTGTTTTTCCTTAGTGCAGATACCAGCCTGCAGTCCATATTAGCAGAATCAGCCTTGTTATCCCCCCACTAACCTTCACTGGAGGTCCTTTCCTTTACAGTTCTGGCCCTCCTAGAGCTACCAGCTGTGCTGTCTTTCACCAGTAGTGATGTGAAGAACAGGGGTAAGTGAAATGGGAAAGTGAAGTGGATCTCTTATGTGGCTGCTGCCACGCAACAATTACATTAAGGGACTGAAGTTCTCCATATCCTGCAAAACATCATGGATTTTTCCAACTCCAAGGAAGAAGCCCAGCCCCTCTTGACTTCTACCTGAGTCTTCTATACCAAGAGTGAAATGGAACAAAGGGTAAAGGAGAAAGAAAACAACTGATGTGAGTGCTAAAGAGGATAATTCAAAATAGGAAGGAAAAAGACAAGAAAAATACCTGAATAGTAACCATAAAATCCTCAGGCTTTTAAAGTGTTTGGTTATAACACTTTGGTCAAAAACTATCAAATGTTAAAGCTGTGAAAAAAGTTCAAATTCTGAAAAAGAATACAAAAATATTCACACGAAAAATCCTCTTTAGAGCCATTATAAGCTTTTCTCAACTTATTTTCAAAATTTCTAGTTTTAGAAGTTTGAAAATCATGGCATGTAAAATTATTTAACAAGCAGATTTTTTTTCTGTGGAAATGTAAGGGCAGAGTCCTAAAAGCTGAGGCTCAAATATATCTACTACCTGTATACGCTGCAGAAGAGTGAGAAAAATGCTCTTTATTCTGCCTTGAAAATAAACAAAAACTCAACTTGGACCAAAGCTCACTGAGGTTCAATAATCCAACCCTGTGTCCTTCCTGAATAAAAAATCCTGATTGTTCAGTTTTTTGTGTAGAAGTAATGTTTTCTTCCACCGTTCCCAAAAAGAAAACAGAAAGCTATTCCAGTCATATGCTGCCTGTAGTCTTGAGCAGAAGGAAGCTAAACGTAGTTATGATGAGAAGTAGATTACTGTTTAATGTTCTACATGCAAACTTAACTTTATTATCAATAACTTACTTCCTTTCTCCATTTTGTATTGACCAGAATTTTTTTCTTTCTATGCTTTTGTTCTAATGTTCATGTTTTCCAAAATGAGTGCACTTTGTAAAGACAGAGAAAATAAATAAATAAATCCAGATGTCGTGCTGGTCTCTAGAGTAATAAACAGAAAAATCATTGTATTTAATCTGCATTAAGTATTTCTGTTTGACTACAGGGTTATTAATAATTAACCTTGCATGTCAACTCCTGTTCTATGGACTGCTGGTTTTGTAAATTCATGTTCACATTGAAAGGATTAAAAGCATAGTTTAGCAGATTACAGTGCATTATCAGAGTGGGCAATTACGTTGGTCTGATTCAATTATAATTCTTATTCCTTTTTACAAGTATACAAAATATCAGCTCAAGCAGAACAGGGCTGAAAACTTTTTCTAGTGCACCCAACACTTTTAAACACAAACAACTAAAAAATGTTTGCAAGTTGGGTATATGGAAGGCTGAAGATACCTGTATTCCACCCTAGTAAGTCTATGCTCGTATAATCCCCTTTTTATATCATTCATAGGCAGCTGTGGACACAGCACTCACACAAAGATTCAGTCTAAAATAAATATGATGTCATGAATTAAGGCATCTAGCACACGGTAATGCAAACCACAGAAGAAAACAGAAGAAAACAAAATCTGTTACTTGGCTGACTGCTGCTGCATGTTTAATTCAGAGAAGATATTCCTGACCCATGAAATACCCTTACAAATACATTCCTATTGGTAACTCTCTAAGCCCTGTATGAGGACAACCCTACAACTCCATGAGTAAAACTGTTATGTCATTGTATGACAGCAGAAGCTCAGAAAATTCCAGGAAAGTATCCCTAGGGTACCAGTGGCAAGAGAGAAACTTTCAAAAACAATTGGTTACAGAGCCTGGAGCCTTGTCAATGCCGTCAGACTGAATTTTGTATATGACAATTTTCTTCAAATCACTGACGCTCTCATCCCTCACAGCAAAGGGAAATTAGATCAGCCTTATGTAACTTCAAACCATGCCAGGTCCACTCTAGAGGGAATCAGAAATCTGCACCCAGCAGACTCTAGTACCCCAAGCATGCCTCAGGAACAGTTGTCCTTTGTCTTCAGTGCTGAGCCTTAGCAAATGCCATCAGTTCACTTTCCTTAGCACATTTATTTCCTGCAGTGAGCTACCTGCCCAGCAACAATTTCTCCAGTCTTCCAAATCTTTCTAGCATTAAAGAAAATCTCCAGTGAAAGAAACTACAACATCAGTGTTTCTAAGTAGAGATAAATGCTATACTTCACATCGCTATAGCTACATTCATAATGCCAACCAGAAATGGCCAATGCAGGCCCAAGCAGCATCCCACCATCATCCATGATAAATGGTTAGCATGCTTTTGTCTCAGGTGAGCTGGACTTTCCTAGATAACGCCCAAGAACAGTTCTGGGAACACAGGCAAGAGACTGTTCCCCATATGCAACTTGACTGCACCTAGCCTGCTCTTAGACACGAGGGGGTGTTAAGGGAGTTTAGCAGTATGAAGACAAACCACGCCATGCCTATTGACGAAGGGGGCTGAGGACAGTCTTTAGCCATTTTCTTTACTAGGTAGGACAGACAGCTACCTTCCCTTCACACCTTGCCTCACTGTTCACATTGCTTGCATTAGAAATAGGTCCTAGCCTCAAAAATTCACGTTCTGAGTACTTAGTCCAAAGTTCAAAACCTTGTAATACACAGCTAAGCCTTGTCATATACATCACAAGCTTCTTTAAGAGGCTGAAACTGTTAGAGAAAAGAGCAAGTGATCTACTGACAGCTAGCGAATGTCAGCTTTTCAATGCCAGTAGTGGGAGTTGAGTGTTGCAGTGGAAGAACAGGAGTTTGGTTCCAGCTTTTTGTCACAAACCACTCTCTTTCCCTGGCTTTTACTCAGCATATTTAAAAACAAAGACCAGAAGAATACAAACAAAGGTTTAAAATTTAATTTATCACCAAAGCCAAAAACAGTCATGGAACGTGTTTCTGGATTTCTCTATGTGATGATGCAGTTAAAGAACACCTAGTATTTACCTTAAAAATTAGCACTTGTGCTGAATAATATTTTTACCACATGGTTAGCTTCAGCAACCATAACTTGAGACACTACAATATTACATATGCTCAGTAAGAAATTTATTCAGTACTTACTGGTGGTCCTCGGGGTCCTGTTGGACCTACTTCTCCCTCTGGCCCCTGTTCACCCTGTTTTGGGGACAGGAAGAATGCAACAAATTTCATAAGTGATTTTTTGCACAATGCAGAACTTTTTACTTTTCTAGATCTTCTGAATAAGGTTACTGATCTTACCGGTTTACCAGAATTTCCCATCAAACCTGACACCCCAGGGGGACCTCTATTACCCTGTTGGACAAAAGATGAAAAATGTTAGCCAAGCTAATTCCATTTTAAAATAAAAAAATAAGGAAATTAATAAGGTCTTAAAAAAAAAAAAAACTCAGACTGTATTAATTTTTTAACTTCCACCTTTATTTTGGTTTTCGTTTAACTTTTCCCTAATTCCTTCTATTTAATTTTTCAAAAGTCAGATTTCAGTTCTTTTGTTGTTTACCTACTGACAAATCCCAAATAGACTTGATTGCTGCTCTCAGATCACAGAATGATATCATTCCATATAATTTCAGAAGAAATTCATGTCTCAATCTAGTTTTCTTTTTAAATTACTTAAAACTAAACTCAAACACATTATTGTCTGAAACATTCCGTAGTCTCAACCGTACAATACTTTTTTAAACTTAATTGGAACTGATGCTACAGTTTGATGGTACATAAACAGAGATTACAATCTCTGTGATTCAACCAATTTAGAGCAGCTATAAATATTATTCTTATTAAGAGATTCCTCATTTCAAACTGTAGTGAGGTATCCATGTCACATGCCTCCTCTAGCAATGACTTCCATGCATTTAAAAGCCCCATCCCTGGAAACATCCAAGGCCAGGCTGGACGGGGCTCTGAGCAACCTGATCGAGTTGAAGGTGTCCCTGCTCACCGCAGGGGGGTTGGACTAGATGACCTTTGATGGTCCCTTCCAGCCCAAGCCATTCTATGAAAAGGAAATGGCTTTTTTTAGGTATTATTTAATGCCTGAAATCATGAAAACTACACCATGTAGCAAAAGAATCATGAAAAAACAGAGGACTAGAATTGATAAAAAATATATTTAATTCTTTCAACCAAAGGCTTGTCTCCTACCACACCGGAAAGTTAATATAACTTCACTGAATATTTTAGAACTTGATAAACACAAATACAGCATTATAAGAAAGTCAGACTCAAGATTATTTACCTTTGGGCCAGGAATGCCTTTCACACCTGGAGAGCCTGGTAAACCCTGAAAGAAATAACATTTACAGTGTTTATTTGTTGTTTAGGGAACTGGAAATGGTGTTAAAAACCATCTTTCTCACGTTAAAGTAGTTCTAGTCCTTTTAGTTGATATTGAAGCACTTTTATCCAATAACGGACCAAGTTTGAATTCTTTCTATTTACAAAGTAACAGATAAGGAGTGTTGTTCCTACTTCATAAATTGGCAAAGGAGCATGGAAAAGTGAGGAGTCGTGGCTTTTGCTGACTTCGACTAGACACAGATTGTTGGTCCCAGTATTCTGAGGCTGGAGGTAGAGAGTTTAACAGATATACTTTTTGTATACATTTCATCCCCTCCTCACTTCTGTGCAACAGCTCGTAGCACAGCTCATATGCTTTTAGCAAATATTCTTCCAAGCTTAAGAGCTTGCTTCGTATTACAAATTTACCTCCAATTCTGTTTTAATACAGCTCCTTCACTATATCCTCACAGCAATTACTCCTATAGCATCAGTGTTTCAAAGAAGTTTCTATTTAGCTTTTGACAGTTGGCACATTTTCAAACTTACTCAGTTAATGTGCAAGAATTACCTTCTAAAAAAGTCCATAAAGCACTACTGATTCCCTGTAACTTCACCACAGGGGATACACTAGAAAACTCCTCCCCCTGCCCCCTGCAGAAAGAAACATGAGCATGATGCATTCCAGATGTTCTGAGCTACCAGAATATCAAAATGAGATGATTGTTCATCTAAGATATGTTAGACTACAGCAGGTCGGCTCTTCCAGCTCACCCTGGGAATAGGTTTGGCCCTAGTAAATACAATGAGATCAGCTCTAATTGTGGGGCCACACCATAATATCCACAGAGTCTCAAGTATGAGAAACCCTAAAAGAACTGCATACTGGCCACAAATGTTGTGTAAGACCAAGTTCCTCACTACAGTACCACGAGGAGATTCAGGCTTTTGTGCAAAAGTTTTGGAAACACATAGCAGAATTTCCCCTTGCACTACACATACTCTTCCTGGGCCTTTTGCTCAGGTTTTCATTTAAATTACCCCAACATCAGCATCAAACTAAGCTATATATGGCCTTTCTGTGGTTTGAACTGAGCCTAACCTTCAAAGGTAAAATACCAGATACTTACTGGTAGTCCCTGAAGCCCAGCATCACCTGGAGCTCCAGGTTTTCCTGGTTCACCCTGAAAAACATTTTAAGTTGTAATTTATGCAAATCAAACAAAAGGTAAAAGTTTATTTCTGGAACACAGAGCTGGAGTACTTTTAGATCTGTAGCATAGGAAAGTTCATTCAATTACCCTGATAATGCGCATAAAGCCACAGGCAGCAGCACAATAAAAAGCTGCAAATGCATTAACAAATCTAGGGCACTAACAAAGCTCAGATACATGCCAACTGTGCCTTACTTTTGCTCCAGGCATTCCAGGGATTCCTTCCCGACCATCTACTCCCGGTAAACCCTTGAAAGAAAGAAAAAAAAAAAAAAAAAGGAAAAAAAAGTTAAAGTCTTATTGGAGACATTTCGCCCAAGCACTCTGATATACTAACTAGTATGACATGAACCAAATGAAGAAATTAAATATACGTACAGACTCTCCTTTAGGCCCAGGGAGACCATTTATTCCTCTTGTACCTTGAGGGCCCTAAGAATAATAACGATTTTTAAAAATGAAAATAAACACATTGAAATGACAGATGCACAGAATGTCAACACATACTCATTTAGATATGCATTACTTTGAGAGAACCAGTTATGCTGTATGTTTATATGCCATAAGTGACCAACGTTTGTATGTCAACACTAGCTGAAATTTGTCTGTGCTCACCCTTTCTCCCTTCGGACCTGCCTCTCCCAGTGGACCTCTCTGTCCTTGATCACCCTACACGAAAAAAAAAAGATTATTTTAGCAATAAAATCAGAACAAACTTACTTGTATTTATTAGCTAAAACATCCAGTAAATCAACAGCAGTACAATTCACACTTGGTTAAAGCAGATATCTTAAACTCATACTATATTTAAAAATGCAGTTTCTTAAAACTGCAGCTGACAGCTACATTTTAAAAACCACAGCTGAAGCCATCCCCTAGGAATCCAGGAGTGTCTAAGCAAAGGATGTTGCACTCGCTTCTTCAACCCATACCGTTACTGGCTCTTCCAAGCATAAATTCCAGCTGGGAGGGCAGGGAGTGGGTAAGAATTTAAAAAAAAAAAAAAAAAAAAAAACAAACCACCACACAACAAAAAAAACACCCCCACAAAAAAACCACCACAAACAAAAGGGCACAAATTGTCCTGTACAGGTTTTGTTCTAATGAATGAATATTTTCCAGTTTAAAACGTGAAAAATTCCAAGCCACCCTAATGCACAGTAGCACTCAGAATGACGAGGTAACAACATACTAAGAGGCTAAAATGTGTTCATCTACCCCATAATTCCTTGGGGACAGTAAGAGATTCTGGACTTGACATCACTGTCATATCATTTGTTCACCTGTGGGGAATCAATAGAATTGGATTAATTAGAGGCTTTTCTGATTCACAGCCACAAAGTTTCAGGACTTAGTATCTAACTGGGTAGACCCTGGGAAGTGTTCGCGTAACACACACTCTACTTACAGGTGCACCAGGAAGACCTCGGGGACCAGGCTCACCATCAAGCCCACGAGCTCCCTACAAAACAAGTAGATAATATAAGACATTAACATGAAGTGCTGAAACACTAACAACTTATGCTCCCTCCTGGTTTGCTGGGAGTTGCAAATCCTGTACAGCTGAAGGTTTTTTATAGCTTTAATTTAAAAAAAAAAAAAAAAAAAAAATAAAAAAAAAGCAGAAGAAGGAAATTTGGCAAACTTTTTTTAATCTATCTTGGTTTTTTTGTGGAGTTATGAAAGCCAATATTTTTTAAATCCAGAAAAATGTCATTCAAAAAATGACATTCCATTCATTGTCTAAAAAATATCGTGTCAGACAGCGAGGAGATAGACTTTTTGATGCTACTTCAGAAAATGTCTGTGTCTTCCTTAATAATACTAAATCCTTTACCACATAATAGAATAGCATCAAAATGTGATGAGAAATCTAGTGCAGTGCAGCTATTTTTATCACATATGTTTCAAGGAAACGACGTAATTGCTACCCTGCAAGTAATTTTAAATGGAGAGAAAAAAAAAATGTTTTCAAAAAGATTTACAGAGAATAAGGAACTCCTTCATCAAACAGATGTAGTAAATATTTCAAATAGACAAAATAGCACAGAAGCATAGGCAAATAACTATGAAGAATTAGAAGATACAAAGAAGGCCAGAAAAGCAAATTAAGATAGTAATAGCTTCGCAAATGTGTCCGAGAGGTTAGGAAGGATCACTCATGAGAAGATGCATAATCAGGACAAATTTGATATTGTTTCCGAACATGGAAGACCACAGAATAAGGTTTCCATTATTTCATTTCTGGAGAAGGAGACAATGGCATGATTGCTACATTTTACTCTTTCCAGAAATTTTTCCCATATAGATTTAGCAAGATCATAATAGAAATGTAACAGTCAGTTTTGAAATAACAGTTAGAAACACTTTGACGAACAGCAGGAAAAGTGCTCAGCAAAGCCAGAGCCCATATAAACATGAATCCCACTGGCAGCAATTTAAGACACAAAAATGCAAGAGATAGAAAGAATAGAAAAAAAACCCAAACTCTCAATAAAAAATCCTGTCAAAAACTGGGACAGTGGAAGCAAAAGGCTTCAGGAAGATGCAAATCACAGGAGGGACTACTTAATAAATTTTAGTTTTAAATAAAACATGCTATAGTTTATAACTGCTACAGCTTGCTATCTTGCTAACTACATACTTGCACACATGCCAAACCACTATAAATCCAAGGGCCAGAGGGAAAGGTGTGAAGAGTACATGTACTTCATTAGTCAGAAGGACCAAGTTTCCCTCCTTCCTAACCAGAAGTACAGTAGCTATAGCAATGCAGCTGGGGGGAGAGAGAAAATGCCGGGAAAAAAAGGAGAAATTTAAATAAGCTTTAAAAACATTCAGGTGATAAAATTTTTTCATCCAGGTCATTTTATGGAAAGAAAGGTTAATACTCACTTTGGTACCTTTAGGTCCCATTATACCAGTTATACCTCTGATACCTAGGATGCCCTGAAAACGAAAAGTATATTCCAATTATGCTCAAATCTTTTCATCAGAACTGTCCTAGTTTTCAGACGGAAGACTCAGAGTTCTACACACTTTCTTTATGCTTATTTTACTATTTTCTTAGTATGAAAGGAGAAACCCAGCTACTTCTGTATTAGAATATTTAATTTATATGGTAATTTGATATTTTACTAATTTAAGACTTTTTAAAAGAATAACAAAACTATCAGGTTGAATGCTACAACCACAAATATGCCTTAAGGATGGAGAAAAATACACTGATTTCTCTTCTTCATTACCACACAGATGAAGCATTCTCCCTGTGCAGCCTGTGTGAGAGGAACACACGAAGGCCAAATTTGCAAAAGTGCTGAGTTGTCTTAAGTGGGGTATAGGACAGATGCAAGAGAAAATGCCATCAGACTTTATAGAACTCTAGCGGCAGACAAAATTGGGCAAGGTTTTTGAGAATACAAGTGCTAAGTTTGTATGTCCGCCACACCTGAGAGGCTGGACTGAGTAGACATCCCAGTGCGGCAGGATGTGTTGTAACTATCATCACTTCACTTCAAAATACAGTCTCATGGGAAATTTGGCTTCATTTTTTTCCTCTTCCTGAGAGACAAACTACATGATATGTCTCATCTCTGCAGAGAGACCAAACCCTCAGCCATAACGTGTTTGTCCTGCAACAAGAACTACAACTGTGTTAATGAAACAGCTACAGGCACTTCAACGCATCAGAGGCAAACCTACTCCTTGAGCACACTCTAGACCGGCAGCCCTTTTACCTGCTCCTAACAAAGTTAGGTGGAACTTGCACAGAACATTTAAAGCTTTGCCAGCCCAAAATTTGAGAAAAATCATGATAATGCAACAGTGACTAAAGCGGCCCAAAACCAGAGAGACCCACAGTCTAATCCTTGTTCCAAGATCAGAGATGGAACTAGGCACACTGTGGTACCCACAACTTTCCGTGAAAAGCAACACCTTTCCCAGAGGTGGCTACCTTACACAGGTCTTCTTGTCAATGCATTACATAAAAGCATTGGATGCTGCTGTGGAGATGGGATTCCTAATCCCTTCTATGGATCTGAGCATTACATTCCTTTATGCAAGAAACACAAGCAAATATAACAGTCTACAGCCTCTCCATCTGTGCCTCTAACAGATGGTCTGTTTTCCATAGGTTGTTTATCTGATATTGCTTTCTGAATATTATGAATCCTACATTTTAACACGAAACAATTATTTTAAAGCTTGTTTGTAAGGTCATCAACTGGTGAAACAGTGAAGTGAAACAAGTAATGCATTAAAAAAAAAAAAAAGAGGGAAAGGAAAGTCAATCTCTAATTGGTTTTTAATTCTATTGTATTATTTCACAGTGACTGAAGAACTTTACCAAATCGAGTTAAATGAATTGGTCCCCACAGGCCCTTCAGACAGCAGAAGCTGCGTCTTACAAGCATACTTTCTCTGCACCAGGGATACTTTTTTCAGCATCAAACATAAGAAGGATTACACCTTTTCCTTTACTTAGTCTCTGTTCTTTATCTTTCTCTAGTCCTAATCCAGAAGTTTATGTTGTCTTATGTTCATAGAGAATTCTGTAATTTAGGACTTGGCTATCATGCGCATCATGGTAAGCTTCTGTATAATATCACATCTGGACACCAATAGCATTAAAGAAATAGTTTCACACCTAGGAAAAAAGCATAAGACTTCATCAGAAAATAAACTACAGAAATCAAATGTGTTGTGTCTATGCCTGTTTCTCTTACTTAGAATGACCCCTTTATTCTTTTCCCTGTTGCCTGCTCAGCTGTGGTAACCATAAAAGCAGCTCCTCACAAGGAAACAAACTGAGGCGGCATGTGCCAGAACAAAGAAGCCAAGTGAAGCAGGACAAGAAAATAACATCAAAATCATAGGTGTTCTTCAGTGGCTGCTACTTCATCTTAAAGTCTTACCTAAGCCTGAATTTCACAGTTAACCATGTTTTAAACAAACACTAGCTTTGCAAGGATGGAGTTGGAGTCGTCAAAATTATGGAAAGGAAGGCCAAGAAAAAAAAACACACAAAAAACCCCAACTACTTGCACAATTCAAGCACAACACAAAATTTAGGACATGAAATACTTTTTAAAAATAAGCTGTTCCATAGAACTATTTAGAGCTTTGTGCCAAGCGATAATATAGCCTTTTGGGGGGACTTAAATAATTCTGCTTTCACTCATAGACAATATGGCAGAATAAAAAGAAAGGTGTGTGGAGATTTTGTAATATCTGTTTTCCTACAATAAGAAAAAAATGACATAATAAAGCAAATGGGTAACACTATTTAAGAGGAAATACTTTACTGGAGGGCCTTGAGCTCCCACTTCACCACTGGGTCCTTGGTCCCCTTCTTCACCCTGGGAAAGCAAAAGGAATACATCTGTAGCTAATCCATACCATACATATTGGTCTCTCATCGTAGGAGGTACATTTACTACTTACTGTTTTCTGTCACCATGTCCTGCTTGAAGGAAATCCAAATGAAGTCACACTACTTCCTCAGAACACAGACAGATACTCGTTTAGGTTCACATTCCATTCAACTATTAGTCAAAAGGGTAATTTCAAAGCAATCCCAGTACAAAGAAGAATAATGATATTTTAATCCATCATTCCTTTCTTGATGCTAATCTCTTTAGGTTTTCTTGTTCTTTTACATTAAAACTGTAATGAAGGTATACTCACACGTGTGAATGGACTGGATATGTTAGTAGCTCTGCATTGCAATACCACATTGCACTTCAGAATTTTTTTAAAATGAAAACGGTAAAATGCCTTATGTGGTCAAACCCCTATTTGATTAGATGATAACCTCTCTCATACAGTGATAGCGCACACTAATGGAATGACAGTACTTACTGCCCGTTTAACTTGCAAAAATGGATTTTGGAGCATAAGACAACTGCTCAACATCCAGGAAAAAAATAGGTGAGCTGTTTCTAAGAAATTAATATTCTTTTCAATATGCTTAGGAATAGAGAGCAGGGTTTTTCAAAAAAACTTTTCTCTGATGATTTTCCTCCAGCATTGAAGCATGGACCAAGGCAGTGCAAATCTTCTCAACTTTTCTTACAAATATTAAACAAGGTTAATTCAAATGAAACACCTTAAAAGAGTTCACATTTCAATCTTCAAGCTGAATTGGACTTGGCCTCTTTACTATAATCTTTCTTTGCCTATGAACTTAGACTGTGTCCTTTCCCTCTCAAATACATTTTTCCGTCTCATTCTTCCTGATATGACCACTCATCTGTGCCACAGCACAATTTACTTGGTAAATCCACAGAATTCTTCTGCATTTAAGTGTTTGGAAGTTTTCCAATTAATAAATTTTACTTCAATTTTTGCCATGAATTCCATAATAATTACAACTAAATCAAATGATCAAAATAAAAAGCAAAAGGAGTATGACTTCTGCATCATAATAAATACAAAGTATAGGTGAATGAAGAATAGAGATATGCCTTTGGTTACTCTGGAGCTTTATGACATGTAGTATCTCTTCATGCATTCTGGTAAAACAATTCATAGTTCTAACAAAATATAATACTGTTTTTGAAGAAGAGGCTAAACTATTAGTTTACAAGTTTTCCTTTTTTTTTTTTTTTACCTTATAACCTTGTTTTCCTGGTTCACCAGACTCTCCTTTTGAACCTTTCTGTCCCTAAAAGAAATGTAAAAACCAAAATAAATAAATAATTAGAGATTATCCAAAATCAAAATACTGAGTTTTGCAAAACAGTCACAGACTCCTCAGAACTATTTTGCTGTTCCCTCTACAATCCCCATTCACCGCTGCTTCCTCACCTATCTAGTTAACACCACATATTAAGAACAATGTTCAAAAAGATCTGCTCCTGAATCTAACAAGGCTGTATTTCTAGACAGGTTAGTATTTCTTCTTACGTTACCCCATAACAATTTCCTCAGGCCAACAGTATTCTTAGAAATCAGCAAAGAATACATTAAAAAAAATCTTAGCTCAAATGAGACTCAAAAAGCGTTCATTTCAATTTAGTATGTTACAGGTCTCCCAGGAAGAGAGAAAGAAGTAAAAAAGACTATGGATTTGGGAGAATATTTAGAGTTTCTGGAGTCAGACTACAAATGGTCCAGAAAGTGAAAGAAGCAGTCCTTCACATATACTAATCTTTTAAGGACCACACATAAATTTTACCATGAAGATTACAGCAGCACTAAGAGATTTCAACAATGAGAGGTTATCTTGGCATTCAAGAGTTGAAATAACCCTAAGCATCCGCACTGATGTACCTCTGTAAGGAATGCTTGAACAGATTCTCTTACCTTCATTCCCATTAAGCCAGCATGTCCTGGGCGGCCAGGTGGACAAGCATTGGGACACTGGAAAATCATCCACATAGTTACTACCATAGGAGTTGAAAAAGGTTGTCTGAGATTACTTAAAAAAAAAAAATTAAAAAAAAAGGAAAACTATCTTACCAATGGGTCACCATCTTGCAGGCCAATTGTTCCCTAAGTTAAATGAAATTAATCCAAGTCAGTAAAAGATAAATAACTAGACCTGACTCATTAGGCAATACAGTCATCAGACAAAACAGAAAATACTACTATCTTAAAGCTGGAATCAGAAGTATAATCAACCAAAGGATCTCTAACATGAAAAGCACCTAAACTGTAGGACTTTATTGTAGGACTGCAGGTACCCGCAAAATCTTGTCCTCTAAGTTAGATCAACTTTTCTGCAAAACAAAAGATTTCTTCTGTTTTTTAAGCTACCCAAACATATTTTCCATTAAATACAGAGCAAATATATCCAAACCGCATGAATTTCCAACAGAACCCAAGAAAATTTCTGTAATAACTTTTACTTTTCCAACTTACTACCATTCAGCAAAAGATTCAGATCTTTACAGAGAAGGTAATCTTCCCACAACACAAGTACTGGTAGACAAGTGAGATGTCTGGCAGTTAATGGAATTGCAATAAACTAGAGATCAGTGTGCAACGAGATGGACTCGGTGCGGGGAAGGCCATTCCTCATATTAAATCAAATACCTGATGGAAGCTAACAGAAGGCTTATGAGACACAACAGGGAGAAATATGATTTCACAGCAGCAGCTGGATTCTCTAAAGCCCAGTGGGAGATAGCACACTGCTTCAGAGAGAAGCACAGGGGAGTTTAAGGAATGAGTTGGTCTCCTTTTATACAGAAGGATTTAAAAAAAGTTGAGGGTATGTTTGGGTCCATAATGTCATCAACCGCAGTGGGATGGTGGCACTTCAGAAATGTAAAAAGGACAAAACTGTTTAGGAATAGAAGCAGCATACACTTATTGAGAATTCGTTGTTACTTGTTTCCTAAATACTCTTCTCCACTTTACCATTCACATTTTTCACAATGCGTCTGACAATTCTCTGGCAACTTTCATGAAAACAAGAAATATGGCATAAAGAAAGCATATGGATTTAGGGTCTGTCCAGCAGAGGAACAGTACAGCTTTTTAAAAGTTATTAGTATGACATGTTTCCCAGCGGTTTGCATTTCACAGCACCCCTCTGACATGTCTGCCAAACACTCCATTTTATCTCCCTGGGCAGGTAAATAGCCACAAGACAAAGGCATAACACACATCCCTCCTCCCAGGAGGCTCACAGAAGGTAACCATTCCCCTAGAGAGGCAAAGCACTGGTGTAAAGCTTTCTACTATCCCTTGCAAGTAGCAGGCCCGGTTGCAAGAAAGACATTGGAACTTAACCCACCTGGGAGCATATATTTCTGGCTCATGAGTCAAATACTAAATTTTTCTCCTCCTAACAGAGAGGAGTCTACCTCTGCTGAAGTCCTCCTGGTTAGGTCCAACAAAGACTACATTTACAGTAATACTATAACTCACAGGGAAGTTTAAAACCTGTAAAAGTTACAGTTTATACCTGTAAAACTTATAGTTTGAGACCATTTGCAGAAATGGGAAGATACCATGACAGAAGTTACACAGTTTGCATTTCAAACTATCTTTTATAACCATAAAGACTAGAAACTTGCTTTCTAAATGGAAGATCAAATGTTGATATGATTAAATGAGTTGTATCTCAGGCTTTGAACACAACCTCAGACGTTATGAATTAATATAGCCTGCTGAAATCCTAAAGTCAGTATTCAGCTGTAGGACTTGAGGAGATGTTTTGTTCAAGCAGCAACAATACATAATTCAGACATCAGCACATATTAAAGGCAGTCACTTACCCGAGGACCTGGTGGTCCTGGTGGCCCTGGTGGCCCTCTTTTTCCTGGATCACCCTAAAAAAGGGTAAAATAATTTTGTTGATTCATAGTAATAATGACAACCAGCAGTTACATATTCATACCATGCAACAACAGTGAGAAATAAAGTAAATACAGAAGGACAGGCAAGGTAGCCAATTAAAACATCAACCCACAACATGGCTCCTATAATAGAATGGGAAAACCGATTTTTTTGCAGAATGGGAACGATGTTGTGGAACAGGAGCTACAAAAACCCAATAAATTTTCATCTGCTTTCGAAAGCCGAAACATCTGACCACAGGATCATCTATGCATTCCTCTATCTTACAACTGTGTAATAAGTTCTGAATTAAAAGAATTCTAGTAACTGGCAAAAATGCCCAAAGCACAGAGAGGAAAAAATCCCCTTTTTCAGAGCCAAGATGAATTTACCAAGTTAGAATCTTCTCCTGTTTGTGAAGTTTTGACGTCCAGTGCTTTCAGAAGTAAAGACAACACAGAACCTCTGCAAATTACTTTTTCTGAATGCTTTTAATTAAAATAAATCTAATATTCTGACAGGGACCACTTTTTAACTTAATACTGTCTTTTCAATATTATTTTTGAGATGTTATTAAATCATAAATGAAATGAACAAGATGAATATATAAAAATTATTCACTAATTCTCACAATGCATAAGCTATAGAGCTATATGTTTAAAAACACTAAAAAGGAGTATTTCTTTTCTACACAATGTATAATTACATTGTGGGACTCATTTTCACAATGTGTTGTGGAGGCCTCTGGTATACACAGATTCAAAACGGGACCGTCTACATTAATGGAGGACAGGCTCATACATAGGTTTTGAAAAAGGCAGCATAGATGCAATTTCTGATTTAGGCAGTCTCTGAACTGGCAAATGCCAGAACGTGGGACAGTATGACAGAAAAATGTCATTTTACAAATAGCATGTACACTTATGTAGGTATCCTTTATTACCTTTGCTAAAGACAAGACAGTGAGGTAGATGGATCATCTTCTGGAAAATTGGCAGGTTTTAATATTTTTTTTTATATTTATTTATACGACTGAGCACAACACACGGGGAGAGGTATTCATTAAAAAGTAGTCTTCATTAAACAAAATTTTAATGCTATTTCAGATTTCAAGTAAAAACTTAACAATTGGTTTCAATTTGAATTTCAGTGGTGAAGTACAGAGTCAAAATATGACAGTGTGCTGAAACTGAGTGCACAGTTCAGCAGTAAGGTTAGTAGACGGAGTCACACTTAAAATGAGACTAAGAAGAAATACTGAATGGCCGTGTTCACTGATATGCAAATGGAAAACAGAAATAGTATGTGGTCATGTACCATAATGTATATGTGAAAAGACAGGAGTAAAGCTAAACATCTGCATGCAAAGTTAAGTTTTACTTTTCCTGTATTTCTGGCAGGTTTGCTTTTTGATTTTCGCTTTCCTTGAATAAGAGAAGAAGTAGAGTATGGGACACTATATAAAACATTTAATTCTAATCTAATGGGTGGCCCTGACTTTTTGCTATTTATTGTTCCTTATTTCTGATGAGCTTCAAACACAATCTTTCCTCTACCAGTGATAACTGTAGAGGAAAAAAACATGTTTTTAAGTGCTGTTATAACCCAAATAGTGTTTAGATGGCACAGTAATTATTCATTTTTCCGTAATTACCTTCTAGCAATTGAATAAACCTACATTTTTAGCAAATGTAGTACTTACAGGTGGACCAGCACGACCTACTTCCCCAGGAAGTCCTGCTGCACCAGCTGGACCCTGTAACAACCAAGTTAGTATTTTTAAATGATACAATGCCTCTGTAACAAGCATCCAAGGAGTCAGAACATGTCACTCTCTCAAACAACAAACTATGCCTTCAGACACCAGTATTCTTGCCCCATATACCACAGACCTAAGCAATCTCAGTAGTAGATGAAGAAAGCATACATAACAGACATAGAACATCAGGATTAAAAGTCTCTTTTTTCACTGAATTACTTTTTATTACAGTATAATAGCTTTATTGAATATTTAAACAGATTCATTAAACAGTGTATTTATGAATTGTAAAAATGATACTTACAGGTGGTCCAAGAAGCCCCTTGCCCTGTGAAATACGAAAAGAGGTCAGAAATGGGGGGAGGGTTCCACACCTAGTCAAGCTGTTTGCCAAGAACAGAGTATTTGGGATAAAAAAAATGTATAAAAAAACCTGATGTTTGATTCTGCAAAATCATTTTGACAACTTATTTAACTAATGTTAAATATCAATTTTATTATTAGGTAATCAATATCAGGAGAAAAATTAAATTATTGATCGAGTTGCTTTGCAGTAGCATTTATTTACACATACTTACAACACATATACTTCCACAAAGGAATGAAGACTTTAAAGCCTTTAGGTTTAGCTAATTATCAAGTACCATGATAAACACATCTATGCTACAATCACTTCCTTCTAACAGTGTATTTAAACTGATAATAAAAGAGAACTTTTTTTTCACCAGTCCTTCCCCGAGGTCTAAATTCATTAAACTAGTGCTTTTTGGTAATTAGAACACTAAGCTGCTCCTGTTTATATTTTCCATCAGTATTGCTCTGAATCATTTTAATGAGAAGTGTCCCAGACACAAATGTGTTTCTGCCTATTTGGACAATACACACTCTCTAAGAAAACAGATCCCTCAGTCTTGCATTACTAAAGCAAATGGGTAATTTTATGGAGAACAGTGTCAGTGATGTGTAAGAACCACTGGCATATAAAATCACAAACATATTTAAATCTTCAGAAGATTTAATGTAATAAAGCGCCTGGGCTGAGTGGAGTTTAAAAGCCACAGAATATCATACCAGGATTGTATCTGCAAGGCTATCTTTAGAAAAATTGGTATAACACAGCAAAAATTTCAAGCATCTGTCAGAGTCATTCCATTTTAACCATTTAACACACAGCAGAGATCAAACTTTTTCACCTTGCATGACGTACATAATTCCTTTGCTATTACTTAACGGTCCCTTGCTGCAATTCATTATCTTATACATGTCTATACATTTGACTATACAAACCAAACCATCACTGCACCACATATCTGCTGTTATAACATCACCTGCCTCTGAAAGAAGGAAACCAACTACTTGCAGGTTCTCATTGGAATACCCCTTGCTAATGTGCCCCTAACAGCATCAAGGAAAGTCGGTGATACCAAAAGAAGCAGCTACAGCTACTGTATCCAGCCCACACACAGGCCCAGGAGAAGCCAGTCTCCCCCTCTGCCCACTCCACTGCATCCCCTCACCCTCCTAATTAGGACTCCAAGAAGCAGGGACTGTCCCCCAGCAACCCATGCCTCCCCCTCGCCCAGCTTTTCCACCCTTCCGGCCACAAACTCCCTGCAAGCGGACCAAGTTGCGGAGCTGAGAGTTCCAGGGCAATCAGCCAGTAAGGACCTACGCAGAGCAGTTAATGATCCCAACCAGTTGCCCACGTTCCTACATCTGCCTGTGTCCTAAAGTGGAAGCCTCTCCACGCAGCCTGGGACTGTGGTCTTACATCCCCAGATGCCTGCTGCCTGCTTTGGAGGTGCTTATCTGACCCACGGAGCACGTGGAGTGCATGGGCATGGGCAGTAATCCCCAGCCTGTAATCACCTGGTTCAGAGACACTTACCCTGTAGATCTGGTAAGAACCTCCCGTTGTCAGCACAGACCTGCTGCCACCCACCACAGAGAGTCACATACCGGTATTTGTATGTGCACCCTGTGCCAGGAGCTGTGCTTTAGTAGACCTTCAAATATTTCCGATTTCTCTATCACTAAATACACACAATCCTACCCACATGTCAGATTTGTAAAACATTAGCAATATATCAGCTAATAGAAAAGTTAGAAGGAACTTAACAGGGAGAATGGACTGAAGGGTGCAATACATGCACTGAATGTGGCAGCCCCAGGTCCATTTATGAGGGCCAGATCAGAGACATCAGCATATTTGGTGGTAAACTACTTGAACAAATCAGAAGTATTCTACTAGTTTTGCAAATCTGTCATTTGAGAGACTATCTGCAAAAGAGGTGAGACAAAGAGAATAAATAAAAACTAAATGATGAAGCAGGAAAAAAGAGAAGAAAGGGAGAGTAAATGAAGGTAACTGAAGATTGCCAGGATTCATTCTGGGGAAGAAAGAGTGACAGGAGCAGAAAAGCAAGTGTTGTGTATAGAACTTTAGATACTTAATATTCTTTCTTTCAGCTACCCTGAAGTCATAACTTGGCCAATAAATTCCACTGGATGAGCTTGAAAAACAGTGATAATAATTTAAAACTAATTAACTCTGTAGCCAAGGCTTCTGACTTCCTGTTTGAACTGAGCATTTTAACAACTTAAGCAAGGGTGTTTTGAGAGAAATGAAGTCTTTGGATAACCATCCACAGACTACTCCACTTGCAAAAGGCCAGTGACTGAATTCAAAGCAGTGCATAATTACACCTAAATACTCGATTAACCATGTAACTAGTACACAGACTCATAAGTGTG
The DNA here is from genome assembly GCA_034782735.1 of Sagittarius serpentarius. Classification (NCBI taxonomy): domain Eukaryota; kingdom Metazoa; phylum Chordata; class Aves; order Accipitriformes; family Sagittariidae; genus Sagittarius; species Sagittarius serpentarius. The sequence continues at coordinate 4,281,056 of JAVKLA010000014.1, forward strand.
CTCACCATGTTTCTAGCAAATGAGGTCTCATGGATCAAACCAAAGACCTGCAAAGGTTCAACAGCCCCATTACTTCACGCATGTAGTAAGATCTTTTCAAAACGTCTCTGAATCTGAGAATTAGAAGCATCACACTCCAGCACTACCACTTCTACCCTTCTTTTTTTTTTTTATTAGGTTTCATTACTCTAAATTTAATCTCACTAAAGGTGGAATGACCAGTGTCAGCCATTTTGAGAAACTTCCACTAACTGCTCTATTTCTTCAGCAGCTTAAAGCCACTCATCAAAAGGGAAGTCTGCAAAAATGGAATTTCCCCAAGAGATTTATTTTGAGCATTAATCTTTCCATATGGATTCAGCATATACGGGTTAACAACCATGGAGCTACAAAAATCAAACATTAGGCTTCTTCCTAAAATGGGAGGTCTAAGGATTAACATGAACCTTAATGATTACAAGGGTAATGACACAAGGTGACTAAATATAACCATCTTCCCTTTACCTTTAAATAACTAAGAATTCTCATTCCCTCATTATAAATATTCCTGCAGATTCACATTTAAATACAAGGTGCAGTGGCTTGTTAAGCAGAGGCAGAACAACTCCAACGGCAATCCCTACTGAGGTTCACTGAAGCATTGTCACCTTAAGACTGGAAGTCTCAGGGCAAACAAAAATCACTCAACTTTGAACAATGGTCCAAAATTTCTTCAGATTTATTGCTTTTACAGTCTCAAAACATGGTCACAAAAGACCTGAATCAGGTAAGTACTGCTCTGAACAGAATCAGCATTCTACGTTGACAAGTTGGTCCAGTTTGCTGCTTTCCCATAGTAACATCTCCACTTCTAAGTTGAGATTAACCTTCTTAATATATGTTTTATACAGCCACTTTTTCTGAAGGCGCTTAAATTATTCGTTCTCACATCAGTCTGTTAATGGTAAGGTAAAATCATGTATATTTTCCCCAAGTCAGTTTTTATTTCATTTGACAGGCTAAAATACTACAGTATTTTAACCCAGTACTTCAGTAATTTAGTTTTAATTCCCCATTTTTTCCTCTCCCATAGTAGTTCTTTTCATGTACACTTTTTTCCATATCATCTGAGTAACATATCTGACAGAGTTAAGCTACCGCTTCATTCCAGCTACACATTTTAAAATGCATTGCAAATGACCCAGAAATTATTTCCCTATCTACTTGACAGCAAAAAATGAAAATAAATACACAAAAAAACCTCAAACCCTTAACAGAAAAATGGAGGGCTTTCAGTCTACCTAGAAGCTACCTCAGTTCTGCTATTTTCTGTGACTAAATTTATCTCATGTATTGAGTCTACAGATTGACCAGCCGTTATAAAATTATTACCTATTTTCCAGATTTTCAGGTAAGAAACAGCATCCGTGAAAATTAACTGCAAATGTCCACACAGAATGATTCATCTTAAGTTTAAAATGTCGATAATGTAACGTCTTCAAGAATAACATTACAATTTCCTCTCTGGCCAAATATCAAAATGATTGTTTAAGATAAATTTGATGAAAGTTAATGGGACAGGGTCAAAAATACAAAGATACAGTCAAAGATACAGAATTTCACAGCAAGGAGTGCTATCTCAGAATACAATGCCTCTTCTATTTAAATCCAATAATTTCTCCAAAATGAATCTAATTTTTAATTAAATTTTAATTGTGTGCAGCCCTATTACCATTTCATGCCAGTCATGTTGTTTCATTACTCATTTTCCTTGAGGTTTTTCCTGGTTTCCTATATAATCTAAGTTTCTACATGCCAACCATCATTCACTTCTCCAACCCTGTAAAATTCCTAAAATTCACAATTACTTTCAGCCCTCAAAGACAGACGTTAATTTAACCGCATACCAACTGAAACAGTACTCTTTGCATGTCCTTTCTCATATTTTGTCTTGGTTTGGTATGGAACAGCACAGGAAGTCCCATACAGCATTTACACTTCAACGATCCCATTTAAACACATGGTAAGCAGCTGAAACAGGAATAACAGCAGACTAACTTACGCAAATAAAACATGGGCTCTCCTGTCTCTATAGCATTTTCACAAAGAGATGGAAAACAACAGTATACATCCAAAACTTGTGACCACATCACACACGCTCCTTTGTTTTCTACAGCATACAAAACAAATACGTCTTTTCAGTAATATCTGCACACTTTGATACAAAGACATAAAGGTTCCTTAATGTACTACTTTAGCATCTTATGAGTTCTTTGAAACCTCAGAAATAGCTTCTGGCTTTTTTTCGCTACATTTAATGGTAAGAATCCTTCATATTGTTACTTAACGTCTAAAAAGCCTCTTCTTATACTAAATGTATTACTTACTGGAAGTCCACGAGCACCTGGCAGTCCTGGCTCACCCTTTAAAAGATAAAAATTGAGTTTTTCAAGAGGCATTAGCATAAAGTTTTGTAAACAACATACAGGAAGATGCTCTCACCTTTTGGAAGGTATCATTTAGTGGACATATTCTGCAAGTATTATTCACTTCATTAACACTATGCTGGTTTCAGTGAGAACTGACAGAAAGGAAATACTTTCTCAATATTAAAAAGACACAGCCTTATGCTTTTTTTTCAAAAAAAAAAAAAAAATTTCAAACAGGCTGGTTACTCTGACTTCTTATATATATTTCATTTGTCTGATTGCTGACGAAGTCAGGTTTCACTGTTCTGGTTCCCACTGCATATTACTACGACGTAATTACAGTACAACAAGATGGAAAGAACCTCACCATTACTGAAGATGCTCAACCTTAATGTCATCAATATAATGCCACCATTCCTTACTGCTGGCTGGCGGAATGGATGTTGCTTTGTACTGTATGAAAAGGGACCACTGGGTCTGTATTCTATACATCTTTTAATACTGTAAGAAAGCCTGCAACATCGCATTAGTTGCATAGAGACAAACAAAAATCCTGCTTTAAAAAAATAATCCCATAATTTCATGCATAAAGTTGTTCTTACCTTCTGTCCTTTTGGTCCTGTGACTCCACGTGAGCCATCAGGTCCTGTGAATCCCTTTGGAAGTAATGTATACAATGTTAATGCAAAGGTTACATGGTTTTCTTAATTACAACAAAACATTCTAAAACGTAGAATAGTGAAACTATTAAATGAGATAAGTAACTGCAGGAGACTTACAATTCAAATGCCTATTTACATGTACAGATAGAATGGCTCAAGTTCAAAGAACTAGCTTCTGGTGACAAACATCAGTGCCTGTGATATATGTCCTTCCAAAATTATTCAGTTAAATCACAATTAAACTAACCACCTGATTTCACATTATTTTATTTCCTCTCAATGGGAGATTGATGAATTTAGTTCATGGCTCAGGTTAAAAACAACAACTGTCAGTGTTTTCCATTTCAAATAAACCCTTCATTGACCAAAAAAAAAAAAAAAAAAAAAACCCAAAAACCCAAACAAAATAAAACACAACACCAAACCAAAAACCAAAGCTGCCAGGCTGGATTTGAGGTTAGACTTTGAACCACATTTGTCTATCTGGCTAAAATTAAAAAGCAATCATGATATTATAATTATGAATTCATTTGGAGTTCTTTTGTTTTCTTTTGTTTCCAAATTTTTAACCATCTTATACGGCTTAGAAATTTCCTGATATCCATAAGAAAAGAAAAGCCTTGCTGTTACGTTTGTCCAATACCTTTCTTTTTTGGTACACTTCCAGCAGTTCAGTGTTCACCCAAAGGGATGTTTTCTCTGGTAATTTGCTTTTGAAAGCTTACATGATCATTACAATTACTGTACAGTATCTTTACTTAGTCTATTAAACTTGACACTGAAATAGTTTGTGAAAGAAAAATGAGATTTAAAAAGTCAGAACTGCCTCACCAATTAAACATGGAAGAAGGTATTATAAATCTAAAACCCTAATTAAAAGTTGAATGCACAGTGGGAGTATAATAAGGTCCCATGTTTTCTCTTGAAGTGAAAATAAAAAAGGTTCACCATTTCAGAACACAGTATTCTACTGTTACAGTTTCACTCATCCACTGGTATGAGGGAATACGCAAGTGCGAAAAAATATCAAAAGCTGAGCTGAGTTTAAAACATTGTTTCACCTGACTGTGTTACCATGAATTCTGGTACGGAAAACAAAACCAGGCCTTAAGTGAAAATTATAAGAGGCAATGATTTTTAAAGACCTTCTTACGGGTTTTTGACATGTACAAATGGGTTGTGGTCCTGTGTTGTTTTCAGGAAAAAATGAAGTGGTATGAGATACCACTCATGGCAAGCCCATTTCCTCTTACATATTTGAAATTTGAACAGTTTAACTAAAGACTGTTTCAGCTCCATGTACACTAAATCTCTTTTCAAAAGCAAATTAAAAAATAACCTCTAACAGTATTGCAATCTTCTATAAATATGCTTTTTCATGTATACAATTTGCAATACTCTCTAATATACTAGTTTGTTGTATGTAATCTTTATTTTTGACATTTAAAATTATAGAAGTATTCTACCACTTATGTAAATTAAACATAAACTTGCCTGCCTCCTGGCATAAGATCTAAGTACCAACGTAACATCTTGCTTCATAGCAAGAAATACTTTCAAACACTGCTCTTGAGAGAAATATGAAGGGTTTCCCCAAAATGTATGAAGGTGTTTTTATTACCACTAACTTATTCAAGATACACAACTTAACAGGCCATCAGCACTAGATGATGTTGAAGCTTTATTATTCTGTATTATTTTCCACAGAGAAAGGAAGATCTATTACCAGGTACAGGCTCTGAAATGGCTGAAGTCTGGGAGGTTTTTCTTTTGAGTAACAGCTATATGGAAATCACAGTTTTTCCTCAGAAACTGAGTTAAAATTCATTCTTATGCTTCAATTCAGTGGAAAGATAACTGTACACTTTACCATCAGGCCTACAGGGCTGATCTAAATGATTTTGTCCCTTCCCGCTTTCTCTGGCTTAGGGAAGGAGAGGTTAACAAGACCTAAAATTACTAAACACAACCCCTCCACAGAGCCCTTTGGCCATCAGACACCAACTGCCCAGAAGAGGCGGTGACTTTGCTGCCCAGCTCTTCGCCCCGCAGGGAGCTGGGTGCTGACCCAAGGCTGCTTCCCGAGGACGCAGCAAGGCCTCCTCCCCACAGGACTGCTGCCCAGCGCCCTTTCCAGAGCAGGGTAGCAGCACCCCATAGCCCTTGCACTGCTCCTCAGCTGCTGCCCCGTTCGCTCTCAGCCTGGCCGTGCTCCGCCAAGAGAGCACCTTTTAGCTTGGAGAAAAGCGCCTCTCCCCGACGCGTGCCACTGGCACGCACCAGCAGCTGTGAGGGAGCCATGGACCTCAAAAGGAGGTTGTGCTTCTACAGAAATAGACTAAACCCACATATTTTCCTTAAAAAAAAAAAAAAAAAGAAAAGAAAAAAAAAGAAAAAAAGGTGAATTCCAGAAAGTCAAGCATACTCACATCAGCTCCTGGCTCTCCAGGCAGGCCCGGGGATCCTGGTTTGCCTGCATCCCCATCTGGACCCTTCAGGATTTAAACAGACAGGCATGTTTCTGAGAGGGAAGCAGGGGCAGGTAGGGGAAGCAGAAACAAAACTCAAAACCTCTCCTCTTGCAGGAGTGAATGCAAAGTAGCCGAAATCACTTACCGGTGGACCGGGGGGGCCATTAGGACCTCTCTCTCCCTGACAAGATATGAAAGGGAAGATTTTAGAGTTACAGAGACTTTTCATGGTCCCTCATAAAAAAAACCACTGATTTACAGATTAACAGGAATAATCCCAAACTGATTTTTATTGTAGGAGAATAATATTAAACCCACATGATCTCTGTTATACACTAATAGAAATAAATACAGAAACTGCTGACAGGAATTGGGGAAATACACAGTAGCTCCTATCAGGAATAATGCCACAAAACCTTATCATACTTTAGGATGAGTGATACTACATAATCCCTTTTGAGATTAGAATTATAAAACCTGTATACCCCGTTTAAGGCAAATAATCATAGCATATGATGATGATTACATAAAATAAATAATCCTATATTTTCCATATCAGAGATAATCTGAAAGGTCACCTTCTCCCCGCATCCCAGCCCGCTACAGAATATGAGACTCATCAATTCCTATTCAAACGCCTCGGGGTCAAATGCTGACAGTGAGGACAATGCAGGTACACCTCGAGGCATTTTCTGTTCCCTAGGCAGGGCATGGGAAACACTTACATCAATGCCATCAATACCAGGAACTCCAGGTGGCCCTGGCGGGCCTGGGGGGCCTGGTGGACCAGGGAGACCTCTCTGACAAGGAGTAAGAAAAAAAAAAAAAAAAAAAGGAGCAATTAGAGCCTGGCAAACCTTCGAGAGCCAGTCTGGGGGGACCAGCATGATGACAGGGGGTTTCTATGGGTTGGTCGGGGCGGGGGTCACAGCTGATGAGGAAGAGCTGTGTCCTCACACCACAGTGTGTCAGGATCCACACACTCTATCCCATCTTAGCTGTCCTGATGATGACCAGCAAGGCTCCTCTCACAGATAGGATGTAGATGAGGTGTTAAAACTCCCCTTCCCAAGCCCGGCCACCCTCCTACACCCTGTGATGCTGGCAGGGCCAGGACAGGGTGGAGGGGGCTCGACTCCCCAGCCCAGGAGGATCTGAATGCTGTATGGCAATGGCAGGGTGGCAGAAACAAAAACAGTGATCTTTGCGAACCAAACACTGAGATTCACTAAGCTGTTCTAGTTATTCATTCGGCCAACACAAAGCAGACAGTCTTCCTAAGAGTTTGTGCTAGCGAAGAAAATTTAAAACAACCCTTTCCCTACTCCTCTGACAGGCTCAGCGGTTTCCCGTTTCCTCAGGATTACATTAGCATCTACAGAGGCGCTTTCTCAAAGCACAGGACTCCCGAGAGGGAGGCGGGAGGTGCCACCAGGAGAGAAAGGCTTTTTACAGGTCTCTCTCCCTATAACGGGGGGCTCTGTTCTCCTCCGGCCGCGGCCCCACAACGGTGCTCTGTGAGCGAGAGGCTGGCCTGGGCCTCGCCGGGGCCCTGAGCCTGGCCCCTCGCTCCCCACAGCAACGCCGCTCTGGATGCCTTTCCTCCCCGCACCAGTCTTCCCAGTAACAATCCGTCCGGCTGTAGCTGTAGATGGAGCTCAAGCCCCGCCGTAGCACCGGGCGCCTGCCTGATGCCTTCCAGGTAGCCCCATGTAGGCACACACACACACACACACACACACACACACACCACCCCGCCCCCCCACACACACACACACACCCACCCCCCCCACCCCACCCCCCCCACACACACGGCACCCACCGACCTGCCACCAACTCGCCTTCCCCCTGCAGAAGCGCCAGCGCTGTGCCAGGGTCAGCCACAGCTACCACGGGGGAGAAAAGCGTCGAAAACCCTCCAGCGGCATGGCCGAGAGCGGCCTTCCGTCAGTCTTTCCCTGAGCACGGAGCACCGTCCCTTCCCTCACACTTACCTCGATTACCGTCTGGCTTATCTGCGAGGGAGAAAAATCAGAAAGTCAGAATAAACTTACCTGAGCCAGGCAGAGGCAAACAACCTGCAGGAAAAGCCCCAGAGGCAGGAGGCCCCGCAGAGCCCGGGCCATGGCGAGGGAAGGAGCGGCCTGCGGCTGCCGGGGCCGGCGGCCGAAAGGTGAGCCCCCGCCGCAGCCCCTCAGGGCTCCTCGCTAACGCCTCGGGGAGGGTCGCGGGGATTGGAGGAAAGCAGAAGGCTGGGAAGGGGAGGACTGAATGCCAGCAGCGCCTTAACCCTTTGCCCTGCTGCCGTGGCTTCGGGCACCCACCCTTGCCTTCCCTCCCTGCCCCCGCCCGGCCGGGGCCTTCCCGCCCTCAGGCTCCCCGGTAAGGCGGCAGCTGAGGGGAGGCGGCTGCCAAAATCCCTCCCGCCTGCAAGGCACAGCTTTCAGAAGTCTCCCACCCAAGCAGGGGCTGAGGGCGGGGGGCAGGGGGGAGAAAGTAAGTCACGGAAGGGTTAAAATGAGCTGCTGGCCGGCAGCGGGCAGGGACCAGGCGGCGGGCGGGGCGGGGCGGGGCGGGGCGGGGCGGGGCGGGGCGGGGCAGGGCCGGGCAGGGCCGGGCCGGGCCGGGCCGGCCAGGGCGCTCCCCCGGGCCGGCAGCTCGC
>JAVKLA010000014.1:4289358-4304403 GCA_034782735.1 Sagittarius serpentarius
GGCGGGGCGGGGCGGGGCGGGGCAGGGCAGGACAGGACAGGACAGGGCAGGACATGGCGCTCACCCGGGCCGGCAGCTCGCCGCAGCCTTCGCGCTGGGGTCGCAGGGGGTCGCAGTGAATCACCATCCACTGGATTTCGAACTGGACAAAGGAGATAAAGATCACGTTAATTCGGGTCGGGCGGGGGTCACATTGGCCGAGGGTGTAATAGGGGGAGCACTGGTCAGCTAAGGGTATGTTTTAAAAGGCAGGTATTTAATGATAATAGCTACGGGTGTATCGGAGAGCTCAGTCCAGAGCAGTGCTTCGCCCTGCGTTCCCCTAACTGTGGAGGTCTTTAAAAGAGGGGCCATAAACCTGCCAAGGGATTTAAAGAGAAGGCAAGATTTGTCATGTGTCATTTTTCACATGTTCTTTATGAGCACAGGCATTTTTCCTCGTGCTGTGTGGTGGTTTTACCAGACACACAAAAAGATTTGCTTTAAGTGGATAGTTGTGCCCATGAAGAATGGTAGGTCTGAGGACAGAAACACGGTCTAAGCATGAGAAGTTCAAAAAGCAGGATCATACGCACGCTGGCAACAGCCTGCACCTGAGTAATATACATCTGTGAAATTTCACATCTTCTTTGAACATTCATATTTGGCACTGGAAAATGGCACAGGACTAAGGCAAACCTCTTCTCAGAAGCTGCAACCAAAACTCACTCGATGTGCTATATAGATTAAAAAACATACCCTCACCTGAAAGTTACTGAATAGCTCAAACATACAGCTTCAGAGGTATATCCACTGATATATAATGTATCACATGGAATTTTAAGTGCCAGAAGCATATTAAATTGTGCATATTTATTGTATCTAAGTTTTAAAGTCTTGGGTTGTTTCTCCTTGCTGTCACACATAGTATCCGGTTGGCTTATGAACCACTAATGAGTTTTCTCAGAGATTTCTCAGTTTGATGACAAAACTCAGAGGATCCTATTCCTTTCTTTTCATTACGGTTGGCTGAGGAGTTGGGGGGAAAAGGAAGTCTGGCATTTTTTTTCTTGTTATAACATAGAGCCCTGGTATGGAGAAGACTCATTTGTTTTTTCTGAGAAGCTGAAAATAGAGGTGAGTGTCTGGGGGCTTTCACTTTTTCTTTCTTTGCTTCTCTGAGTCTTTCTTCTTATTCTGTTGAGCTAAAGTAGCTCCACGCCATCCCTCCTCCTGCAACATAACATCTTGATGCTTCCTGGCTGCCTTCTGTGCTCCATCTGGAATATTTCATTGCTCTCTTCTGTCCCAACCCGTAACTGATGCAGAAGGCAGACTGTCATTCAGAGATGCTTTCCTCTCCCACCACCATCCGTACATTGACTTAGTTGCGTACTGACTGCTAAGGCTAATAAATACTTTGAGTCTGAAGTCCTTTAGGGTCTCTGCAAGACACCCACATATCCCCAAGTTACTTTTTTTTTTTTTGCTTTCACCCTCACTACTTCAGTGCTGCCACTCCTGAAATCCTCACTATCACATCTCTACTGTTCTGTTTACTTTGCAGTCATCAGTTTCCCGAGCGCTGAGACTAGAGCACAAAAGAGGCAGTACCCTCGGTTTTTTTACCTGTTATCTGACACCACTATCTGTAAGTCAATTCTCTACCCCCTTTATTCAATTCTCATTTTAAAACTTTTCCCAGTCCTTAGTAATAGACAACTGAATGTCATAATATACATATAAAAGACCTGAACATATACTATATTTAATACTACAAGGCAGCAATACAATAATGAAGAGGGTACCTGGAATCTGAAGATGAGGATTTATAAAAAGGCATAAAAATGGGATCAAATGATACCTATATCATAATTTATTCCAGACAATACAACTAGATTCTAAGTCCTGAGTCTCTGCATTATTCACCTCTGAAGCTCACTTGCAAAGGGAAAGAGGTCCATAACTGGCTCTAAAGGAGTTTATAATCTGTTTCTGATTTAAATTAAGATAGACATGATTTTAAGTGACAGAATTTCTACTTTTTCAGTTGGTCTGTTTAATATTAAATTAAAATTGTATTAAGTAATATTAAAATTGAAAAGTCATCCATTCAGTAGTTAGGAAATACCATAATTAAGGTTGCCTGGACAAACTTCATCTGTACGTAATCCAAAATTATGTGATTCACACTTCTTTCCTTAGAACGCTCCATTCATTCACAAGACAGAATGAACAAGGCCGTGGAAATGGTTCCCATACTGCAGAAACTCTATGTTTGGAAGTAAACGGGGAAAAAGATGGTAAAAAAAGAAAGGATGGCTTTGTGCAAAAGGCAGACATGCCACTGAATCAGCCTGGTTTTGCTTCATTATTCTTACGCAGTGCTGACCAATTACTTAAATCAAAATAGCCACATTAGAGAGCATTCTGGGTGGGGAGGGAGGAGTGAGTGGGATGCCTGAAATGAAGTATCTGGGTACAGGTTATGAAAAAAGGCTGATCACTAACAACTGTAACTGAAATCAATAGTCTTTGAGCTGTGCTTTCAACTTATAACATGGTACAAATTCTGTAAACACTGAAGCAATTACTTTTGAGACATACCACCAGCAGCCAGTATCTGCATCAGCACATTCTAGGGGTTTTTTATGTAGATAATCATTGCCCCTTTTTTGTTCTGGTTTTTTGTTTTTTTCTGTGTGTGTGTATATCTGTTTTTTTGGTTTCTGTACTAAGGTGAGAAAGATTTGAGATGATAAAATGCTGCTTACTGGGTTGTGTTAGACTTTGATGCATGCCTGTCCAAGTGCCAATATCTGTATCTTAAGAGAATACTACGGGCAAATGCATATACATTTTTTAAGTTTGAGCCCAGTTTTTCAACTTTGAACATAATCAATATTAAACTAGAGATAAAATTATTAATGAGATTATAAGATGTGATTGCTTGCTGCAGTGGGAACTTGACTCACTGAGTCAGGAAATCCTTTCAGTGTCTCGTATGTTTTCTTCCATCGCTCTTGAATGGCCAAAGAGAAAACCAATCACTTTGTTTTGTTCAAGATGGGATTTGAATTGTGAGCATTAAGGCCTGGTACTCTCATGAGTTTAAGACACACCAAAAAAAAGTCTGAATAAATGAGGCAGGCATCCTATGCAGAAAAAATACCTAGCATTATTTACAAGACACTGTACCATAATGTGAATGTAAAAGGAGTTGAAATATCTTGAACATGCAGATTTAATTTGACATTTCTTAGTTCACAGTTGCTTAGTCAGGCAGCATTTTTTTTCAATAAACTGTGGTTGCTCTCTAAATTTTTTGCTTAGAGCTTTTGTTGCTGGTTTGTGGCTATATAAAGCAAAAATTGAGATGAAACCTGTTTGACATTTTTAAAAATGAAAAATGAAACTCTTTTGTTGGCAAAGTAGTAAAAGGTGTGACTGGCCTCCCATTGATTTAGGAGAGGTGAGAGAAAGGCAAATATGTCCTAGCCTTGCTGTCAAGGTACCTTTTCCCTTGCCAGTATTTCACAATGATCTTGTTGATTATATTAAGCTGATTTAAAGGACACCACTATTTTGAAGATGTCTCAGGTAGACGTTCTGTCAATATCAGTACAAAGTGTTATTAAGGATGAAGTACAGGCACAAAGTTCTCAGAACTGAACCTCAGATAAATCAGGGCTAATCATAAAGCAAAGTTATTAAACTGTAATCCTGAAAGACCCATAGGTGTTTAAGACCCATAGGTCAATATTTCTGACATCCATTTTCCAAGATTCCTATAGGATTTCGTTTCATCTTAATTTCTTAGTCAGCACAGTTATAATTGGATTAGTTATGTCTGTCTGTTCACTGTTTTGTCCTCTTAAATTCTATGGAAATGCCTGCAAATGTCCACAGCTTTGCACATCTCAGTATCAGCTCTGCGTTCGGCTGTCTTACTAGTGCTTTAGATGAGAGAGGTGAAGGTTAAGCAAGATGTAAATGAGACCTAACTATCTAGGGTAGTATGTTCAGTATAGCATCAGTCACAGGGAAGCATTTAGCAGTATCGCTGGTTTTCAGGAAAACTGTGACACTCAGAGCACGTTTGCAGGTCCCTTCTGGGAGAACTGGCTCCCTGAAACCTGCTGGGCTATTGCTGCCTCGGGGACGATTCAGGGGAAGTACAGGTCAGTTAAGTAATTTTCAGGTGAAGGTTTTCTACAATTTTTCATTGATGATATCTATGTTTGTTCTAAGGGAAGTCTGCTATCAACTCTTTGTACATTTCTCAAGTGACCGAGAATAAGCTACACTATTTAAACATACTTCATTCTAGAGCTATTGTAAACATGTTTTATCCATTTTCCTACATCTCTGTAACAGGTTTTTAGAGCTTCACTTTCCTTGCACCTTTTTTCAAAGCCTTAGAACAGTACAGCAAATTCTAGTGTTATTTGACTTTCCATAGCAAGGGTTCAGCTTTTTGAATGTGAGATTTCACAGGGTGAAAAAACACCCAACATGTGACTTTTACAGTACACGGACACAATCTGCTCTATGGTGTAAATTAATCCCTGTTCAGCAAATACTGATAAGCATCTTCCTCTTAGATGTTACAAGTCATGTAGCTGCCCTAAACTAGTTAGCAGCATTAAATGACAGTTAAATAATGACCAAGGATGACTTCTAGCAAAGTCTTTAGTGTCTGTGATGAGAAAATCAGAATAATGCCTCAGAAATCTCAGAAACTAAGGGAATTTGTATCATCTCACAGCAGTTAATCTTTGAGCAGTAAGGAATGAATGCTTTTAACTTTCTGTAACAAACGTGGTTTAGGAAGTAAGTTCCTTTTCAGTTTTGAAATGATATCTTGTGTTGCTTAGAGTTTATAGTGGATTATTTGAATTACATTTAGATAAAAAGAGCTATTTTCTTTTTTATCTAAAAAAAAAGATAAAATGCAGCTGTAAACCTTTATAAAAATTTGCCCTCCATAAAACATTCCAGAAATCCTGGAATAAATCTTTGTAAAGACTCAAAAGCAAGCTGTAGTTTCTAATGGAACTCTATCTATTACTCTCCTAGGCAGTCATAGTAACAACAAGCAATAAAGAATCTCTTTTCAAATGACATGTATTACAGTGCACCTATAAGAAGTTGACCTATTCTGCAAGATAAATAGAGCACTCACAGAACACTGCAAAAAAGAAGAATAGGAAACACATAATTTATGTCCTTTAAAAATTATACCACTGGAAGTAATATACTTTAACAATGACTGGAAATACATTAGAAATTGTGCCTGGGACATACGTAAATAACCAAGGCTGTGGAGATGTTTAAACTGAGTATGGTCAAGCAAGTTAAAAGATAAGCCTAGAATAACCCCAAACATAAATTTATTTACTCGATTTAAAGAGAAACTAAATGCACAAGCTAAAACAGAAACTTGTGCAATATAAGCAGCTATTTTAAAATTACTAGTCCATCAGATTGTGTAATTTCTTTATCATCATTTTGGAGAACATGGTCTTCCTAAATCCACGTTTTTATAACAACACTATGTCAAACCCACAGTTCTGTCTGAACTAATGTATATTTTTAGACATCCAAACTCAGTTTAAAAATGTAATGTGATGCTTACCTTCTTCCTTCCCTGATAATTTGTTCCAGTGCTTCATTATTCTTTTTGTCAAAAAATGTGCATCATATTCCTGTTTTAAGGCCTACCTTATGCAAAGATTTGATTTTTTTTTATAAAATACACTAAATATCACTGAATCTTCCTGGAAACATGCTAAAGGTGTAAACAAATGTTTTGCACGATAAGTGGTGAATAGTAAAAATGACTTAATTCCATTTTGTCCTTTCATCCTTGAAGAAGGGTGTCCTATACTTAACGTAGCTTCACACTAGTGCCTAACGACGTACGTGCTTAATCATAGATGAGGCAGAACTTAATGCTAGGCACTCTTCCCCCACCAGATGCCTGAAGAGCCTAGGGTAATCAGCATTCCTCATTTGTATACCTTGCTGAAAAGTGCAAGTCTCTGTAAAACACGGGCTGGAGAGGAAGGGGGATAAAATTCTAAATGTCCTCTGCTGCTTTCCCTGACTTCTTTAATCCTAGCCAAAGGTCAGCCAGAGCACGAACAGAGAAGGGGGAAAAAATTCAAGTTCTTGCCAAAGTGACCTTAATGCCACATCTCTCTCCTCGTTTGTAGACTGCCATTTCTAATCAACGGGCAACAGGAACCCTCCTTATTTTTAGAGGAATGACTCTGTCCCTAACTTGAGGGCACGGTTTATTGTAGCACTGTATACTAGGTGTTGTAATTCTATTACATTAATACCTATAGCTGTCTGTGCATTTAATCTAAGTATCTTTCCAAGGAGGAACACAATATTGAGGTAGAATTTTATTCATCCTAGTGACATGCATAGAACATGTAATGTTTTTGTCACCCCATCCATCCATTCATCCACCAGTATCCCTGACCAGTTAGCAAAGCTAAGATATGTATGCAGCTAATAATTACATTATCAGCTCCAGCTGATTACTTTTGAATGACATTTTCAAAGACTAACTTTTGTTTTCAACAGAATTAATATAACTTTTCAGCTATTGATACTTTCTAATCCACATCCATAGCAACATACTAGACAGACAGCTGCTTTCAGACACCTGGGGCAGCTTTCTGTCATCATTTTTCAAGCAAAACTGATTTCTGTACAGTGCAATATAGTAACCTAAACATACAGAGGTGATGAAGCATGAGATGCTTCTGTTGTTGTGACATTTCCCCTTTCAAGTTGATACAATGCTGGTTACCCCATGGCCACAGTTTTTGCAAACAACATGAAATATAGTTTCACTCTTTTTATTTCAGTGTTGATGCAAAACTTCAGTGTAGGGATGTGGAAAACAGTTACAATATATTAAGTACCTGATTCTCTTTTGCCATTTAACTCATTTTGAAATGAGTACCCTATATATATGTGTGTGTATATATATGGGTATCTTACCATCCATATGTTCCTAACACACTTAAGGAGGATCCTTGGAAAAGGAACAGGAAAATACATGGATCTTTGCAGTGTTTTCTGCTATTTTTTCGTTTGTGTTTTGGAACAATTTCCTTTTAATCTACAAAGTGAATTCAGAAATAGCCTTCCCAAAGTCTTAAATGTCATTTAGTGCCACAGTGGGACAAAATTGTTGTATTATTCAGCATAAAGTGCGGTATAACTCATTAGCTGAGAAAACACTTTCACGGATGTCTGAAGGGCAAAATGCAGATGTGACAGCTACAAATTTTTTTCTGTCAGAAATTACAGGTATGTCATTTTGTATGTGTTTTATATTAATCGCTCATCTCGGAAACTAAATGAGATAATCAAACAATAAAATCCCTGAGGTTTTTCATATTCAGTTTTCTTTGTTGAAGGGCACAAAAGCATTCACTGTTCACTATGTCACCCCCAAGGTTGTCTTCTCCATGAAAACGACTCTCCTGGCAATGTAGCAGCACGAAGAGGATATTTTCGGCATTAAGTCCACTAACAGGATACAGAATAAGCATTGCACTGCCTATTCTGGCTACACAGGATAAAGGAGCACTCCACAGTGAGCGTAGGTGTCTGCTACAATGCACAGGGGAACTTAAATATCAAACACAGGGATTCACAGCAGCCATGATATGGGGGTGGGATGTCCTGAGCTAGCCAGGAGAAGGTTTTGTGGAGATGCGTGGGCTTTATGTCTCAGCTCTGCTGGGCCCTTCACTTGGATTGGATCTAGTCTCTGATGCTACACTTATCTTATCCCTCATAGGATTCATGAACAAGAACCTTTAAGAGTTCACTGCCTACTCCAGGTCAGTCTTTGTCAAAAAACTCAAGATAATTAAAGAGAAAAAGCAACTGCTAACATGATCATTCCAGGTAGCACAGTGATTAGAACAGTCTCCTGAGGTGTAGGGTACTCATGATAATCTCTGATTTAGCACTGAGATATACGGGGGTCTCATTCCTTGTGTGAACAACACAGTAGATCAAAAAGGACCTCCATCAATCTCCCTTACAGGAGATATTCCCTTTGTATTAATGATTTAAAATATTTATTCTGCCAAAGACACATTTAATTATCTCTAGCTGATGGCTGGTGCACACATGTGAAAGCGTGGTCCCAGTTCTTGCTCAGTGAAGGTTTTGCTCTCTTTGATGTGAGGTGCAGCCCATAAATCCATTTCCTGAGACTTCCTTCTAGATCAAGCTCCACGTATGAGATAAGCAGAAGAACACCCAACTGATAGATCCAGACGAAGCAGAATCCAGTGACAGAAGTGCAGATGTCTGAGAAATTTCACTATTGAAACTTAGACATAACCTGGGTCATCTCCTACCTTACACAGTATATATACATGCAAAACTTAAAAAGCAAAGGTAGTACTTACCTGCCAAGGAGTTGTTATTTTCTGCCATTTCTGCTTCCAGAAAACATTTGAAGATGCATTCCACAAAAAAGAATTAAGTGTAAAGTTCCTATAAAACACTTTTTGCAGTAATAAAAGATTTTGGAACTTACCGGTACTGAAATTTCAGGATTATTTTTAAGTCTTCCAAGCACAGCAAAGCCATCAATGCTGATTTTCCCTTTTGGTTTTATGTTTAAGGATTCTATTTTAATACAGTCAATAAAAAGTGTGACACTGTTTGCTTCCACACTTATCATAAGCTTGTGCCATTGGGAGTCAAACAAGAAAGGCAAATGCAAAAATGATGCAGTTTGGAGACTTCCATCCGCTCCTTTATAAGAAAACTCAACACTTTTCATTTGACCATTAAGATTCACTCCAACTTGTTCTTTTCCTGAGGAATCCTGTATCTGCCAAATCGTCCAGTATTTCTGAAGTGTGGCCCCAGTCATCCGAAAAGTAGTTAGAAAGGAATATTCGTCAGGCAATCCGTTGGAATATATGGCACTGTGTAGGATCAAAATACAGTACATTTGTTGTGTATTTTTTTCTGAAAAGCTCCATGTATCACCACAAAGTAATGAGAAACAGTTACTGAGTGGAACCGTGTTTCAGCTGTGCTTTTATCTTCTGCATGCAGAGTCCCAAAACGGGATGTCCTTTTGAGTCATTAGCAAGCTAACAGCAAAAGGAACTGGTTCAGAAATGTGGGTTCTTCCAACATAGCACAATATTTATGACAGCCCTTTCTAAATGTAATGGATAGAGCAACAACAGGCTCCTACTTCACATTTAGAAAGTATATCCTACAATTATGCTGTTTCCCAATATTGGACTTACAAAATCAGTCAACGTAGTGTGACTTTATAATTGACCAGGTAGGTAGTCAGTGCAGACCCAATTTGGTTTTGAAGACATAAGAATGTCTTTTGCAGATGCATTTCCTTGTTCAGCCTGACAATAACCATTTTGTTAATGTATTAGCTATCCCTTCAGCAGAAATCATTCGACAAATCATTCATTGACGCATACACGCTTAGTAAGAACCGGCACTAAAAATGTATCATGTCCTGCAACGTTCAACCACAAGACCACAAGTAGCAGGGAACAGATTTGCCACATATAAAATGTTTCATTCTTTTGCAACTCCTATAACATGTGAGATTGGGAAACACAAACAAGTACTACTGGCTGTGTCACTGTGCAAAACAGTAATGTCATTTTTTATGCCAAATGTGTCAGTGAATCCAGTAGAATATTTAAGAAATATGCTGTTTCATATTCTATGGATTGTAAAATTGTAGTGTCATAATCTGGTTGACATCAATACATTATTTGCCACCTATCCACATTTAAGAGGAAGTTGTATTTGAATAAATTTCCTAGGTATGGAGATATGCAGAGCTATTTTGTCACCAGCATTCATTAGAATAACTTCTCAGACAAGCAGGCATTTTGAACAAAGATTATTGTTGACTGGCAGTTCAATCCTATCTCAGCAGCAATTTAACCAGCATTACTGAACCTCAGGCTAAGGGGAAAAAACACCAAAAACCGGAATAAGTTAGTTCATATTCTGTGTGGTTGATGGCTACTGATTTAGTAAGAAAGTACTTCCAGATAAAGTCCCCACAGTTTGTAGTTTGGTGTCAAAGTGTCCAAAGCTGTAGTGCAATCATATTCCAGCAGGCGACGGCACAGCCTCAGCGAGATTTCAGCAAGGACCGGGGCGAGCCCGGCAGCACCAGCAGCAGCTTCGCCTTATTAATAAACTACCCAGACTGCTGGTGTTTCTCCTTTTTCCGCCACGAGCCTTTACATACCCCTGAGAGCTGGCGTATGAGGAAGGAGAATGTTCAGCTGGAAGATTATCTCCTTACACAAGGTGTGGAGATAGACAAAGATGGAAGAGGGGGTTCCTTGCCAATGTCTTTAAACTGTCTGTGATTTGCTATGACTTGTGTCTCTGATGACTGCGGATGCAGTAGTCTGTCACAGCTGGTTTTGTTTGATAGGATTTTATCTAATTTCTTGGGTTCTTTCATTGTTTTGTTCCAGTTTGTATCTTGCCATCTCAAACACAAATGTCAATGCGTGGACTTTGTACATTTCCTCCTGTTCTGAGCACTTTCCGGTGTTTACTACTGTCTCCTATCCTTCTTGTGTTAGGCTTCTAGCTTACACAACATGTTTATATATTCTTTCCTGGTCCAGGAAGATACTCCCTCTCCCTATCCAGACACACATTCATTCTTACAAAACTCCTGATCTGGTTCAGCACATCTTTTATGGCCCTCTGTGTCCTCCTTCTTCTATAATACCTCTTAAACAAGTATTTCTGTCTCCCCTGCTGCTAAAACCTTAGCTCATCCGAGTCATTTACCTCTTCAGTTGCTGAATCCCACTGTTTGTTCTTCCACAAGATCTGGTTTTACTACTACCATACTGAAGGTGGTATTGTTAGGTAATTTTTTATCTAGCCTCAGTGTGACATTCCACTTTCTCTATCAAGTTCAGTGACTCCAGGGGATCTGATACGCTGAGCTCTGCAGCTGAAGGAAGCACTACTAGTCCCAGATCCTCTTCATCCTCTGTTTTCTTTCTCATTCTTTCATTTTTTCATCCTCATTCTTTCTCTGCCCTGGTAAGTTTTGCTGTCATGGCAGTACTGGTTAATATATCACACACATTCTCACCCCGTCTCAGCTGACATAGCTGTACTGGCAAAAAAACCCACCCACCCACCAACCAACCAACCAAAAAAACTAGTAAGTGTACATAGTTACACTTTTTAATTAGAAGATTGTTTATACCAGGTTGGCAAAAGGATTCTTTGCACCATATTTAGCTATAGAGTTAGTCCTTTACAAGCCATCATATGGGTCCTCCTTCTTTTTCAGAAGTTAAAATAGAAAAGAAATATGGTTTTCAAATGATATACAAAGAAATTGTGTAAGAACTTCTGACACCGATAAGAGAAAACTAAATTATAAGAAGTGTATATAGAACAGTAAAGATAAAAAGTCAGTGCACAAACAGGGATGTCTACATTTTAGAAAACTTTTAATAACCAATCAGAAGAACCACTGCCTTTAGACTAAAGTAACGTGACTCAACATAACGAAGCACAGCATGACCCATTGCCAGAAAGCTACTTTGCAGGGGACTGGTACTGTGTAAGATTTATACCTATAATTCTACAAGTAAAGCAGAGACAGAGTCTCATCTCAGATACTCCAACAGTAATGAAAGGCAATTCCATTGGCTTTAGTGGTTTCAGTGTATTTCAGCACATAGCTTTTCTCAAAGCCTGTAATCCTTAGATAGGCAAAACCCTACTGAAGTCAGCAGTTTAAAATGCTAAATATTTGGAAACCATGGCAAGTTTATCTTGACATTTAAATAAACAATTGTAGAGAAGTTATTCCTCCATCTCACTGCAAAGTGAAGAGTGCTGGATTCTCTAATCTTCTTGAACAGCTGATAACTATATAAGCACTGAAATTATTTCTGTAAATTATTTTTAACATATGTGTTTCCAATTCCACTAATTTATGGAAGGAAATCAAGCAATTTTAAATATAGAATCAGGCAAATGAGCAAAGGAAGAATTAATATGAAAAAATATTTCAAATACAAATTCAGTCCTGACCCATTTCCTATCCACTTAAAATTGCCAGGGATATAAACCATCAGAGCATTTTTTTTTATTTATTTTTGTATCTGAAGCATGTAAGATAGCAGTCGAGTCCTGCCTTCCTTGTGTACCCAGACTATTATTAACTGCTTTAATTCTACAAGGATTGCAAGGTCAGGTCAATATTTTATCAGATATTTGAATCCTGGCTTAATTTTTTTAAATACAGTTGGGGGGGAGTTTGAAACATTTGTAATTCATCTAAGGGAGCTTCTGAAACACTAGCTTTTTCTTTTAATCTTTGTCATTAATACCTAAGACTCGTATTAATCCTATCACTTGAGTGCTTACCAGGAAGATTTCTTTGAGATTCGAAGGCTAAGTCCTACCAAGGTATCAGTATAAGCAACGTGAGTCATCTGACTAGGTGGTGGAAGCCCTGAGTAGTCCCACTCACTTGAGGATTCATCAAGAGCAGCAGAGTATGTTAAAAGGTTAACTATGTACCAATTTGAATACTACAAAGTAACTGCTTATTTTATTAATCCTGTTTCTTTAAGAGTTAGCATCTTAGGTGAGCTCCATTGCCCACTGAGATAACTTGCTCCTTACTAAATGCAGATTTTAGAAATGTTAGTACAACCCACCAGAGGTGTTTGTAGAAGTTCCTCTGGCCAGCCTCATGATAACGCAGTATCACATCCCTGGGGGCGGGGGTTCCTTCCTCAAGCTGCAGACACCTGTGTCTGCACCTCCTGAAGCCTCCTAGAGTCACGGCTGGCCTGGCAGGCGCTCTCTGGCAGCCATCAAATAAGCAGTCCTAGCTAAGCATTTTTAAAAGCAACTGTCCTAAGTCATTAGCCAGAAGTAATCTGTTAGGACTCGTTACCCTCAGCTGGTCTCTATTCTTCAGAAACATCCAGTTCTGAGCTAATTATTTCTCTTATGAGCTAAATAGCTTCTTAGTTGCATTTTGTCTTTTCCATTACAGTATCATCATCAATATCTATGTAGGATATCTTATGTGTAATGCAAAAGGAAAAGCGCCTGAAGAACTTTGGTGGCTGGATGTAGAAAAGCCAAACCTTTGGGCATATGCAGTTGAGGAGCATTACTTCACAAAGAAGCATTATTCCCAAAGGAAAAACCAGGACATCAGCCTATGAAATTCTCTGGTTGTTCCAAGCTTACTGATAAAGCTTTATGGACTTCCTGTTTTCATTTTATAATTTCTTATTGTAATGTCTTTGTCATGTCATCTGTTAAAGTGGTCTGCAGTACACCGCTACCCCAAACATAAACACTGTCCAAAAGGCGGCTTCAATTTTTACGTTGCTCTGCTTTCTACTGAGGTGAGGATGATGCAGGCAAAGCGGTATCGTTTCTGGATTCATAGGCTACCTCCACGCTACTAAACGCAATATGGCCAGGACTATTCTCTGATGCTAAGTTCAGCTGGCATGAAAAAGTTTAAACCTGCTTACTTCCAAAATACGATAACTATATGTAAGCCACGTATTGGGAACGGTCCACGGCCTATGCTAGCTGCCAAGCTGTGCCCAGGGATTGTTTAAACAGTGCTAATTAGTCTGGACCCAAACCATGCCAAGGTCTTGTATAATAGTTTAGCAATATAGATGATCAAGTGTGACTGCCTTGGAATGTTCCCTGGCATTAATTTATCCATGCGGACACAGGGGCCTTGTGATGCGACAGCTGCATCTGTGATGTCAAAGGATTAAGATTTCATCCAGTGCGTAGAGATAGCTGGCTCTTTCCCCCCCACATAAAAATATATCATGAACATATTCCTTTGCAGTAATATTTTTTTTTAAGTTTACAATTAAAAATCAACACTATTATTATCCAAATTGCTGGTATTAATTTTGTACTTACTAACTGGTGGACACCTACAACAGGCACATACATTAAATTGAAAAATGACAGGTTCACCATGTCAGAGACAATGGAGATGAGTCATGGCAGTTTCACGGGTCCTTATTACACAAAGAACACTATATTGATTCTTCAGAAGATTTTATGCCAGAAGAAGCAAAGGCCAATGGGAATTTATTTGGATGATGGGAGAAGCTTAAGTCAAGACTAGCGTGCAATCATTTCTGTTCATTCTGGGGTATAGTTCTGGACTTCGGCAAGCATGCTAAGCAGCAAAAAGGACCAAGCTACAAATCAGTAGTGGTTTAAGGTAGCTGCGTAGGCTTTTCAAGGCATCAGCTATTGCTACAGCAAAGATTGAATAAATACGTTGAGCCATGCCCATCTAATTGAGCTCTCATTCCCATGCCATAGCCACTGTCTGTGTTAGTATAATGATCATATGGTAGTCTAAAAAATTACTTTACTATTCCTGATCGATACTGGCAAGCCCTCTGTGCTGATACTGTAATTGGCTTGCTTGCCATTGCTACACGTGTGCTCACCTCCCCATCCCTTCCTCAGAAGCCTTGAAAGCCTTAGGCCAGGGAACAGGCTTGCTTAGGGAGACCCTTCCCTATCTCATAAGGCGAGAGAAGACACTGTCCGTGGCCGTCGGGTTGCCTGGTCCTAATATGGCTGCTCATTAACGAAGGTGTGCGAGGAGATCTCTGCAGCGGAGCAGGCGCGGAGCCTGCTGCTGCCTGACGTGTTTATTGAGGGTCCCCCCCGCCCCGCGCTCCTACAGCGCTTCGCCTTTCTCCCTGCCTCAGCCACCCAGCTCGGCCAAACCGCGCTGTGTATTTTTTTCCAAGCTCCCCCTAGTTTTGCCTCCCCCATCCCCTGGCGAAGCAGGAGCAGACAGCGCCGGAGGCAGGTACCGGAGGATCACACCCTCTGTGCGGCCGCCCGGCGGCCTTCCCCCCGTCCCCCGCGGGTTCAGCACCGCGGGCACGGCCAGCTCCGCGGCGCGGGGGCGGGGCGGCCAGCCCGGCCCGGCCCGGCCCGGCCCGGCCCTCCCCT
>JAVKLA010000014.1:4305227-4344922 GCA_034782735.1 Sagittarius serpentarius
GTCCTCTCCTCTCTTCTCCCCTCCCCTGGTTGGTTACAGTGGACTCTTGACTACTTTCCATCCCAGTGGCAAATCAAGGCTGCTAGTGCATAAATGTGAATCCAACCACAGACAGTAAATGGGATCTTCATTTCACTAGAAGTTGGAGATTCTCAGATTTTCAGCTCATGCTTCTGAGCTCAGAAACAGTCTGAGCTATCAAAGCAGTAATATTTTTGTTTATTAAGAAAGTTTAGACTTACTGCTATAGATGGTTCTAATGAGGTATGTGCTCGATATACACAAGTTATCCCTGATCAAGCCTGTACCAGCTGCATTAATACACTACGGTGTCTGAGCTGACTGCTGCCACTGGGCTTCTTGGCTGGGTAAGGTGCTATAGTACCACAATTTTACTGTACTCAAGACACTGGTACTTCCAGTCAACACTGTGCTGTTACATTGCAATGCTACCTCATGGTATACCTGAAATTTGGCCCTGGCTCAAACTAAAAAGTCACCTGTGCTTCAGCTGAGTGTCTTGTCCGAGGAACTGGATTAAGGCTTGAGTCCTGACAGTGCTCTAGCCCATCACTGAGCCCAATCTTGCTGCTCTGCTCCAGAATTATTTTACAGTGTGCCCCTCTCGGTAAGCTGACTCAGAAGGAGTGAAGTTGGCAGTAAGCAGCTGGGGCTAACAGCAAAGGAGAGGCACAGCTTAGGCCGTTTCCAATAATTTTTTTAAAAAAGAGAACTCTCCACAAAATCTTTTTAATGTGGCATGGTAGGTGGGTATTACTGGTATGAATTTGGGATGATGAAATGCCTAGATTCCTAAATCCTGGCTCCTATTGCAACTTGCCTGTGACATGCTAAATAATAGTTTTCATTTTTTATAGAGTAAGTGACTGTAAATCAGCCAGGAACATGCACATCCAAAAAGCAAAAAAACCCCTCTTACCATACAATTAACCTTTTATCTTACCTCGTCTCTGCAATCCTTACATGATCTGAAAGATCCCTTTGTGTCAATATTTTGAGAAAACTTTCCTCACTCTCCTCCTGTTATCTTTTCTTTGCCTCTCTATCTCTTTTCAAGTCATCAACTTTTGGCTTCACTTCCTAGAGGTGAATCCCTTTCTGTCAGCAAATCTTGAGGCACCCTGAGCAATACCATTGGTAGAGAAAAGTGGAAGTCCCTGAAATTACTGTTACAGAATCAGTCTGGTCTGGTGGTAGCAATGACAAAAAAGTTGAACTCCTCTTTCCCCTTCCAAAAGCTGTGCAAGTGAGGTGATCTAGCTGGTGAGAGGATCTATCCCTTACATGATAATATTGCAAAATATGTATATCTTAAAGTTGAATAACAAAAAGGCATTACCTGGTTGGGATCCTGAAGTCTACATTGGGTCCCAATTTATAAGCCACTTGTAGAGAAGTGGAGCCCACTACTCTCTGGATAATTCCTTGGGAAGCAGCTTTTTCTATTTGGAACTGAGAAATCAGGTCAAAGCCTACAAGGAAAAATATACGTGTCCAGATTGTATCTTTCACTTTAATTTAATTAAAGAATCGTGCAGTCACAGAGCTGAACATAACCCGACAAAATTTCTGAACAGCAGCTTTTTCCTGAAAAAACTTGGGATGTTACTTGCCTGGTAAATCATCTTGGCCAATCCTGATTGTTGGGCAGAGATCAGTTCTCTGACTGGCACCCAGAATGACTGGCAGTCCTGCAAAAAAGGGTGTATTTATTAACCATGTGCCTGCACATTGCCTCAGATCACCTTAAAAAATTACGCGAAGCAACTGTAAGACTATTATGAATTAAATAAAGTGATAAATAATAATAATAATAATAATTAGATGTATATAATAATCAATTTAAACTGTACTCAGTGAAGTCAGAGATCTAAGAAAATAAGCATCTGTTTCCAGAGAGCTCCAAATTTAAAATTATAACTTGACAGATTATTTGATTTTTTTTTCCCAAGCCTTTACATGAGAGTGTTATAATAATTCTTCTCTTGCAGAGTGATGGAGAAATAGCTGTAGCACAAGAAGGCCTGCTGTGTAAGGAGTTTTTGGTTTGGGACTTTTGGTGGTTTAAGCAAACTTTGAAAAAAAAGCCAGTTACCTAAATCAACAGTCTCCCTAGTCCCGAGGAAACTTAAACAAGCCTCATGCCAACTAAAGAGGCTGTTGAGAAACTGTTGGCATCTTTTCCATCCTCTCTGGTATTCCAGGTGTTCCCACCTTCCTCTGTGCCACATTTGATCAGAGAACGATCATTCATTAAATATGGGGTAGGGGCAAGAAGAACTTACAGACCTTTTTTGTTGACCCAAAGAAGAAAGTAGAAGAAATTTGTTTGAGGAAACCAAATGTAAAAATCTAATTTTTCAGCATATGATCTGTCAAAAAGCCTTGTAATGAGCATGAAAACCTACCAGATTCCCCTAATTTAAGGAAGGAAGAAGGGAAAAATAAACATTTATTTGAAGTGTTTAAGAGTCATGTACAAGTCCAGTATCAGGTCAATCTGGAAAATGTTAGTAGAGGCTGGATGGGGAAGAATGAAGCGTGCAAGTTGGAAGGAGATGCATTTCGAATCTACAGAGAGCCTCTTGTGTGCTGCAAAGGCTCAACCATAAATGTGGGTTTCCTTCTGACAACATAGACTTAAAGGGAACATTCAGGTTGACATATTACACCTTAGAAATGGCCTCATTCTATATTATTTGATGAGACATATGGCTGACATCCAGCCATTTACTTTTTATGCCCAGCAAATAAAGTAGAACCAGTTTGTTCCCGCACGTAGCCGAAGAACATCTAACTAGAAGCACTGAAAGATGGGGGGAGGTTTGTGTCCTGTATCTACCACCTATATCCAGATTTTAATCCTTGCCTTAAAAATACATCTAATAGTGAATCTAAAATAACACACACAGCTCTTGCTTTTTCCCCTGTTTCGCCTATGCATACATACATCCATCCGTACATACACACAGACAGTTCTCCCTTTCTGTGATGGCTAGCTAGAGAGGACTTTAATTTTGAATAAGCTCAGAATAATTCTTTTGACAGTCAAAATTACAGACAGATGAAATGCAGATAAAGTCTGTCTCCTTACTTGATTGTTGCTGGATGGTGGCTGAGGTGAAAGACCACAGAAAACTACACACATAAAAGGAAGCTGTAATTTTCCTGTAAACAGAAAGAAAATTCCAGTATGAATCTATAGTTTCTGACAAATTCTGTTATTCACTTTCTCCTCAAAGCCATGCATATTACATGTATAAAAACCCGAGTTAAGGATTTACTAACAGATTTGACAAGACAATTTCTTTACATGAGAACTTTTTATCTTTGCCTTATAATAAAACATCAATAAAGCTCTTTCTATTACCATTTCCTTCATATAAATGCTGTCATAACACCAAACAACAAAGACGGCAGCTGGCAAGGACAGCTTTAACTGTTCTAATCTCTTATTTACAGATTTCTTAAACCCCACTTGTTCTCTTACCAGTTGCTTTTCATCTTCACTGCTGGCTTTCTTCACTTCTCTCACGTGAATACGTGGTGCACGCAGTCACGCTCCCAGCCTCCCTCTCATTACTCCTGCGGAGGAGAGCGGCAATGGGGGCAGGCGGCTCCTCCTGCCCCACGCAGGACCCGGCACGGAGGGAGGTGCAGGCTGCTGGGTCCGTTTTAATCTCGCAAAGGGAAGGAGGTGGAGGCTGGACAGACATGTGTGTCCTGGCGGGCTCTGAGGGCGGGTCTCTGGACCCAGTTGAATAAAAAGAAGCTAAGAGAGCAAAGAAAAGGCTGCTGCTTGCACCAGCATCAGGGCAGGGAGATTAAGAAGACGTGAGTTCAGCGATGCCCGTCACTGAGTGGCGGGGTCTGCTGTTCAGCCAGGCAGACGAAAGAGTAATGTGTACCGGGGGGTGAGGAAGCTGGTGGCCCTGACGTGGTGTTAAGACTCAAAGCTCTGAGAACAAGAGATCCCCAGTCCTATAAGGAAGGCATTTCCATTTCCCACTGATTCACCCATCAGGTGGCCTCAGGAGAAGCCTAGCTGGTGATGTCCCCGTTGGTTCTTCTGAATAAAACCAGTCATGTAAAAGAGTTTTCATTGCTTAAACTCACACCTTTTCAAGGAATATAAGTAGGCATTACTAAGCAGACTCCTGTTCTTCTGCCGTCATTGATAAAGGGCTCGCTTTCCATAGACTGTTACACATTTGGGCACACAAAGACATTTATTCATGTTTGTTCATGTGGATGTAAAGAGAGAGAAACAGACTAAAATCTGCATGCATAGCAAGGAAAAGGGGTGAGCAGCCAGAAAGTTCCAATAGTTACCACAGTGAAAAATTCATCTATGTATGGAAAAGTATGCTAGGCTGTGCTAATACATCACATTTGTAAGGCTCCATCTTCTCTGGATTCTTAATGTTCTAAGGTAGTTTAAATTTCCAGAATTTTTCTTTTTTTTTCAGTGTCAGATATAGCAAATGCAATGATCTCTGCTGTCTGCTGAGTAATGAACTATCCCATGCATTCCGGTTTGCTGTAACTCACGTTCCCGGTATTGGTAATTCCAGTGTTACATTGTTCATGCTTTTATGTCTGTTGTTAGAAAGGGAGGGGCTGGCTCACAGACATGAGCAGTTTGTTGTGAATAATGTTACATTTTAATGCCAAAGCATGCACATCTTGGGTGACACCACTTTTTGCCCCGTCAAGAGAAAGGAACGCTCGGGGAGCCTTGCTGTCCAGCATCACGATGGTGAACATGCTATCTGTGCCAGAACTGGCACATGAAACCACTGTCAGTAAAGAAAATTAAAAATCAGAGAAGCATTAATTTGATTTCACAATAAGTTTGCCCAAGCGACCACACACCTGGGTCACTTATCCCCCATGCAGGTATTACCGTTGTGTCATGCAGTGATTTGTAGGGCACAAGAGGATTCTGCAAGGAGCAGGAGGCAGGGTGGGAGGTGGAAGTCACCTGAAGCTATAAAGAAGGGGAAGGGCATGGGAATGTGGCATGGGAAGGAACATCCAAGGCCAGGCTGGACGGGGCTCTGAGCAACCTGATCGAGTTGAAGGTGTCCCTGCTCACCGCAGCGGGGGTGGACTCGGTGACCTTCGATGGTCCCTTCCAGCCCAAGCCGTTCTGTGATTCTATGCTTCTAAGTGAGAGCACCCAGGGCTTAGAAGGAGGGCCAGAAGGTTTGTGAAGGAATGGAAAAGATCCAGGTGCCAAACCATCTCTTTTGTCATATATAAGTTGTGGCATTAAATTTGCCTTTGAGACTGCATAGTATGGCCAGTTTATTTGGGGCAGCATTAAGGAAGAAGAAGCCGTCCCAGTAGTTAGATATAGAACTAAGAGGTACTATCTTTGAGTAAATTAGCAAATAGTTTTAGGTACATGATGTGAAGATGTCTGCCATTGCTTGTGTCTGGGGTTACTGACACACACATTATCCTCTCCAAAGAGGGGGAGCATTGTTCAGAGAAATTCAGAGAACACATACTCTGTTTCTGAACAATCTATATTCTATTTTCATTTGCATTTCATTGCAACAATTTTCATGGGTGGAACTTCTTTTATACTTGGAGTATTTTCCCAATCCGGGATCTTCAAAAGCCATGCTTACTGAAATAAAGCATGGGAGACACTATGTAACTAAAGCTTGGAAAACCCATTTACTATTCTATTCGTGGGCAAAGGAAAAATTCTTTAGAAGACACCAATAGGCTCTGGTTGTCCTGTGTGCATTTTGATGCCTTCATCTTGAAACAAAACTCACAATCTATGATGAAATTCCTGATTAGATGCTCTACTAATAATTACCATATCACCTTGAAAGAGCTAGACAAATATTAGCAGACAAACTAGTGGCAGCTGATTTATTAGCCCCATGATATTATTCACATTTCATGCAAACGTAAACTCAGAGAGATGGAGTAGGATCTTACGTATCTTGCTGGGGGTCACAGAGACAGTTCCCATCCAACTAGCGCTCAGGTTTAGAAGATCTGACTACTTTGATGTGTTTCTAGGTCACTTTGTATTTTTCTCTTTTTATGAATTGAGCTAATATGGATTTTCTCAGAAAATCCCAGTGCACAGTGATTGCTGTTTAGCCACTTGCTCAGGGATCCATCATCTAAGCACTAACTGCCCAACTGTTGAAAGCAGATTAATTAAACAACATAGAACTTGAGTCTCCAAAAGATCTCTGCTCTTTAGCTAAGGTACAGTGACTTTGTTCAAATACTGTCTCCTGAAAACAAGCTATGTAGGAATGTCATCACCTTGCTAGCATTCTGAAGTGCGCTTACACATCTGACTTCACATTCCTCTCCTGAAATATCTGATTCCATTTGCCTGTTCTTCCGTGTAGCTTGGGTTGGAGAACATGTATTCATACAGCTGCCTGGTGAGACTGTGGCTGGATTGGGAGGAAATAGCAAATAAATGAGGCAGACCCAGCTTCTCTTGCAGCTATAAAGCTTGCTCTCTGTGATGAAAAACGTTGCAGTGAAATGGCTGTAGTTAGACTTTCAGAAGGCGCAATCCAGCCCAAACCACAGAAACCAATGTTTGGCTCAGAAGGAGCTGTTAAATGTGGCAGAGAAGAAGGTTCCTCAGTTCAGGTTTGGGCTGATGGCAACTTAGGACGGCTAAATTAAGCCATCTCCTGATGTTTATTGTTTGGCTGGGCTCGAAGGAGCTCAGCATCACTGGCTTGCGCTTTCGAGCAGGATTTTTAGGAGGACTAGGCAAGTTTGTTCTTCCTCTGAAAAGTATTTGCGGCATATATGCAGGCACTGAGGGCTCAAGAACAGGCCTTGGGACTGGAGGAACCAAAGTCCAATTTGCTCTGTTAAAGCGGGGCCTCTGCCCACGTGAGTGGTCTCACAAGGGAGCAATGGTTGTGCCCCCAGCTCCACACCGCTCTTGCACACATGGCTGGAGGGGAGAGGAGCAGCAGGGAAGACCGGAGGAAGGTCACTTCTTATTTAGCTCCTGTCTCCTGGAAAGTTACTTCTGTCTCATGTGGGCTTCTCTAAATTGTGCCTTCAGTCTTTAACTTCGGTTTCTCAGAGCCACGTTCTCTGTTCAGTTTACAATATATACAATTTATACATTTCAACCTTCTTTATCCTTACCTATATTACAAGGGTCACTGCTCTCTTTGTAGTTTAGCAGACTCTAGGATAAGCACATACCACTCACTTAACTTACGTGAGTTTGTTGTTACGTTGTGTTTGGCTCTGATAGCTCAAGATTAACTGTGTGTGGCTGTGAGTGATGGCGTTTCTGAAAGACCTGCTCTTTATTAATCACTCTAAGAGTAAAGACAACTTGGACCTGTGACTGATCTCATCAACATCCGGGGCAAAACTTGCACTGACTTAAGCGCCTTTTAATTAAACCAGCAACAAATAATTAAACCAGCATCCTCAAGTGTAGAGTAATTGAATTGACAGCAAAACTGTAATCCTTGTCAGGCTCCAACATATCATTGAAATTTAACAAATAATTTACCATCCAATAAATTCTTACCTTCACCATAAAAATGTACTTTTCTGTCCAAAATTTTATGAATTTTGGCATGGGAAGAAAAACAGCTTTTCTTTCCAAGCTGTCGGATGCCATTTTCCATAAAGACCAAATGCCTTCTTTCCAGGAGAGGTTGCTCAAAGAAACCTGGGAATATGTGGGGCCAGATTCTCACCTCCTCAGCACAATCCTCTTTCCAGGTGAACCTCCCTGTAATGGCATTGCAGCCGGTTTGCGAACACCCAGGCTGTCCCAGTGTAGTCTCCAAAATTTAACAAGTCCCTCTGGAGTGTTCTCGGAGCACAGACAGAGATGGTCTATACAAGGGGCCAGACAACCTTGCACCATAGCTCCACGTCCCCTTGCCATAGTAATTCTTTCTGTGCATGAGGCTTGCAGTTCCCATTACCTTTGGATGAAAGTCTGGATTGTGGTATCTTTCCTATTTTCATTTCTTTCTAGGTCAGAAGATTTGTACTTTGTCTCCAGGGGTGCCAGACAGTGATTATCCCCAAATGTTACAGTCAGTGATTCCAATTATCTTAAATACAGGAGAATTTATTTTCTAGTGGAATGGCAGAGAAAATCAAAAGAAAAGTTAAGCAGGCCTCAAGCAGAACCATGCTAATATTGCAATGAACACAGTTGTGTTTCGCCAGAAATTAGGACTCTGATCTCGCTTAACTTACATCTGTGTCCACCTACTGATCGTGCTGATTTTACTGATTCTCAACAACCAAAATAAGACCAGAAACAGGCTCTGCCTGTTTGTGTCAGCTATTTGTTGAGCATAAAATGTAGTGAAGAACTTCTCATTTATAATAACAAATAGTATTACTAAAAGCTGGGTCCAAAATTCACAATTGCATCTATCCAAAAACAAAAAAAATCCTCCAAATTTGGAAGTATTTTCAGTCACAGTTTAATAAGTCTTGATGATATTCTTTTATATTGTTCTCTCTTTCTGTCACTGCACATTGCCTAAATATTATCCCAACCCACTAGCACATCATTTAGATAATGAAAAACATGTTCTTTCATGTTTCAACAGAACTGGGAAAATATAATATACCTCTAAATACATTCAGATTCTTTTTGAGCCAAAATTATGCTATGTGAACATACATTTCAGTTCTTAAAACTGGAACTTTTTGTAATCGTTGACCTGATGGAACTTAGTTCCATTAGTATTTATCTGTAAATACTGCAGCAAGTACAATTTATTTTACTGTCATGAAATACCCTTTGAGAGAAATCGCGTCCTTGCCGACACCAGTAACAAAACGTCCATTGGTTTAAATGGGGTCAGGATTTTCCTCTCACACAAGCACATGTGCACCACGGCATGGGTTCACAGGTAAAAATACGCATGAAAATAAGTGTATGGTTACTTTGGACAGTGACAATTTCAAAGGCTGGGCTTTCTCCAGCACTCCCCGCCTCGCTGCCTGCCTTCCCCGGCCGGGCTCAGCACCCTCCTTCCAGTCCTTGGCCCAGCCAGGCTCCAGCTGTCCAGACCCAAGGATGGGGCAGATTTCCTCCAGTCCAGAGGGCAGAGGATGAGAAATCCTGATGGGGCAGGGCAGGAAAGAAATACGCATATCTGTCTGCTTGTTTCCACAAAAGAGCAAATTCTATGGCACGCATTCTGATTTCTGTGGCGGCTGGGAGAAAAAAGCCAGATTTCACACTGTTGAAGACCATGAGGTTTCTGTAGCGGCTTTCTTCCTAAAATGGCGATCTCCAAAGTCCTCAGCTCTCCCCAAAGTCATTTCAGGCTTTTTGCAGACTTAGGGCATCACTGTATAGGTTCACCTTATTCAGGAACTATCTGAACAGCTCTGGGATGGGGAGAGTCAGGTGGTCAGTTTGTTTTATAATGAAAGCTGGGTTTCAACGAAGTATGGAATTCGGGCAGATTCCAGGACCACAGAAAGCTGGCACATACAGACCTCTATACAGAATTTATGACTTTTAGAATATGTACTTTCATCTGCAAGGTATGTTCTGTATTGGAAGAACTGTGCCAAAATTTTAAACTTGCTATTTTCTCTCTTAGGAGAAATACAGAGGACATGAATACGTAAGAACGACACAATAATTGAATCCTGTGAAGTATAATTCTAGCAGTCTGTAAGTGCCTACATTTCCATTGCACTGATTTTGCACTTCCACTTACACCTGGTTATTGACCTCAGCAGGGCTACCGGGCTGCCAAAAAATGGTCTGGCCAGAAGTTCATTCAGACAACTAAGACAACAAAAATTTGTTCACATTATTCCTTCCGTTTTCTCTCAGTGAATCCACCGTTACGCCACAACTGGCAGCTTCGGAGCAGTGTGCCGCCACAGTGACAGCCACGGAGCAGAAAACAAAGGGTAGATTTAATGATCATTTTCAAAGCAGAAGGCGGCTTATTAGTGAAGTCCCACAAGAGGTTTGTACAAAGGCCTGCGCTATTCAAAATATTCATAAATGTGATCTGGAAAGAGTGTGAATAACGGGGAGGTAACATCTGCAGATATAAGAAAGTTACCTGAGTGATAAAAATGAAAGCTGAGGGTGTAAATTGTGGGAAGCTTACCTAGTAAGCATTTGAGAAAATAGCAGGTGAAATTCCGTATAAATAAAGAGGAAATAATTGGCAATGAAAAAGCAGTCCTAAATTTATGGCAGCTTCTACCGTTCTAAAAAGGTATCAGTCAGCTGCAATAGGAGGAGCTATGAAAACATACCTCAGTGCTCAGCAGTCGGCAGAAAGCAAACTGCAGGTTAGGAGCAATTAGGAAAACAATAGTGAACAAAGCAGAAACCATCAAACTGCGGTATAAACCGTGGTCAGCAGGGATGATCAAAGGTTCCCACCGGTTTCAGTAAGAAAAACAATTAAAGAGATGAGGATCCTTCAACCCCGAAAAAAAAAGAGATCTAATGAAGTCTAAGCAGCATGAAAAAAGTGAATAAGGAACAACTGTTGTTCTCTTGCAGAACAAGGACTAAGGTTATCAACTGAAGCTGGAAGCCAGAAGATTCAAAACAAGCAACAGACGGCACTTCCCCATACAACCTGTAAGCGAGCGGTGGGATTCTTTTCTTTGTACAGGATCAAAAAGAGACACGGCAGATTAACGGAGGAAAAATCTGCCAGGGACCACCTCCAACTCCCAGCGTCCCCGGGCCACAAATCACTGCAGACTGGGAAAATACATGGGAGAATGTTCCCATGTACTTGTTCTAGTCCTACACGCTTCTCTAGGCATCCACTATTAATACCTTGACCAGAGAAAGTATGCTGTACCAGATGGACCTTTGGTCTGACCTGGTACAGCTGTTCTTATCTTTTAACACTTAAAAAGCTTGCAATACTGAAAATTCAAAAAGGAAAGACTGCTCTTGTAATACCAGCACACATTGCAGAAGAGTTAGACCTAGCAGCACTCCTAAAAACAAAGCCGGCCATGGTCTGAGAAGGAAGGGA
Source organism: Sagittarius serpentarius (assembly GCA_034782735.1). Lineage (NCBI taxonomy): Eukaryota > Metazoa > Chordata > Aves > Accipitriformes > Sagittariidae > Sagittarius > Sagittarius serpentarius. The sequence goes on from JAVKLA010000014.1 coordinate 4,316,279, forward strand.
GTTTCTTTCTGACGTTACCTATTTTTTTCAAAATGCAAGGTACTGGGATGGAAGTTTCGTTCTTGTATAGGGAGAGAACTCTCAAAGATCACCTCACAGACTGGATGTTAGAAAAGAATCGAAAAGGCATAGAAGCATAGAGAAATTTAGACCGGAGAGGACCTGTGGAGGTCACCCAGTCCAACCACCTCTCAAGGCAGACTTGTATTTCAGAGTCAGAGCAGGTTGCTTAGGGCCTTACCAGGCTGGGACCTGAGCATCTCCAAGGACAGAGACTCAGAACCGCCCAGGGCGACCGCACCGGGGCGTAGCCAGTACCACAGTGGCAGACTTGTGAACACCTCGGTACCTGTGTTTGTTAGCACTCAGAGCTCCCGGGCCTCGGTCCTCCCTCTTGCCCTTGAGAATGAATGTGAGAAGGACTTCCACTACCAGGAACAAGTGATAGGATAAATATTTCCTATCTAGTTTGTATAGCTATAAGTAGCTATTTGTGCTGCAAGAATGTGAAGACTCAAGTGCTCAGATAGTTTAAGAGCAACGTAGGGCAAGAATGCCTGAATTCAGAAAAGAAAAATATCTTACAGTGGTATCTGGGGGATATGTCTTCTGGAAAACTACATGAAGAACTTTTCTTAAGAAACAAAACCACAAAAAAAAAAAAAAAAAGGCTGAGCAGGAAAGTGTTTATCATCTTGATTTACTTTTTAATGGTTGGCTTTATAAAAGATTGGTAAATGTTTTACTGCAGCTCACTTAAGAAGGCATGTAGCGTGCCTATAAATAAATCCGTGTTGATTATCTAGTGGCATAAGCTTCTCTGTCTCCCATGTTACTGATGCAATGCTCTGAAGTGTATCTCATCAGATATGATTAGATATTTCCTGTTGTCATGTGTAAATTAGTCACTCACTCATGCAAATGTCACAGAACTTGTTTTGCTGCTTTCACATTTATTTTTGTACGTCCTGTAGCTGGATTGCCCAAGACATCCGTTGTTACTACCATTTTTTTACTCCTTGGGTTTTTTTGCCACCAGTGGCCTTCTTGTACAACAAACCTGAAAAGTCTTATTATCCAAAGAAGCTATACTTTCTGGATCTCTTTTGGTTAAATTTTTGTATGTAGGGTTGAAGAATGTATTTTTAACAATAAAACTTATTGTCATACTCCTCAAGATTTCTCACCTTTGCTTACAGCTGAGACGGTGCCTGTGTTCGTATGCTTTCCTAAAACTAAGTACTTTACAGTCAATTGCTAGAACTTAGGACCATATACATTATGGATTGGTAAATCTGTAACATTTATAACATGTGGCCAACTATCATTTTTTTGAGGGAAGATCTTTTTTGTAAAGCCAACATCAATTAAAAAAAAATATATATCCCCTGCAAAAGTATTAGGAAGGTGGTCATGGAAATTTGGCTGACATTGTGGCTGACAAATCAAGAGTCAAGTGAATCACCATGAAAACCAAGTAGGAATGTCCTCTATGTATGGGATTCTCATCTCCATCCATGGGAGCTATGCACAAAAAAATGGGAATAAAAATAACCTGACTAACTACAATGCTCTGAAATGTCAAACACTTTCCTTCCCAAAATTTGCAATCTCGCCTGGGTTATGCAGACTGCACTGCATGCTGCAGCCGCTCTGGAAAGCAGCCAGTTGCTGCAAAGATTTACAGCATACTTTAAATAGTTGAGAGGGAAAGACACATGTTCAAGGGGAAGGCAGTGGCGCAGAGGATTAGCAGTGGGAGAGGACTTCTGCCACTTCTAGGTCAGCGGTCTGAGTCAGGCCTTGCTCAGAGCCAGACACGGGTTGTTACTATCTCATGTCTGCTAGTCCATGTGAAATGAGTTAATGATCACAGGCCAGCCCTTGGCAGACAAACATCCCACTGCAAAGTCACTCTCCCTTCTGGAAGCCTTGTAAGAAAACAAAAGACTAACTGGGTATGGAAAATGAACTACCTTGTCTCCTCTAACCAAGGTCTTCCCAGGCTAAGGATGAAACCAGGTGGTGGGGAAGGGTGAGCAAGCAGCTGCTTCCCTGGCACGAGCAATTTTGAGGATAATCAGAGGACTTTACAGGAGCACTAAACCTGTGTCTTTGAAGCCCTTGTAAACCCATCTGAAAAACAGGTAGGTATGAGCAGCAGTCTGTTCAGTACTATACTCAGTATTTGAGACAGGTAGTTATGTTTGAATTCTTAAGAATATTTAGATTTGTTTTAAGAATTTGAAGGACCATTTTAGGCGTGAGTTCTCTTGAGACAAATATTCAAAAAATTCAGGTACTGGACAGAAGAGCACAAACATCCTGCTTGAGTTGGGGCGTACTGAGTTTATCGAAAGTGTGACAGAGGCTCATACACCAGTTCAGCTTTGCAGGGATTTCTGGAGGTCCTCCAGGCCACCCCCCTGCCCCGAGCAGGGCTAACCTCAGGTTGCTGAAGACCTATCAAGTTTTGGTTATCTCCAGGGATGGACATCTTGTTCCACCACTCAATGACTGTCTCACATGGATCCTTTGTAAATATGCTTATTTACAGCATCCGGGATCAGCTAGTTAGCAGTCCTGGAGCACAGAAGTGCCAGAAAAACTGCTTGACACAATCAGCATATAAATACAAGCGAGACCCTTTTCTACACATGCTGTCACTCAGGCTGTCGCCTGTACCTCTAGGACATTTCTCGGCGTATTGCAGATGCTTTGATGTAATTGGAACCAATACTCCAGGGCATTGAACGCAATTTTCAAGGTAATGCAGCTCAAATTTGACACACAGTGTTCTCTGGTTCTGTGAAATTTCCATTTTTTTTTTTCAGGAACTTTCCTGTTTTCAAGATATCTGTGTCTTTAAGTCTCCTCCGTAATCCTGTTTAATGCTGCCTATGGGAAACTCTTTTTTAGGATGAGTTCAGGTCTATACTGGAGAAGCCTTTGCTGGCATAAGAATGACAGAGTGTGGGATTTCTTGTGACATTTTTATACTGGAAAAGTCCTAGTGTATATATATATATATATACATTTATACCGGATAAATGGGTTTTCATCAGCATAGTGTATTTCACTTGCTAAACTGGCATAAGCCAGTCCAGGAAAAGCAGAGCTTCTTTTGAAGAAAATGATCTAAATTGAGAAATCTTTTTCCAGTGTGACGAGGGCACAAATAAACTGTCTTTGGCAACGTGATTAGTGAACTGACTTTTCCATCCAACAGGTGGAGTTTTACAATCACCGATGCTCAGATTCTCACACTATGCTGTTCATTCATTACAAATTAAATTAGTCCTAACCACATATTAGTACTGTTTAATATTGATAATGCCAGATGGATGTATCCATAGATGAATGAATTATTGGCCTTTTCCATCTTTATGCAGTATGGAGGTTGTTAAGACACCCGAAGTCACCAGTGCTGTTCCTATATTTAGTTATATTGCTGAGATATTCAAGAAATGGGATTTTTAAATTTAACTCTAACATTACCCACAAGATACACACCTTGTTTAAAAAAGAACTTTGCTGCAAAAATGTAAGAACACTTTGTTCGATCGCGTATTTGTAAGCTTTACATTCTTGCGTTATGTTGCCTGTTCTTCAGCTGATGTAAATGACCTTTCAGTCATTTCTGCACTCTCTGCATCTTTGGTAGAATTAGGAATACACATCAATGATTTTCTACCTTTTAGTTACATAAAAACACTTTGGTAACTTCCCCACTCTGATCCCATATTTTCAATAAGCCTATTTGTGTGTTTGCTTAACACTACTCTCTGCAGAGTTTTCATTGCAGCACAACAAACCTCTTACTACAACTGTAAAAACACCTAAAAACATATGCAACCGCAACAGCCAGGAGAGCGATCAAGAACCGAGCTGGGATGCATGGATGGATGGATAGATGGATGGATGGATGGATAGATGGATGGATGGATGGATGGATGGATGGATGGATGGATGGAGGAAGAGCTGTGGACTGGCAGCTGTTGCCCAGCCTTATCAGAAACTAGATCCACTCCTTTGGGGTTTAGTTCCAAGTTCTCATGTTTAAGTTATGCTCCTTTATTGTATGCTCTCCTTCTGAACTGATAAATCTCGCATCACTCTCTGCAAGTGGTGTAGCCAGGAGCACACCTGGAACGGCAGGACTTCAGTCAGTCCAGACAGATGGAAGGAGAAATTGAAGCCTGATCTCACATACGCTGGACAAGTGTGCAAGCTGGTTTGTTATTACGTACAAAATAGGTGTGGCGGTACCATTATCTGTAACCATCCTGATTATCGTTGATTTGAAAAGGTTGGGCCCTGATTATTCTTTCCAAGATGAGGTGCAAAGACCTGATCTCCGGGGTGGACTCTATGTTCCGGATCCCGCAGGCAGGGGGGAAACTTCCTGAAGCCTTGAGTCGGGTACTTGGACTCTAGGTGAGGATTTTAAGCACGTTCCTGTGCCTACCAGCTCCTTTGGTTCCCCATTTTTGGGGAGCAGGCCTTAAGGTATGCCTACCTTTCTCTATGCGCTGTGTAGGAAGTGTAGGTGACTAATTCTACGACCTAGATTCTGTTCGAGGAGGAGAGCTCTAAAATTAAAACATATGCATGCATTTATATCTCTTGTTTAGTCTAGTCCACATTTCTTTTTGAAATCTTGCTGGGCATTTCACTCATTACATAATCTTGGCATTTACTCAGGGAATTGCCTGGGAGAGTTATCTTCTGCTACATTTTGTACAAATACATTAAACTGGTGGGGAAAAAAGAAAACACACTGAGGTGGGCTTTGTGGAACACATCAGTCAGGTGAGAGAGAGCCTCTAGAGTTTCTCAATGCTATCTGTTGATTTAATCCTAAACATTTATTCAACCAGCTATTACAAAGTGGTAAAAAAGCTAAAGAAAAGAATTAATTGACTGGCATCATCCATTACTGACCACATCTTTCCCTTTTGCAACTGAGGCTCAGAAACTGCAGCTTTAGCAGGGTTTTTTCTTTGTGGGTGTTCCCTTAAACCAGGTATATTGAACTGGATAGAAGCCAAAGGTAGAAATGCCTGTAAATTATCACATGTTCCAGGGCTGTAATAATTTAGGAGTCTCTTTGACATTCAGAAGAAGAAAATACTGCTTGGCTACAAATTTCTATCTCATAGAAAAGAGGCCAAGAAAATACTGTAAACGCTGCAGGCATAAGAAAATTAGTATGTACATACCATGCTCTATGCACAAATGCTATAGTCTGGCATGTGGTTACAGGCAGTAAAAAGCAGCTAGAATTAGGTTTTCTTCACTAAATTATAACTGCATTTATTAATATTTATATAATCTCTCAACACTAAATATCAGGGTTATTTGGATGCTGGGTTCATCATTACTTACTCAGTGGAATAACACGATAACTGAAGGATGTCCAGCATTCTGAAATGGTGATCCATTATATTTTTCTTGCTGGGTTGTCCTGGTTTTGGCTGGGACAGAGTTAATTGTCCTCCTAGTAGCTGGCACAGCGCTGTGTTTTGGGTTCAGTATGAGAAGAACGTTGGTAACACCCTGATGGTTTCAGCTGTTGCTAAGTCGGGTTTAGACTCAGTCAAGGACTTTCCAGCTTCTCCTGCCCAGCCAGCAAGAAGGCTGGAGGGGCACAGGGAAGGTGGGAGGGGACACAGCCAGGACAGCTGCCCCAAACTGGCCAGAGGGCTATTCCATACCCTGGGACGTCATGCCCAGTATATAAACTGGGGGAGTTGGCTGGGGAGGAGCGCTGCTTGGGAACTAACTGGGCTTTGGTCAGCGAGTGGTGAGCAACGGCATTGTGCATCACTTGTTTTGTGCATTCCAGTCCTTTTATGATTATTATTGTCACTTTCTTGTTATTAGTGTCATTGTTAGATTCTTTCTTTCTGTTCTATTAAACTGTTCTTATCTCAACCCACAAGCTTTACCTTTTTTTTCCAATTCTCTCCCCCATCCCAGTGGGTGGGGGGGGAAGTGAGTGAGCGGCTGCGTGGGGCTGAGTTGCCGGCTGGGGTTAAACCACGACAGGGTAAATACGGATTTAGCAGTACTGGTGAAATCTAATCACCCATAGGGCAGCAGCTGTGGGAACAAAGGCTGGCTGTAGAACAAGAATTACCTTCAAATGTAGTTCAGAATCATCATATTTATATGTTGGATCTCAGTGAAACCAAGACAGAAGACAGGGGAAGCACGCATCCTACGACAGTCCAAAGGCAGGGGACATTCCAATGGCATTGATCAGCCCTTTTCTTGCCCTAGGCTTGCTTATGGGGACAGAAGGTTGCTGCCTCTTAGGCTCCGAGGTATCTCTTGGTGTACAAGGCACTTAAATGACCTACACCAGCTTTGTGCTCAGGCTGACCACAAAACCCACCTGATTTGCTGGTTGCTACAGGAAGATGCCACCTGCTCTTGTGGGAAAGACCTAGGCCATCCTTTCAGCCCCACAGTAGGTGTCACAAGCGCAGGCAGGATATATGGGGCAACCTAGCAAACCAGTGGAGTCTTGGCACATCTACACTGTGGGTAAACAGGCAACCAGGGCTACTGTGGATATGAGTTTTCTCCAGTATTTTCTGAAAGTCACTCTTCTACCGTTGAGAAAGATGGTGGAGGTCAGGACAAAGTGGACATAGGATCAGACATGAGTTTGTGTTCGCACTGTGCCGCGTAGGTATATCATGTGAATCCCCTGAGCACTGGTACATCTCCGTCTTTCACCCACGTAGCCGTACAAAAACATTGAACAGCTGTACAAAATCAATGGACATTCTTCCTTACAACATTATGAGCCAACCCTAAAAAAGATGTTCCGAAGAACACACATTACATGATTCGGCTGAGATTTCCATTTCTCTGGACGCATTTCTGGAAGTGAAGTGAAACTGCTGTGCGTTAAATGCCAGACTGCGACCTTGGGCTGCAGGGCTCAGCCCAGAGCGCTGAGTGCCAGACGCAGATGGGAGGACAATGGTCTCCAGAGAGAGCAGTGCCCTTCCTTTAGGGAATCTGCCCATCTCTGTACCAGCAGGAATGAGGAAAGTCATATCTTCTCTTATTCTTTAAACACTCAGGGCTAGCACAGATTTTACACATCATTTAAGCTAAGTGCTTTGTAGAAACCACACAAAATGCATCTCCTTTTCCCAAAGGCAAAGATTAAAAAAGAAGATTGATGGTGCTGAGTGTTTAATGGGTTGCAGCTTAAGAGATCTGATTTGGAGAGGACAGCCACTTGACAATGTTTAGGGAGCACGGTCTTCGAAGGAGTCTGTCTGGGGCAGCAAGGGCTGGCAGCTGCCTGGAGGTCCCCCGGGGCAGCAGGGCAGGGCCTGGCCCTGCTGGGGCATCGCTGGGGCAGGGACCGATGGCCCCAGGGGTCTTAGATGGGGTCCTTGGCCCGGGCCGGGTGGGGGGAGGGACAGGCAGGGACAGTATGGCCCCATTAGAGCCCTCAGATTTTCAGATGATATATCCAGAGTCACCAGATCTCCCTGAAAACCTTGGTGCCAAAACCTAAATGGCAATTGTAACATGCAAAGGAAGCTACTCTACCCACAGGCAACGGCTTGTCTAGGAGGGACTTTGGCTGTACCAACTCATTTTAGTACGTGATACATCTTGAGAGTCCGCACTCTTTTTGCTGTTTAAAGCCTGGAGAACAAGGAGGAGATATAAGTCAACATGCAGGACAATAAGCAGCCGTGGGAAGTAACTCCAAAAGGGGCTGGTTTTCTAGAAGCAAAACATGCAGCTTCAGCATCTGGGTTGGATGGTGATGAGGGGGTAAATGTTAGTATCAAAAAGATTAGGAGATTGAAACAGGGGAATCACAAGAATGGTCAGATCAGGAGATGGTAGATTTAAAAGAAACACTTTTTTCTAGAGAAAAAAAACCGTAGGTTCTTGTCAGAGCACAAATATGAGAGAAGTAAGAGAGAGACAGACATTAAGATGATCCCTAGGATGTGATTCATGCTAGGTGACGGAGCCCTGGAAAAAGGGTATTTACACTGTGTGGCACACCTGGAGTTCAAGAAGTTTGTGTGCTACCCAGACTGTAATGGAGACTTCCCCTCTATGTATTTTAGGGTCGTTGTCTTAGAAGAGCTTCTTGGGCAGTGCACTAATGTCCATGAGTTGCCCATAAAACAGTGGGGACAAAAATGAAGCTCTGAGGGGTGCCAAGAAAGATTGAAAGAATAGCTGGGGGGGGGGGGGGGAGAAGGAGACCCAGGTCTGGAAACAGCCTGGAAACCATGGGAAGACAGAACATCAAGAAGCAGAAAACCAACCAGAGTATAAAAGTCAACAAGTATGAGAGGAAGAAAGCATAAAGCACTTGAAAGCCATCCAGGAAAACATGTATTCAGACTCTTCACACTGTTTGCACAGTTGTTCTCTGAATAAATACCAGTTTCTGGCAACATAAATCCAGTTTACAACACTTACACAGATTTCACTACTGCCTCCTTTTATTTTCTTCCTGAGTTAGTCCCCATAATGTCCACAGAAATCAACAGAAGTATTCCCAGTTTTTGAAGATGTAGACAAGGCTGGGATCTGGCCCAGGAAGATACATTTCAAAATAGCTGATTGACACTAGATATGGAAGCCCCCTGAATAAGTAACAGACTCTTTCAGTGTGCCCGCTTGGTCTGTGTGCGTCCTAACCTGCTGCTCGCACAGCAGGCACTGTAAGAGCTGCTAGAGGAAAGACAGCGACGGTAGACGAGTAGGTTGAACGTGGGCAGTGACAGCAACAGGGCTCGGGCAGCACCTATTCAGCGAGCCCCTTAACTGCCAAAGGCACTCCACCGTGAGACAAGCTTATGTCTGCCCAGATTTCTTCTCCCTGAACACGGAGATATTTTAAAATTTGTTATGGTGTTCCCATGGAAACTTTCCCTATGTCACACACATTTTTCTTGCTACAGGTCACATCTTATTTCATCTTCAGTCATTATTATTACTAAGGTAGACAGCGGTTGCTTTATGACTGCCTTGCAGCTCTATAGCTTGCATACTCCTAAGGCCACCCTTTAAGATAAAGATTTAATCGTCCTCATTGTTAGGATTTAGTCTGTCATTTGCTTCCTGTATACAATATGGCAAGGGAAAGATCCTCATGGGCTTTGTTTGCCAAAGCAAGCAGGCTGTTTGAAGTAAAATGTTCTAAAATAGTATCTAGTGTGGTTTGCACAGGATACTCTCATTCCAATGTCTATAATGTTCTGAACCCCCATTACAACTAGTGAAGGATCATCAGCTGTAGCTTTAATAGTTGGGCCTGTTATAGGGCAGTATCCATAAGACAATTTGCTGTTTAGTGTTGTAAAAACCTGTATTTGGGGAAAAAATGGCCAGTTGTGGTTTTCTTCATTTTGGCTAGTAACATTCCAGCTGTAAACATTTTCAGACAGATGCTGTAGTGCTCCCATTATGATCTTCTTTGTTCCATATATTCCTTCCAGAAATTTTTACCTGTTGGAGCCAGGTCACTGTAGCCCAAGATAAAGCAATTTTGGGTCTTGTCCGAGTAAAGAAACACTTATATAAGGATGTACTTGTGTACGTATGTATGATTTTAAATAGCTGTGGTTCTGCAATTGCTTGGATAGAAAATTGGTTTTTAGAAAAATAGCCCTCAAAGAGGAAAAGTATATGATTGTGTTGATGAAAATCAGTTTAGATCTGGCCAAGTTACAGCTTGCTGAAAATACAACTTTGCACAAAAGCCGTCTTTTTTTAGAATGAGCACTAAAATTGAAAAACCACTGCACATGAGTGCACAGCTAATACAATCGCATATTTTCTCCAATAAGAGCTGTTTCTCAAACAACTCACTGTAACACGCAGTTTTTTGCTGCAGCTTCTTCCAGTTCTTTCTAATAAATAGCGTTCCGTGTTTCCATACGCCATATGTACAACATGTAATAAGACAGAGGAAAACATTATACATTTATATTTAAGATACAGAAACAGCGTGTCAGCATGTAGCTGCGCGGTCCTAAAGAGCTAATGGATCAGACGGAGATTTGGTCAGGACTGATGCCCCATGTCCTCCTGTTTCTACAGGAGGATTTATCCTGGCTCCTTTATAACTTTAAGAGGATGGAAAACTCTACCTGCCCCTATTGGCAATGCACTATTGTCAAGTGTCTGCCTGGTTACAATTCCTTATCGCCCACAACAGAGCGTGAGAAACCTGCAGGCAAGCAGTAAGAAGTTAGGCAGCGACTCCAGCGATGCTGCTTTCCCATCGGTGGGCTGGAAAGCGGGAAACGAAATAGCAGATTGTCTTCTTGTTCTTTCACTATACTGCAACAAGAGAGGTCCTGACATACCTCCCTTCTACATGTGCTTTTAAAATATTTTTGGTCAGGTACCCTTGTCTTGCTACAATATGCAGTGCCAGTATTTTCAGTCTCCTTTCAGTGCAGAGAGACATTGCTGCAGCTTTCTAATATTTCTCATTCTTTTCTCAGCTTATATAAGGCACAGTCTCTCCGAGGCTGATGGACCTGCATAGTACAGAGTATGCAGGCAAAGCTGCACCACTGATTTGACTAATAGCTGCCTTCTCTTCTTATTTGCATCTTTTTTCCTCTGGCGTCTTAACATGGCTTTGTTTTTCAGTGCCTAGCTGCTCGTGAGTGTGATACAGCTTTTGCTACGATTTGTTCTTTTCACTATGAGATGTTTGTCTCTTTTTTTGGGTTGATAGAAAACGGCAGGGAAGCCGGGCACTGCAGGCAACTTTTTAATATCCAGCCTTGAGAGGGCATCCATATTGACAGTGCCCTCTTAATTCTAGGTGGCTTTATTGTCAGTTGTATGATTCTAGTGTTCCCTGATTGTATTTTTGAAGCAATACAGAAGTCATCACAGTGGAAGAAAAAACAACATTATTGAGAGAACTCTACTCTGTTGGAATTCGTGCTTTATCGAAATTAGCAGAATAATAAGATCAGAATGAGAAACAGTCAGCATTTTGTGGATCTCCTCCTCTGCAATAATGTCAGCATCTTCAGTCAACTAGCTGACTTAGTGAAAGAGCATTTTCATTAACAGAAGGGAAGGACGACTTATCCCATACTCTTTTTGCAATTGTAATAAAATAAAAAATACATTTTAAAAAATGTAGTTCAGATAAAAAGCAGGCAACCACACATAACTGATTCTGTAGTTTTTAATCTCCTAAACCAGTGACCGGACAAAACACACCACCTTTGCTTAGATCTAAGTCTCCTTCTGACTGCAGTGGAAGTAAGATTATGTCTTTTAAATTATTTTTATATCTCCTGAATTGTTTTAGAGAAACATCCAAACATACTATCTCCAATTTCCTCAGGTTATAGTGTTCACAAAACATGAAACTATGTCCTGTGTTAGGATGCACAACCCATCATGCAAGGTAAGACGAAAGCATATAATTACAAATTATTCTGCCCCATAAATATAGCTTCACCATTGTACTACCTTTAAATACTTATCTTTATTGGGACATAGACAAGCTCAGACACAGATCGAACAAGATAGCTACAGTTACTCCAGTTGCCACAGATCCCACAGTATTATAAGAGGGATTCATCAAAACACAAATGTTATCTCAAGCCTCCTGCTGTACTGCTGTACTTGTAATTTAATCTGAGGTCTCTCTTAAACTTACAGTTTTGCAGCTATAGAGTGAGTCAACCTACAACAGACCATGGGCGAGAATAGTGTCCAGGCAAAGAAAAGATTCAGAAATAAACTGGGATGATTGCAAGAACAATTTAACTTAATGAAAACAAAAAGGTTCCTGAGCCATTTAACTTCCATTAACTCTAATTAATCAGAATGAATTTTTCCTCATTCTCTAATGCGTTTAAAAGTCAGGTTTGCCTTTAAAACGTATTTTAAATGCCACTCCATAAAAGATAAGCGAAATCTTAGATGCCCAAAAGTCTGCCAGCTCTCTGGATGCGCTCCAGACCCACTGTGGCTCTGTCTGTCGATACATACCGTACGTCGGGTTTGGACTGTAACATCCTCCACTAAATTTCGCAGAACCAATTTGTACAAACTTGCACAGCCCCGGGCCCTTATCATCTATGCATGGCCACCAAAGCTAATTTTAACTTGCAGAGTTCCTTGAATACGCTGCAAACCTCTAGTTGCCATGGAAACCCCGGCACATGGGCGCGCGCGCGCGTGCGCGCGTGTAAAACTTCCATAGGGAAAACCACACAGGGAAACAGTGCCTGTTTGCAGGTTAAGGGCTCGTTAGAGTTTGCAAATATCACAGATCTCCAAACCGTCAGTATTTATGTATTTCTGAAAACGACGTGGTTTCACCCACAACAGAATGCGGGAAATGGTACCGGGTAAATGTCCCACAAAACGGGAGGAAGAGCATGCCTTGCTATTCCCAGCCCGGACAACACAATAACCACTTTGCAAAATTTTCATTAAAAAATGATCAGCCCTTGTATAAGAGTTATCTTGTCCACCTTTATCGTGCTAAGGGTAAGGATTAAAAAGAATAATGATGTTTTTACTTGGCCTTATAAAAAGTGACTTCTCCCAGGCAAAGAGGCAGCTGGAATTTTGAAATAGTGTCTCAATAATAAAGTCTTCAATAAACTTTATAATACCACTCTGAACAAAAATCACCAGCTGAAATAAACAATGCACATAGAAGCACATCAAAGCATTAGTCAGCGGCCATAAATGCATGCTATTTTTGGTGGGTTTTTTAGCAAGGGCAGGCTAGCGATAAGCGAGCCACAGGAAAGGGGAAGAGAGAAGGAATATGAGCCAACTGAAATGCTCTTGCAGATGTAGATTATTACGGGGCATCTTTAGTACCCACTTCTGGTACATCTTTATTCTTCCTGCATTGATCGTATCAGATGCTGGGGTCTGGGGTTCTTTACCTTCCCTTTACACTGGAAAATATAAAAAATATATTCTAAATCATTACAAGCAGAAAAAATCAGTTAACCGATGCAAAGGTCACAAAGGACGTCCTATATGCTTCCACTCCACTGGTTATAGCTAATGTTGTTTAAATTGTTTCGCCTCTTACCACCCCTCTGGACCTTGCCGCTGTTGTAGCGGGTTAAATCTAGATTAGAATTGAGGCACGCCTGACTTCTGTTCCTGGTACTGACACTTTCTGACCGTTTCGGATGGTTCATTTAACCCCTCTCTCTTTGGTTTCCGCATTTGTATCATGGGAGGTCACATTATCTATTTCCAATGGGCACTTTTTGTTTAAATCAATTACATAGCATTGCAAACAGGTAAAACAATGTCTATGCTAAGCACGATTGTTATGCATAAAAATATTATGGCTAGATTGAAAAATGAAGAAAAAGAATGGTATCAAATGAAGAAGCCACGTAGAATCTATAGTTTGCATGGGCCTGATCCCAGCTTGCATTACTTTGTAAGCTAACGTATGAATTTTAATCAGAAAGGTTATAAATTTTTAATACAAAATAATGAAAGAAATATCTGTGGTGCAGAGCTCGCTAAGATCCATTACAAAATAACACAAGAGAGAATCTTCTATCAATTTCAGTAAATTACCTCTTCCTGATAAAATACTTATTTATTGATTTCTTGCCTATTAAACTCCCCAGGGTCTTTCCAGAAGGGATGCTTACCAGCTTTTAACTAATAGCATTACAACATCAATTCCACCTTCCCTATCAGTAATAAAATGTAACAAAACAAATCATCTGCAAGGGAACATCTGCTATGGAATATGAAACTTCTCTGTTCCCTTTATGTTAATGGGCAAAGGTCTTGAAAAATGGAAAACTAACGCAAAGTTTTCAGCAATTTTCATCTACTTCCCACTTGATTTAAAAATGGGCTCACTGTTCTGAAAGCGTTTGGTTTCCTTCATATAGGATGTGTTTATACAGCTGTTTTTCAGTCCATCAGCGGGTGATGACATCAAATACAACAAACCCAGAACATACCATCAATAGCATCATCAGCCTCTTTCTTACAATTAAAACTATGGCAATTCCACTCTGTACCCCAAAAAGAGATGTAAGGAGAGCATTTTGAGATGCTGAGCATAATGCGTGCTCATTTAGAAGTTAGATGTGATTAAAAGTCCTTATTCAGGTCAGGTGCCCTCTTTACCATAATGCTGCCAATTCAATCATCCAGCTGAAAAGACACAATGTATAATAAATCTATAAACTTCATAAAGATCTTTTTTTTAAAAAAGGGTGACTAACATGTGCAGGCCTGAATCCTGACTTGGTAAGGGTTACATTTGATTTCTTCAATGTGTGATTAACCATCCAGTGGGAGAGGGTGACTCAGTAAGTCCTTTGACAATCCAAGAGTTTAGAAAAGCAACGGTGTCGAGCACGATCCCAACAGATTCCACTTAAGACCCTGAAGGGATTTTACAAGCAATAACAAAACACAACAGTATAAGAATGTGTCAGGGATTTGTCAGTGTATTTTATTTTGGTTTTACAGATGGAAAAAATCAGGGAAACTATCGTACCAAAGATCAGACAATGCATCAATAACAAAACAAATACAGAAGCCCAGAGTCCCGACAACTTGAGTTAAGAGAACAGTAATTTGCAAACTCATAGCATGGCCATGTGAGTTGTGAGGGAGTTGACTTGTTGAATAATGCTATGAAGATGCAAATTCCTACTTTCTTAAAACAAGGTGTTAGGACTCCTGCCTTCTGCCCTGAAGACGCTAACTTCCTGAATAGTTTGAAAGATAGTTACAGTAAAAAAAAATACACCAAAGAACATACCAGGAGATATCTTAGTAGCTCATGGACATGAATCTATTTTTAAGGGGTGGGAATATCGTTCTTGTCCTTTCTCATGTGCCTGTGCCTCAGACAGGTTCTGGAGTCAGGTTGCAAAAGGAAGGTGACAGGTGAGGAAGGGGAGAGATCTTCTCCCATAAATGTTTGTTTGATCCAGGAGGATGAGCTTGAAAGAGGAAGTGCATACAGTATTCCCTCTATGAAGGCTATTTTTTTAACTTTCCTGGTCTTTTTCTTAATGGTTTCTCAGGTTTTTTTCTGTTGGTCTTGGGATTTATTTTGGTGAAATCACTTTGGTGGCGGCGGGGATGGAGAGAAGGAAGATGTCAATGGAAATCCTGCTGTTGTGCTGTATCGACTGTAGCTGCTGTATTGGACACGTTTTTTTCTGAACTGAGGCCAAAGTGAATCCATTTGGAGGGTATGATCTTTATCTTTTGACAAGCAGCCACACTGCTGCCAATACCAACTTGAATGTTAGCATATGGTTTTGTCCTTAATGGCTGTAGCTATACGCTCAACTACTTAAATTCAGGTATTTTTTCACTGTATGCGTAGACTCTTTTGAACCCCCAAACATCTGAGCAGTTCTCTGGTTCAGAAACAGTCACGTGCCAGATAGTACTTAATAACGGCAACCACAGGATACGTGTCACAGGGCATCTAAACAACCTCAGCATTGCGGCTTGCGGCGCTTGTGAAGCTCGTCCCAAGCAAAGGTGGGGAAGTGGGGGTGACTGCGCCAGGGCAAGCCAGGTACGAAGGAGGGTCGGGCTGCACAGTCAGACGGTGCCAGAGGAGGGGAGCAGCCTCTCACACGCACGCCAGATGCAGCAGCTGCCACACGACCCTTCACTTCAGCGCTTGTAGAGAAAAATCCCTCTTCCCACTTTTGCCACAGGAGCTCTTGCATGTGCTTTGCATCCCGGTGACGAGGAGCCACCTCACCAGGCTTTACATCCAGTCTAGACTGGAGATGTTTTTCTCTGCCTTCCTTTCCGCTGAGTGATTGGTCACTCTAACATCCTCATCCTCTCTCATTCCTCTTTTGTCCCTTCCTCCATGGTTCGTTCTTTCTATCCTCCTTCTCCATGCAAAAATAAAGAGCTTTCTTATTTTCACATTATTAAATCCTCTACCCCCAGCTCAAGCCTCTATAACACATTAAAATTTCCATTCCCCAAAGAGGACAAAAAAAACCCCAAGCACCAGCATGACTTTTTATTCGCAGCCAGATCCCTCCATCTGTATGTTGTATGAGGTTTTTTCATCTTTTCTCCATCATGCCTGTTTAAGGCTTAAGGTCCCTGAGGCAGGAGTTGCTCATGGGTGTCCCAAGCCTAACTGGGAGGATCGGCACTGCTCTAAAACTCTATTAGAAGCACATTTGTAACAGTGATACCTAAAGATTGTAACTGAGTAAATTTGTTAGTGATTTGCAAATATTTGCAAATATAATACTGAAAAAAACAAGGCAAGAGTGGCAAAGCTTAAAAGCTTATAACTAGTCACTGAATTAGACTGAATTACAATACACAAGGAAAAAAAAAAAGATTCATTAAAATCTTGGCCAAATTTTACAACAAAAAATCTGGCATAAATTTCAGTACTGAGCTACTCAGTTAAAACACATACTGATCTTTCTCATTAAAAAGTTTGGTAATCTTGTAATAAAAGCTACCTCAAGCAAAAGTCAGCCTAGCAGAAGCCTATCTCTGAGGAGCAAAACCACTCCCATCACGTATAGTAAAGGCTGAGGAAGCCTAATTGTGACTTCCCACAGTGAATAAACTCTATGAACTGAGACACGGTGAGCTTAGGAGACAGTGGATTGGATGGATAAAGCAAACATTTTGATTGTTATCATGTGTACACTGCTTGCCTAGACACCAGGGCAGCCCCTTTTTAGCAACTCGTAACTCCTATAGCCTGTGTACCTGTTAAGCAGAGAGGAGAAACTGCGGGATGCTAAGCATAGTTTACTGCAGAAACTATTCTAGACATTCACGGGTGTTTCTCATACATCAAAAGCAAGTAAATGACAGACATACAGAAGATCAGTGAATTATGTCCTCAGAAACTACGTGGGTTTAGATTAGCTTTAACCACAAGCATTTGTTTACATGGCATTGTCTTATCCTTCAAACCACATTCTCAGCAGCTCTGATGGTCACGCAGCCTCACTTGATAATAGATGCTTGAAGAGGAGCAAGTCTTAATCCAGATTTTAACTTCACGTATTTTTCTCTACCCCTTCTACATAGCCTGACTGACTGCATGGCCTCACTCCCTTGTCCTTGTGAGTCTCCCCTTCCTTCTATCACAGATTTTGTCCTTCCTCCAGCCTCAGTATTGGACTCGGCCTGAGAGTGCCATGGGAACAACTGGGTCTGGGCAGGAGCCGGCAGTCCCACCCAGCCGGCACTTCCAGCTCTGGGGCACGAGGACTGTGCCACATCGGCTTCTGTTGGCAAAAAGGCAAGAGTCCACGGGCTAGAGAAATTCAACTGTGTGTGAGTAAATACAAAGAGCAGCCTCCCACATGGCAGACACCGGGAATGGCATTCGGTATTTTTGGTTCTCGTCGTTTCCATTTTCATTTATGCTGACTGTTCACTATAAAGCTTTCCAGCCACTTCCTTTGCATTTTCAACTCCACCTCAGTTCAGCTGTCCTCAGCATGTGTTCCTCCCTTTTTGCCTTCCTTTCCCTGGCCTATTCCCCCATCTTTTTTCCTCTATACTTATCTTTCTGTCTATTAATTATCTTTAAAAAAAATCAGCCCCAGGTACTAAAGCATCCTTCCTTTTACTTCACGGAGAAGGAACAGAAAGTCATGGAAATAGCAGGACATTTTCACACAGGCCCTCTGCTTGTAGGGTTTATCCTTTCCTCAAATCCTTTCTCTCTCTTGACTATTTTGTTTGTAACAATTTCAGAAAATGTGAGTTGCATTACGGCCTCTTTTTCCCAGGGTGGTTTGCCTGATGATGGTATTTTGTGATGAAAGGCCACCCAGGGTGGTCTGTAATTCACTACAAGATGGTCTTCCAGTTGCAGCTTTTCAACGATGCCATCCTTAGAATATAAGGATTATATTAGATATAACTAAATGCAACCTCCTCTCATAGACACCACTCCAGCTAAGAGGTGATGAAGGTGTGAATAAAATCCAGCTTATTGCCCACCAGAGTGGGATAGAAACTTTTAGCCACCTGATGATCACAGAAAGTATTACTCGTGAGTATATGTTATGTGATAAGGGGATAGTCTGGTATGTGTTGTTGCTGTTTGTAACATCTGATCAAGTCATTCAGAGGATGCAAGTAGATGTCGGAAGGGACCAAGAAAATGTGGATGTTGACACTGGACAGCTGTACATTGTGTGTTAATTGGTGAATGTAGAGTTTCCCACAGCTTTCATTAGAAGTGCTCCTCCAAACTATTTTGTTGCTTTCCTTCTTATTTCAGCTTCTATGAAGCTCAGGGAGAAAAGATTACCATCAATACCAACAAATGAAATAAAACAATAAGAATGGGCAAGAGCTTTTCTTACATGAACAGATGATCATCAAAGACTTTAGTGAAAGGAAATCTAATACAAGGACTCCGAATTTGTCCGCTTGCTCCAAGGGTGAGCTCAGTTTTGCAACACAGCCCCTTTTTCTCTTCCATCTCCTGCACGCTGCCTCATACGCAGCGCAACAGCCGTACTCCTGTTGGGTTTCAAGTTGCTCAACGGGTGCAGATTTGCATAAAAGCAAGGAAAAAAAAAGCACAACGACCGTGGCGTGCAGAACATACAGCATAGCTAGAGATGGGTATTTTGAGGGAAATCATAGTGAAAAAGGCAGCTGCTCTGCGGTGCAGGTGGCAAAGCCCAAGTCAGAGTTCCGGTTGCCTTTGTGGCAGCTGCCACACGATACCCTGCAGCTTTGCCTTCTACTCCAGCTTCTCAGATTATCACTGACGCCTTTGAAGACGTGCTTGTGTAGCCCGGCTGATAACTGTCTTTAGTATTATGGAAAAAAGCAATTATTTGTTTACAAGATAAGGCATGTTTCGTAAGTCTGCATTCAGTAAATTATGAAGTACTGTAGTCTGTTTTGTCATACTCTGGTTTTGTGGTTAGAAAGTAAGTTTTGGTAGCTAAAGAAGAAGTGTTACAAAACAGCCCTGTTAAGCAATCATGTATTCAGACGACTGTACAGAGAGAGCCTAATTCCTCTTTAGGTTTAGTTAAGTACACAATGGTGAAAGAATACCATTAGCGTAAGTTTTCATCTTTTTCTTACTCTAGTAATGTCATAACTTCAGCCCACAGGAAAAAATGGGTCACTATTTCTATCATGTCCAGAAAACATGGCAAATAAGTGGTTTATACAGTGCTCGCTGGTTGTTTTATGAAACAACTTCGCGCTCAGATCTGGTACAGAGCCAGAAATACCAGCTTGTACTAACTGCTTGTCTGACAGAGCACACAGCCCTAACCCTCTGGCTTGGGATACTCTTAACACGCCGGTAATCCCCGTACACACAGGACCAGTGCAGTTATCGCCCGTCGCTGCTTTTGCGCATGCAGCTTTTGGTGTGAAGGTCATTTTAGGGATGAGGGAGGTAAATGGTGCACCTCCAGGTGCTAGTTCCCAGGTTGTCCAGATCAAGGACCTCATTTAGGAATGTCATTACTCCCTTCCAGCTCTTACAGCTGAGTTTCCTCATGAAAAATGAGGGTTTTTTCCATGGGAAAATAAGGATTGGGTGAGATGAGGGAAGGCGTGGTGAATGATGAAGTCTTATTCTGATACGGAGGTGACCCATGAGCAGTCAGGGAGTGCGGCTGGAGTTACAAGCCTGGAAATGTTCCCAGGTCCCCCAGGATATACATACCCCTGGCCTGTTTTGGGGATTTCAGTTTATCCCAGGGCTGGGGCCAGACTGGACTGATTCTCTTCTCAGTCAGTGCTGTAACACTCCTTTGGATGAAATCCTGGCTTTACTGAAACTTGTTGAACACCTCCAGTCCTCAGCAGGCCTCGAGTTTCAGCTTTTATTTCATGATTTTTCCCCCCCTAAATAGATGTACGTGTGTATGAAAGAAAGAAATCAGAGATGTTGCTGTTCTGTGTCCATTGATTCACTGAACACATTTCACAGATTTGCTTCCCTCTACTCAAACCAAGAACTGAGGCCAAATATTCCTTTTTATTTAAACTGAGTACTGTGATTATCAAAGAAGAATCACAATGTGGGTTTTTTTCATAATACACTGGTATTAAATTTTTTAAAAATATATTGGACAACCAGAACTTTTTATTTAGAGTTACTTACTGTTAGCAGTTTCTGAATGGCAATATTTATGTCTCAGCTGGGGAGGAAAACCGTCACAGTAGCAAACAGAGATTAAGATATGAATACTACACTTGCTATGACAACTGTACTAGCAATCTTTTGCTATGAGTGGATATATAACTGTGTTTGGAGAAGGACCTCACCATCTGTACGTTGTATATATTCACTAATTACAAATGTCTAGTACCAGACTCCTAAGTATCCATCTGAGTTTTCAACACCCTTTTTTTCCTACCTCTCCCAGTATCCTTTTTACTTTACCTGAATATGAAGGTGAATATATTACTGTTTTCACAGGTGTCAACAGTAAACAATACTTGTTATTTCTCATTCTTTATGTTTACATTAAAGATATTGTCAGCTGTCTTAGCAACAAAATCTAAGCTCAGCGTGTAACCTAAGGGAATAACCATAACTTTGAAAGACAAAGAATAAACTTAGCATGTGAGGAATTTGCAAATTAACATCCCTCGCTCATATTGTTGATTAGAGACTATGTATGAATCACCAGATGTAGAATTCAAGAGAATAGATTATATTATTTGTCTAAGATCATATGCAATAAATGCACTACTATTTAAAATAATACTTATTTTCTAACTGGTACTTCTGTGTTTAATTAGAACAAGAACATATAGTAATCCCACTTCAAAAAACTTGATGGTGCTGAAGGCAACAGCTTATATCTGATAGTTTTACTTTTTGCTGGGTGAATACAATTATGGTAGTGTAAACTCCTGTGTGTAATCCTTACTCCCAGACGTTGCCCTTTTAATTAACCAGATGAAGTCGCACTTAGTTCAGAAATTCTAAAAAGCCCTGGTTGATAACTCTATTTTTTGAAATATAAACACAAGTCTTTCATGAAAAATATTTTTTTTTTCTGTGATTAGATAAATATTGAATTAATTTAAAATCCTTAAATCGTAAATTATAAAAAACACATTAAGAAATATTTCACATTTTAATAGTCCTGATTCTAACTTCTGATTTCCTCCCACTCATTTTAAATCTTATAAAATATTGAAAATTTTAAAAAGTTAAATCCTTCATTTACATAGTAAGGAAATAGGGTATCGATATTGTAGATTCTGTATGCTGTATTCCTCTGAAGGCAACATGTATTTGCAGTGCTTGTTTTGCTATGCACACATGTATATAGCACTCTAATGCCAGGAAATATCAACATGATAATAGCTGCAAGTATGTAATAAAATTTAGAATGTAGAATATGTCTGCATATTACTAAAAAAACTAACACAAAATCTGATACATCCACCAGTTGTAAGATATTAAACAATATGTTGGTAGCTACACTTACTCTGCAGGCTATCGGAAGATCGCATTTAATGCCTTTGCTAGCTCAAGTAGAGCTTGATATCTGTTCCATCCAGTTTGCCTTTCAGGCACTTCTAGAGATACTTACAGTCTCTGCACATATATATTGCTTTCTGTCTGAAAACGAAACCATTATCACAGAGAGTTTTCAAAACTGCTGAAGTCTGAGGCATCTGAGCAGCCTGCAGTACTTTGAGGAAAAGTCATACTATACCTGTTCTGCATTTTTGTTTTTGTAAGAGTTGTGAACAGTTCAAGAGTGCTTTTGTGAACACTGAGATACACAAAAGGTACACATCTGTAATACTCAAAACACAGAAGTATACAGAAGGTAGACTAAGGACCATATGCTGTTTTCCCTTTGTCTATATGGTATAGAATTTTATTTAGGATTTTTGTTAGCAGCGCTGCAGTTAAATTTTAAAGTCTTTAAATCAATGTGACAAAATAGCACAGACTTACCCTGTGTTGTAAATGCCCCCCCGGGCCTCCTATTCTGTTAGTTTACTGGAGGTATAAAGGAGCTGAACTTTTAAATTCACAATGTAAAAAGAAGGTCTTCAGAGTATGTCAGATATCCTGACTTTTACAGTTTTCTGAAAACCACCCGTCAAAAACCTTAGGATGACCTATTGGTATTGCTGTTATGTTGTGTTCTTTCTACATTACCATAACCATAGTTCTGCTATAAAAACTAATTTTTTGCATTAAGTACAATAATTTTTTTAAAGGCATGATGGACACAAATGAAGGTTTTTTAGATCCAAGTCTCCTTTTTGCACAGTGTAATATTCATACGTACAGGATCTGTCCTAAAGGTTGCCAACCAGTCTGCTCTTGCTGGATCCTCTTTTAATCTTGTGATTCAGTTACACTCTAAAACTTCCTTTATCATGCTGATATTTTATGTACACAACTCATGGCACCGAAGTTTTTCTCCTTTCCTTTACGGTGGACTACCACATTATGCTGTTGATATACTGTAGCAGTCATCCATCAGAGCTGTGTTAGAATTGAGGTTTGGTTGACACTCCAGATCCCATATAACATCTTTCAGAAATGTTAAGGAAATTCTGTGACTCTTCAGGGAAAAATCACGCCAGCCACTGCCATCCGTTACTCATTTTTGACAAACAGCCCTTTGTCTGTCAGCTCATTGCATGTCCTGAGAATTCACTACAAAGAAGGAGCCACTGTCGACTGAGGACTTGGACTTTGGAGTCTATGCAAAGTGTAAAGGGACATACTTGCTTTCATACTGAGAGGGATCCTTCCGCAAATTACATGGTAAAAACTGAAAAATGGCTGGTTTATTGGAAGCAACTTGGAGTGATTTTCCACTATTACAAATCTCCCTCAGTGTGAAGCTGGCATTTATAATCTTGATGTGGGCACTCATATCAGACTGCTACGGGTTTTGAAAGTTCTGTTTTCATTTTTGCTTATATTCCATAATAAGCTTTGGGCAGATGATTCCCCCATGCCTAATCCATTCATCTCACTCAAAGAAAGGGCAGGATTACCTGCTGGAGCCAAAAAGGATAGGCAGCACCAAGATGTTGGAAAACAAGTGATTACGGAGCTGATGATCCCGCTAGCGTTGCAATGAACTTAGCATTACCGGTTTTTACCTAAGCCAAGAGGTTGAGATTGTTTTCTGTAAACTGAGATGAGAAAATTCGCAGCCTACACTTATGTTCCAAAAACGCTGATTTTTTTCCAAGTTTGCTTTTTAAGTATATAATTACTAAGTTCATCCATAATAACCAGAGACTGGTTAATTCGAATATAAATGATGCACTGAGACAGTGCATCTTGGAGCTAGGTTTATTGAAATTTCTGCCCCAGTTGTTACAGAATTTGTAGCTGACATGTTTAGCCTGTCTTTTGCAGCGGCAAATTACCATTTTTCTTGGCAGTGTACTGAAATAAAACTACTACACAGAGAAGCCTGTCTTCTCATTTAAGTAATTATTGACCTACTTTTATTTTTTTAGTGAACCTGATGGCCAAAACTGCACACTGTCAGTAACACAGGGTTATCTTTCTGCATAAAATGACTGACTGTGTTTTAATCAAGCAGAAATGAAAAGAGTTCAGAGGTAAGTGACAAAAATAATTAGACTCAAGGAAAGACTTCCATATTAATAAGAACTGAAAAGCTTAACTTTGAAAGGAAATTAATAAGAAGAGACATCAAGTAGACTGTTAATGATAGGAGATTTGCAAGCTGCGGGGATTCTCCCATCTTCCTTCGTCTCAAGCATCTTTGTGGGAACCCAGAAACAAACAAAAAAAAAATGTTCAGTCACTTGCCTAACTCTGCTGTGTCAGTCCAAAATTGGCCTAAGCCCCCCTTAACTTAAAATGCATACACATGCTGCACATTTTACCCCACAAAATCTGGCAGCACTTTGTTACCCCCTTCTAAACATTTCCCATGTTTCAAACATTCATCATGAAGGTTAGTCAGGGAGAACGAACAAGGCCCCTCGGAAGCGTTGGGCAGAGCTACAACAAACCTGCCTGACAAGTGCTGACCGAAGCCTTCGTAAAGGCGGCCCTCACTTCCTTCTCCTTCAGCTGGACTTCCAGATGATGCCATTGAGAAAACAGGAGCAGAGAAAGGGAGAAGCGGGCCCCAGCTTGCCCAGTTTGGAAAGAGCTCAAGGATTCTTCTTCCTGACCTATGAGCATGGCCACTGCTCCCTCTGCCCGGAAAAATCATCTACTGCCTCTCCCCGAGTGCTGCAGAGAAGTACCACGTGGCTAGTAGATACATGACATAATAAGTAGAATAAGGACATATTCCATGTGAAAAGCTGAGGCAATAACACACCAGAACACTGTTTCAATGTACTATAAAAGTCAGAAAATGAGCTTTGTTTCACCAAGAGAAAAGACCTTTCTAGCCTGTGCTGTTCCTTTTAGAACTACCTGAACGTGCATCTTCCTGTTCAGTCATTTCGTTGGTGTAAAGAAAGTACAGGAATCTTTTTATGTATTAGCATTTTACTTATCTCTCTAAAACACTATGTGCTGCGCAAAAGACTGTTTAAGAAAATGAAACATGATAAAGCAGGAGTGCAAAGATAGATGTATGACGGAGGTGAGCATAACTCCTCATCCCTATACTGTCAGCATTTACAGCTTTTCCATAGTCTCCATACCTCCTCTGTCTCTGTCAGGGTACCATGCCACACTGCACTGTGCATATATGTGTATGCATGAATAGGTCGTGGTTTAGCCCCAGCCGGCAACTCAGCCCCACGCAGCCGCTCACTCACTTCCCCCCCACCCAGTGGGATGGGGGAGAGAATCGGAAAAAAAGTAAAGCTCGTGGGCTGAGATAAGAACAGTTGAATAGAACAGAATGGAAGAAACTAACGACGACACTAATAACAAGAAAGGGACAATAATAATAAAAGGACTGGAACACACAAAACAAGCGATGCACAATGCAATTGCTCACCGCTTGCTGACCAATGCCTGAGCAGTGCTCCTCCCCTGGCCAACTCCCCCAGTTTACATACTGGGCACGACGTCCCAGGGTATGGAATACCCCTCTGGCCAGTTTGGGGCAGCTGTCCCAGCTGTGTCCCCTCCCACCTTCCTGGTGCCCCTCCAGCCTTCTTGCTGGCTGGGCAGGAGAAGCTGAACAGTCCTTGATTTATTCTCAACATGACTTAGCAACAACTGAAAACATCAAGGTGTTATCAACATTATTCTCATACTAAACCCAAAGCACAGCGCTGTGCCAGCTGCTGGGAAGACAACTCTACCCTGGCCAAAACCTGGACTGTGTGGATGTGCAGGAAGCAGCAAATACGAGCAGAACAGTTGTGCTGATAGTAATGGCAGGTTTGTGTGGGTGAAGGTAGATGTACTGTGTCCTATAAACCTAGGACAACAGGAAACAATGGTTCATTAAAGCCGTAAGTAAGAAACAGACAACTCATCTATTAAGTCATGAT
Source organism: Sagittarius serpentarius (assembly GCA_034782735.1). Lineage (NCBI taxonomy): Eukaryota > Metazoa > Chordata > Aves > Accipitriformes > Sagittariidae > Sagittarius > Sagittarius serpentarius. Next base: position 4,341,776 of record JAVKLA010000014.1, read on the forward strand.
TGATTCATGTGCCAAAGCCCCATATCAAAATTCAGAGTAATTATAGCTGAGTCACGCAGGCAAGGAGACAAACTCAGAGCTGGCATAGGTATTGCCAAGATGTGATACAGCAGCAATCACCTGGGGCGGGGAGAGGGGAGGTGCTGCTTCAAAATCTTGGGCAGGGTCCAGGGCCACATGGTGAGATCAAAGTACCTTGTTGATTTTAAACGAAAACATTCTTTGTTCTTTCTGGAAATGAAGAAAACCTTAAAAATATAGCAGGCTACCTGTTGCTTTGAGTGCAGCCTGAAATATTAGCTTCATTAGGAGTAAACTGTCCTGCTGTGCCTTTCTCTGAAACGTGTTGCCAGCTAAAGGAGGACCGTGTTCTGCGGGGGCGAGGAGGAGCAGAAGCGAGGAGAAGGCCAGACAGTGCAGTTGTATGCAAAGCTTGGCCTTTCTTTGGCTCCGGAGGGGCCCTGTCCATCCTGGGTGTGATCGTCTTTGTGAAAAAAAACCTATCCGCTCACATTTTCTTGCTCCCCTTCGCACAGTGATTTCGTGAAACTGTGAAAAGATGATTTACGCATGCAGTGCAAGAGGGCTATGAGTCACAGTCAATCTGTACAATGAAGTGTTCCACACTAGACCAGCTAGTATTTGAAGCCACTGCCTTCGTTGAAGATCCCTCCGCTGCTTTGCACAGCAAACAAATGAAGCACATAGTTAACTAACCTACCTACTGGGAACACAGCCATGCATCTTTAGGAGACTTGCCCTGACACAGCGAGGGATCAAATAAAGTGCACTTTGGGGAGATGGTAGCTCTTGGGAGAGTTCAAACTGTCAGAGTGTTCTGTCAGCACTGCCTAATGAATCACGTATTTCCAGGCGTCTAGTCCCTGCAGTGCTGATGTAGTTGCAAGGGAGAGAAGTCTCACTCTCAGGTACGGAGTGCTGCACGTCTTCCTTGGCCTGATGCTGCTCCTGTAATGTCCCTGTGTGCCAAGATGGAGTCTGTCACTGCAGACTAGGTTTTTGTGTGTCTTCAGCCTTTCTTTTCTCTAGCAGAAGTGTGCCAGTACTGTTGGCTATTTAAACCACTATTGGTAGGCAGTCAGGTTTCTCCTACACACGTTTATTGTGGCAGCTCCCTACTTTGTTATTTAAAGTGTAGAGAAATTCATAGAAATACATATAACGACACAATCATTTAAATAAAAAAATCTTAATACTCACCAAATATATAACATATTGGAAATACAATAGGTTTAGTAAGATTTTTATCTTGTTAGTATCTAAGTGATTAAATGTATTAAATTTCCATTATTACTTTGAAAGAAAAATTAATTCTCTCAGTCACTAGCTAAAATAAAAGTGGTATTGATACTTCATAAGTAACTCTGGCTCTGAGATCTTTGCTTAGGGAGTATTGATGTGAGATTTCAAGAACCTAGAAATGAAAAACCTACCAAATACAACAATGCATTGAGAAATGCTAATGATTAGCTTTTCTTTAGTTAACACAAAAATAAATATAAATACAAAAATCACATTGCTAACTTAATATCTGCACTGTGTATCATTCTATGCATGTTGCCTTTTTGGATGTATATGAATATAGGTAGAATGACCTTTGATGGAAAAATTGCAGAGATGTCTTTTTGCACTTGGACTAGAACTGAGTTCACATGCTGAGATGAATGTGAGGTAAAATGGGCGAGTTTATAGGAGCAAAGCTACCTAAAAAGAGCTAAAAATATATAGTATAGAGTTACAAAAGCAATAGGCCAAATTGGAATAGCCGTTGCCCTTGGAGGCTGTTATCTCAAGCTGGAGACTGGTTGGGTCATGTTGGTCTGCTTGTTGGACATTAGGAACTACCATGACTGGAATTAAGCAAAATAATTGCTATTGTTAATAATGACTATTTTATTACTAACAAAAGGAAAGGATAAGTCAGGAGGAACAGCAGTGTGAGGAACAGATAGTTCTTTCTTTTCCATACCCCTCTGTAGAAAGTTTATGCTGATGATGAGACCTTTGAGAGCGAGTCTGTTCTTGGAGGGGCCTGACAAATCTTGGTCTCACAGGGAGATAGGGGGATAAAAGCTGTAAAGCTGAGGGTGGGACAGAAATCCACTTATTGGTCACTCTAGAGGGCACTTCTAATCTCTTTGCTCCCTTAATAAAAAGAAAAGTCTCATTTGAATGTATCACAAATACCTGCAACAATGTGTAGAAGGACTGATAAATTCTTCTTTGGAAAGACAGGTCTTGTTTGCTATATTACAGATAATCTATGCAGTTTATTACCTGTATACTGTTTATTAACTGTATAAGTTATCTATTCTATTCATAAGTGAGAGAAATCAAGTGGATCAACTTTTCAGTAAACGTCCTTCATTTAAACTGCATTTAAAGGAGCCAGTTTCTATATTTTCAAAGTTGGAAATCTGTTTCAAATAAATCCAAATAACTTTGCTCACGCAAATCTTTCACCTCACTAAATTAATGAAGGGTTTCTGACTTTTAAGTATGCATTTTCTTGTTTTCATAATCTTTTTTCTCTTAAAAGAGTGGGTGTCATGTGAGTCATTTCTTTTTGAGTTGCATAAGCCAAAGGCTTGTGTATGACAGCTGGCCAAATTAACTTCCCAATTAATATAAATATTCTAACATAAATAGCTACTTTTCTTAGTAACCAGTGTAGCACCTTGCTATACTGTACATAATATGCATTCAGACAATAAGGGTACCAAAACATTACTACCTGACATGTGTTAAGATAGACAACATTTGAACCTATAATCTGAAAAGAGAGATACCGTCTCAAACATTTAAATAAACAAGGTTTTCATCCAAGAAAGAGAAGACAAATTATATGAACAACCTTGGCAGAAAATTGTGAATGGTCAAGGCTTGTTTTGAGATGAAAGCATTCAGAATGTTCCCAGCAGAAAATGTTTCCAGTAAGAAAAACTTCAGCATCTTTTGAATACATTTAAAGGGAAAATTGGTGCCATGAAAGAAAGTGTCATGGCCCTGAGAGCACGAATGGGCCCGACTGTCCCTGCCTACCTCCCTGGGGCTCCCGCCACCTGCCCAGGGCCCAGGGCCCCTCGTCAGCCCCCCCGGGGCCGTCGGCCCCTGCCCCAGCGATGC
>JAVKLA010000014.1:4345022-4375267 GCA_034782735.1 Sagittarius serpentarius
GTCCCCCGGCTGCCCTGCTCCTGGCCGGGGCGGTGGGACGGGCCCCGGCTGCCAGGCCCGGACCTGAGGGACCCCCCCATGGGGAGCCCCCACTGCTGCTGGCCCCGGCCCCAGGGAGCTGCCCTGGTTGCCCTGGAAGGACGGCTGCATCACAGGGCTGCTTTCGTTTCTACAAAAACATACCTATGTTCCTCAGCCAAATTTCTTTGCGGTGTTTTTTTTAATCCACAAATTTGTCTTTAAAACATAAATACATTAGAAAGCCTGCCTTCTTGAGATAAAGAGCATATGCATGCCAAAGCTTGAAAGGCAGAGATTTCCCATTCTCCCCCTCAATCAGAGGAACATCAGCTGTCAGATTTTAGGGACTGCTTCTTGACCAAATAGCAGGTACCTTCACAATCTGCTTTTTGAATATACTTTTGACTTCCAGCTGAAGACTTCAAGTACGTCATAGGAATCATAATGTGCAAGGCTTACCTGGAGTTTCTAACGCAGGTTGAAGAGAACTATATGGAAAGCTGGAGCAAGTAAAAACTGTAAAATGCAACAACATACGGTACTCCAGATGCAGCCTCAGAAGCACTGAGTGGAAGGATCCCCTCCCATAGCCTGCTGTCTGTGCTCCGACCTACGCAGCGCTATGTGTGGTTGGCCTTCACCGCACGGGTTAACTTCTGACTCCTGTTCAACTTCTTGTCCATCAGGACCTCTTCTGCAAATCTGCTTTCCACCCAGTCAGTGCCCAGGCTGCATGGCTGCATGATATTTTTGCATCCCAGGAGCAAGATCCTGCATTTGTCTTTGAACTTCATGAGGTTTCTGTTCATGAGGATTTCTCCAGCCTATCAATGTCCCTCTCAAAGAGAACCCTGTCCTCCAGCATACTGACTGTTCCTCCCACCTAGGTGTTACCTGCAAACTTGCTGAGGGTGTGTTCCACCCTATTGTCCACATCATCGATGAACATGTTAAACAGTTTTGACCCCACTGTCAGTCCGTGGGGAACATTGTACATAACTAGACACCAATTGTACTACAAACCACTTGAGCCCAGTTTTTCACCTATCTTACAGTCTACCTATCTGGAACAAACCTCCTCAGTTTGGCTATTAAGACGCTATAGGAGAATGTGCCAAAAATCTTGCTAAAGCCAAGGTCAATGCCATCTGCTGCTCCCCCATTGTCCACAGGGCCAGCCACTTCGTCACAGAAGATAGTCATGCTGATCAGGCATGATTTGTTGTTGGTAAATCCATGCTGGCCAGTCCCAATCCCTTTCTTGGCCTTCATGCACTTGGAAATGGCTTCCAAGATAATTTGCTCCGTAACTTTCCCAGGAACTGACTTGGGGCCAACTGTCCTGTAGTTGTCCTGTAGATAGATCTTCCTTCGTGCACTTTTGAAGGTGCCTTTTTCTGGTCACTGGGGAACTCCCCTGACCATCACGGCCTTGCAAAGGTGATAGAGCCTGGTTTCGCAATACAGTTGGCCAGTTCCCTCAGTATGTTCCCTGGACCTATGGATTTCTTTACGTCCAATGTGCTTAAGTAGTTTATAACTCGATCCTCTTTTACTGCGGGCAGTACTTCTCTCCCTGAAACTCAATCAGTCAGCACAGAGACCTAGAGATGCTTAAGGAAATACCTAGTCGGTAAAGACTGAGGCAAAGAAGGTACTTCTTTGTGTTTTCCATGTTCTTTTTCAACCGCCCCATTCAGCAGCTGGGCACATTTTTGCTGATCTTCATTTTGCTGATGAGGTACCTGCAGAAGACCTTTTTACCTTTTACATTTCTCACCAGCTTCAAATCCAGCTGAGCTTTGGCTTTTCCCTGCGTGCCTGGGCAATGCCCCTGCACCCCTCCTGGGTAACCTGGCCCCACTTCTACCTTCTGTACGCTTCCTCTTTGTGTTTAGGCTCAGTGACATGCTCTCCTTTCAGCCAAGCTGGCTCCCAGTCATGCCTGCTAGTTTGCCTGCTTAAACGTATTGAGGATTTTCAGAAAAAAACTATAAACTTGTTACATATTCTGAGCACCTTGATTGTAAAATATGTAGGTGTTGTCAATAGCTACTTTGAGTACCTTTGCTGTGCATGACTCAAGAATATATATCCTTTGACATCTAGATTCATCAATAAAAAATATTTTAAAAAAATGAAAATATCTGTCCAAAATTTATCTTCTTCCTAGTTTTCTTACACTTGTTTCTTACAACCAAGTCTCTAAGATTCTTTCCTGCTTCCTTTCTGTACAGATGTATGGATAAAGTAACATGCCATCAGCCTGTGTATTTATTGCGTGAGTAAAAGACATAGGAAGTCATCCAATAAGTAACAATCCTGTACAGTAGTCATCTTAACTATTTTATTGACTATTATAAATTCAAATTGCTTACTTGTTTTATCAGTATTAGTCACCTATTTAATTTTATTCTAATATGTCTTTTATTCTGATACATCTTGTATTCTAAAGCACCTAATGCATCTTAATATATCTAGTATGTTCCAATACATCTTAGTACAGATACAAGAGTTGCGCTCATAAAAACTATTGAATCACGAATTGGTAGAATCATGCACATTTTTATGCTTCATTTCAACCATTGTAACTCATACACAAATTACCTCCTCTCATTTACTGCTTTAAGTACCATGTAAAATGAAAAAAACCCTGAAGAAAGTCACAGGAAAAAAAAAGGGAGATCACAGAGAATTTACTTACAAGTGTTAGAAAAATCCTTAGAAAGCAAATCATATAAATCGAGGTAACACAAAATTATCTTTTGGCTCTGTTATTGTCTGTGTTTATGGCATGAAGGTTATTTACCGTATCAACTGCAAAACTCTTTAACCATGTGTTCCGCCTTCCATTATCTCCTCAAATCTCACAGACTGAGCAGGAGGTGGATGTGTCACTGTGCAAGCTACCCAGGTAGTGTTTAGGCAAGGACAGCAACTGGGAGGATTAATTGTTCCTACGCGATGTATGGTGACTCAGTGCCTCTGGTTGAAAGTACTGCACCTTTGAGATGAGAGAACAACAGAGAAATCGTCTCTCCCATTTGAGTGCCCATGGCACGTAGTTTCATAATTATGGTCAGACTTGCATTCTGCTTTTGGTTCTGCTGTGTCACATTGGCCCCTAATCCCGACAGTCCCGGAGGAGTAAAGGAAGCTACGTAGCCTAACAACCCTGTTCCCAAGACTAACACCCATTTATTGATGTGTCATATGTAATTTCTTTAAAAGGTACTTACGATATGTGGATTGCAAAATGTTACAAAACCCAGATACTTTCACAAGGTAAGCTTGTCGCCGCAAGTCAACTCAATGCATGAGCTAAAAGACACATGGATGAAAGAGTCAGCCTTCTGAACCCCCTCTGCTTACATCAGGGGGGGTCATTGCTGGTCAGCCTAAAGATGCCTCATTTGGATTCCCATTGCAGGTCTTGAGGCATTAATATAAACTGTTCAGTAAATGAATATTAGTAGATCCAGACTTTCACCCCCGGATGTGCTTTGGTGAAGGTCAAAGATGTGTAAAACACAGAGACAGAAATGGATTATCATCAGATGTATTAATGGCTGACCTGTTGAAATGAAAATTTAAAAAATTAATAATGAAAATGTATGTGTTTGTGAGTTGCAGTGGGTATCTGAGACCCACCAATAACGACAAGAATTTTCATATGCTCTTGTAAGAAATTTATGAAGAAATTATTTCTGGGGTGTTAGTTATGGGTTTGTTATGTGTTTGTATTTATGGTTATAGCTGAATCACTCTGAAATGTATTCACATATTTTCCAGATCATACAACAGAAGATCATATATATTAGGATAAACACTGATAAGAAACCAGACAAAATTACTGAGGCTACCAAAAGTGTAGGCTACGTTCACCCACATCTCTCACTACTTGGTCATCGTGATGCTTCCCAGATCTCATCACCCACTATACACACATCTGGGGCACATCAGCCCGAGCTGTGGATTCTCCTGGTGGAATCGAGGACCTGAAGGTTCAACGTCACAGTTATTCCCCAGCAATCATGATCCTAAACAGTGTCAAAGTGCATGTATTGCTTTCGGGAGCAGAGGGTAGATCTGTATTCCTGTTATGAAATCTCAGACAGAATATGCATATATATATGCTCCAGCAGGAAGCTGGATTTCTTGAAGATGCATGAGGCAGAAGTAAGGCAGATTTCTAACCAGTCCTCTCCTTGCAGGATCAATACTCTATTTCCTCTTCCAAGTATTCAAGTAGGATAAATTGTTGACAGCAGAGAAAATTTCTAAGCTCTTGAGCCCTTTATCAGTAAGTTCACAGGTTTTGATCTGCAGAGCTTATGCTGGTGTAGTTCATTGCAGGTTGACAATGGGACATTGGCACCTTGTCTGTGTCACCTGGGAAGGAGCTAGGGCAGATGAGGAGCAGCTGCCAGGGTGGCACACAGAGCCCAAATGTCTAGAGCCTCAACCGGCACCAGCACGTGCTGGGCATTTGGTCCTGCTGCTCCTCTGCAGTAGGACAATCCTTGCTTCCCAAAACTGGCATCTGATTTCCATCCTGGACTCACTGGCGCTCCACATTGCTCAGAGAGCCTGACACTTCCAGGGAAGGCTGATCATGCTGTGTCTGTGCAGGACCAAGAACACACATGAACAGTAGAGCTGCTGATCCTAGAAAGTGCCAGAATGACGACATGTGCACACTTAGCTCATCCAGTTGAAAGCATGATGACGGTGTGAAGCTTCTTGGCTGGGCTAGTGCTGTGCCCTGTGGCAGTAGGGCCAAGGGCCAAGTTTACCTTGCAGACTAACTTGCACAGTGGCTGAATGCCCCCAGGGACATAATCTTGATACTTATCAAGTACTCATCAGGAAATACATTTATAAAGAATTCCATAAAATTATACTCTTCAGGACACAAGTTAATTATTAAATGAAAGAAGAAAATAAGAACAATTCCTGGCTATTGGGTGTCAGGGTGCTGCATAACACTTTTAAAATTCTGCTGCAGTTTTGATGTGTGCCATTTGCTAACACTGAGGTATAGAGGAGGTAGGAACCAGAATCTGAACCGAATGTTGGGTGCGAAAAGCAGTAGTTTCTAGAATTCAGGCTGTTTAAGCAAACTATGGACCCAGAATCTGCTCAAAGTCTATTGAAAGATTTTCTTTGTTAGGATGCCTTAAATTCCTAGTAGCGTCAGTTCCTCTGTGCTATCTGGCTGTACACATTATTCATTCTTAAGGGGCCATTTTCCCTACTCCAATTCTCTTTTGTAGAGAGTTCCACTGACCTGGAGCTTCCAAACCAGTTTGTCATCTCTCTCAATTCTGATACTAACTCAGTTTTAAGGGTAAGTCCTGTGCAAATAAAAATATGTCATTGTAGAAACAGAGAAGATAGAAAGTTGCTGATATGGTTCCATCATTTTCTAGAACAATCATTGCTTTTGGTCCGTCCTACTGGACAAGTCCATCTTTAAAGTGTTCACATGCTTATACTCACCTCTGACGCTCCTTGTGCTTACCTCATGCTTGTGGTGGTTGCTTCCATCTGCACCACAATTTCAGAGATTACTGGGTTTTAACTTGGCTGTTCAGATGCGGTTAATAATGATAAACAGCATGTGGTAACCTCAGAAAAATATCTAAATACTCCCGGGTGCCTGAGGAGAATACCTTAGAGAGCTCTGGGTTTCCCCAGAAATTCTATGTATTTCTTCCACTGGGCCATGAAAGTCTTCATGACAAATGCAGATACTCTTTCGATGGGTGTTACATGCACTCTTTTAAAAGAAACTGAATACATTATTTCCAAGAAGAAAAAGAAACCGAACACATCATCTTTGGTAACTGGAATGCATCTTTTAAGCTGATAAATAAAAAAATAAAAAGGCATAAGTGATCTCAAAAACTGCACCTGAAACATTTTTACACACGATTGTTATAAATACTATGCAAGATTTCTGGCAGTGAACAAGATGAGAGAAAAAGGTCTCTTTTTTTTTTTGCATTTACTTCATGCAGTCGACAGTATTTAGCTGACTGCTTTTCCCTAATGAGGCCAGATCAAGCAGATACTCGCTTAATTTTACAGACATGAGTAACTAACCCCACACGCTTCAGCACCACCAGGCATTACAAAACCGGGGTTCTCACCAGCTTGGGGATGACAGCATGGATGGCCTTTGCAGTAGGTCACGAAGGACAGTGTAAAATCAGAGAACTGCTTAAGCAGACGGGGTGTATTTTTCATGCCAGTTTAAGTGACCATCAGCCACAGCCGCTCAGGGCCTTCCTCCCAGCCCACGCACCCTCCGCTGCACTGGCAAACCACTCACCGGCCATGGGCAGTTTGTGTAAAGAACCAGTAGAAAACTATTTGCTTTATATTTTTAGTAAGAGCCGTTCTCTGATCATTTATTTCCTGGGATGAGCTGCCCGTGGAAGCAGGAGGAGCCAGCGCTGCGGATGATGCGGGGTGAGGGGTATTTATGGCTTTGGGAGAGGAGAGCAGGAATGTAACAGCCTCACCTGAGGTCAGTTTAAGTCACTGCAGTACCACACCCGACAGGCAAAAATATTACCTGAAATTACTGTCAATTATTATTAAACTTGATTAACTTTCATACTAACAGTTTCTCTGAAATACCATCTGGCTTCTTTCTTTTTCCCTGTCTATAGAAATGATTCTGAGATGTTAATGCAATGAAACTAAACATGCTGAGGGGAACATTAATGGGCTCATGAATACAAAAAAAAACCCTCCTCTCTTGAAAGCTCCAGGCTGTTCTAGCGGTAGTGCAGAAGTGGTTTGGGTTTTGGTTTGTTGTTTTTACAAGGCAGACTACAATATTAAAATAAGCAGATCCATCAGGGGACATGTGTCATAATGTATCTCTGGGGTTTGGAGCATGCAAACAAGTAAAGCAGCTTCTTGACCTAACAGTGTTCTTTCAGTTTTATACTAACTTTGATTTATAAGAACCAGCTGTTTTGGCTCCAAGGCACTGCTAGAAATTATTAAGCCATTTAGCAAAACTTGAAATGACTACATGAAGCACAAAGCAGTAAAGGATCAGGGGTTTGGGTCTGAAACCCAAAGGGGTTTCAGATGCTTTCAATCAAAACTCAGTCAACAGTACCCTCTGAACGCCCACTTTGCTTCAGTGTGTTTGCTGCCCAAAAGACTATTTATTCTAGATTCTAGAATCCCTGGGTGCCTAAATTTCGTACCTTCATACAACCCCCTGTGCTCCTCCGCACTTAAAACTCAGTAGGACTCAAAAAACAGGCTGTCCTCTACCTGTCTTAATGCATGACCCATCTGAAAGTCATTCTCAACGCAGTGTCAGTGGTTTTGTCTAAGCCTTGATACTTGTGCTGCCTAGCCTAGATGGCTTCTTTCTTAGCTTGCTGCGTTCTTTCAGTCCACTTTTTAGGATCTACATAAGCACCTACAGGCTGAAAGTGGGGTTAATGCAGAATTTGGAGACCTGAAGCCAAGGAGTAAGTAATCCCCACCAATCGTTTTATTTGTCCAGAGGTTTTTGGGCATGTCTGTTTTCATCAGAGACACCTATAGCTGTTACTTTCTGTGGACTAAATTAGTCTTCTCATTAAGTAAAATTGTTTGGATCCATCTGCTAGTAGACTTTCCATCTAAGGCCCAGTCCAGTAGGCAGGCGTGGAAGATGTTTGCTAGAGTCACTTCTCTATCTTATACCAAACGTTATTAAAAGTTGCATTATTAAAAGTTCTTCTGTGGCTCTGGCCTCTGATCTCTCAGACATCCATAGTTTTCAGGTCCAGACTAGGCTTTTTTTTTAAAAAAAGTTACAAAAGTGTGGTTTTGTCATGTTCTTAGTCTTGGTTTTCTGGTATCATTTGACTTCCAGAGAACAATTGGCAACTAGAAGACAGTGTTTCCCGTCTAAATATTTCTCATAAAATTATGTCCTTTCTTCACTGTTTCATTTGCCTTTGACACCCTTCAGGTACATTATTCCCCCGCTTCTGCATTTGCCTTTAAACACATCTTCCTTAAAACATGGCAACACTGCCAAGACTCAGGGTTCCCTTGCTTTTCTTCACACTGCATTGTACCTACAATTTTAGGTATTCTCATAAAACAGATGATAGAGTATTTGTGCTGAAGAGTAGAGACCAACAGAAACACGGACACCAGAACTGGGAACAGAAATACCATCAGGAGTCAAAGCTTCCTTTGAATGATCTCAGAATGAGGCACAACACACTGAATGAGGGGGTCAATACTTGTTCTCTAATCATGCTGTAGACTTTCCTGAAGGCTTTAATAAGCCTTTCCTTGCCCCCAAATCCAAGCTATTCCAGTTCAGCTCTCAAAATCAAATATGGTTTCTCATATATTTATGTGACTTTGCAGCGCTTGGTTTAGATCTCAGCTACAGGCAGATTAGCAATTCTAATGCTACAAGGACAAAAAACATGTATGCAGGCAGAGAAGGTTAAAATTAGATGGTTGTTTGTTACTTGTCACACGCTGTTGTAGATTGCATCGGCTCCATGTATGTTGTACTATAAAAAGATTAATCAAAGCCAATGAAAGGAAAATAATGAAACTTCAATACACTGGAAAGGAGAAAGAAGAATAACTGTGTAACATTAACAGTCCAAGCCTTACTCTCAAGCACAGGTTTTTTGTATCTTTTTACTGGCATTTTGCCCACTTTATAAATAAAGTTATAGCATGCCTTTAGGAAAAGCAACTAGTTTGCAAGATTGCAGTATTTAATTACATGCCAAAAAAAAAAAAAAAAAGTGAATACGGTAGAGCAAAATGCTTCCATAGAAAGGATAAATGGTTAAAATGAGTGCACATGATTATCCACAAAAACCTATGCTTGAATCACAGATTCTATTAATAGAAGAGATGTGTACAGTAAGACCAAACCATCACGACATATGATTACATTAAACAGACACAGTACATCTTTCACAGCAGCTGTAGTTTATATCACTCACAAGAAGTAAGTGACCTTTTTAGTAAAGACTTTTGAGATGATGACTCCATCTTCCTCTGTTGCCCTTTATAGAGCTGATGTGTGAAATGGCAGTGAAAGAATCCTGAATAAATCCATGATTAAGTACCAGACCCAGGTTTGCTCAGAGCATTGGGAGGGATCGGGGCAGAATCTCGACTTGGCAGAGTTCTGCCTGCTTGATAAGGTTGCTTTAGTTAGAAAATGATTCTCAAACATTAGGGAAGATTGTTCATATTCCCATCCTATATATAAAAAAAGCAAACAAAAGTTTGCTTTGAGATTATAGTGTCGTCTAATTATCTATCCTTCTGGAATTAAAAATACTGGTATGTTATTGTAACTCTTGCAATATATGGATTTTATTAGCATTTGATTAACACACACAAAAAATGAAGAACAATTTATATTATTATTGGATGATACATTAGAAATCAGGTGTTAAAGTATCTTTGATAGTTAGCTATAAGATTTTTTTTTTAATGTCAATACCGATTTTCACTTCAGCAGAAAAAGTGTTGGGCCAAATGTTCTAATGAACAATTCATTTTCCAAAAAAAATGAGTTTTGGCCAAAAGAAGAGAGTGTTCTCTAATGTAAAAAATCAATAGTTAATTTCAGAAATACAGAAACATTTTACGTAAACAATTTAAAATTATTTTATATCTTGTTACTCCTCATTTCAAAAAAAATTCTTTCTTTAAGAATGTATAAAAATTACCAACAAAAAAGTTACTAGTGAGGAATGATCCACAACTAAAAGTATCGTTTCATATTCAGTCAAAAGAATAACTTTTAAGTGAATTTAAAAAATGTAAGGTTTTTTTAAAATCAAAACCAAGTATGTGTTTCTGTTTCACTTGACCTAAAACAAAAATTTCCATTTTCTCTGGTTAGTTGAAAAAAAAAAAAACCTCAGAAATTTCTACTGTATACTTTACATTCAACTATTACAAAGGAAAGGAAACATGTTTCATATGTCTTACATTGGTGATTCACTGGTAAGCTTTTAAGAAAAAAGACAGACAGTATGCTATAGCCAAAAAAACAAATACAGTTTACCCACACAAGGATTAAGAATGTAAGAATAATATAAAATTACTAATGTAATTTTTCTTAGAGCTCTTGGAAAGGTATTGATTCATTAGCAAAAAAGAAGTTGCAGTGCAGCTGGTATGTGATAAACATAACAGAAATAACGGGAGAAGTTATTGATGAAACTTTGCAGTGGTTTGTCAGAACAAAGGTAATAATGTTGCTAAATCATATGCTTATTCATATAATAATAAATCAATATAAAAATGCAAACAGAAAACCATATTATTCCAAGGACCAGCAAACATATTCTCTAAAATCTACATTTTATGTTTGTGGTGATATGGATGGGAGTGAAAGAAAGACAGAACTTTATTTACCCACTGAATACAGACATTTTTCTTAATTGAATATTTACCCTTCCAATGCTTGGCAAAAGCATTAGAAAACTCTGTATTTTTCTTTTCACAAGGATGATTCATTTATTTGAAAAAGTATTTTCTATTACATTTATAAATGGGCTACAAGTAAACTTTATCTATGCATTTACTTCTGGCTTTTTCTAGTAGGTGGAAATAACCAGATATTTCTGTCCAACATCCACATTTAATCAGAGCATAGAGTCAGAAGAAGGGCTCACTGCATTCAGTGTAGTGAAAATTCAGCTTCATCACTGAAGTTCATTTTCCAGTAAGTGAACAGAAGAACAAACCAGTTTCATGTAAAAACAAAACAGAACAAATAAAGCAGACTGGGCATCCAGAGAAACCCATTTGTCCCATTATAGGCTGCACCCAATCCCTTTATAAAGAGTTGTCCCTGAATAAAAGTTGTAAGTCTTGACTGAACAGCTAGAGATTTTCAGGAGAAGACTGAAAAGGACTCACAGTGAGAGGAAGAAATTGGAAAGGGTCAGATTTGTCTTGTTTTGAAGAAAAAGAGGTTTATTGAGTTTGCATCATCTGACAGAAGAGGTCTGCTTTCTTCTACAATGTTCAGACAGTGCACGGAAGTGGTAGAGGGTATTACAGATTGTTCCCACTGCCCGTTTTATATGACATGAAGCTAGATCCTTACTCAAGTGGACTCTTCCGAGGCTCGGGAGGAAGGTGGGATCTAAAGGTGAGCAATGATATCTAACATAGACTTCAAACTGAACTCCTTACGTGCTGATTACCATCAAAACCCACCACTTACATGGGTAATGAAAATAGCATGAATATACACTTCTATGCATAAATACACGTAGTGGTTTTTAAATTGAAAATGGGAAACTCCTACAGGGACTGGATTAATAAAATGAGGAAGACTTGCTGTCCTTTACTGGACTACAGTAAACTCTTTCTAAATTATCCTGTCTTGAATAGTAACCAGTTTCAGAAGCTTCAAAAATGTCTAACTGAGAAATGGGAAATCTCAGCGATTTAGAAAGGGAAAATAATGGCAAGAAATTACTTAAATATTTATTGATCAACAAACTGATAACAAAGTCTTCAACAGCATATATCTTGTTCCCTATTTCCAATTCCATTATATAATCAAGTCAACAAATCTTAAAATATGTGCATGGTCAAGATTAGCAGATGGCCATCTTTCTCTGCTCAGTAAATGCCTGAAAAAGCTTGTCTCTGTATAGCAGTTGGCAGGAAAAATATGCAGATGGCAGAAGTAACTTTAATATACATCCATTACTGATATTAAATTAAATGTGATAGATAATTACACAGCATAATCACTGATGACTAACTGCAAACAACAGACATAAAATGTATATATTTCATATGCTAGTTCTTACAGTAGACTGATGAGGCAGCTAGGCATTGAATAAAAAGATTAAATCACAAATTAGTTATGCTGTTGGCAAAAACAAAACCAAGGAAAAAATCCATAACTAGTCAATCAGCTGCTCAATAAAATAAGCGCCTCTTGCACTGTGCCCTGAAGGTCAGCAGTCTGTGACGCTGATGGCACGTCAAAAAGAGCGGTTTGCTTCAGCTAAAAAGAAGGCGGCACAGGCCACCCAGCATCCGAGCTTAGGAACTAGTCAAAAGAGTATCTAAACAAACCTGAATTGCCTTTTCCAGGGCAAATGCTATCATCATTGAAATATAGCCAGGCTGCTTTAAATTTAGATCTTTTTTTCCCTCAGACAACAGGAGATAATCTATATTGCGTACCTTACAGGCATAATAAAGAACTTGATGACCAAGCACACATGAGAGAGCTGAAGTAGCTTTCGGCTGCCTTTGCATCCTTCTCAGCTTGGACTACAGAGGTATGGCAGTGATTCCTAACACCATTCCAAATGGTCACGGAGGCCACTGAGTTACAAGTTGCATTCTGGGCTTTTGTATCATCTATAGCACTATGTCTGCACTGTAGAGCTAACAGACTTCCATCCTTTACCTCGAACTACTGGCCTCCACACCAACGCTACTGCATGCCAACATCACACACTCCTTTAGGGTCCTCCGCGCCCTCCTCCAGGCTGCTATTAGGGGTCTTGGAGCTTGTGTGTCCCTCTGACCCTTTAATGTGATGGAGTTCTTTCCCAAGGTTGCTGGATCTACGCATAGATCAAACACAGCATCAGCATCTAGGTGATGCTTCAGCTAAAATAATTTGCTTTTCTGGTAAGAGGCTCATAAACATGCAGGGATGATAGTTAGAACCAGGGGTCACCTGCAAAAGATACTAGACGGGAAAAAGATGGCCAGTAAAACTACAAGTCAAAAAAAAAAAAGAGAGAGAGCCAAGTAAAGAGCAGCCATAACCATTTCTGTGCATTATTGTTAGTGAATTCCCTATACTTTCAGTTAACAGTATCAGTTAACAGAGGCATTAATAGATTCTGTACGATGCATTTTAATCTTTTTATTTATCCTCATTCCTAAATATTATTGCAATCCCAGTTTTATGCCATAGTCTCTACGCCCTTATTGAAATGCACTTTAATAGAGAACAAGAGAAAACATGGGGAAAAAAACAATTATGTCTTTCATTAACCTTTTATTAGAGGAACATTCAAAACAATACGCTGAACAATGCCACGTTTTCTTTTTCTGGAAGGATGTTCAGCTTTCCCTTTAACAAGCAAACATTAACTATACTCATCAAAAACAGACCTAATGTATCTTCACTGCTTTATTTATTCTATCAAACAACTTATCTGTGGCACAGTAATCACTGCGGTGGCTGAGCACAGCAGAAGCAATGGCAGCTTTACCCTACTGTGACGAACAGTGCGCTGATACGTACCTCAGCCCAAGCCCATTTCAAATGTTTACTCACAGCTTCCTGATCGCCAGCCTCAATTATTAGTTCTGTTGTTGTAGCTACAGCAGTTACATATTGCAGTCCCCGAGTATTTATCTAACAAATATTCCTATCCGTGTCCCACAGGAGTCATGAGTCTGAGTTTAGGATTCTTCCTTCAAATAAAACTCTAAAAAGGCAGAGGTATGAACGAAGATAGTGCACATGGGAGCTGCCAGCAGAAAAAGATAGTTCAGATATGAAGAGCCACACTATTTACCTGTCCACTGATGACGCATTCTTCCTACAGGAAAATCAGGTCATTGTAATGCTAATAATCAAACCTTTCTTAATAGTAATGAAGGCAAAGGCAAGACCCTGCTTCAGGTTTAATAATTTTTTGGTTTTGTTTAATGGTGAAATATCTTCACTTTCTCAAAATAGCATGTCTCATAGCCATTTTGTCTATTGTTGTTTTCCATTCCCCATCAATCTATGCGGATTTACAATAAAAAGTTTTCTTGCGAAACTTCACTTGAGAAACATCAGGAAGATTGAATGTACCCAGACTAACCGGGAGAGTAAGATTAAACCATCTCCACAAGGTTGGCAGGACTCTAGTTTTGAAGGAAGATACCAGCTCAGAATTTCAAAACCAGCTGGCTTATTGAACAATTTTACTCTAAAATGCCAGATTGACGAGTTTTATATGTGATTTCAGTGGATTTCAGCTGGCCAACAGGACCTGTGGCTTATAGCAGTACTGCATAAGAGTAATTGTACATAAATGACATATTTTTCTGGCGTACTATTGTAGTGTGCCAATTTCTTCAACTGCCAGATGATAGGAAAATAAAATTGGGGATACGGAGAGGAGAAACAGAAATGCATATTTAAATCCCTTGGACTTTATTATCTTTCTGACATTTTAAGACTACATGTATCTGTGAAATCTGATTTTCATGAAAGTTACAGCAGCTTTGCAGTTTAATTTAATCTTTATGATTGGTGAGGACGAAGCATGTGACCAAATGTATCTATTTCTCAAACAGTGATTTATTTTTTGTGATTTCTCAGCATTAAGGAGAGACACAATTTGTGCCTATGGACCTGAAAAAAAATGTGTATGTTTGTCTTGAGAATAAAATATATCTGAAGGTACTCAACATCTAGACTTATTTAAACTGGCTCTACTTATTATCTCTATCACACCTTTGTATAATTTTGCCTCTGAAATTTATAATACATACAAATCTCCATGAAAAGTTCTATTAATAAGATAGGACAATCTTTGTGATAGATAACCATTTTCACTAAAGAGCATTAATGATTTTCTGCAGAAACAGATAGCAGTGATCAAGTGTAATTTAAAAACATTATGCATTAAATCCTTATGAGTTAACCTTAGCCATCCAGACCTTTGATGTAAGAACTCTATTAGGGAAGTGCATTGATTTAATTGCACTTCTTTCTTACACTTTTAGTCAAAATGTCAAAGGTATGCTCTGAATTGTATATCATCTGAGGGCTTGATTACTTGCTTGTTAATAATTGTATCACTCATCTGGAAATAAACTCTTCTGACATTTAGCTTTACTCTGTTTGCTTTTTAAACTGAGACATGATTTAGCTAAGGCAAAGAATGCGAAGTAGGAAGCATATGGAATTAATTATTTATGGTGTAAAACTACATTTACATTAAACTGTCTCAGACCACATCAGCTGGGGTTTTTAAATGCTTACTGGCTATGGCTGTGGATGATGCCCTTTTTGGATTCATCTACCCTGGCGTATGAGATATTGCTGTGCTCTGCCCTCGGCTCTGCCTGCCCTCTGTGCTTCTTCCCACCCCTGCCCGTCTGCCAAGAGAGCTCCTCACATTTCACTCACCAATTCCAGTTCAGCAATGACTGTTCGAACAGCTTAAGCTAACAGTTTAAGCCCCTGCATTGTTGGGACTAATGAAAAGATGCAATACTAATAATATGTAACTTAAGCTAATACATGTCACTGCAAATGGATTGAGAAGTCCTCATGTGAGCTGCTGCGGCTCTGCTATACGCAGCGAGGTTTTGGAAAAGATACACACCTACAGCTAAGCTTTTATGTAGTCTTCAGGGTTCGGTGTGGGTAGGTCATGCTCTGGCTAAATCACGTCTTTCAGTGATGATGTTCCCATCTAGACATAAAATGCTTTGATCGTACAAACCCTGACCACATTCTGCAAGAGTAAAGTCAGAGCTGGCTCCCAACATGAAGAGCAGAGCACAAATCCTAACATGTTCTGGGTTCCTCCGTACTGGATGCCTAACCATGCTGAATCCAAGCTAGTTTCTGCTGCTTTGACCTGTCTAGGCTTGTTCAGCAAATGGAGGCTGAATCCAGGAGAAACTGGGTTGAAGGCCTGCTGACAGCACAGATAAAATTTCATCACTGGATTTGGTTGCAACACATACTTTATTTGGGGTAATATCTTCATTGCAATAATACAATTCCATTTGGTACTTCAGCGTAGACTGTCAGTAGTTACCATTGGGCCTGGATAAAAAATTTTCCAAAATAATTCCCTATCAGGTTACAAACAGACTGTATTCTATTAATTTCACTGTTCATTAGTTAATATTAGAAAATAGTTTCTATTTCCTGGGCAACTAGGGGAAAAAAAGTGATTGTAACATACCATTTTTCCTGTCACTGTGAAGTTGTTCCTGCATGGACAGACATGATAGAGGGGAAACACTGCACTTGTGTCCTTAAAAATACTACTTCTAATACTTCACGTAGCGAATTATAAACATTAATAAATTGTCTCAACTAAGTAAACTGAGTGTCTTCCAACTCTTTTAGTCATGCCTCACTTCCCACAAGAGCTCACTCGATTAAAGATCTTCAAGTTTCATTATGATGCATGCCGTCCAAGTCGGAGGCGGAGAACGCCTCATGCCTGATTGCCAGGGCAGAGCTCCCCACCACCGTGCTGTGCCTCATGGTCTGAAAGGTGCAGAACTAGGGAGTCGTTTTCCAGTAGTGTTTGGACACGTCATAGCAAATTACTGCAATTTCAATATTTCCTATTGTTATGCTGAATACTATGGACATACAGAGTGTCAAACCTACGACGAACGTGCTGAGTCTCCTGTTCCAAAGTGCGGATCCCACATTCACCCCTCTCAGCGAGAGGCTGGTGCTGCACTACCACAGCCTATTTGAACAATGTCAATAATTTAAATGCAGTCAGAGCCCAGATAAGATAAGAAAATGGGCAGAGTCATGTTTCCAGTTGCTGCTTTGCAAATCACAAAGCAGAATCTGCTTTTCAAAAGGGGAAAAAAAAACCGTAACAAAGCAATTAAAATGAAAAGGAAAAACTAGAACAGGTATGGCCAGGTCCCAGAATTACTGCATCTGCCTGAGCTCAAGTGCCAAACTTATTACTTGGACGTGGTCTCAAAGGTGCTGTATGTGACCCAGCAATTTCTGCACTGCTTCCTTCTGCCGCCATTCACCTTCTCCCAAGACCATGGGGGTCAGAAAATCAGGCCCAAGGTTTTACTTAGAGAAATACAGGAGGACGCATATTAGAACAGACGAACGATACACGTCGTTGAATATATTGCTCTGGTTTTTCACCTGTACTCAATGCTTCAAAGCTATCTTTAAAGAACTCGGACTACACTTATCCAACTTAGCAATATTATGGCATGGGTGGAATTTGTTCCCGATACTGTGAAATTTGGGGATTTCAAAATATATTCTAGTTGCTGAAAATCTGTGCACTTTCTGTATTCATAAAATAAACTCTTTTCCTGTTAGTGGAGACTAACCTCCATAGCAGAAGTAATTCAACATAGACTGTGATCGTGATCTACAAAAACCCAAGAAGAATAGTTAAAATAACCCATGACAAGAGAAACTTGGTGAATATAGTAATTTCTGTATGTTTTACGTAACTGTTCAACATATCCTTCTGTAAGAAATAATACAAAACATTCAGACGAGCTTTATCATGTATTAAAAACAAAACTATAAAACCAGAAAATGCCATCGGATGAAATATGACTGCTGGATCTTAGGCATGCTAAGAAAAATGTAATTTATAATAGAAAAGCTTATTATTCCCAATAGTTTCGGTTTATTGTTAGGAGCTGCCAAACGGGTAGTCCAGCAGAGGCGAGACTGCCTCAGCCCCACGTCCCCGAGGGCTGCCGGGAGCGGGGCTGAGCACATACACCCAACAGGCTCCTGCCAGGGCACTACTGGGTCTGACTGTCACTGCCTGGCCCCCCCGGCTGCCCCCCACCTCAGGGACCCAGGACCTTATGAAAGCCCAGGGAGGTGCCCGATGCCCGGGGCTGGGGCTGCCCCGCTGTCCCCCGGCCGCCCTGCTCCTGGCCGGGGCGGTGGGACGGGCCCCAGCTGCCAGGCCCGGACCTGAGGGACCCCCCATGGGGAGCACCCATCGCTCCCGAGGGACAGCCCTCGTGGGGAGGCCAGGGCGGAAGCTCCGTTTCCATGAGCAGATTACGGGGCCCCTGCCCGCCGCGGTTCCTCTGAGCCTCACTTGGTTTGTGAAGATGAGCCTTTAACCTGACACTCGCGGCCAACAAACCCCACAAAGCAGGAGTGGCACTGGGGAACCGCAGTGAGACGTGACCTGCCATAGGCACCTCTGCGAGCCCCAGTTTTGTTCAGGCAGTGCTGCAACCCCACAAGTATGGTGACAAAGCTATTATGGCCTATAAAATACCCTGTTAATTCCAGTTATTCATGGGTCATTCATATTTTCATAGCACTATTTTCGGGAATATTTGGATTACATCATTTTACCTACAGCATGGTCTTCTTTCCTTTTTCCACTACGCATTAAACCTTGAGACTTCCACAGTTCAACGGCCAGATTTTTTTCAAAGGCCACCGAAATCCTTGCTGCATGCTGTAGGTGTGCATGCACGTTTACACATGACGACATGGCGTCAGAGGTGAAGAATTAAGTAACTGCTACTTGTGCATGTATTTCAGTGCCTTGGCTTAGCTAAGTGAAATGCCAAGGTGCTATAGCTGGCACTAACGCCGTTGCTCACTCTCACAGGTTTTTTGTGGCACCTTTTCTGATGTTTTTGTCCTGCCTTACCTGGTGTTTTAGCTCATGAAGTCATGACAATCTCACCTTCTACTTGCAGTACATCATGTTTGCAGCTGTTGTGTTACAGATGTAAGCTGGAAGCAGCGATTCCTAAAGGTTCGAAACCTGGGGAAAAAGGTTAATATGTGGCACACAATAAATAAAACACAATTTTATTTTGTTAAATTTTGTTAAAACCTCAACATTTTTAAAAGGTCAGTGTTGGTAACTTAAGGAACATGTACTTCAGGAGGCAAACAAGGGTTTTCTGCTTCCCTTCCTACCCATTTCCATATATAACAGCCAATAAAGAGGCCAAGAGGCGTAGGATCCATCAGGCAAATTTTTCATAGGCATAGAAGAAACCATAGTACTCGGTCCATTTACCAAGAGCAGATACCAAAAGATGACCTGAGCAGGAAACTCAGGCAGTAGACAAGAAACACCTTACAGAAGAATGACATCTCTGCTCCCTGAATGATTGCTGGCCATATGTATTTGGGTCTGTGTTCTCCTTTCTTGTGTTAACCTTGTGTTCTTCACCACCTCACTCCAAAGTGCAGAGGACCTTACACAGTAGGACTAAAGGGAGCATCAGTTCTGAAAAGAAAGTAACTGAAAACCTTTTCCCACTCCCTCCCTCCTTCCTCCCTCCCTTTCTTCTTTTCTTCTTTCCTTCCTTCCTTCCTCCCTCCTTAGTTCCTTCCTCAGAAGACATTCTTGCGCTGTATCTAAGTGAGGTTCTGACAACTGGCCTCCCCCTCGGAGTTTAACTGAAAGTGCACGCTAAGAGTCATTTAATACTAATTGCAGATTATTTAAGGCATGGTGGCCTGATCCACTGCAGAAGGATCACATCATTAATGTAAGTGCAGCGATCGATATCGGCACTCTGTATCTACATTTGGCTGTAACAAGCAATTCAGCTAAGAGAGTGCATGTTCTCTAACCTGCGGTATCATTGTTCTTTGCCTTGCTCCAGGTGAACGCTTGTGGAGTGCTCTTAGCCAATGTATCGTAAGCATTGAAATATGAAATGGTCTAAGACTTGGAAAGATTTCCCAGAACAACTCAAGCTGATGTGGCGGGGAAGGCGCACTGAAGGTCTGTATTCTTCTCCCTTTCACTCCTTTCATTTGGAAATATCACAGTGAAAATGGGATACGAGCAGCAGTGGGGTCCTGAAATTTCTGCAATGCTGAAACTTTTGCGGGGTTTAACCATTGTGCCAAGCACTGCTCAGAAATGTGTTGCTTTCGCTCTGTGGGGCCTGGCAAAACAGAAAGAAGTTAATTGGCCGGGAACTGAGTGTTGGCAATTCAGTCGTTGTCCCAGCCATCACAGATGTTTTCAAGGCAGCTCGTGCTGTGTGCTATGTCCACAAGCATAGTCAAAATCGGAACTATTCCCCAAAGAGTTGTCTTTAATTGGATTTAAAAGGATGGGTTGTGGACTGAATGTGTTTGTATTACTAGACATGAAAGAAGCAAGCACATTAATAGAAAAAGCATTATTCAGAAACTTGGGGGCTACTCTTCTGTGTGAATGGATTAACAGGATACAGGATGCCTTCATTATCCAGAGATCTGCTATGACGTGCATGCCAATATTTTGTTCTCTCTTAGCAGCGTCATAAATGCTGTGTCCATGCCAACCCTGGTTTTAGGCGACCCAAAGAACCATCTGCTGCCTTGAATGCAGACGCCTTGTCCTGACATGTGCCAGCAGGACAAGTGGCAGCATAACGGTGCTCGGAGCACCACGGTGGAATGTGATCCTGGTCAACGGACAACAAAAGGGGCTGTTTGCTTTCGTGTTTGGATACTGGGCATGTTTTCCTCTTCACAATATCTTTGCAAACAAAGAAACAGCTTTGCAGCCACCAAATACTTAAGGCTGTCAAAGGTGCATTGTCTGTCTCAGCAAAGATGATAAGGAACACCTGTATGTATTTAAATTCTCAGGCTTCTCAGTAACGTGTTGAAACTCGGTCAATGAGATTATAGTTCACTGGTGCACTTGGCTTGTATTTAAATTCAGCGTTTTCGCAGGCGTTCAATGTGAGTGAAATACCTGTCTGACTGTGGTGAAAAAATATGAAAACATTGCATATAACTTTGTCACATCTTGGGTTTCCATTATTTTAGCCTCATTCTTTGAAGCATGTCACTAACATCGAAGGAATTGATCCTGTTGCACATGAACCTGACAGAGGAAAATACATTTTGGAAAGGTATAATGTAATTCCCTACTCTCAGTGCGCAGCCGTAACTGAGAAGTAATGACTTTTATCTAAAAAAGAATCCACTGTGCAATCTGAATCTCCGAGACAGTAGATTTCTGCATATTGTGAAACTTTGTAATAGAATTGTTTTCCCCAGGAAGACAACTGGAAAGTTAATTATTAATTATCTGTAAATTATCTTTCAAAAATACAAATAAGTGTAATGATAGCGTCTAGATCTCAGCAGGAAGAGCAGTAAGTAACTGTTTTAAATCCTTTTCAATATGCTGCAACTTCATAAATACTGTGCTGTTCAGATATGAGCATGGAGGGAAGACCTTACTTAAGAAAGGAAGCCATCCACCTCTGCAGGCATGTCGTTTCATACAACTGGATATCGAGTTGCAGTGATAGTGAGACACTTTCTTTATCAAAGAAACTCAGAAATGCATTGGAATTTTTGATGATCCGTGAGCTATATTTTATTAATGTCCAGGAACAGGATGAGTAAGAGCAGCACTTAGGGGATAATGTCTTAATACCTCAAGTATGGAAATGTCTCTAAGGACCGTTACAGTAAGTCATGCATTGCTGGGGCATGCCCCATGAAGCTTTTCATTTTTGCATTAATGCTTTCCATGAAAAGATACTGTTGCATTCAGCCACTGGCTGCTGCCAGTTTGCAGGAAGGTTTTTCCCATCACCACTGTAAGCAGAAGAATAGCATGAGCAAAGAATAAAAGTCGAGCGGAGCCGGCCTATAGCATGGGGAAAACATCCTCTGACCATTACTGCAGCAGCAAGGGATTGTAGGACAAAACCCACCCACAAATTTCACATTCTTTGTAGAAAACATATATAGGTGAGCCTATCATACCCCATGGTGATGATCATTTTCCTCTTCTCTTCTCCCTCAAACTCACTTACGTTCTTCCTTGTCCAATTTGAGGAAGAGATCATTTGAACCAACAGTGATCTGATCAGCCTTTACAGGGGGCTGCATGGAAGGAGAGGTTGGGACGTATCTTCACAGGCATCCCACCTTTGAACACGTACCCTTCACTAAATGAGGCCCACCATCGCTCACAGCACTGTAGAGCTTGTGGCCTGGTTCAAGTTGCTGAGGCTATGCTGGGTTTCTAAAGGCGTATCTACTAGCAGCAGTCCTGACGGTGACACATTCATGTTGACTCAGCGCACACCCCAGCAAATTAGTCCCATCATGGCTAGCTCACAGACCTCTGCACCACACATCAGTAAGCAGTATAGCTGTATCTGTGTATTATAATTATTGATCTTCTGATACTTTGCATCCTCTTTACCTAACTGACGAGGCTCTGAGCAACCTGATCAAGTTGAAGGTGTCCCTGCTCACCGCAGCGGGGTTGGACTAGATGACCTTCGTCCCTTCCAGCCCAAGCCGTTCTATGATTCCATGATTCTATGTCTAGTTGCCTTGACACCATTATAAGCCCCTAAGCGTGTAGACCTAATATTGGATAATTCAATGTTGCACTTTGAAGGATTAAAACCATGTTTTCTTTCTCCCTTTGGTCCAAAGTTGTATCTTGGGGTCAATTTCCAGCTAAGTAGTTGCATGGTATTATTCCTTGCTCCCTACACCAGTGCACAGGATGGACGTACAATAACTTGTGAAAAGACACCATTTTGATCTGATTTTAGCAACAGTTAATTTGATTTAGCCATGGCAGGATAAGATTTTTTTGTGCCTGGCTTGTGTATACAATGGCAGGGTAGCTTTGCAAGCATTCAGAAGATCTGTTAATGCAGACTACACTATGCAGAAGACTAACTGCACGATGTCGGCAACGAAATGAACACGTCTGGAAACACCCGGATGTGGTGGGCTGCGTGTGTAACCTGCATCTTACCTTGAGGTACTGTAATTTGCAGAAACCCTTCTGGTTCATTTATCTCCTTCTACATATTCTCTGAGAGGTTAATGGCAGCCTGCTTTGGATCTGTACCAGCAGTAAAGACAGACACCTGCTGCTCGCTCTGCTGTTCTGGATAGGGAGAAGGATGGGGATAGCTAAGATGCTGCCCATTTCAGCTCCACTTGCTATGACAAAAATATAAAGACATGCTTAGACCCAATGTCTGGGCAACCACAAACAGGCAGAAAACCAATTACTCTTACTGTCTCATCTAGACAACAGTAAAAGCCATAATCTTGCCTGGAACTCTTTTGCTTACCTGCAAAAATATGCTATTTTTTCCATAGTATCACTTCAATCATCCAAAGATCAGGCAGTTTAAAAAACTGAATTCATGGATGAGTTGAATTGTAGCTTTCTCAGCTTTTGGAGCTTATGTTTTCCAGCCTATTTTTATAAGCCTAAGAGCAGAGACATTTGGTTTACTGAGAACCGACACCACCTAAGACGGTGTGTTTATATTAGTATTTCTGGGAAACGTGGCATTTAAAATCTCAGAAAATGCGAGACTTATAATAAAATAATGAGAAAAAATATATTGTAGCAGACATAGTAAAAGACAAGGACCTTTCCTCCATTTTATTAGTTAGTTGCAAAATTAATTTTGTGTCAGAACTGTCTGAAGCAATACAGTAGCATAAATTTGAACAATAACCTGCAAGACACTTTTTCTTCCGTATTTGTAAGCAGCATTTGTATGAATTTTGGTCGTGAATAGAATTTATGATGTTCTTGCTCATCCTTCTTTATAAAATGAGTCTTACAGCTTTCCACTTCAGCAGATACCTGAACCAGCTCATATGTGAGGTAGCAGAAGAGAAAAATGAATAAATGTTCTTCTATTGGAGACACAAGGTGGCCCACCCGGACACAGCATCATCTTTTTTCCCAAACCTTATACTCATTTTGTCTCCAGAGCAATTGACACCTAAACCACTTTCAGAGTCACAGTGGATACGGGAAGACTTCAACAGTTAGTTAGAGAAATTTGGAAGCAGACCACCTGTAGTAATAATGAAAGTATCTGCCCTCAGATGCAACTTCCCTTTCATCTCGTAATGACATTTAATGCTATGTAAAGGCCAGAGACCTCCAGAATATTTTTTCTCATATAGTAACCCGAAAAAGACAATATTTTATTGCAAAAGGTCTTTATTTCCACTGAGTCTGTTGAAATGCTTGCCTGATATTAGAAAAATTGTGTCAAATTTGTACTTAATTGGTTCAGGATGGCATTTCGCCTGCAAATTTCCGTTTTCATACCTTTCAAATTGTTGTGATCATTAGGATCTTAAACCCCCAGCATTTCAGAAGTTCCTATTGAAGCAATTGTTTCTCTCTCAAGACATGATTTTTTTAATCCAAAATATAGGTAGTAGATTATAGGTGGTAGATTTAAATAAGTGATCTGACAGTCCTGAAATTGTGCGACATGATTTAAAGTCTGCAAGGATGTGGTTTTTTTAACAGTTAAGGCTGAAAACTCAACCATAGCTTTGCAAAAAATCAATGAAAGATCACCAGTATGTCTTAGTGAATTTCATATTCTAACTAAATACGAAATATGACAATTTAAATAAAAAACAATTCACAGCTGTTTGTATATAAAACCTTATATTAACATGTTAAAATCAACAATATCATAGATTTGAGATTATCTACAAACTATCTTTCTATTCCCATGCTTTACAAACTTCATTGTTGGCTGAAAGAAGTTAGACACCAAAAAGGAACACAACGATCTTAACACATTTCCACTAACAGAGCCGCATTTTCAGAAAATGAAGAAATTAACTGAGGCCTATGCTTTACTTCACCTTCAAATCTCAATAAAGTTTTTTGGTTTTTTGTTTTTTGTGATTGCAATTACACCGGTGGAGACCTCTTGTACCAGTCCTCTAACAAACCAGTACAGGACTCACGTTCTTTAAGCCCTGGCCTCAGGGCATACATGACTGTTTAAGTCCTTGACAAACACAGAGCAAAGGACTGAGCAAAACATGGTGAAGTCCTGAAAGGTTTTTCTTCTCTTTTCTTCATGCTTGTTACACCATACCTCTCTCTCTCTCCTCTTTTCAAGCTTATGAGAGCTGAGAGCTCATTTCAACCATCAATCACATGCTGGAGAATAAATCCGTATGGATTTACGGTATTGCTGGGCTCCCCAGCTCTCAGAAGTTTATACTCTCATTTAAAAAAGAATAACAGTAAATCTTACACTACGTAATCAGACAGAAGTTTGGGAAAGATACTGTACACAAAGGACAATGATAAATAGCAACATAGAAAGTTGGGGAAAAGCATCTAGCTGAGTATTTTAGCTGTTGTTTTTAAGGTTGGTCTTAATTAATAATTTTCATTTGTATTTCAGAAGCAAAATCAAACAATACATTAATTAATCTTAGAAATTATAGCCGAATTAAGAAAAACAATCAGCACAAAGAAAGAATAGCTCCAGAGAAACTAGGTGTATGACTGGCAAAAATAAACTGACGCCGAGCTCAGAAAAATGTGAGCAAATATAACAAGAGAGAAAATACCCCAAAATATCATGGAGTTGGTAATGGATAGAAAATTGTTCATGAAGATCCCATTTGATATTGCTGAAACGCAAATTAAAAAGTTGTGGGGGCGTTTGACTTGTATATGCAGATTATACGTGGTTATACCTCTAATACTGTGTTTTCCTCCGTACGAATACTACAGAACATTGGAAAGAATTCAGAGACTATCAGTGACTGAGTAAGGTATCTTATGGGAAGAGCTAGTAGTCTTAAACTTGTGCAGCTCAACATAAAAAACAGTGATTTCTGGTGGGAACATCAGTATCTATAGCAGTCACGGCAGACTGTAGTTAAGAGAGCTGTTAATGCTAAGTGCAACCTAAAAAAGACAAAGAAAAATGTGATTTGAGTATGAGAAAATACTTCGTATTAAGGTAGGACCTGCTAGGCTATGGAATATCCCTCCAACAGCCAGGTCAGTAGGCTCCAAGGCCGAAACTATTTGACACAGGACCTGACCACAGGTGAGAACGCTTCCTGCACAGCTGGGTGTTAGCAGGACCCAGCCCCAGGCATCACCCAGAGAGGCGGAAATGTAAATGTTGGTGCAGCTGGGGCCACAGACAGGAAAGCCACGTCCCTTCCGTGACAGGGCCAGGGAACGACATGGAGAAAACGGTTTTCAGAGACTCCACGGAAGAGCGTACCCATAGCCTGCAAAGAGGGCACTGATGGTCCCATCACTGTCTAAGAGAACTTGCTCTGGAAGTACCGCTGCTGCACTCTGGAAGGTGCAATTAGTTCCTATCGCTGCTTTCCCCAAAAGGATGAGAAATGGCTAGATGTCGATATGATTATTAAGTATTACTGCACTGAGATATTTAGGTTTGACACATCATAACTTGCTAAATAGCAATGACAGTTAATGCAAAGGTATTTTCTGTAGCCTCTCTTGCCATTAGAGTTCTTAAAGCAAATCTTCAAGTAGACCACTTCCGCAAGTCCTAGCTAAGAGACTCAGAATTATTTTTTTACATCTCCTTCCCTCATTGGCTTTCATTTGAGGAACACGAATATAACATATGCTGTTCCCTTGACTCTTTCAATTCTTTCTTATTACATTTGTAAAGAAAAGCAAAACCAAACGCCGTTTTCTCTGTAGAACCTGTCTTCCCCAGCATTTGACTATAGGTATTTTGTTCCAACATCCTATGGATTGTATTTCTTCCATATCCTTGTTTCTCCTGTTTTTGAAGGATAATTAACATGCCGTATTTAAAATCTTATTCTTCTGCAGGCCTCACGTTGCTGTCTTCTAGTGGTTTCTCTCCCCCGCTTTTCCCTTTTGAATGTAATTCCACCTTTAGACCATTTCCTCTGCCTCTACAACTTCAACTTCTTGTTAATTGATCTCCTTGCATTAATTCTGTTCCCATCTTTACTTGCACATTTCCAACACCTAACCTGTGTCCATTCACTTAATCCTGTATCTAGCCGCTTTGACACCTCCTGAAGGTCCCTTAAAGTAGGCGCGTCTAAACCTAAATTCCTGTTGCCACCTCTGAAATCACTGATTATAGCAGCAGTCTGAGGGGTTCCCTATACCACTGTTAGCACACTGTGTGTTAAAAAAAGCAAGTTCCTTATTTTTGCATCAACCTAACAGCATGCAAGCTGAAGGTAGGCAGCTACAGCACTAAGTTCCCCATTTTGAGCAGCCTTTAGAGAGCCTCTGCTGACAAATG
This sequence comes from Sagittarius serpentarius, assembly GCA_034782735.1. Lineage (NCBI taxonomy): Eukaryota > Metazoa > Chordata > Aves > Accipitriformes > Sagittariidae > Sagittarius > Sagittarius serpentarius. The sequence continues at coordinate 4,371,906 of JAVKLA010000014.1, forward strand.
GAGGCTGACCCTTTAAAATCTGTAGCCATGTTTTTATATCACTAGTTTGTTCTCTATACGTGATTCGTGATTCTTCAGCCCTTTTGCTTTGCAATCCCCAGATGACCAAAAGCTCCCGTTATTTGTCATATGAGGAAACAATCGCAATTGTTAAAAAGTAGCTTTTAACCAGTCTTCTTTGAATCCTATGAATATATATTGCATCCATTTATTATGTAATAAAGTTTAAAGGCTAATTGTAGATTGTACTGATCAAATTCTTTAAAGCAAAAAACATCATTGCAATTGTAACGCTTTCTATTTTAGTAGCATGCTGGTTTAATTATGATTTTGTAATTATATATTCTAATGAGAACTTCGCAATCCCTTGCAGTACACAAAAGTATCTTTTCATTCACTGTTTTCAACACACAGTTATCAAAATGCTCTCAAGATGTAATTAGTTTCTATGTTTTCTTATGATTAAAGCCATTGCAGAGGATGTTTCACACAAATCTGTTATCCGAAAATGAACATGCTTAGTGCTCTGTATCCTATATCTGGATATTCATTTGGGGCACACAGCCAAATCTGGCAGTTGTCTAGAATTTTATTTTCATTGAGCAATCAGTTGAACGTTCATTCAGCATTTTTCCATATTTTGACAGCAAAGCAGCACAATCAACAGCTGCTTCTCTGACAGGAATCGTTCCTCCACTCATACTTACTCAGTTTTAAAGCCTAGAGACAGTAGTACATGAACCATCCCCGCAACATAATGTGGACTCAAAATCTGGCAACCTTTATTATCCTATTCTATGTCCAATTTTTTTGTCTTTGGTAATTTTTCTGAGATTCAACCTTTCTTTTTGTCCACCTATATGGATTTCTCTAGAAAAACTGTTCTCTCTCCATTTATTTACTCCAGACTCTTCTTGAATGGCCCCCTGATACACCAACTGCTTGTGCACACTGTTACCAGGCTTCCTTGCCAGAATATCCACTGTGTTTTCTTCTCCCAGGAATCAAGAGTAAGCTTCACCCACTTTTCCAAGACTTCTGCGGCTCCACTCTGCCTCACTGGCCCTCTACCACGTTATTCTTCTCCCACAGTTTGCTTGCTATACTACACGCTGTGGCAGCGCGGAGAGATCCTCAGGTTATCACTGGTCAGAGATGCTCTGAAACTGGAAGTGGTGCAGTTGCTTTCGTGTGGTATTGCATCTGGGTTCCCAGTCCTGCTTCTCAGTCCAGCTGCTGGTGGCTACGCAGCTTTTTTTTCCTAGTTCACATGAGTTTGGTGCTAGCTGGAAGATACAGACCGGTGTTAGTGCTGTATTGAGCCACGCAGACATATGCCTAAATCGGTGAAGTATTCTTTCAACAAAAACCTGGGCGAGTAAAAATGCTCAGCAATACGAGCTTAGGATTTAATTTAATTTCCCATGGCACAACTTTAAATTGCGGAAGCGGGCTGCTAGGGTCTCCTGCGTCATACCTAAGCAATGAATTACTTCTAGGCCTCTCTATGCTAGTTATTAGGGAGGATAATCCGTAACTTCCCGATAGGCGTCTCTAACGTGTAATGCTTACCAGTGCATCCAGTCTCGAACGGGGTACCCATTTTGTGGCAGGTTTTATGTACAGCACTCAAACTTTAAAAATCTCCTGGAAATGAGGGCAGCTTTGCATAGAGACCGAGCGAGCTGCTGTTCCAGAAGGTCGTCTTCCTTCAGAAGGGCTGCCAGACCCCCTTTCTTTTCATCAACAAACAGGGAGGCACCAGAAAGACATGCAGGGAGGTCAGTGGACCCCATCCCAAGACAGTGCTCACTACCACGTGCAAAAGAAGGGCATGGTCAGCAGTTGGGCTGATTGATGACAGATCCTCACAAGTGGATTTTGGTGAGGGAGCGAATTAGATTTCTCTAATGGGAGCTCTGCCATTTATGGGAACAAGCTGCCAGTTTTCAGGGGAAAAGACTGTTGCCAAGAAATGCTTCCTCCATTTAATGGGAAAGAAGCCTGCAAGATACATTTTCCTAATAGCAGAAGTCCAGGCAAGGTTCGGAAGAGATAAAATAACAAGAATAATGAGCCAGACAAGTATTTATCTGTGCAGATATATAAAGCCCATCCAAACTGTCAGCCTGGCCTTTGGACTATTCAGAAACCAGAACATCTTCAACAAAATCTGGCCCTCAAGAGCCACAGTGGCTGGCGGGGAGCATTTTTTAGTGCAAAACTGCTGTATTTCTGAGACAAGTTTGAGGTGTGTTACGTTTAGGCCCGGTGGGTCCTTTTATGAGCCACGCACAAGTTGATCCACTATTTTTCTGGTAGGTCAGAACAGACTCTGCGGGACCACGAAGCAGTTACTCGAGCCTATCCTGAAATAACCAAGAGTAAAAAAGCAAAGCGGCAGCCATGTGTTTTCAGGCTCAAAGATCAATACCAATGCTTTAAAAACTGCCTTTTTAAAAAGCCTTGAGACACGCACATGGTCCTGATAAATCAGAGGCAAGTTTCATTTAAATCCTTAATCTCCCATGAACCAAGATTTCATTTATGAAAATTAAATTCCCAGATCGCCATGAGTTCAGCCTGCAGTAAGTTTCTGCCAGCAGTGATCGGTACAGTCTCAATCAGATTTTACAGAAACAAACAGGTGCTGAGCTCACAAGGATGTCTCACAAAACTGGTCTTGGTACTTCGTGGCAATCAGGTTCTCATCCCTCTGTCATTTATCCCAACCCAGCATCACTCAGGCTTCCTGCTTTCACACTCTTAATTTTCTGTCTACATTTTTGGATGCTAAATCAGTCAGTGACAAAATTACTGAAAGGACCCTACCCAAAGACTAACAGATCAAATTTAATGTTGCTGGCCACCCGACTGGCCTGAAAGGCCCCCTAAGCTAAAAGCAAACCAACTGCCTTGTAACTCCCCTTTCTGCAAAACAGCCACAGGCTTAGGTTTGGCTTTCAGATGGGAAGCCCAGGTTGGAATTTGAAAAACTATCTATGCAAGTTTTCTTCACATCCGTGATACTATTTTTTTTTTCAGATGAAGGCAATTAGATAGAAGGGGAAGAAGAATAGGATTTTTTTTCCCAGACAACCAATCGTTTTGTTTTCAAGAGTTTTCTGAACGAACTAATTTTCGAGCTACACACCGCACTTGTTAAAGAGACTCCAGTACCCCCTCACTGTTAGAGACGGTTTTATTAGTGCCTCTTACAGCCGATTTACTTGTATTTTGCTATCACATATTGCTAAAACGCCTTCCTGCAGAAATGAGAACTTTTTCCCCATCAGGGCTTCAAAGCAGCTCAGTATCTCCAGTCCTGCGCCCGGCCAGGTGCCCCACAGCTCACGCCGGGG
>JAVKLA010000014.1:4376211-4399263 GCA_034782735.1 Sagittarius serpentarius
GCCGCTTGTGAGTGGGGAACTGTCGGGCCGGGCAGCGTTTCGCCGCCGTTGTTGATTGTTTATCGCTCTGAGGCGGCGCCGAAAATAGGTCAGAAATAATGTCCCCGCCGTGAAGTGCCCGCCCGAGTACCGGCCGCGGTGCTGGGGCAGACCGGAGGCGTTGCTGCTGCCTTCTCCCTCCTTCCCTTCCCGAGAAATACCGGATTCTCCCAGGGTTTGAAACGCTGCTTGGGTTTACATTTAATTAATTAGTATCGTTTCTTCTTGCGGGGTGGAAAGTTGCTGGCCCAGCGTTAGGAATAGCTCCCAGCTATTTCCTGGTGCGCGGAGGGCGGCACTGGCGGCCCCTGCCCCCGGGGGTGGGGGGCGGCCGGCTGGCCGGGTCCGCTCCCCGCGGTCCGAGCTGAGGGAGGGAAAGCCTGTTCTCCTCCCAAAGGCCGGGGGTGTACGGCAGGGCATGGCAGTTAGGTGCTCCTAACTCCGGTTACCATCCCTAGGATGTCTTTAGGGGTGAATTAACCTTGGGAGGCTAACGGCGGAATTTGCGTGATCAGCGAGCGCTCCTGTGGAAATTGTCTTTCCGTTCTGTCTTGTGTTACTTTAAGCAAAATTTGCAACAGAACTTACTTGAAAACGTTACTGATTATGTCTTGCAGACATGCCACTTGGAAGAGAACTCACGTAGCATAATGGATTTTTAAAAATTGTAATTGGGGGGATTTACTGTCATGTTGATATTAGAACTAAAGAGGTATTCGTGCTGAAGTGTTTAAGCCCACTTCCCCTTTCTCCTGGTCACGGTGGATTTTTCTGATTGAAAGGTAAACAGACTTCTGTTTGAAGTCTTACGTTTGTCAAGTAAGTGGGCATAGATGTCTGTTTTGTTTTACTGGGTTTTGCTTTGTTTTTTAAGGAATTCAGTCAGCTAGCTTACTGTTGTCTTATACGTGGGCAAAGCCTGAGCTAAAATCCACACGTACTGCCTTTCAGTTTTCTGGACCGATAACAAGTAGGGAATGCTACTGGTGTGATCTTTATTACTCTGGAAGGGGATGTATTACATTTTCATCCGTAAGATATCCCTTACTTAGCTAAAGGGTAACTGCCAGAGTCCAAACCTGGTTCAGTAAAGCTGTGTTTTGCTGGAACGTTACGGCTTTTTGAGGATGAAAGAATTCTGGTTTTGTGGAGGAGCAAATTAAGTACTTCGGCATAGTTTTTATTATTCCATTCAACAATTCATTGCCCATTAGAACTGAAAACACTGTTTTGTAGGAAGTGAACAATAATCCAAGCTCTGGCTGGATCTCTGCAAATACTTTAAATGAATGAAACACAGGATTGTCATCTTGCTGTGTCTTCCATACGACTGTGCCAGTAGTCATAGTCTGAGTACCTGCATTTGGTATGTCAGAGCACAGCTATAAATCTTAGTCTGTGTTTTCCTTGGATGGACCAACTTGTTTTCCTTTTCCTGCCTCTCGTTTTTTCCCCCCTCTAAATAGCGTAAAGTCAATTATTCGTTTTTCCTTCAGTAATCAATAAAAATCACAGAATATGAATTTGAGCTCATCCTTTGGAATGATTTATATTTCCCTTATGGGAAATACAATCCTACAAAACTAGTAAGAGTTGCCTGATACAATATGTGAAAATACTAGTTTTGTTCTTAAATTAACACTTTAATAATAAAACTGATTTGTTACATTCACTTTAATTTACAGTCGGTACGACTGGCCTGGGTAAGATTTGGCATGAATAGTAATCCATAAGAGTAAAGCGCGCACAGCAACCGACATCTGCCTTCAAAACTGTGATTTTCAAAATGTGCCAGACAACCCAACACATTTGTTGATTCAATTTAATTCCATTGCTGTAGAATTTAGTTCTGTTTTGAGTTGAGCAAAACCTCAAAAATAACACCTCGGGTTCCGTTCAGGTTTCAGAAGAACTATGCCCTGCTGTCTCTTCTGAAGCTGCAATGATGGATGTGAAACTGTTACCTGGTGCTCTAGTCTTGTGGTTTTAATGTTTCCCTTGGAAGTACCTGGGTTCCGAAGCTCAGTTCTAGGATTGTCTCTTGCATTTTTATCCCACGTAGAAGAATTGGTGAATACAGTTCCCAAGAAGGGAGAGATGCGAAAATCGAGATCTCTCGTTCTCACTAGCATTCCCTGTTGACTTTGCTAGTCAGTTCTCCAGTGAGGAAGACTCTGACAAGTTCTGCTGCACTTGATTGTTGTGGGTGTAAGATGTGAATACCCCGTGGCAGGATGTTTCTGTATCTCACTCTCACCAGGTTACGGTCTTCGAGGGTGCTGGAAGTGATTAGGATGGGATGCGTACGCCACAGCCGTCTGGCTGGCTGTGGAGGTGGATAGGAAAGCAAACTCTGGCAGGAGGGGTCAGGCAGATTACTGTGAGTGGCAAGGTTTTGACCTACTGCAGGTAAAGATATGGGAGCCCTGCCTGAGCTCTGACTCTTGTACCGTTATTTTATTTCTTTGAAGAGAACCTAGCTGTCTACACCAACCTAGGAGGCAGGTACGTAAATGGTCATTAATGTAACGCTGAGAGTACTGGTGCCTGTGTCTCTGTCTTGGCCTGGGTGCTATCCTGATCAAATGCGAAAGTTAAACTGGTACCAAAGGTGGACCTCAGAGTGAGGATTATAATAAATAGTTGTGAATTCTTGTTACTGTTGACCGAGTTTCAGTGTTTGAAGTTGTTATTGATGCAGACCAGTGCTTCTCATCCTTGCTTGGTAAATGATTCATCTGATACTTTGTGTTTTCTGTCTTGAAATCCTTTTGTTCTTTTTCAGCCCCCAATCCCTACAGACTACGGGGCAGGCTTGGCAGAATATACCCTCTCTTTAGCCAAGGTGGAAGAGTTGCATTTTTGTTGTGTGCGGTTTCCCCCCTCCCTTTTTCCTCCGTATAGAAAAATACAGTCTCACTGGTGCTTTAATTGTTTTCATGACAGGATAGAGGAATAGCATCTGCATGTGGACCAGCAATTGTTTGTGATGGATATTTGTTTTGCCAGCCTGCTATTGTATGTCAGGTACCTCTGACAGGCCATCCGCTCAGAGAGCTTGTAGCCAAAATAAGTATTCCTGTGAAGTACCAGCACATTCAATTTCTCTTTTGGTTAAACTATGACCTTAAGAGTTTCTTGAATTATGATTAAGTAATCTTGCATTCATTTTCCCTCCTAGTGAAAAAGCTCGGAAAATGTGATGGTGTTTGTTTTTTAAATGGAAAGTTTGTTTATGTAGCAACCTTCAAATGCTTTTTGTGTAGGATATAGAATCCTGTATAGGAACCTTCAAGTCACAAGCTTGCTGTTTTAAATCAGGAGCGAGAGACTGGGTTTGACTGGTTAAATCTGCTCAAAAGCCACTTTTTCGTGTCCTTGTGAGCTTGCTACAATCAGACTATGTTTCTGAAGAACTACTTCTGTGTTTTGCCGCCATGGCTAGGCAAAACAGTAAAGTATGTCCTTACGTTGTCGATGTTCACACACTGTGTGTTTTCTGTGTGGCAAGACGTGCTTTTATGTTTGTTGAGCATCTGCTGATTTTGGCCTACTCTAGCATTTTTATTAAGCACCTTCTGATCACGTTCATTCTTGGGCTACATCTCTTGAAGTGTTGTGTATAGAAAAGTACGTCACTGTAGAAGTACGAACGTAGCAGTTCAATATTTATGCATTTATTTCTAGCAAAAGCAGTTGGTATGTTGTTAATGCGGTGTCACTGATATTTGTAGAAGTCCGTTGTACAAATTGTCTTCCTCAAAGAACAATACATGGAACATTTGTGGTAACAAGAGTATACAACAAAGAGTATACAAAAAAAAATCTGAAAGGGAGGAAATAAGTTTGCCATAGTTTGGGGTCAGGGACAAATCAGGTGAGCAAATTGTGTTTACTTCAAGCAGGAAATTGGTGACAATGCTATTTTTGGAAAGAACAGGCAGAGAAATAAGGAACAGAATGAAACCTTGCAGAGTTCAACTTACAAGCAGAACAAAAGTTGAAAATGCTAAAGCAGATTGAAATTACATCAGTTCTATTTTTTGTTAGATGGTTTCAGTGCTATCTTTTTTTTTTTTTTTGCAATGGACTTTTTTTAGAGGTTTTGGAATTGGGAACATTTTCAGTGCTAAGGATCTTGAACTTCATGTTTTGCAAGCAATTTTGTTGGAAGTAAGATACGAAGTCTCCCTTATCAATATTTATTACTGAAAATAAGTTTAAAATTTCCTCATTTCTGAATTGCATGACTTGTATCAGGAAAATTGAAAACTGGTTTTAATTTTCAAGTGAAAAGTTACAAATTTGATACCTCTAATACTATATAATTATACATATATATGTATGCATATAGTTTGCTGGATTTCATTTATAAAATAAATCACAAACCTGTGCATGCCATACCACCAGATTCTAGGAATTAAGAAGAAAAAATCTGCAGCATTCATCAGTCGTGCAGGAAGCCCTACGCTTGACTTCTGACATTTTGAAATAATAAACTGGCTTGTTTCTCAGATCTAGCTCTGCTTACTATAATCACAACCTTGTTCACGTGTTGCAGCCTCGTGAATCTATCCCCATTACTGATCATGGCATTGATCATTCATTACCTGTTGCATACAGGATGTCAAGCTAGATACACTTATCACACTTTCTAGCTGTAAAATAAACTGAATTCTCTTTATGCTTTTGTTGATTTTCTGAAGTTAATAAGCAAGGTTTCCCTTTAAATTTTGGTATCAGAATGGCTTGCAGTTTATCTTTTATCTTCTTTCTATTTAAACTTACAAGAGAATGTGATAGTATTTGTTCTTCTGCAGGTTTAATAAGTAGTATTCAAAGAAGCGATACTTTCTTCCCAGGCTGTTAGTTCAGTTGTCACTTGATGATTTTTCTGCATAATGATTTTATATTTCCATGTAAAAAAATTCCGTCTAAATAGTGTAATTAATGCTGCTTGTTGTCTATTAGTAATAGAGGTATTTGCATATCTAGTACTTTTAAACTACAGTGTATATTGCTTGCTTGTCTATTTATATTTGGCCCATCTAGCTTTCTGTAAGAGCATACATATATTTTTTTAAAGATTTTCTGAATTTGAATTTTCTGGGTGAATTCTGAGATTATACTAGCTATCAGGTGATTCTAGGGCCTATGGTTTCATGCACCTCTGACCTTAAACCCCTCACCTCAGTGAAATAATTCAGACCAAAATGTGCCAAGGTATTGAGGATATTTGAAGTGCCAAAACAATGAGGCATAGATAGTAGAAAACATACATTTTACTGCTTTACACATAAGACAGCGTAGAGGAAAAAATCTTAAAACGGTTGAGGTCAATAGTAGACCTAAAGGTGGAAGTCAAGACTTAGCTCTCCAACTTTGCAGCCATTCTGTCAGGCTGGACTTCTTTTTCTAGTGAAAGCCCTTGCTGCTGGGGCAGAAGCTCTAAGCCATCAGGTTTTACCTGCTGCTAATTTTAGTTTGCGTATTCGTAAGATATGACCTCTTCTGTGGAAAGTACTTTGTATGGCTGTGAAATTGATTGGAATGCCAGCTAATGCTGCAAACGTTTGGTGTGAATTTGGGCTGGTGACTAGAAGCTCTAGCAGATGTTTACCTGCCTTTTGACTCATGAAGGGTGTAAAAGCTGACGTAGTTTAGATGGAAAGATGAATTTTCAGGGCCAGTCAGTATGGTCAGCTGTTGGTTTGTCCTTCTTGGGTAGGACAGCAGGGAACAAGGACCTGTTTGAAAACAAGCCAGCTATGCTGTCGGCGTAGGGAAAGCTTCTGATGGCTTTGGTTCCTGGTTGTTGGGCCTTTTTCCCCCGGGTGTGTTGTGTTGTATTTAGTAGGTGTCTTTGCTTGTTCTAGTTGTAGCAAATTCGAAAGCAGCGTGTAAGGGATTTAGTGATTATGAAACGTTAGTACAAGAATTTCTGACTAGATATGACAAGTAAATGGTAGGAGAAAAGGAGTGAACAAAAACTGTTCTGTATAAAACATTGTCAAAAATTCTTTAGATAGCGTTGGTGAAGGTTCAAGCTAATTCAAAAATCACTTTACTGCTTTGTTTTGATGTAACCCTTCAAATCTACCCGTTGAAGCTACTGAAGGTGATTATTAGCCTTGTTTTATTTTGCATGTGTTATTTCAGAAACAGCTATGCCATTTTAGGTTTGTGTCAGCTTTTTTAGCGGCTTCTCACACATCAGTGTTGTTCTGTCAGTTAGATGCCACACAGGATGGTAAGAGGGGCATAAAGCCCTCAAGCCGCAAAATAAACAAAAGCAAAACTTGGATTTGATGAGGCTGCTATATTTGTCTGTTTAATAGGAACTCTCTAACTTTTATTGTAGCACTGTAGTGAGGGGGGACGCAACGCCAGCGCTGTGAGGTTGCAGCCTGTGGAGCTCAGGTGGGCGCAGGGGTGGAGCAGGCTGTGGTGACCAGGGTGGCCCTGTCCCTCTCTTCCTCCATGACAGGGAGCGGAAGAGCCCTTCTTCAGCAAAAATTGTTCCTGTCCCCCGACGCCAGATCTGTTGGTTGGTAACTCTGCGAGCAGAGCGTGTTTCTGGGCCTGTTGGGACAAAGAGCTGCTGGAAGCTGCTTGGCTTTCTGGCCTCCTGTGCCTCCTTCGGGGAAGAAATATCCCTGGTCTGGGTTGCCAGGGGGGGTTCCTAGGTGAGTGGTTGCCTCCCTGGGAAGCTAGGCCTGTGAGGAGGGAGCAGGAGACGCCGTGCCGAGGCGGGGAGAGGTTGGACTGAGCTGGCACTTGGGCTCTGGGGCTGTGTCCTTCCCTGGGGAGGGAGGAGTACTGTCTCCTTCCTCTTGCAACTTTTGAAGTGAATATAAAGGAGGAATGGAGGTAAAATACCTCAGGAATGGCCGTGAGAAGGGGCAGTTTCTCTCACTCTGCCACTTAAACCTCTTTGCTTTGCTGCACTGAGGCCATGGCTTAAGGAGGTGGGCGTGCTGAGGGGACAGCTAGCCAGAGGAACCGCTGCGTCCTGCTGCCGCTCACCTTCCCTTCCCCGTTGCTGCGATGGCACTACTATTTGTGGAGCTGTGCTTTGAAACAGGATAAGGAAGTGCTCTGATCAAGCCCTGCAAAAATAGATTATTCTAAAATGGTAACTAATTCATTTTAAAACACTGTCCCGCGAGCACTGTGTTGGCAGTGTTGCGGGGGCGATGTACTGATGCTGTGAAGATGGCAACGAGCACCTGAGGCAGAAACTTCTGAAGCTGTTGCTGGTGTAGAAGACTTAATGTAGTTTCACGGGCAAAGTTGGCTTAACTTCTTGCCGTGCCCTTGCTCACTTCTTCAGGGTTAGATGTTAATATTGGCGTACTCTTTCAGATGTATCAGTGCAGCTGTCTGTGGAGCCCTGCTGTATTTAAATCAGTGGAATGTTGCGGTTTACATAAAAAAAAAAACCAACCAACCCAAAAACTTATAAAGTAACCTCCAAAATACCTGTAAAGGTTTGTTTCAGTGGTGGTAGGTTTTTTGTCCCCTATAACTGCCAGCACAATTGAAGGGATGGCTGTTTGTGGGGTGGGTGGGAGCAAGTCTCCAGGGGTAGCAGAGGGAAATCTTTTAAAGACTTTGCTGCTAATACATAATGTGCTGTTTCCTCATGGTGCTTACTGGCATCCATTATTTCTATAGCATATAGGCTGAGCTCTGCTCAGTTTGTTCAAGCTGCCATCACAGTAGTCCACCACTGCTGATCAGTGTCTGTACTTGATGCTTGTTTCTTCAGAAACTTCTCTTGCTGAGCATTTGTTGATCAAAAAGCAGACACAGTACTCTACGTACTGTGTTTAGTCCCTTTTCTTCTAAAGCAGATAAAGCAGGGAGTGATCTAACTTTATTTTGGGGTTGGGGGTGTGTGTGTGTTTGGGGGGTTTTCTTTTTTCTGCTAGTAGCTGCTGCGTCACATCTGGTTTGCTCTAGGCTGCAATGGTAGAAAAGTGAGTGGGAGACATCAGGGATAGAACATTAAAATCCTGTGCTTGACTGGTTTTGGTAATAGCTAAGTAAAGCTAAAAGGTTAGATATGTTTCAATTTAGTGCTCTTGGATTTGGAGGTGAGCAGGAAATAAGTTGCTGGAGGTGCTACCTGAGGTTGCAGAGAAAAGTATGGCTCTTCCTCACCTGGTCAGTATGAAGATGAGTAAGCAGCAAGAGCTTAAGGTCTTACACCAAACTGACATGTAGACATTTGTTTGCTACAAATTTTTTTTTAAAAGCTTTAATGCACATTCTGAAATACTTTCCCATGACCACATTAGGTTGTTGCTTGCAATGGCAGTCTGCTTAATTGTCCTTCAACTTTACACTTGCATCATACAACAATAACTAAATTGCACTTTGTACAAGAATAATACAGATTTTGCTGTAAAATTAATGCATGTTTTATGTAACAGAAGAGTTGCAGGGAGGGTCTTAGAGGACCTATGGTCAGAAAATTGTTAGGAAGAACAAAGTAAGAATCTATGACATTTCTCTGGTGGGTATTGAATAAAGGCAGTGGTCAGAAATTACGAGAAGCTGAAAGCAATGTTTTATATTTCCAGAGTTTTTAGATTTATTTTTTTTTTTGCATTGAAAATCAAAGAATCCAACTTTTAACTTAAATTTACGTGCTATAATGCTTCTCTCGTTTTGTTTTGTTAAAATGGTAGGAAACTAGAAGCCAAACCACAAGGAAAAAACGTGAAATCAAGGATTATGTTTTTACAGATGTAGTACTGTAAAGCCAGTCCCAAATCAGCTGTCTTTGTATTAGGATATTAACATTAGGTGTTGAAAAATAAAATAGGCTTTGATACGATACTGCCACGTGTTTCTAAAATAACTAGTATTTGTATGAAAGTCCTAGCAGAGTCTCTGTTTTTCCATGTTGGCCCACCCAGCCTGTCACCACAGATGACATTAGTGTAGGAGCTACCAAGGAGGTGGTTTTGTGACTGCTGATTCTGGATCAGATTTACCATCAGATTATCTCCTAATGTAACTTTGATCAGGCAGGCAAACGATCACATTTCTTAAGTTAATAAGAGTACACAATGTATCATTTGCGCTGACTTAATGCCTACTGTGGGAGGAGGGACAGTAACTATTTGGCATAAAGCCTTCCAATACAAAGTCAGCCTGTCAAATCTAAACTGTATTTACTGTCTTGTCAAACCACAACCTCAGATCAGATATTGGAACAATGACTCAACTCTGTAAATGGTGCTCTGTTTACAGAGGACAATAATACGGGATTATTACCTATTAAAAATAATTTACTGAGCATGTACAGTTAGATTAATTTTTCATTTCTCTTGAAATCAAAGCTTTATTTTTTTGACGATAAGTTTGCTTGGGGTGGGTGGGAGAGAAGTTGTAACAACTTTCTTTTGGACACAGTATTCTGTTTCATAAAATATGGCAGAGTAATGACATTAACAGTCATTGCAGACATTTTAATGCCAAATTCATCTGTCTGTGTGAGAGTTATTTTTCACTTAACAGCATTGCTTGGGACATGGAATTCAAAGAGATACTGCTTTCTTCCTTTGTATAAGTAGGAAAATGAAGTATGTTTTAAGTACACTAAAATAGACCCTTAATATTTAATGAAGAACCTACTCAGTTGGACAGAATCAAATTATTTTAGTAAGCTTCCCTTTCCTACTTTATTAGTTCTTAGCTAGTGCGTCCTTCGTAAATTCTTGAGATTATGAGAAGGTGAATGTATTAAGCTATGCAACTTGTTCTTTAAGCCAAAATACTACAGCTTGCAATTTATATTTTTTTTTAGCTTATTGTAAGATCTTTATATGCTTTTTATGTAAAGTTCCAGAAGACTTTTAATTAAGTATTTAGAGTAAGCACTTCCATTTTTCTTTTTCCCCTGTATTGCTCTTCTGAATAGATTGTTAGGAAAAGATAGATTGATTGCATTAATTGGAAATTATAAGCAAAAGAATTGATTTACAGATGTATTTCTAGATACATTACTTATGCTTTAGTTAGAAGTATTTCTTTTCATCACTGCTGTTAAGGTAGCTTGATGGTGCATGGACAGCTCTAACTGCTGATTTACACTGTCCACTCTCCCTGGTTCTTAGCATGAGAGTGTAGTAGTACTTGGTTCATTTTTCACGCTCAGCCAGTATGCAGGACCAAAGTGGGACAAAGGGCTGGCTTAAAGTGGTAGCACATACCCTGAACTGCCACTGCTTTTCATCAAAATGCTGCATTTCGCTGGTTCTGTCTCAGAGGCAGTCACATTTGTGCCAGTTATTTCATACCCTTTTAATCATAACTTTTAAAATGTGGGTTTTCTTTTTAGGGGAGGTCTTTGTAAAAGGCAAATAAAACATTCAGTTTGGTTTGCTCATGTTCTGTTTCCTCTTTCTTCACAAATTACTGTTGAAACCATTGCTCAATTCAGTCTAATGTGGAAGAGGAGAAGGGATCTCGGAAATGATGAAGTTTTTTAGTGTGTATTGGCAACTGAAGAGAGAAGATGCTGAAGTTAGTGCCCATACTGGGAGGAAGATGCACAAGGCAGCTAGCATGGGGACTGGTTTGCAGCAGCTGGCCAGTTGCTGTGGATATAGCTTCATCGTACCTCCGGGATGTGCGATCTTTTGCCTAGTCAAGGGGCCATTAAAGGTAGGGGGTTATCATGGTGGAGGGAGGAGGACACGTCGGTAGGAAAGCAAGCTTTTGACTGCTGCTCACAGAACTTTTCCTGTTAAACTTTTTAATGAGGAAGCTTGGAAATAACATGTCATTTGTCAGACAAATACCAATGCTAGGGTAGAAGGGAATAAGCCTAATAAATGTTCAAGATGAATTGTTGTATCACATACATGATCTATTAGTAAGGGAGAAGAAAAGGAATAAATTGAACATATTAATGACTTCCCTGCTCAGTGGGAATAATCAAGTTGTCAGCTCAAAGTAGTGAGTATGTTGTTTTTATCAGAATGCTGCATGGAGGACCAGATATTGGTGCTAAATTTAAAGCAAAAAGTAGGAAAATTTGAATTTTAATGCTTGATTAAGCTGGTTGTTTATCTAGCCCATTAAAATGTCATAGATATCTTGCATTAGCTTTGTTAGAAATGGTGAATCAAACCTCGTAATGGCTGTCTGGGAAGTAATCTAGGCTTAGAGAACCAGGCAAGAAGAAAATTGTAATAGTTGAGTTTTGCCCTGAGCCCATGAAATTACGTCATTGTTTAAATATATTTAAGTAACTGTGGTTATTTCCATTCATATAATTATTTATAACTGTGAAGGTTTAAAAAGAATTTAGTGAATAAATACTGATATAAAGCAGTCTATTCTGTTTTTTTCAGAGTGGTGGTCATGTTACCTTTTTAAAATTGGGATAACGATTTTAGTAAGGTATCCTAGATACCTCCACTTAAGGTTTTTTTGTTTGTTTGTTTCCTTATTTTACAACACGATAATTAATGCAATCCAAAATTAAATTAGCATTTATTTTCCTACCCTCTCACCTTTTTCATTACAGAGAACCAGGGTTTATTTGTAGTGCTGGGAAGCTCTAGTCTTCAACCAGAACACTGTGATACTGGGTGCTGCACAGCTGTGAAAGGATTTGAAAGGAAGACAAGAGGGTTATGCTTGATGCAGTAGCCCAGGCTCTCTCTGCTGGGGATGCAGAGAGAGAGGTGAAATGATCAAAATAACAGACTGGTTCTTTGCAGCACCATGCTGAACTAATACATGCAGTGAATTATGCTTTTTCAGCCGCACAGTAATTGAAACTGAAGAGGATATTAGCTTGGATGAGTTTTGGCTGTATGGATAGAGGGAACATATTTCTAATCACACGCAGAAAAATTTGGCAGGTCTTGTTCATAGTCTTGCCAAAGTCTATGAGAACCCAGAGAAAACTAAATGAAAAATACTGTCTAGGTTTACAGTCAGATTGTGCTATTGTGCACGCTCAGGAAGTAGGTGTTAGGAATAGCCTTGCAGGTCGGGTCAAGAACTCTGTTTTCGCCACGTTGCGTTTCAGCTGAAGGCTGTGTCCAAGAAACAGCTAAAATTGGAATTGAAGACAGTTCCCAGGTGGGGGGACAAACCTGTGAGTCATCAGCGCAGAGATAGATGATAGCTGAATTTGTGTTGGCAGGTGCTGGATCTCTGAGCATAAAGGAGAAGAGGACAGGGAAAAAACGGTGAGGGATGGAGGTGTGCAAAGCTCCTACAGCAACTTAGAAGAAAAAAAACTGTCCGAAGATTGTATTAAATGAGCAGCTAGAAGAAAACTGGAGGAAAATAAACATTTTGTTGTATTTTCGTTTATAGGATTCTGTGGGTTTGCTTTTGACTTCCACTGAATAGAAAATATTAAATCTAAGGCTAGAACAAGTTCAACTACTCAGAATTTTGTGTGTTTTGTCTCTCTCTCTTTTAAAAAAGAACTTAGTCCTTGTTAAAAGAGAACTGGTATGACACAGGCTGTATTGCATTGTTAAACCAATGGAGTAAATGTTGGTGCCATTTTGATACGGCATTACGGTATCGGGATTTTACTGGGATATTATTGATAATTTGTGGTATCAAAGACATAATGTCACTCATGGCATGCACAGGTGATTTGTATTTTAAAAAATTCCAGATAATGTATTTTTTATGCTCTACTTCCTCTGTTTTCTTCTCTCTGAAGCTAAGGTAAAACCAGTTTAGTTTCATGGCTTGCCTGCACAAACTGTGGTAGATTTTTTGTTTATACTTCTCTGAAACATAGGTATGGAAAGGACACAAAGTTCATCTAAGAAGGGGTAACTAAGCATTCTCTTTTCTTTGTGTCCGAAATCTAAAGCTTGTCAGACAAAAAGGAGAGTTTGGATATTTTTTAGGGTATTTTAAAAAATACCCTAATGGTTTAAGAATACAGAGGGGTTAGACTGATTCTTGACAGTTTTGAGGTAATGGTTTAGCAGGAGCTTCAAGGAGAGTTTCAGAGTATTAGGTGGCATTGACCTACCTGTAACATTTTCTGTGGGAAAGCGGGTTCTTAGTCTTAGGGCTGTCCCTCTTGTCCCCTGAATTGTGTCTCCTGAGGAGAAGGGGCACGAGATTTAGCAGCAGAATTTCATCTGACCTGTTCCTGTAAGTTGCCTCCTCCCTGGTAGCTATGTAGGACTGCGTGGGGGCATGAGCTGTGTTTGGTGACTGAGGCCAGAATATCCTCCTGCCTCCTCATTGCTACGTTGCTGCTGGTGAGCTGAGAGTCTCTCTGGAGATCGGGGAGGCTGTGGGGTGGCTGGGGGTGTACTGGAGTCCTCTGGGAGCTGGATTTTAGAATTCCTTGGTGGAGACAGGGATAGTTTGGCTGAACATGGCAGTGTCAGCTTTGCCAGAGCATGGGCTACCCAATAGGTTTTATTTTTTTCCTTTTATTTCGGAAAAACAGGTATCAGACTGCCACACTTGCAGAAAGCTGAGAACTGCACTGCAGGAACTAAGGGCAGATTGGAGGCTTCTGGTAGGCAGTACGTGTATGATTGTTGGGAGAGGACAGGTTAGGGGCTGTTACTCAGACACAGGAAAAGAGAATGAAGAACACAAGTAGTGAAAAGTTCTAGAGATACTGCTTTTAGTAAAACATTTTTTGTTTGTTTTTTAGTTCAAGCAGTATGTTTTTGACAGCAATAGCGAAGAACTGGAAGACTGGTTAATTAACATACTAAGATGGAGTATTTACCAGTGGAGGTAAGACATTCTTTGAACGTACTGCAGTTTTGTTTCTTAGCATTGTCTTGCAGTTCCCAGTACAAGTAGCTAGATTAATGGCACTGTTACACAAGCATTTCTCCGAGAGCAAAGCTGCTTTAGTAGGTTTCTGTACACCTACATCTGTCTTTTCATTGTACTCTCAGGTCCTCTGATGCAGCTTGCTCTAAAGTATCAGTAAAATGATCAGTTTAGTAAAAAACAGAATCGAGAAACTTTTCCTTATGATGGTCTTTTAAAATCTAATATCCTGTGATCCATTTTGTATTGTGGCCTCAAAAAATTTTGGACCTCCGTATAGGATCAAATGGCTTTAACTGACATTTTAGCTATTGGAGATGTTCAGTCTCAGTGCTTAAATATTTTTTAATATTGAAATGCTGTTTTGATTGTAAGTGTTAAGTAGCTACCAAAAGTTATGAAACCCTCTGTTCTAACTTGTGTGTTAGGGTATTCTTCTCACTTATTATCAGATCTTCTGATACATGTTTATCTGCTGCATTAACCTCTCTTGCTCTTATGTAGAGAGCTCCTGCTGAAGGACTCTTCTGCTTCTTAGAGGCAGACAGAGCAAACGTGCAGTTCAGCAGCTCAGTTTCTGAATGCTAATTATATGCTTTAAAATACAACAATAAACTCACTGAGTATTAAAATGAGTTGTGAACATTTATTGTCATTGAAGTTAGTGAAGTTTAGCTGTAAGTTTGAATGGAATCTATACAAATAAATACTTCTACATGAGTTTAACCTTTTTTGTTGGCTTTTGTATGATTAGCATACAGAAATTAACGACATTGTCCAAGTTTGAGTTTCTCCTTTAATATATTTAATCACTGCATAGCACTTTCTATTATATATTTAAAAGAACACTGTTTTCCTTTGCACTGATACGGAAGACTTTGACAGAAGAGTAGTGATTTGGTTCATGTCAGCCTAAGGCAGTGAATGTTCCCCTTCACCCAGGTTAAGGTGCACGTGGAACAAGCTGATGCTTGGCAAAGAGAAAGACATCCTCAAAGGTCAGCTGATAGACTGCAGTCCCGGGTGGGTACCTGCGGTGGCATGCAGCATTGCTTTCTGGATGCAGTGTTTTGTGAACTGTGGCTCAGTATTTCTTACTGGTTTTGCAGTTGATACTGGAGCAAGGCATGGGTGCCACTTTTCCAAATGCTGTTGGTAGCTGAGCAAGGGCTGTGTTACTGGATGAAAACACATGGTGCTGTGTTATGCAGGCCTGTGTTTGCTCGGCCCTGTGTTCGGTGTGCAGGGATCACCTGCCTAGGCAACTTTTAGTGGGCTGGCTGGGGATGCCAAGTCAGTTTGACAGGGGAGGCAGGGAGTGGCCCCAGCTACAGCCATGTTAGACAACAGAAATACCGCAGGTTCACTGGGCAGCCCTTTTGGCAGTATTGCAAGATGTGGCTCTCCTAGCTTTTTTTGTTGCGTTAACTCATTCATAAAATGGACCTTCGAACTTCTCTAATTGGACTAGTTCTGGATTGTTCTGAGCTTTTCTACTGGGCACTTGAGGGACCCTGAAGCATTTGGGAGTGACTGCTTGGCCCAACAACTCCTGCAGGAACAGTTTTCCCTTCTCTTAGTGGAGGCAAACTGTTCAGGGACATAGACAGTGCCACTTGTTGTGCTGGGGAGTCAGAGGTGTGTGACGTCTTCCTCCCTTGAAAATGTAGTTTCATCAAAATGAAGGCTGGATGAGACTGCCCTCTGGCATCCTTTGTCTAAGTCCTTCTGGTTTTTCCCGAGTGTTTTAAAGTGGGCTCCTTTGTGAGGTATTGGACAGTTTCATCACAGGTTTTATGCACAGCCCACAAGGTTTGTTGCCCAGTGGCAAAGGGTCACAACAGGTCTGGGATCTCTGCATCTCTGCTCAGTGGCAGGTCAGGTTCCATTTGCAGAAGATATACTTGCATTTTCGTAGGTGGTGCACATGTGACAATGCAGTATAGCAATCCCAGAGAATTAGAGTGCAGAACTTCTTGGTGCTGGCTTTAAAGACTACTGAGGACATCCCTGCACAATCCTATAGACAAAGCACTGAAAGAGGGAATTGTTGCAAAGCCCTGTAGGTTATCAGTGACCGTCCTAATGCTGCATACTGTAGCAAAACTTGTGGCATCATTCAATTAATCTGTTGAAGACCCTTGATTGAAATTTGAATGATGACAGGATTTTTAGACAAGCTGGGTTAATAGCGTCGTCTAGATGTTGGAGTTTTGATCTTGCAATAAGGGCCCTTGATATGAGTTCTTCATATTGTCATAACTCAGCTTCAGAAGCAAGATTCCTCTTACCCTGTCCCCTGTTACTTCAGTAGCATACTGTTTCTGTGCTTTTGTAAAGTGTATGCATAGTCCTTGTATTGGCTGTTAAACCAAGGTCAGAATTAACTTCTTGTTTATAGTTGAAAATCTAGACCTGTGTTACGGTGCTTGAAGCCTTCCAGCTCCTCTAGAGTGAGTACAGAAAGGTAAATCTTATCTTGAGTCATGTGCCAAGATAATTTACTTAGTAGGCTAGAGGTAGCCCCTAAAGGCATCTTTGCTTTCAGGTGACTGATACCTACTGCGGTGATGACTTTTTTTGCCAGCTACTCTGTTTCCGTCTTGGTTGTACTGCCTGCTGCTTCACAAACACCCAAATGCACGTTCAAAATTTTAGAAACAAAAAAACCCTATAATCCATTCGAGCTCCAGCCAGGCTAGCTTTTTTATGTTTACTGCTTCTGCATTAGACCCAAAAGATGGACTAATGTGCATGAAGGATAGTCTGGTTTAGGTGTTTTGGTTTGCTTATTCCTCAAACCAGACAGTGCTTGCAGGAACTGGGAAGTTTGAAGACAAGTGTTTGCAGAAGGTGTAGTCTATTTTATTAATCTGGTTGATACTGTTGAAGGAAAAACGGCAGAACTCGGTAAAGTCTGCAGGATTTTAATTTATCAGCAGACAGTTGTAAATTAGCAGGAAGGTGCCAGTCTGTGGCTGTGAAGACAGTGAGAATTAACACTTTAGTACTAACAAAGATTAACTAAAAATGGGCATGTTGCCCTCCTTAACTCCTGCCTTCCCTCTAGAATCTCTCCATCTAAAGCCCTACGTGACCTGGTCAGGTACTTTCTCTGCACTGTTTGGCCACACTGTGATTCAGCTGTCCCTGTCCTTGTGTCAGAGTTGAGGCACTACTGCCTTGCACGGTCATTGTGCTTCCACAAGGGCTGGAAGCAGACCATGCTCTTTTTCTCCTTGTCGGCAGTACTTTTCCCTCTCCGGCCAAGTACCAGAGGAGAGCTGCAGTACATAGGTATCAGTAAGTGCCAGGATTGTATTATGCTGATGGTGTGTTGTGATACTTCTCTGATAACATTTGATTCCTTCACAGCAAAGATGGAAGTTATTGTGGGCTGGATTTGGTACATCCTATATTGTTGTTTACCCTAGGGCCTGTATATTTGAGGACGATGTGCAAAATTGTGTATAGCATTGTCCTTTTTAAGGACGAGATTTGTGGTCTGGGGATAATGCCTAAAAAGTTTGCTTTCTGTTTGTTTTCAGTAATTAAGGTGCTGACAAGTTTTGACTTCTTCATCCTCATAAACATGAGTGAAGTTCAGGCTATGGTAGAATTCTCCGTGGAGCTCCACAAATTCTTCAATGTGGATTTGTTTCAAAGAGGGTAGGTAGTGTGTTCTTTCAGACTTTACTGTGGTGGGTGGCTGATGTTTGAAAGACCTTAATGGGTTCTGTCATGTAGCATTGCTTCATGTATTATTGACTGTTTTTATAGTGATTTTAAAAATTTTTATTCCTTATTGGAAAGGCATATATTTTCTAGGAATTAAAACTAAATACTCAAATAATTTGGCCTAAAACTTAAGCTGTAATAAAACATTTTTTGTCTAATTGGAGAAGAGGGGAAACTCTGTCGATTTGGAGGGTAGATTATATTCTTACCCAGGCCTTTACCCTTTCATATCTTAATTTCTGTAATCCCTTTTGTTTGAAATATGATAGATGTTTATTTGAATCTTAAAAATGTTGCTGCCCCAATTAACTTAGTCATTTATCAGTTTGGCAGTGGAGAACTTCACCGGCTTTTCTCCTCCTCACACTGTGCTATGCCTCCACAGTTACAGAAGACTCCATACTGCCTCATTAGACTCTCCTAACCTCCTCTTACTCCACCTGATCTCTGTAGAAGGCTTTTTCACATT
Organism: Sagittarius serpentarius; assembly: GCA_034782735.1. Lineage (NCBI taxonomy): Eukaryota > Metazoa > Chordata > Aves > Accipitriformes > Sagittariidae > Sagittarius > Sagittarius serpentarius. The sequence goes on from JAVKLA010000014.1 coordinate 4,394,261, forward strand.
CCTGTCATTTGATGTTACCTGATTGTCCCCATATTAAGTTCTAAGGTCCTCCTTTCCCATGGCTATGTAGGAAATAACCCTTTGTAGTTTATTTTTGAGTTATTAAAGATTATTTGTCATCTAGCATTGTGGTACATTGCCCTTCTGTCAATCTTCCAGCAGACTACAGTAAAAATACATGTCAGTGTTGCAGTTCCTGTGGTATTTGTTTTAGATAAATCTGGTTGAGGCTGTGTCAGTGTTTACAGACAGGGAACAATATATACCAATGTTGATTTATAATAGCTCCTTTTTCCAAAACACCGTAGAATAACTTTCCTTACAAACATTTTAGTAATAGGAAAATACATTCTTATTTTTAACTTTGTCGTAATTCAAAGCAGGTGGGGGCAGTTATTTGTTTTGGTAGGGTTGGGTTTTTTTGTTGAGGGTGAGTTGATGAATGTAAAGTAACAGGAAAATTTCATTGCTTTGGGATGCACATAGTTCCCTCACCGTGTATTAACCCTCTGACGTGGATATGTTGGGAAAGAGTGATATTAAAAAAAGGTAGGATTGGGAAGGAGCTCAGGAGAGGCATGCATAAAATACTGTTATAAAACATATCTTGACTTGCTAGCCTCTATCTTTGTCATGTTACTGTTAGTTTTCATCTACATTTTGTTCAAGCTAGCTTTTCTCTGAATTTGACCTGAAGCTGGTACTGACAGAAGTGATTCCCCATTATGCTTGCTACCATTTGCGGTCAAAGAATATGCAACAAACTGTCTGTCCTCTTTTTAGGGAAAATTGTAATTTCACTCTATATTGGAAGAGGAGGATTAAGGAAGGCTTAAGAGGTCTGGGAAAACACTGAGAATATTCTAATTACTTCAACAAAAAAGCACAGCCTGTTGAACTGTAGCCTTTTTAAATCTCTGAAATTGGTGGGGAAGGAGAGGGTAGAATATGGTAGCATGTTAACTCTTACAGAGAAGAGCCTGAAGAGGAGAAAGTCTTTTGGTTGTCTTAACCTTACAATTCGAACAATTCCTCAGAAAGGTAGTTGAGAAGCAAAGCATAGCAGTATAATTGCCAGTGCTTTACTTGGCGTGTTTCTTTTTAGCTTACTGTTTAAAAAGCAGTAAATTCACAGGGCAAGTTCAGAGAGGTGGAAAGTTGCTATAATGAGGAAAGTGACATGCGTAGATACTGCCTTTCTGGTTTCAAGCTGAACCTTTACCTCTGGACATGTTCCCTTAGAAAGCAATGTCGGGAAGGAGAGGGAGCTTCCAGAATAAATTGAAAGAGTGTGTAATGTGTCTATTGCAATCATTTCTATCAATTTGGGTAAGTTCTAGTATTTTTCTAGGGAACTGTCTTTGTATTTATTGGAGACAGGATGTCATATTTACATTGCTGGAGGATCTCTTGGATGATGGATTGAATCAGCAGAACAGGAAATCTTTAGTTTCATTGTTAGCCTGCTATTTTTGAGCTACCACTGTGTTTAGCATGTTTTCTCTCACCAAAAGTCAGGTGTAGAATTGATTGTATTGTGGGTTTGTTTGGGATTGTGTGCATTTAAGCCTATCCAACTTAGCATGCCTGTCCCATGGTGTTAAAAGTGTAATGACCTTCTGAATTGTGTAAATAAAATGTTCGCTATTGCAAGTAAGCACATCAGGCTGATGAAGCTCCTTCTTAAAACTTAGGAGATTTTTATCCAAACTTTGGTTGTAGAGTGAATCTGGAATCTCACTCTTTTGATTACTGGAGACATCAAAATTTCCAACCGAAATTTCCTTTTGATCGGTTTTTAGTTGTTTTTCTTAACAGCTTTGTGCTATGCTTTGAATGAGTCAATCTGAGTGTTCATCCTGATGTATTTTTAGATGTCAGTCTTCTGTCTCTTTTATTAAATATGAACTGAATCAGTTTGGTCATTTGAATTTGTACTCACCCCACCCCTTTCTGTAGAGTCCGCATATCCCAATATCCAATCAAAACCATTATTATTATCTCTTCGTGGTTTTATAACTATTTGAAGAAATCTGCCAGCTGTTGCATCCAACAGTAGCGTGTTTCCTTGGGTCTGTATCTGTAGTGACACTATTGCCAGAAGCACATGTGACTGTGTTTACATTAACAATTAATTTGGTACTGTAGGAATTAATTACTAGAAGCAGTGTTGACATCCCTATATCTGTGTGGTTCCAGGGTTACTTCAGACTAGATTTAATCTCGTCCTCTGGACCAGATGTTTTGCATCACGAGTGTATTTTGAAGTTGTTCATACCAGTAATCGGTTCAGATCTTTTTGTCCCCCAGGGGTTAAAGTGCATTTTGTGACATGTAGATCAAAGCCTGTAGTTTAGCTTTCTCCAGGAGACATCTAGGTTATATATGTGGAAAGCTCAGTGAACTGAACCAGCATGCAGCAAGCTGGGATCCTTGGAGAAAGTGCCTCAAAACCACTCTGCTGATCTAAACCAATCAGTAGTGCAGACTCAGCCAAAATTTCTCATAGTATTTCAGTCAAGATCAAATTTACCTGAAGAGTCCTCTAACAGACTCACTGTTATAACCATGTTAATTCTTATAACTGACCCTTTCAAGCAGACTCTTTTCTTTGCTTTTAGATAACTGTTACTATTCTAAGTCAAGGAGAAATACACAGAGCAGACACTTCATTCTAATACATGAGACTTGTCTGTATGTGTGGCTCCCTGCTTCTCATCTAGTTCAAGAAAGGTTGTTCCTATGTCTGTGGTGAGTCTGGTGGTTAGCTTCTTCTGAAAGTTGCACTGTAGCTTTAAGTCGCAGAAGTATGTGGAATAGTTAATAATAGTTAAGTAATATTCTTATCTAATATAGCTATTTCATTAAATTTGCTTATAACTCTATGCCCCTTCCTTAAAACCCAACTTGCTCTGTTGGTTTATTTTAATATGTTGTTACATTCAAATAAGGCTTCATGTAATTCTCCTTTTTGAACTAGTGGGATGTGATGATGGGAATTTTTTCCCAAACAGTGATTGATATGTGAGTATTGTGTGACTAAATGAATAAAAGACACGCAGTTGTTTGGGACGTGTGAGAACGATGGTCTGAGATAGCAAGGCTTCAGGCTGTTTTGTCATCTCTACCTCATAAAAGCTTCAGTTAGATTTGGGCTCCGTAGTGCTGACCTTTTATAAATACAAAGTGAAATATAACATAGCTTGAGACGTGGACTGCAGAAGTGGAGAATGAGTTGAGTGGAAAACTGGTTGGATGATTGGGCTCAGAGTGGTGCAAAGTGCAACTTGCAGCTGATGACTAATGGCATCCCTTATAGATAGATACTGGGTCAGTAGTTTAGTGTTTCGATTAACAACCTAGACAGAGTGCCTTTTCAGCAAGTTTTTGAATGATAACCTAGCTACCCTGGAGAATAGAACTGTTCTTTGGAGGGATCTAGCCAAACTGGAGAAATGGGCTGATAGGAATCTCATCAAGTTCAGGGCAAACACATAGTCCTCCAGATGGGGTTGAATAGCCCCATATGTCACTGCAGGCTGGGTACCAGCTGGCTAGAAAGCACCTTTGAAAAAAACCACAAACAGCTGGGTGTCCTGGTGGACAACGGGTTAAACATGAGCCAGCAGGGTGCTGTGGCAGAAGGTGGCCAGTTGCATACTGAGCTGTAGTAGCCAGGCTGTAGCAGCACATGTAAGTTTGGAAAAGCAAGGTCTCCATCCTTCCTGTGTTTTGCTGCCTGACTCCTACCAGCAGCTTAGCAGTACTGTCAGGCTGTATTTCCCACTTAATCAGTTTTCAAAGCAGGATACTCATCTTTCCATACTGATTTTCCTCTTTGGAAAAAATCTGCAAAATAGATGCTCAATACATGTACGTTTTTTGCAAAAATATTGTCACGTACACTTGAGAACTGTTAGAGAGATACAGGGTTTCTCTGTGATGAGAGTTACTGACCAGAGTTTGGGGTTTCTGGACATGTATGATCAACTTAATATTACTTTCTGTGCTGGAGATGGGAAAAAGTTTTTTTTTTTTCTGTTTGGCCAGTAGCTTTGGACACAAGCTGTTTCCTGAAATAATTTTTTGCTGCACTGACAAATACTGTGTCTGTGTCACTGTGCTTCCCTATTTATATTTCCATTCACATGTTGTCTCTTATTTCTGTAAGTCCTTTAGCATAAGGACTCTTCTCTATTTGCACAACAGACAGCTAGTTAATTACTAGGTTTATTACTGAAAGGCCTATTCTACCTACTTACAATAATCATTAAGAAGAATAACTTTTTAATACTTTGTCAACAAGCTTGTTCCAGGGAACTGAAATGAAAATCAGTTTTGGACATGGAACAGATGACAATGTTCTCTTGAACGGTTTTCATATGCACTTAGAGCATTGCATGCTTGTTTTTTCTAGTGGTGATGTTATCAGCTCTAGATGGACAGTTAGGATAGATGATGTCCTGGTAATGTCATTTTGACTTACCTTTTCCTGATGTTTAAAAGTTTGTGCAGGTGGGAGGCTGGGGAACACCAGTGGCAATTTTAACATTGTTTATAATAGAAGTTTGGGATGTTTACTTACACCACTTTCTGCTCCACCTCCTGCCGCTGCCTCCTGATGATTATGAATGTTATTTACAATGCTGTTCTTTGAAGACGTTACTGTAAGAGCAAGTTGTCTCTTACTTATTTTTCTGCTGTAGACTGTGGATGCTTACCCTCCTGTCGTGGTTTAACACCAGCCAGCAACTCAGCACCACGCAGCTGCTCACTCACTTCCCCCCCGGCAGTGCGAGGGGGAGAGAATCAGAAAAAGGTAAAACTTGTGGGTTGAGATAAGAACAGTTTAATAGGACAGAAAGGAAGAAACTAACAATGACACTACTAATAAAGTGACAATAATAATAAAAGGATTGGAATGCACAAAATAAGTGATGCACAATGCAATTGCTCACCCCTTGCTGACTGAGGCCCAGTTAGTTCCTGAGCAGTGCTCGTCA
>JAVKLA010000014.1:4399363-4452836 GCA_034782735.1 Sagittarius serpentarius
TGGAATACCCCTTTGGCCAGTTTGGGTCAGCTGTCCCGGCTGTCTCCCCTCCCAACTTCCCTGTGCCCCTCCAGCCTCCTTGCTGGCTGGGCCTGAGAAGCTGAAAAGTCCTTGCCTGAGTCTAAACCCGACTTAGCAACAACTGAAACCATCTGGGTGTTATCAACATTCTTCTCATACTGAACCCAAAACACAGTGCAGTACCAGCTACCAGGAAGACAATTAACTCTGTCCCAGCTGAAACCAGTACACCTCCACATTTACATACGTGTTTTGTATGTGTCAGCATCCTGAACTGAGATATAAATATATTGAGCATTTCTGAATTCAAACAACTGGCTGTTGCAAGTGCCACGGTACCTTGTAGTGCTCAGTTTAAGTTGCAGTGTTCCACCACAGGATGGTGAATCTTTGTCTCATTTGGAATAGTTATGCCTTTGTTGTGGGTAGCGAGAGAAGTTTTCTGGTAACCCTTAATTGTGAGAAGATGAGGTTTTCATTTCTCTGGAGCTGTGTGTTGCTTTTCCACTTGTGAAATGGCAAACCCAATGAGCTAAAGAAACTAAGCTGATGGTTTGTAATTTAGCATTGCACACACATGGCTGCAAGATCTGCTTTGAAAACAGCTTTCGTCTACATTTTCCCTCTCTCTGTGCGTTCTTATAATCCCAATGTTAAATTCTTACTTTGTCACTGATCGTTCATTGTTCCGTCAGTCATATGCATGTACATATAACTGGCCAAAGCTGGATTTAGAAAATTTTCAATAGTAATGTCTCTGTGTATGTGCTTTGTCTTTTTTTTTTTTTGGTAGCCGTTTTTTTTGTGAAATAGAATATCTGCTGTTTCATTGTGGGTTTCAGAAACAGAACTTGGTAATGATTATTTCATTAAAGTGTAAATTTTTTGTTAACCCAAGTAGACCATGAATGGTGCAAGTAAAATAAAGTATTAACAGTAGGTCTTTATTATAGCTGCAGGTTTACATTTGTGCTCAGTGGGTCTAGTTTAATCTGTTACTTGACTTTGTTTTGGGTTAAAAGATTCTTGCAAAAGCACATCAAGAGTTTACATTAGTAGTGTAAGTCTACCACACTTTTAAAAGTGTTTTTGCTTTATAAATACTGGTTAACAGATGGAAGAAGAATATTAAATACCTTCCACAGAAGAGACTAGCGGATTCTAACATAAAACACAGTTTGGAGCCGTATCATATCTGAAATTAGGTTATTGGTAAGATTACAGTAGCACTAAGTTGCTTGTGAACCGAAGTCGCACTGAAATTCAAAGGATTTTAAGCTTCAGAGACTACTGGAAATGTAGTCTTATGATATTCTTCTGTTCCATAAACTTATGTTTTTTCTATGTCCAGATACTTACTGATATGTCTGAGCAGCATTGACATTTTATGCTTCCATGTGTGGTTATGTAATGTAGCATAAAAGAAGATACACTGAATCACAGTATGAATTTTAATGAATCTTACTATAATTACACAGTAATTTAATGAGAAATAATGCACTATATGAAAAGTTGCATTTTTTTCTGGATCCAGTGAGTTGTCTACATTTTTTTGTAATTTTTTAACAGGAAATTAAAATTAGAAGAGTACATTTTTAGTGGGACCACTTTTCTTTCTCCTGGCTACATCAGGAATGAAAGGTTTTGTCCTTAAATAAAGTAGCCTCTGCTAATGTTTTGTGGTGTTAGCATATGATCAAATAACAAACTCTTTATGGACAAGGAACATTCAGGCTCACCTGTTTGGTTTTCTCTTTAATTCATACAGCCCAGTCATACTTTTACTTTCAAACTACATTTTTGTATGACATAGCTTCCTGGAGATAAGTGGTGTGTTGCCTTCTGATGTGTAGCTTCTGAAGTATTGTACTATGATCTTTACCTAATGTAATACAGTCTTTACAAAGGGAGGAGAAAGCTGTCAAATGTGTCTTAACAGTTGCAAGATGAGCTCTGTTCTTCAGCTCATGGTTTTATAGTCATACAAATAGCAGTAATACAGGTTTAAGCTTTGGAGGGCTGGGCTGTAAACTCAAGGGAGTAGTCTGTCTAGGAAAAATCATGCGAGTACTTTTCTTTTGGTTTTATTTTTATTTTTTAAAAGTGGATCAGTTTCTGATTCTAGTTCAGCAGTGGATGCACACACACAGGTCCTGCTTGCTCCGAGGCAAGAATGGGTGAGACTGGGAATGAGCAGTGAGGAAGTCATATTTTAAGTTGGTATTGCTTCAGAAGTTAAAAGTTAGTATGATCAAATATCCCATTAGCCCTTCTGATGCAGGATATCTGAGAGACCAGTGACATGGTCTGGTCCCAAAGATCAATAACAATTTAAGTACCATATGATGGTACTTCAGGCTCTTGTCTTTTAAAATAAAAAGCCTTGTATTTGTTGAGAATAGGAGTTGGAAGACTGAGTGGAAAATTGAGCACTGCTTCCTTTCAGTTAGCTGAGAAATTAAGCCTTTTGAAGTATACTCTGCCTGAGCTGTGTCAGTGGAACTGAAGACATGGGAAGGTTGTGCTGCTTGTCGTCAGATATCTGAGTACAATGTCTGTATTAGGAGACTTTTAGCCATGCAGGGAAGCTTATCAAGGGGTCACTTAGAGCCATTGTAAATTGGGCTTCTGCTCTGAAGCCTAGAGAATTCCCACCCCCTATGTTAATTCCTGGAAGACTAGCCTCCAAATTAAGAAACTAAATCAGATCCTGAAGCTACCTGTTTTAGGTATGTATTCTGATCTGTAAAGTACAGATGCTTATTTCTTCAATCATTGTTCATAGAGGTATAGCTAACAGTTGGTAATTGTAGGTGTCCTGGAGACAAAAACTCAGGTGCGTTGGGTTTTTTCCCTGCATCCCCCCCTATATTGGTTCAAAAAATCACCTTAAATTTTGTCAAATGTTGATGAGCACTGACTGCATATTCTAGACTTCTCAGATATTGGGTACAATTTCCAAATCACCCGAACTTTGTTCAGATTTTAACTCTTAGACCCGTGTAGTACTTTTGGAAATCTTATGGCCCACTGTTAGCACCATGAACCTGAATCTGTTGTGAAAAAGCGTTCTCGCTATGGATTTGTACTTGGCTTGAGCCAGTACAACTGCATGTATCTGCCAAAAGGTGTGATATGCATGGTCTTCTGTTTTGTTTGCTCTTGCAGTCGTGCAGTTCTGTGGTCAGCAAGACAGGCTTGCTTTTGGCAGCAGTGTAGTCAGTGGGTTAAGCTGGCAGGAACGCTGGGCTAAGGGTGTAGATGTTACAGGTAGGGAGATCTGTTGGATAGCAGCTGCCTGAACAGGGTGATCCTGCTTCTAGTGCTTCCTGTGTGCCTCCAGTAATGCTCTTCTACCTACGATTGGTCAGCTCAAAATGATAAGCCAGCAGAAAAAAAAAACCCCACAGAATATGATTCTGGTTTTGCCAGTTTACCTGCCTGGCCACATCAGGATCAGGTATTCCGTCAGTGCTGGTGCAGAAGGTGGAGTGGGATCCCTACTTCTGTCACCAACCAGCTTTTGGGTTGGTTTAACTGTAATGCTAGACCGCATCCTGAGAGAAACATCTGTAAAAGTTCCAACCTCTGTGTTAGGAAGACATCTCTTGAACAGGAGAGGCCATTATGTCAGTATGATATGCTGAGTGAGCGCAGCCCAGAGATGAGTATGTTTTGAAACAAAACCTCTGTTTGAACTTAGCATTCATCTTGGTTGGCATCCCTGCCCGTAGGATACAGAGTTATGACAGACGTCAGGTATGTCAATTCTAATTTCCCTAAGCTCTCATGTAGAGATACCGAGCTTGCCTGCCAATGCCAGTTTGCAGAGTTTCTGCCTTCCTTGCTGCTGGCTGCGTCGTGCCACTGCAGTGCACTGCCCTGTCAGTTGTGCTGGCTGAGCTGCTGTAGCGGCCTGCTGTAAGTTGAACTGCTGGATCGGTCCAATTTGCAGAACTGCTCTGCAAGTAGTGCATTGGTGTAACTGAGGAAGGTGGCAATGTATTGCAGCAGAGGGGCAAGAGTGAGTGCCTGGGAGACAGGGCAGGGGAAAAGGGGAAAACAGAACTCCTTAAACTTGATTTCTTGCAAAAATCCTTTTATTGTAAAAGCAGAGTCTCATTTTCAAGACATTATTCTTGGTATTTCTTTATTATGAGGAGGGGCAGGATTTCCCAAATGCCAGCTTGCACGAGGGACAGAGAGAAGGACTCGGGCAACTGCAGAAGACAGAGGGACTCACCCCTGATATTTGCTGGGGAAAGGGTCCTAATTGCCCCCAGAATGCCAAGTCCCTTTCTGTAGGTCATCTTTGAAAAGAGAAAGGAGGAGATGATCGAAAGGCAAGTCTGCAGACATCCAGAGCAGCAGAGAACCCTCAGCTTCCAACTCCCCAGGGATTGGGGATTCTTCTTCAGTGGGTTTTACAGATCCCAGCTTACAGGGAGCAGTGGCGGGAGGTCAGCCTCATAAGGGGAACACAAGGATTCAGATACTCATGCCCATGGAAAGATTTAGGCTCCTCAGTGTAAATACAGTAAATCATACTATCACCTTGATGATCATCTCTGCACTTCAATCCCATTACTATGGTTAGTGCTTCTTCTATGGACCTTTTCCCCATCATACTGTTCTTCCCTTCTCAATTTTCATCTTGTGGTATTTTTTGCGTGCCTTTCCTTCAGCAATTTGTTTCCTACCTTTCCTGAATACATTCCTACGTACAATTTTTTTCAAATTATTTTGGATACCACCTGTAGTTTTCTGCGGTGCTCATTACAGTTTTCTCAGAACAAAAGCCTTTGACAAAATGTAGACTTCAGAAAAATAATTTTGTTTGGTTTGTTTGCTTGTTTCATTTTTTAGACTTGTTGAGCAGGTTCAGTGAGCACTGCATGTCGTCGGGGTATGCAGCTTGTGGAACCTGGTAGGAGAAAAAGGCCTTTGGCTACCTAGTCTGTTTGTGCCCATGTAATTTGTTTAGTTTACTTCAACTGGCATCAGAAGGTTAACTCTTGTGAGTTTGGATTTTTAAGTTTGTTCTTCTAAGGATATATTTGCTGCCGTGTACTAGAATGGGGTAGGTGTTTGGAGACTGAAGATATTTTTGCTGTAGTAGGTGGCTTTACCGTGGCAAAAATAAAAAGTCTATTCAAGAACAGCAACTTTTTCCTTTTCATGAACGGGTAAGAAATGGAGTGTTTGCGAGTGTCTTGCTTTCAGATCTTGAATGCTCACCTTACTCTTTGACATTCATGAGCTTTTAGGATCAGCTTAATAAGAATGTGAATTTTGGAATTTAGAGAAACAGGTCCCAACTTCTGCTGCTAACTTTTCATAGCTTGCTTGTAAAAATTGTTCTGGTAATATTCTCTGATATTATTCCTTAAGAATTATGTTAATAATGAATACATAAATACAGTACGCAGTGAACAGCTATGCTTCTCTCAGTCTTTCTAGATTTGAAACTCGCGAAGTTGAGGAAAAAAAAAAATTTACGGGAAGTGGCAGTACAATTTCAAATTATTTGTGAGCGTGGAGTCCCACCAGTAGCTCAGCCTGACCTAAGCCCATGTCATATCACTGAAGGGAATGGTCCCGCTTTCTCCCCTGGCTGTGTGGTCCTACCTTCTCTAATAGCCTCTGATGGATTCTTTTTTTCTTTTTCCAGGGGGATGGGCGTGTTGATCTGATTTACCATACAGTTGCTGGAACATGAAAACTTGTTTAAGGAGGGGCAAAAACATATAAAAGGGGTTTTGGACTGTAAATTGCTCCTACTGGTGGCAGCACTGTCTTAAGCTGACTTAAATGAATCACGAAGCTGTGCCTTGCTTGAAGGAAAAAAGACAGATGCTTCTGATTCTGAAAGACTTATTTTTCTTTCTTAGAGTCCTAATAACATCTCAGAGCAGTATGTTATATTTGAAACTATAGTGATTCAATTTAAAAAATTGAACTAGAGGAGCTAATGTTACTTCCTCGAATGACGTAGCTTTCTACAGGGAAAAAGATGAAGATGATGTTATGGGATAAGACTGATGACCTTTACTTGATGTATCTTACATAAGACACAACAGTTCACATGGGCTTTATTGTAATGATTTTTTGCAACGGTTTTCTTTGTGGTACCTAAATTTTCATCTCTGGTTAAATGTATGATGTATTTGCTATTAAAACAGAGATTGCCTTTCATTAAAATAAACTGCAAAGTGAATTGTAAGGCTTGTATACTTGACTACTGACAGATGAGAGGAACAGAATTGTACAGCTGCAAAACTTAAAAAAAATTTGAAAGGCCAGTAAATGCCAGAAAATGAGTTGTCAGACTTGTCTTCTGGTCTCCCATCTGTTGTGTTTGCTAAACCTTGATTTCAAAATTAACATGTTATGATGTGTCCGAGTATAAACTGCTGCCTGTTTGCAAGGGCGAGGACTTTGGAAAAATTGTGACCCTGGTTACCAGGAAAACCCAACGTCCCATACCTTTGTCCCGAGAAAACAGAAATGTTCAAGCCACTCAGTGGTTAAACACTTGTGATACGTCATTTGTGAAGCTAGTGTGCTGTCTCAAAAAGTCAAATGAAAAATACTTTCAAGCTAAATAAATAGAGTTAAAAAGTTGTCATATAAGAGAATATGGGAAACCATTAACCTTGCAGATGAATTTCAGGAACTGTTGTCATTTAAAGATGCAAGGCAATTCAGTATGATTTCTTTCTTGTTCCCTTCAGTAATAATAGGAGATAAGAGGAACTAAAATTATAAACATAGACTAATAAAAGTTAAGATATATTTGATTAAATAAGAGCTAATCTAGCGTTGTATGTTTATGTGGCTCTTAAAAAAAGCAGTACTTATTTGAGAGTATTCCTCTTTCAGGTTTTAAATAAATGTTCGTAACCACTGCAGGAATTCTGCCTGAGTGTGCCTGTGGTAAGAATGTGGAGAAAAGGCTTTTGTAGTAATAAGGCAAAATCCCCAGCTGCATTTACTTTCCCCTCTCTCCTGCCTTATGCACTTAATCCTGTTTCATAACAAGCTGCAGGGTCTTAGCTGAGGTATTAGTCTCCCAAATAATTCCCATCAAACTTTTGGTCTAATCACTGTTTTGGTTATATGTATCTTTAATTGTCAGAAGTAACGTGCCATAGACATGTAAGGTACTTTTGAGAAGTAATTCACTTTCAAGGAAAATTGCTTTCAAATAAATGGGAACCTTTTATCTTTTTTCTTTAAGCTTGCCCTTTGTTTTATTTATCTTGATAAAAATATGTTAGCCAGCTGGGAAATACCTGTTTTTTTCATAGAAGAGATTGATAAAAGATTTTAAACAAAGTCTTTTGGGCATGATAATTTTCCTGCTGCTCACGTATATGAATTAGAATTTGTTAAATGAAATAAAACCCCACAGTTATAGCAGAGTGTAATCTCACATTGGTCCATATTAGAAGTACTTATTACAAAGTGACTGCAAGATAAGAATCTTTTTGTGTGTTCTATACCTGTATTAAATAATTCCCCGTCTAGATAAGCCCTGTAACTAGTTTGGTGGCCATTTGGTAGTCTGTGGGGCCCCAGCTGGTTTTGGTAGGATTAAATTTTTTAGATGACTCTGCATTTCTCCTGGTGGGGAAAATTCAGGCACAAGTCTAACCAAATTCTCTTTTTATGTTTGTCACTTTGAGAATCAGCATTTCATTGTCTGTGCTTTATTCTGTGTCTTTTTATATTCTCTTATTTCTGTTCCCTTACACCTTATTTTACTCCCTTTCTGATTTTCCTCTTTGCCCCTTATTTGTGTGCCTTTGCCTAGATTGCCTTTTTGCAGAATACTTACGAGGTTGCAAAAACATTCTGATTAATTTGTGGCAGTGTCTAAAACAGAGTATTTGTGTTCCGCAATCATTTGAAATGCTTTGAACATCAGAAGCATACTGAATTGCCTTGAAAAGTGCATGTATGCTGGCATTTGCTGGTACAGGCTTGTGACTGGTTGTGTGAAATGCTGCCTATCTTTACTGCTCTTAAGATGGATTTTTATAAATCCATGAAAGAATTAGTGCTGTAGGGTCTCTGCAGTAGCAAGGGTCTTAGCTTGTGGGACAGAGGGATGTTTAACAGAAATGTTCTCTCTCATTGTTGGATTCTTTCAATATTTTGCTGACTAAGCCTCTCACTGCAGCCGGAGTTTTTGTTAGTGCACGTTTGCTTGGGTGGGAAGAGGTGCGATCTGTAAAAGATCTGTAGAGACACAGCTCTGCCAGGGTCAACCTGACGCAGCCATTACAATGGCATCGCTGCCTCCAGAGCTGCCTGTTCCTCAGGAGTCTCGCTCCTCTGTCCATTTTTCTCACAGTTCCTCATTTCAGTACCACATACCACATTTACGAAGCAGTGCTGCATCCCCAGTTCTATTTCCCCGTGTGCCAAATGAAGCATGCTTGCATGAGCCACTGCTCACCTTGGAAGAAGGAAGAGAGAAGTCTTAGTGGTCGCCTGCAGCAGAGGGTGTGTTTTCAACAGGGACTTTGATTCAGTAGATCCCAAGAGCTCTCCTGAGGTTTTGCCTATGCAAGGTCACAGCTGTTGCTTCATTTGGTGAACTAATAAATTTAGAAGCTGCCCTGCAGGTGACTCAATGTGCATGTGAATTTTGCAGTCCATGATGTTCAGTGATTGCTCTTGTTAATGTGACTTGAGTGTATTTAAGTGTGCAGTGAGTGCATTGGGATTCAGGGAATAAGAAAGGTCAGACTCTGCTGAGTGCGCTTCTGCCTTTCCTCTGCCTGGTGAGAGGAACTGCAGAAAAGTTTCACCTCAACGATGAATTGTATTATGAAGCTTTTTCAGGCCGTACATTTCCCTTGGAATGTACTTTAGCTGGTGAAGTAAATGGTTTTTCAAGTAAATGCTAATGCAGCTATCTGTAAAAGCACATATGCTTTTTTAATGCATGAGATTTATTTTTTTTAAATAATGGTTGTCCTTTATGACTGCATTTGCACACATTACTGCCTGTGGTTCCATGCGAGAGCATTAAAAATTCAAATAACCGTTACTTCCTACATTTCCTTTTTTGTTGGTAGCAAGATACATTCTAGTTATTGATAAACCTACTTCTTACTCAGATTATAAATTATGTTTTTCAACAAACATGATGAAAAAACTTACTTATGACCATCTAAATGATGATCCCAGTGAAAAAAGAAACTGGTCAGTTTTCCTGTGTGGAAAAGCATTTTCTGGCACATACCAGATTTTGAATCTTCAAGATTTTAATGCAGATCGATCGAAGAGATTTAATCATTCATACAGGATGGACAGTAGAGGTCTCCTCTGCCTACAGGAGAGTAGTATTTCTAACTACCTTTTTCAGAAGACCTTTTCCTACAAGGTCCGTAGGAAGGACACTAAGCTCCAGATATCCTTGAACCTTTTAGTAGCGTGGTTATGGATTTGCATATGATTATACTGAGGACCAAATGAGATAAATGGACATCAGCAAGTACACGCATTTATTTACTGAAGAAAGACTGCATAGGCTGGGGTTGGCAGAAATCTCCTGGATCTTTGTAAGCTCTCCAGTGGTGCCTTCAGCTTTGCTTGTGTATGCTGTCTCAGTAAACATCTCAAATATTTAGGCTGTCTTGCACATTGTGAAGCAAATGGCAAAGGTACCTCTTGGGGGATGGATGTGGGACTGTTTCAGGACAAAGCTTTTAAGCAGTGCAACGAGAGCAAGAGATCTGGTGTTCATCCTCAGCCTTGTGTCTGTGGCCAAGACAAGCAAAGGTAAATGCTAGAAGCATTTAGAGAAGGAGAGGCTAGGAGATTTTCAGAGGTAGTGTTGTAGACGGTCTTTTTTTTTGTGAAGTCTATGACATTGGAAATTTAATAGGAACTGGAAGATGCTGCCTTTCAGAGAAGCAAGCAAATCAGCTCTTGAGAAGTGTCTTGCCTGTGTGCACACAGGAATGTCTTCCTGAGTTTAGACTCAGGAAAGCCAGGAGCTGGAATATGCTCTATTCACAGATGTGTCTCCAACTTGTTTTGTGTACCAGCTCCTAACCATACGCACTTCTTGCTGTGTTGACTTTCAGTCACCACGTTGCAAATTGCTGAAGCCCTGTTTTATAGGTTTCCTTTAACCTCTGGGGTCACAGACTGATTCAGGGTGGAAGGGATAGTAGCATGTCCTATAGTCCACCTTCATGCTGAAAGCAGGGGCAGAGCTTGATCCAAACTATATTGCTTGGAGCTCTGTCCCCTCAGGTCTTGAAAGCTTCCATGGGTAGAGATTCCAAAGCTTATCTGGACAGCCTGTTCCAATGCTTAAGTATCCTTAAAACTGTTTCCAGTCTCAGTTTACTCAGTCTCCCTTTGGAGGCTGTGCTTCCAATCGCTCTACATCAGCAACGTGAACATCAAGCAGTTGCAACCTGCTCATTGTCTTGACAAAATGGTGCTAAAGACTCACTTAAAATCTTTCCTTTGTGTAGTGTCAGGCCTTCATCCAAATGTCAGTCTGCTGGTTGTCCCAGATCTGTTCCCTGCACTGCCTGTACTGCAGTGACTCACGTTAAGACTCTACTTCATTAGCTGCCGTTGTAGCCTTGGCTTACAAAATGCCTGGTGAGGTCTGCACGTGCCACCGCTTGGCAGGTGCTGGACTGGGGTTTGAAAGCATTAGTAGAGCCAAGCTACTTTAGCTGTTTGGGAACCTTTGCTGTACCGTCGGTGGCATGTTCTCTAGCATTGTTATAATCTGTGATTTTTCCACTACCCAGGATACCTTCATTCTCTCGTTTTATGAGATAATGGAGAGTTGATTGTATTCAGATCTTATTTACGGAGTATCTTAAGGATATTTTGGGTAATTGCATGCGGTAGGTGAGTAACAAGTCCTTGGTACTGAATTGTTATGTGGAGGCCCAAGCAGATACAATAGAATAGATGAGGTTTATGGGCCAGTTGTTGCGTATGGGAGAACTAAACAGTGTTTATGGTACAGCTGGGAAATAGTTGAAAATGACTTGGTTCTGTTGTTTTTATTTTAAATAGAAAAGGACGCATTGTGTCACAAATTGATCAATGAGTTGAACCAGAGATGGAAGGAAGATAAGGAAGGCAGGGCTGGGGGGAAAGGTGTGATGAGGCTTGATGCTGCTTCTTTTTTTTTTTTCTTTCTCTCTTTTTTTTTCTTTCTTTGTTTTCTTTTTCTTCCTTTTTTCTTTTTTTTTGACCTTTTTTTTAAAATTTGCTGTCAAATGAGGAATGTTTATCTTTAGAAAGCATTTCCTTATTTTGTGTATTTCAAATGTAATTCCTTTGTGAATAAAATACCATGTTTCAGTATCATAGCTCTTCATTTGCAGACAGATCCTTAATATATACAGCATTTAAAGATGAGTGACAGTGAATAACTTGGGTAAATAGTGTGTAGGAGGTTGTTTTTCTTATTTAAGTATCTTGATGCAGTTAAATAATTGTTTCAGAGACCTAGGCACAAGATTTTGAGTTAATGTTTACATATTTGCCCTGAGCTGAACTTCTACACAGTTTTATTATTCAGATTAACAGGTGAACATTTTATGTTATAAACTGCTTAAAGTATAAATCTGAAAGTATAAAGCTGAAAATCAAGCCACCTGTCTCAAACAAGCAAACAGTACGCCTTCATCTCCCCGTTAACCCGAATTAAAATATATCGGGCAGGTAAAGGGTTTACTGGATAAAGGGTAGAATAGTCTGCTTTTGATTAATTGCTAGCAAGTAACAATAGGAAAAGGAAGGATGTCCTAACAGCCTTTTGGTTTCAGAAATTACATTCTAAGCACGAATAATTCTATCGATTGCTTTCTTTGAGGCCCAGATTGTAAACAGTCACTTAATAGCATCTTTAGGGCAAACAAGTCTTACTGCATTAAGTAATAGGAATATCACATTGCACGTTTTTTCTGTTCAGTGCTCAGTTTTTATTTTGCCTTCACCTTTCATTTTACCTTGTTGCAGTCCTAATTCATTAATCTGTCCACATTCGGTAAAGTTGTTAAGCTTTTAGTTAAATTTATGCCCTGTAGAGCTGTCACACGGTTCTGAACATGAACCGAGAATGATGCAGATTTTGGATATTTTCAAGCCTAATAAAGTGATGCAATCTGGTAGGTTAGGGTGAGAGGAAGTAAAATATCTGGCATGTCTCTGAACTACTGAGACATAATATTTAATATAAACCATACCAACAATTTTATATCCTTAAATCTTAATACCTTAAGTAACAAGCAGTATTCTCTGCCATGGCAGACTAGTCATTTGGATCATGGGAAGATGCAGCTTGTATGGTAGGGTGTCAGGCTCTTGATAAATGTTTACTGTGGATCCAGAAATGACATTGTAAAACTGGGGCTGGTGGAACGTATCTCCTTGCTGAGGCTATTACACATTATAATGTATCACGTGTCCTCGGTATAGGTGAAATGAGTACCTAATTGAATGATGGAAATCACATCTGACCCAGAGAAAAGGAGTAATCCGTGTACTAGATTGCATCCTCCTGGATTAATGTTGAGAGGGCTCTCTTAATCTCAATTCCTTACACTCTTGGAGAAGACAACAGTGAAAGCTTAATGTTTTGGTGTGGTTTTTTTTAATCCAATACAAAATGAATTCATTTACTGTTTATGAATCAGTTAAGCATATATGGAATCATGTTTGACCTGTGCGTTTCTAAAACCAAAATAATATACTTCTTAGTTTGCAATGAGTTAAGTTTTACTCGATTTGTAAAAGGTAGGAATCATTTTGCTGTCATCTCTTATCTCTAGCAATATCACCGGTTCATTAAGTATCTTCTGTTATAAAGCATTCTTTGATACATAGTTTTGACCAGGCTAAAGTAGGCTTTTTAATTTTGTGGAAGGACTAAATTAAGAATTTTTTATTTGTTGATTGTTAGGCTAGTACGCAGTTGCATCAGTTACTAGTGAAGTCCTGGATAGTCAGCTTTAGTTGAAGTGTTAGAAGACAAAATCAGAACAACACAGTAGATTAGAGTAGTTTGGATTTGGATAGTGGGGGTGATGAAAATGAACCATAAGACTGTGAATGGGTGTACACCATGAATGGAATACAAATGGTAAATTGCATACTCATAAGGGCATTTAGGACCATGCTTCTGCCTAAAAGGGTGTTTTTGTCTTCCTACTCTCTGCTTGTGAATGTTCTTGCTCCCTCCCTTTCGTTGTTGTTAGTGGAGCTGTGTGGTAGGTCATGTCAGCTCACTGAGGAGCTGAAGCTAACCCCTTCAAAAAAAAAAAAAAAAAAAGATCTGAAATGGGATGAGATGGATAGAACATGTCATCTAAGTGTATTTATGGGTGCTTGTATTATGTAAAGACTTCCATAAAATCAGTATGGGTGACAATTAGGGATTTCATAGATGAAAATCAAAGTTGGAAACAGCATGGAGCTGAATAAGATTAAAAACTGTTTAAAGATAGGGGCAGAGGCTGAAAAGATTTTTGTGTTGTTTTAATTCTAGTCTTTAAACCTGCAGTTCCTGCCTTTGATAACATAAAGGCAATAGTACTGTGTCTTAACACTGCAAGCACTGGGATAGTTTGCCTAGTGTGACCCTTTATTTGCACTTTTCAATAGCTGGTGGCCACAAGCAATGTAGAGTGTGTCTGGTAAGCAGTGTGTTTTCTGGGGATCCTGGAAGAGGCGGGGGGCTGTTGCAGTTTCACAAATAGCTCCTTCAGAGGCAAAACTGGCTACAGCAGTCCTGTAGATGTGCTGCGTGGTAGATCCTTCTGAGATGGTTGTAGTGTAGCTGACAATCCTGACTTTTCATTCATATCGGTTCTCCAGAGTAGTTTACCATGTATCTCCATAAATATTTGCCCCAACACTGTGTGGCATGGAAAGACTATCTCTGTGTTGAGGCTTCTTTCTTTTATTCACGTGTTTGGCTGCCGCTCTGGTTAATCATTAAGAAAAAATCCCAACAGGATGAATAGTCAAAATAAGACGATTTTCAGCTTCGTAGACTTCCTTGCCCTGTTCCTCCTTCCAACTCTCCATTCCTGCCTTTGTCATTGTAGGTATCTGCATATGGTAAATGAGATGTACGGTACCGCATGTGTTGCAAATCACTGTCTTTTGCTTTAGCTTTTACCAGATTCGTGCATCCATGAAAATTCCTCCAAGAATTCCACACAAATTAGAAGCTAGCTTGTTACATGCAACTGGTAAGTGCAAAAACTTTCAGTAAATGAGGTCATTATCTTGCCTGGCTGATTACGGGAGCATGCTTTTTGTCTTACATTGTTATAACTAATATAAAAGTATTTAAAATTTTGTTATTAACACAATAAAAATATAAGCTGTTCCATGGTGACCTGCTGAAAAACTATCTTGTTCTTAGCAGTGAGACTTAAAAGTTGATCACAGAATTTGTGTTACTGTTTTTCCTCTATTAGTTCCCTTTGCTGATAGCAAAACATGGTGATTCTTTTATATTAGTGTCTTCTGTGTTTGCCACTGATCTGCTCAGTCTTCTCCATGTTTCATGCTAAGATGACCAAGGGCAGATCTCGTTTAAGTAGATACCTCAAAGTAGTGGATAACTTCAGATACAGGCTCTAACACAGATTGCTAAGCCCATTTTTTTTTTTTTCCCAAGAAGGTGGCTTCGAAAGAATCCAGTCTTGCTGGTTTTGAGCTTGCTCTCTTGCTGTCTGGTGGTAACACTGAAAATTGATTTAACCTCCTGAACAGAATTACCCCCATCTCTCATCTTTTTTTCTTTTTTTTTAACCTAGCACTCACTTTTTGTTTCTTTGTCCAGGCAGACTGAACCTGGAGAAGCCTGTTAGTGCTCTCCTAATTCTGTGAAGCCCACACCTCAGCATGCTGTAGAAATGTGAAAAGCAAAAAATGAATTAAGTTTTCAAATGTCACGTGGAATTCTTGGAATTGCAAGGAAGAAAAACCTACTACAGTCTGAGAAAATATGATATGAAATTACTGAAACCTGATTTTTTGAGGTGTTTTTAAAAGTAACTCTTAGGAGAACAATGTAGATACTGAATTTTAGTCAAGCTTCCTGAATATTTCTTGGAATTGTGTGAAAGAAATTACTCCAAAGGCAAAGTTTAGTGTGGTTTAGGGAATTTAGCTCTGCTGAACTGATCCTTTAGTAAAACATACTTTTTTAATAGTGTCACTTAATGATACGTTTAATATTGCTGAAAAAAAGGTTTTTGCATTTCATGGTATATTTTAGAATGATCTTCAGTTATTTTTTCAGAAAGCTGCAGTCTTGTTAGTAAATGGTGACAGATGTGTTAGCTCTTTTATCTCTTGTTACTAGGCATAAAGGATGTAAACATTAAGACTGCAATTTGATGTGAGTTTAGATCAGCAGTGATGTCAAAACCAAAAAAAATCAGCCTGTGATTCCCCCTGGCCACTCCTCCTTACCTTCCTATTGGTCTCTGCTTTCTTGACACAAGTGTCTGTTTTGGCACAGGAACTTACCTGGGCTACTCATTCAGTTGACAAACAGATGTTTTACAAAAAACCAAACCCCTCCAACCCCAAAACCTGGGGTCCTTTTTAGATCAGTCTCTCCATTTGGTTTATCAGGTAGTTACTGATAATGTTTGTGCTGCAACAAAGAGGAGAGAAGGATACAAACTGGTCAATGAAAGGGCGTTAGTTTGTCGTTCTTGTGGGTATGATAGTGCTTGTTCTTGCCGGGGACCTCTGCCTTCCGTTTGTTTCAGCCGCTTGCTTAATTTAGCAGAGCTGGACACTCTCTAACTCACAGCTCTCCTGCTCAAGGTGGTGGAATAGCTGATACCAGTTACTGAGACTGCCCTTATTTGCAGAAACTAGCTGCTATTAGGGTACCTGTGGACTAGCACTAAGCGGGTTGACCCACTATCTGAAAGTGTCTGTTGCTTGTTGACCATAGAGGAGGCTGGACACGAGCCCACAACTGTCACTCTTCAGAATGTGTTGGTCAGGTACTTCTTCCTATACTTCACTATTATCTCTTGTTCCATCTTCCTCATGCTTAATCTGTTCTAAATCCTGTTCCCTTTGACAGTGTCATGGTTTTCCCACTCCAGTCCAAGTCATTTTGCCTACTTCTGGCTCTCCCTAGCCTCTGCAGAAGTCACATGCAGTTTCCTTACCTCAGCTGTGTGTTTTCCCCTCTCCCACGGACTTTGTTTGATCTCTCTCTTCCTTTTATTTCCCTAAGTCAAATATACAGTCTCAGGTTTTCCCTTCTTTTTGCATCTCCTTCCACACCTTGCCCAGCCCTTCCCAGCTCTTCATGAGGTCCTGTGGTAATTTAAATCCAGTTTTCTTCCATTTCTATTTCCCACGTCCTTTAGTAGTTCACTGGAATTGCGGGGGAGCCAGAACAAGTGTCATTACAGAAGTGACAGGGCAAGCCACTTGCTTTAGCGCCAGCCTTGTGAAGGTCTCCTGGCATTCTTGTAATTTGAAGGGAGATGTAGTTGTGCTCTAGAAAGCTAAAAGAAAAACGTATGTAACTCTAGGCTGTATGAAGTTGTTTCAGGTTTATGTATGTAATTCTAGCCTGTATGAGGTTGTTTCAGATTTAAGGCTGTTCTGAATTCCTCCTCCTATCAGAAACTTGTGGCTGGTTTTCAGGAAGAAAAAAAAAAAAGGTAGGTTAGGAATGAGATGTCCGTTTTTATGATGCAAGAAGAAATTAATTCCCCACTATTTTTTCCCCTCCATTGCTGAGATGGTTTTTTGTGTGGATAGAAGCCTAGAAATAGGCTTGCCCAGTCAGTGCATAGTTGACTTACAGAATAGTAGTTCTGCCTTGTTGACTTCACATTTGTGAGACCTTGCTTCCCACGTAGATGTGGCTCAGCGTGTTCCTGTTGCCAGCTTTTCCTCTTCGACTCCTCTCTCTCACTTCTGAGGGTGCCGTTTCACGTTACGCTGAAGTCGGCAGAACTGAGGGCTGTAGCTCAGAGTTGGACACTGCATAGGAAGTGGGACCTCAGCCACGTGTCTCCATTACTTCTTTTGTATCAGACTGGAGTGGGAGATCCCTTTTGCTGATGCTGCGTGGTTGTATCAGATTACGCGTCATATGAAACCATACCCGCTCTGCCCTTCACCTGTAACAGATGACACAGATGGATATAAGCTGAAAGTGACATCATTATACATAGGGGAATTACACTTTAATGATTCAGCCTTTGTAAGCATTTTGTCCAGGACACCTAAAATGGATGATGTGCATGAAAGCACTTCAGCAAAACCCAGTATTTTTACTTGTTTCTAGTTTCTGAAGGGAAGTTGAACTAAGATGTTATGAAGATTATAGAGTGGAAATGTTTGCCAGGTGCAGTGATTTTCTATCAGAGGCCTATAGACCCCAAATCTGTAAAGGGCAAACTTTGCAGGTATTCTTTTTTCTTTTGCAGATTCCTTTGAAGTAATTTATTAAGAATCAACAGAATTTAAAAAAAAAAGTTTTGCACCCCCATTTACACAATTTCTGAGACTTTGTGGTCTGGAAGAGGTTAATGTTGTTGAGCCTGCTTTTAGAGGAGCGATAAGAAAGTGTCGGTATTTCAGTTATTCTGTTCTTCCAAATTCCATCATCTTTTATGTGTTGTTTCACAGGATAGTGCCTGTTATGATATTTCCTGTGTGGTAACCCCTTGCTGTTATGCTAAATGCTTCCTCAGTAGCTGTTTTAAACCATTCCCTTTCTCGTTTCTTCTCCAAGTCTTTTAACCTTTTTTTGGCAAAGGATTCCCCAACCATTTATCCCACTTTTCTGAACACTTGTTGATGAGCAGCCTCTGGCCTGAAAGCAGAAGTGTCGTACTGAATAAGAAATGTAAGGTTCAGGTGATACACTTGGAACTGGTCTGGCCAGAGTAGTATGCAAAGATCTGGAAGGAAAGAACAAACCGCCTCTGTTCTTGATTAATTCAGTGGACTGCTATATGTCATTTAACCTCTTTGCCTCATCTGTAGGTAATTAAGAGTTCTCAGTGTGGTTAAACCTTGCAAATCAACATGAATGCTGGATGAAACGAGAGATTTCAGGATTTTCATTAGAATTTTTGATGCCTAGAATGTCTTACTCCGATTTGGAACAAAGCAAAAATTCTTCAGTCCAGAACTTACATTAAAAGCAATTTACATTAAAAATATTGATACAGTATTTCTTTGAAACAAAATGCACTCCTACAAACTCCAGCAGCTGCTGACTCAAAGGGGAACTGCTGACATTGTTGGTGTTACAGTTTTAATAGTGGTCATGAAACTGATAGGAATGATAGTTCCACTTACTAGCTGCTCTGGTGTTTCCAGATTCTGGGCCAGTTATATTAATACTTGTTTCTTTTTTCAGGTGCAGATCTTGCCTTTCCTGCTTCAATTCATGACAACATAGTTTGCAGTAAAACATTTCAGATTCTTTACAAAAATGAGGAGGTTTCTGTGAACGACGTGATGATTTTCAAAATAAAAATGCTGTTAGATGAGAGGAAGGTAATCTGCCATTCAACTTTACTATATTCAGATAATTAAGCCTTCGTTATGTACAATTTGGATTCGTATAAATAAGGGACCTGAAAAGATTTCATGCTTCTACAATTTCTTTTTAGATTGAGGAGTCTCTTAATGAAATGAATTTTCTGCTAACATTAGATCTACATTTCACGGATACAGACTATTCGTAAGTTTAAATATAGAAGATTTTATTAAAGCAACAATATATGATAACTTTTTAAACTGATTAAATCTGTATTATATATAGACATGGTGTGTTCATATTAGACATATATGAGGGTAAAAAAGAAATCCAATGCTGAAGTCTGTTAAGATTTCATATCTGGTTTGTCTCGTTCTGACTTTTTTCCCCCCATATTTTTTTTTCCTGGGGGAGATGTCATTGCATTCCAAAGTATAGACCTATCCTAAATTGCTATCTTGCACTTTAAATGTGATCGTTCTGATTGTATGTTGTTTTGTTTTAATTTCTTTTTAGACCAGATGACCTGAGCACACTACAGCCAATTAGTAGCCGAACTTTAAAGTTGCACTTTAACCTGCATCGGGGCCTTCATCATTACGTCAATGTTATGTTTGATTACTTCCACCTTTCTGTCATATCGGTTATAGTCCATGCTTCTTTGGTTGCTCTGCACCAGCCATTGATAAGGTAATCTCTTGTTAATAAAATGCAAATAAATTATTGACTGTCTAAATGGAAATGTTATAAAAATAGAATACTTGGGAAGGAGTTAAATGTATGGCCAATATAGTTTTTATGATGATTTTGGAATTCAGGAATGAGAAACTTCTTGTTTCCAAAGTTACCTGGGAGCTTGTTTTTATTAGAAATAAGAGTATGTAGTGTAGAAGAGAGATAATACCCAAGACCAGAGAAGAGGAGGATTGTATAAATATCTGTATTTATACATGTATGTTTATATTGTCGTGGTTTAACCCCAGCCAGCAACTCAGCACCATGTAGCCACTCATTCACTTCCCCCCCACCCAGTGGGACAGGGGAGAGAATCAGAAAATAAAGTAAAGCTCGTGGGTTGAGATAAGGACAGTTGAATAGAACAGAAAGGAAGAATCTAACAATGACACTAATAACAACAATAAAATGATAATAATAATAAAAAAAAGGATTGGAATACACAAGACAAGTGATGCACAATGCAATTGCTCACCACTCGCCGACTGATGCCCAGTTAGTTCCCGAGCAGTGCTCCTCCCCCAGCCAAGCCCCCCCAAGTTTATATACTGGACATGACGTCCCATGGTATGGAATATCCCTCTGGCCAGTTTGGGGCAGCTGTCCCAGCTCTGTCCCCTCCCCTACTTCCCTGTTCCCCTCCAGCCTTCTTGCTGGCTGGGCAGGAGAAGCTGAGAAGTCCCTGACTGAGTCTAAACCCGACTTAGCAACAACTGAAACCATCCGGGTGTTACCAACATTCTTCTCCTACTAACCCAAAACACAGCGCTGTGCCAGCTGCTAGGAGGACTATTAACTCTGTCCCAGCCGAAACCAGGACAACATGTATAAATATTTATACATTTCTTAATCAGGAAGATCTGCTGCTCACTCCAGTTAGTGACTTGAAATAGGTGCCATTAATACAAATAGGGCATCTTCTGTTAGCTATCTTCACAGTTTTCAGTTACTACTGTAATGGCAATGATGTCTGCAAATGATGCATTTACCATTTTCTAAAGTAAATGGAACTGGAGAATTTAATTTTCTGTTTAAAATAGCTTTTGCGTAATTTTTACTGAAGCCTTTTCATTTCATTGACTTGTGTCACCCTTTGCAGTCTCTGTTTTTCTCGCTTCTCTATCTCAAAAGTAAGTGTGAAGAGGGGCCATACAGTCAGTCACACATATGAGGTGGTTTTTGCACAGCTTTTTCTTCAGCATATCTATCTTTGAGTTCTTTCATGGTCTTCAAATACTCCATGCTACTTCCCCCAAGTTTCTTCATATTCAAATTCAGGCTGTGCCATAAATGTCCAAATCTTTAGCCCACTGCTTTTCCCTGTCTTCACATCATGGAAAGCTATGTCTCTGTGTATGTTAGACAGCTGTTCTGTGCAGTAGGACTGTGCTGGTTGGAGGATTCAACTGGCCTTTTATCTTTTTTGTCTTTTTTTTCCCCACCAAGTTGGATTTTTTTGGTGATGTGTTTTAGGTATGGTTATATAGTAACTGAACCGGCACATCTGAAGGGATGGTGCAGCGTTATTTGGGAGAGGAACAAGTACTGAGGAGGTGGGAGTTATCTTAAGCTAGTATTGTTGTTGAAGACTTCATCTGATTAAAATAATGCACTTAAAGTAACAGCATGTATGTAAATTGTAAGTTGTCACACTGTACCACAAGTGAAATGCAGGTGTTTCGCTTGTATTGATCCCATAGCTGTAGGGTCAAACTTCACTTCATCATCAGAAAATGAAAAACAGTTTTTGTTACTAATTTTCAGTCAGAAATGTATTTGTCCCTGCTGACTTTTTAAAAGGTTGCAGAAAATCTGAGGGGTTTCATAAATTTTTTCCTCTGTTTCTGGCTTTTCAAGTGATGATATAATAAGGCTATTTAATTTTAAACCTCAACTTGATACAGTTTGTGTAAGGAGATTCTGAAACAAAATAGCAACTTCATGCTGCTTCCCTTATCTTTAGAGTAAAATGTTACTGGTATCCACAAAATTATTTTAAGGATCCAAGTTGTCCTTTAAATCAGTTTGGGGTGGGGAGAGGGAAAAACCTTCAATTTTACAGTGGTTTATTTCAGCTGAGCTACCCCATGTTGTAATATTTAGCAAATACTTTATAATTGCTGTATCCATATCTGGCTCACTTTTCTGGAGCACCTCTTTCTGAAAAACCTGAACATTGCAGACTTCACTCCCCTTTGCTCTTTGGACTGTCCTGGGTGACAGTTTGCTCCTCTGTTTGGGTCACGCTCACATTATTGGCACGCCTTCCTTTCCTAGGAGGTTGCTTTTTGAGTGTTTTCATTTTCAGAGTAGCATGCAGGTTCACCTTCTCTTGGGAACAGCCAGTATTAACACTTTCCTTGAAAGAGAGGAAATAGTTCCACATGGTTACAGCCCTGGAGTCCTATACAATCTACTCTTTTTATTAACCTGTCATTGCTTATTTCTGCCCATTATCTAAAAGCCCGCACTTTCTGTGTTCATTCATCTTTCATTCATTTTTCCTAGTTCTTTGTTCTTGCAAGGCTACTGTTGCATGATTCTCTGTTCTCCCAGGAGTTCAGGATGGGCTCTCCTCAGTAGGCAGAGGTCAGGCATCCCTTAGGAAAACACCAATGGCAGTTTCTGTGACAGCTTTCCAACTGCTTGCTGCTGCTTCAGCAGCAAAGTTGGCAGAAAATGAGTGCTTCTTACCTGTAACAGTTCAAAATTTATCTCTATGGCTTAAACTTTGAGGAATATTGTTTAATTTGTATTGGAAATAATGAGGAAGAGCTTCCACAATCTCCTGGCACAGTCTGCTGACCTTCATGGTGAGAGATGGCAACAGAACAGCTGAGGGCAATAATTTCTTAAATTTCTTCAGCTCACTGGAGACATGCTTTGAAGAGAACTGCTTTAGAAGCACTGCTCCCCTAGCGCAGCACCAAACTTAACTGAGGTATCTGGGCCATCCTGAGGGGTTTTAAAAAGGCAGCCCACCATGCTAGTAACTTCCAGGATCTTACTGAGGGTCCTTGTTTCTACTACTTTTCAAGAAAAATCAAGAATCTGTTTCAACTGTGATAGTTTTGTGACATATAGTACGTTCAAATTACCAGTTCATTTGTGCTTTTTGCAGTTTTCCTCGCCCGGTGAAGAATACATGGTTGAACAGGAACGCACCAGCACAAAACAGGGACTCTGTGATTCCTTCTCTTGAAAGCGTGGTCTTTGGCAATAACTACACAAAACAGTTATCAGCAGATGTAAGAATATATCAGTTCAAGATTTTATTTGTATTTCCTTGGGTGGTGTGAGTTTTATCTTTTCTGCAGAAAAAGATAAAGAATGAACTTTGTTAGAGTTACTTTGGTGTGCCATGTGATACGGGAAACGAGAAAAATTGTTCCAAAAGGCTATGTTACGTGCTTCAGGAACATGTGGATGGAAAGCTTACAATATTGTGTTTAACCTTCTTTTTAAATATCTTGCAGTCCATTGAAAATTGCAAAAATATGGATGAGGTTTGTGAAAAGAGGCAATTTGCTTATCTGTCTTTTTAGTTATTCTGTTAACACTTCATTTATTGTACAAAATTAGTATGTGCCTCATCTTTTTTCTTTTTTTTTTTTCTTTTCTTTTCTTTTAGGGCTGCAGTTTTGTTGTTTCCGAGTCTTTCCTCAACCATGCCTATAATTTCCACTACACGCTCTGTGCCAGTTTGCTGCTTGCTTTCAAAGGGTTACATAGCTATTTCATTATGATAACAAAGGAGCTCCCGTCTTCTCACCGAATTGAACTGGGTATGTTGATTTTAATAAAATGCATCACTTTCCTGTCAATGTTTATTAAGATTACCCCTTCTCTAGACTAAACTGGCATTGATTTCATACATCTTGTATATCTAAAATCTTTTTGCTTGAACCGAGCTGGAATTTAATAACTCACCAAAAAAAAAAAGAAACAAGTACTGTCACGTTACTAATAAAATGAGGAGATAACAGCCTGAATTTATGCAAATATATTTTTTCTTGTTGGTCTTGATTTTCCCTGTTATTTCAAATCACTGTGTTTAGTGGTGAGAAACTTAGAGAAACTCTTAATCCAAGTAATATGCCGCACTTGTTTGTTTGTTTGTTATAAGGAAACATTGTATATTTGTTTAAAAATTGGAACTCTGTAAGCTTTGATTTGAGAAGAGTATTACAATGGAAACTTATCTGAAAAAAAGACCTACAAGAAGAAATTGCTGCTGGCTCAGTTCATAGTGTAGCTTTTTAAACAGACTTAGTTACCTAAGAATTAGGAAAAGGTCTGAGCAGACAACTGTTTCTATAAAACTGAGCAGCTAAAAGACGCTTGCAGAGAGGCTATTTCTGTATTAAAATTAAACTCTCGCAGGACAGTCTTATAGAAAGGAATTTAAGTTCTATCGCAGCGAAGACTTCCAGTAACTACATTTGATAAAAGTAACTGCAAAAATATTACACAAAATGTGGGGTATGGAAATGTATGTTACATTTCCGTAGAATGCAGGTATATTAGAGAGCCTAGTCTCAACTTGTGAACTAGGAAAGCAGTAGAAGTAAAAAAGGAAAATATATTGGCATTATAATGATTTAGACTTTTTCCTCATCCAGCATATACCTTCCTAGTCATGTAAAGTTCTATTTAAATCAAAAAAATAGATCTTTGGGAATGTACATTGATTGTAGACAGCATTTACTGATTTTTGTATCATTTAATTTTACCAATTATGGATTGGCATTATGAAACAATAAGGTTGGAAATTAACATATGAAAGCTATTTTTAAAATGTGATGTGGTCAATTAGTGATTCAAACAAAGAATGTTTCACTTGCATATTACAAAATACAAAGCTACTTTTTTCAAAAAAAAAAATAAATTTTTTTTTGACAGGGGGAGTATGTTACAAATCTGTGCATAGAAAATTACCAGAAACTGAGGCTTTTTCTTTATAGAAGCAAAAATACTGCTACAGTTATGGTGCAAAGAACACACTATTAAAGGAATGACTCAACTCTTAGTCGTCCTTTTAAGGACAAAATTTGCTTTTTCCCAAATAGAATCTGTTGGCACTATTGTTGTTGTGAGGATAGAGTTAGACTAAATCATGATGCTTAAATGTTTCAGATAGGACCTTCAATTCCCCTAAAGCATTGCTACAAAATATAGAGGTAATAGAAAAAAAACAGCCATTTAGTTGCATAGTTGGGTTGTATCTTTCAAACCTCACTGAAGTCACCAAAAACATTTTCATAAGCTTCAGTGGAACTTGAGTCAGACCTTTTGTCATTTCTGTGGGTAATTTAGCTTACCTTTAGGAATGCAGGCTTGAACAGAAACGCTCAAAATAAATACATGAAGAGAAAATTACTACTTGCATTCATTGTACGTATTCTGCTGATGGTTTGTTTTCTGTGGGGGTATTTTTTTGTTTTTTTTAAGTCTGATAGAATTACGTTGTTTTCTTATTTGTAAATCTTTTTTTCATTTATTTCAGTTATTTTGTATATACATTGATTGGGACAATTGATAAAAAGGACTAATGTAAATATTAATTATGCTACTATTACTCACCTTTTGCTCATGAAAAATAACTAATCCTTACCATTAACGCTAATTTTTCTAAATTCCGTCAACAGTAAAAATAATTAAAAAAAAAAAAAGCTGTGTTTCTGTGATGTCTATAAGGACATCTTTAGGCTTCACAAAGCACACAATTATCATTTGTATTTATTTTTAATTTTTAAAGTAAATGAACTGTTTTATAGTGGAGATTTTATGTGTGAAGTTTAAATGGGCATTACAGAAGCAAATCTCAAGTCCTGTTTGAATCCCAGAATTGTCACTTTTTTGTTTTAAATTAATTATTACCTCTTTAATTTTGTTTCTTCTGTTTGCTTTGCTGTTGCTCTGTCATATAATTTTACAACAAGACAGTGATTTTTGCAAAAGCATGTGCAGACAACTGTTGGACTCGATAACTGTAATTGAGCATTTAAGTATTTCAGGAAATAAAAAATGCTAGCTTAATGTATCTTAATGTATCAGGAGTGATACCTAATCTAGAAACTACACTAAAATTATATGCTTTCATGTACTGATCTAACTGCACTAATTGCTAGGCTAGCAGTAAGCTTTTTTACTAACTTTAAGGCAAATAATAAATCACAGATGAAAAAGGAGTGTAGTAACTAGTCATGTGTGTGCAATCCCTATAACTAGCCAAGGCCAGCATGCAGGTCCTTTATGAACGCCTTCTCAGAAGAAAATATCCACGAACCCAGAGAGACGCCTACCTAGGTATGTTTTCAAAGCAGGTGATATAACCCCTCAGATTTTTATTAATAACATAAAATATTATATTCCTATTAATAATCAAAATATTACATCCTTTTGTAAAGAGGATCACTATTTCACTATTCAGGCATAGTGAACCTATGTTAAACTCTGATGAAGTCTGCAGAATTGAGCTACTTATTTCTAGGCTGAATATAGATAATAAAATGAGAAATTACTGCTGTTCTTTGGTTTAGTGTTGTTCTACTTTACTAAACAAAAATGAATGAAGAGGTCAGTCAGTTGTCACCATTTAAATAAAATAGCTAAAAATTATAGTTTCATTTAATTCATCACAGACTCAATTTTTTAGAGAGTTAAAGACTAATACCTTTTCTTCCTGAGAAGTCTTTCAGGTTGCTTCTGGTATCTCAAAGCTTGATTCTTCCAAACACTACACAAGACATTCTCAAAGCTTAATGTGTGTTTGTCCATATCTAAATGGCCAGTTCTCCCTTCGGAGAGTGTCAGTGTTGGCCTGATGCTGGACAAAAGATGACAGTGCTGTTTAAGCACAAGTTTGTGATGGGAAAAGAATGAAAAGGCAGTTCAGTCTCATAGTAGGTCACCAGCTTAATCATCTATAACTGCATTTTGGTTTTGTTTTAAAAAGAAAACAAAACTGGTTTTTAGCAGAGCCGGCAAAATTGCATCAGATGTTTGCTGGGTGAACATTACTGCCGCAGAATGTTAGTATTTAATTTCCTTTTGTCTTGTATTGTCTATTCTGTCTTTTTTTTTCTTTTTTTAATGATATTGTAATTTGGGGTTTTCCGTAATGATTTTAGGCTTCAGAGTTCTAAATGTTGTTCAAAGCCTATTCTCAATTGCAGTGTGACAAACAAGATAAATAATCAATATTGTGTCTCATAGCGAAAAAAGTAAATGTTTTACTTAATGACAAAATTTATGTGGCCACAAACACACCAAAAGTAGTACTATATCTTAAACTGTTTTCATGTATTTTCAGAATAATTGTCATCAAGTACTTTTTAGCTAGTACAGGTGTATGTAGTTTATTTCAAAAACATTTCTAAACTTGTTTCTGAGAACTTCACGTACTTCTGCAATTTGCATATTTTCTCAGAACTTTGAGTTGTGCAAGTTAATTTGTTTGGCATTTAGTTTAAACCTAAATATAATGGATGCAATTAGTTGAAAACCGATATATACTTACCAAATTTAGGTGGTATCATTTGAAGACAAGTTGAGTGAACACACTGTTGCTGTGTTCATTATCCGTATCCTATTGTGTGGTTATTGTTGTGGGTTTCAAGGCATGTTTTGTTGATGTATGTTTTCAAGAACATTGTAGGTTTTTTCCTTAATACTGTTTCAAAGATGAATTTAAATATAAATACTTTTAGGGTTTATAAATTGTTCCCTTGTTACTGGTACCTCAGATGTAGAAGGAAGACAAAACATAGTACTAAATTATTATTTAGTTGATCAGATTCCCTTAAGTAGACTAGGAATGATTAACAAGGAAAAACAACTCACATGAAGGAATAAATCTGTTTTCTTTATAAATAAGTCATTCAAGGTTCAGATCCAGTTTAAGCTGCCATACCATGGAATATTGATTTGCTCTTAACATTGACCTATTGAGAGAAAGATCAATTAAAGAACAGTTTTATTTTAGTCAAAATATAATTCCTCAGACAATTAAAGAATTGTGTTTATATTCATGTAGTTTGCAAATCAGGTAAATAATATACCTGTAGAAAAACGTTATTGGAGTAAGGTATCTCTGGAAAATCTGAGGTAGAAGAGGAATTGTATTACCTTGGTTGTGAACGATGACATTGCTGCTGAATAGCTGAGCAGCTGTCAATGGATAATCTGCAAGTTGTATCATCTAAATTACAGTATTTTCAAGTATAATTTTGAATGGAAAATTGGTATCCTTGATACTCAGTTGCAAAACTTCTTTTTATTAATCGTGTTCTGTCCTCAATCTCAGAAATTACTGAGAAATTATTTTGATGGGAGTTTATGATTTACTTGATTTAAAGTTGGCTTGGCACTTAATATGGCTTCAAGTTTTATTTGATGGGTTCTTTTTCATGTTTTAAAATTGTTTTGTGAGAGAATTGGTTGTACTGTGCAACTTGGAAAGTACATTTTTCATTGATATGTCCTCTCATCTCTCCAGAAAACATAGATGTAGAAGTTCGTCTTACAGAATTGTGTGAAGAAGTAAAGGTACAATTTTTTTTCATGTATTAAGTAAGTGAAATGCCTATTAAAGTAGAGTATGCTCATTTCCTATGCTACTTGGGAATAAACTGTTTGTTTCAGTGATAACACTCTGCATGTGTTTTGCCAACACTTATTTCAGCTCTTCCTCATTCAAAGGGAAATTGCTCAGCTGGCTGCAAAACTTAACTATTGATCTGGTGGCTTGGCGTGTCAGTAGTAGCCATGGTAACTTCATGAAACTGAAGATTATAGAAAGGTGGATTGCTTGTATTAAAATCATGTTTTGAATTTTCTGCATTTATAATTTGAGTTCTTTGGTTTTGATGTTAATCACACAACAATGTTAGTAGATCAAGCAGTAGTAGTAAGTTGTACCAAAGCAGTTTCTCCAAGTCATTCCCTCATGTGGAAGGACTTGTTCTGATGCTGTCTCTTCCTGTTTTCCCTACATTCCCAAGGAAACACTGTCTACTTCAGATTGTTTAAATTTGTCTCCCCAACTCTGTCCTTAGTCAGAACTAGCCCCAGCTGAATAGCTGATTTCCGTGTCACAGCGAGGTTTAAAGCACAGGTTTTAAAACTTTTTTTTAAAGGTTGTCCATGCTTTGCTGCTGAGTGGGCCATCTGACCAGCTTTTGAAGAACAGCAGGCTTACCTTTCATTACTATAGTAGTAGTATAACTGCAAGGAAATGTAATACTGGCTTTAAAAGGATATCATTTGTGTAACTGGAGACAAAGACAGCACAGTTAGCTCTCTATGGGCAACTAATAATCTTTATATATTAAAAGTTTTTTTACATTTACATAGCTTCTGTGAATTCTTGAGTTTCTCCCTTAGCTTGCTAATGTGTATTTATATTTTTTCCGTCTTTTCCTTTCTGTCATTTGTGGAGTTCTCGTCAAAAGTTCCTCTTATTTCCATTCTTGCCTCCAAAGTTGGTGTTTCAATATTTGCAATCATTTTTTCTTACTTGCTCTTTAATATTGCTAGAATTGGGTCTTTACTATGTTTACTTTTTAAACCCTTTGCCTCAGTGCCTGCAATGAGTCTCTGAAAAACTGTATTTTTTTTCTATAATGGCAGGGAACATAAGCCTAGCAGTCTACAATTGGCTGGCATGGGATTGTATCACAGGATTACAGTACATTCTTAAGAAAGAAAAACTTGTTTCGCACTGAATTTCTCTTGGTGTGATCTGGTTCTAGGAAGCCTCTACTGTAACACTGCTTCCTGATTATGCTTAAAGTGTATGTAGATATATAGCATCATATAAATGTTATTCTGAGTTGTGACTGTTCTGAAATGGTGATATATTTATTAGATTTTTCCGATGGTATCAAAGTTGGACTAACATAGCAAGTATCGATTTTCTGTTTCCTATTCCTTTCAGGCACACTGTATGTTTGCATGTTAGAAAATAGAACAGTTGCAACTCAGTTACTGTTGCCATAAATGGAATTGTTGCTTTAATTTAAGGTCAGGAGTCCTAATTCTAAAAGACAACTGGATAATATTTAAAGCAACATAAAATAATCCATTTGTGTTTTAACACAGATTAATTCAATTCTGATACTTAGACAAAACAGTTCTCATTTGGAAGTTACTTTTTAAATTAAAATTCTCACTAAGATAAAGTACACTTTTTGATTGTTGTCTGTACGTTATGGTCTCATCTGTTAATCATGTAAAACTTTTTTTCTTGACTTCAGAAAATGGAAAATCCTGATGAACTGGCAGAACTTATAAATATGAATCTTGCTCAGCTTTGCTCACTTCTAATGGCTCTCTGGGGCCAATTTCTGGAGGTCATTACCTTACAAGAGGAGGTGACAGCATTGCTAGCACAAGAGCATCACACGTTAAGAGTAAGTATTGGCTCTGGCTTTAGGAACTCTGGCACATTCGTACTCTTACTGGGACTTAGAGTTACTGAAACGTGTATCAAAATGAAACTCCAGATTCTAGTTTTTCTAGTTTTATTTGGGAAAGTTAGTTGGAATCATAAAGGGAGCTGTTGTATTGCATTTGTTAGCTTGCGTATCATGTTGTTAGAGCTTATTCTTGGAATATAATACATAAAGTACATTATTTATGTGTTCAAAGCAACGAATTCATTAATCTTTTGAATAAGAAATGCAGTTCATAAGGCAAATTGCTGCAGTCTGCGGAATAAGATGTATTTGTGCACAATGTTGTATTTTTCCTCAGGAGCCGTGCATAGTGCCCACCCTGCGTTTTGCTATCCTACTGCATTTAGGCTGCCTGCTTACATCATAAAACAAAGTGTACTTCCTTTCTGACTTATGAATTTATAACATTCATAAGCTTTGAAAAGTCTCTTAAGTGGGATTTTTAAAAAAGAAGAGATGTATTGGAAATGATCTGGCATGTGAGTATGTGCGTATATGTATAAGAATACATATAGTGAGTACCTACACACACAGTTGATCCGTATATGTGTATATACAGTCGCTGTAGGCTTTCTGCATGCAAAACCACAGCAGTGCTGGTTCCCATAGTGAAATATTTTCAAGTATGAACTAAAGCATTACCCTTACTTTCTAATAAATATATTTTTCCCCTCCTGTCTTCTGTCGTCAAGGATTTGAAGAAACAACATTTTTAAGATTTCAGAGAGTAAGATTCATTAAAACAAAAACAAATAAACTATGACACCCACCAGCCCTACTCATCAAACACACAGCTTGATCTTCAGCTGGCCTGACATCTTCACTGTGTGACATCACAGTCTGTGCATTTAGCTCACCCACGTTATAGAACAGGTCATTTTAAGAGATTATCTGGAGGCGCTTCCTGTACAACCATTTACAGAGAGCTTGTCAGAAGATCTGGTTAATGAGAATACACGTTACCAGTGCTTTCTAATACTGACGATCTAAAACAAAGTCTATTTTAAGGCTTTCGTTCTCAGAGAGTTGATTTGTCTCACCAGCATTTCTGTCACTTGCATCAAAACCCTTTCTGTTTTGGTTCTGGAGGGGAAACCTGTGAAGGATACTTGGGCTGTGGCCTTATGTACAGACTTGATAAATCACATTGTTTAATGAAGGAATCATGGTCGTGGAAATGGCCTGTTCTGGAGAATAAATGGAATCTTTCCGAAATAGCGCTAGGCCTATTTGTTAGATGTGCTAGCCAAAGGAAAGTGTGATCATTTTAATGGCTGTCTATGAATCTTACCTTTCTGTGCTTTTCGTATAAATTCTGGAATCCTTCAAGTTTTAACTAGTGGAAGGTATGAAACAAGAATACTGTTTCACTTAACCTGCACTTGCATTCAACTGCTGGTATGTTGGTGTTTGTACCAGTAGATATTTAATAAAACCAAAAGAAGTATTAATAATTTTATTTTTACTGGTCCAATGTTAAAAAAAAAAAAAAAGAAAATTTACTGCTAATGATTACATATTTAGCTTCTTAAATGTGGTTCTTTTTAAAATCTGTGATGTAAGTCATTCCCTCCAGCTCTCAAATACTTAATTACTGAATTTTACTGCAGTTATTTTAAGGAGTATAAATCAACGTAGTTAATTATACTATGTGAATAGAGATACTGCACATATTAAAAGTATTTCTGTGATGCTTTCCAGTTTGCACAAAATTATAATAGGAGTTGCCTTCCTGCCTTCTGTGAAAAAAAGAGTATCATTTGATTTCATGCCTGCATTTTTTCCCTTTCGAGTAGCTGTTATGCCCACTTCTTTTGTAATATGTCACTAAGCATAAATAAACTTTTCTACGTTGAACTCAGAGGTGACCCTTCCTATAACTGGAAAAAGTTGAGCTTATTTTATTTTTGAAAGAAGTGGCTAATTGCTGTTTCTTACTGAGTGCTGCAGTTACTGGATACTTCATTACGTACCCAAACATCAAAGACCGAAAAGGAGATGCAGGACATGAGTAATCTTAAACTTACCTTTTTATTTAGGGCCTGATAGCAAAGAGCAAGCAGACTGACTCTTTAAGAATCGCAAAATACGGCATCCTGAAGGAAATTTTACCTGAGCTAATTTACAGAGAACCAACAATGTGATGTTACTTAATTTTACAAACACTAATTTGCAAATGTGACACTTGTTTTCTGTACTCTGTGTGAAGAGCTTGTGCGAATACTCTGCAAATATATGTAGTTAAAATATATCTAAGAAACTGTAGCTCCACTGGGCTTCCCACATGGCGGTAGAGCAGGAGCCAGCAATACATAAATTCATTAAACCTTTAAATTAAAAAGATATGGTAAATTTGAACCTTGACATTTCTAAGAGCATGTTTGGTTTTGATTTTGGATCCTGTTTTGCAGTGCTTAGTATAATAATTTGTATTAATAATCTCTTGAGAGTTTATATTCTGAGGGCTCATATAAACTAATTTTGGGAAACCTACAATGATCCTGTTTCACTAGAGGTGTTACCTGCACATACCAAATGATGCAGGCTTTCTGGTTACTGAGTTTAGCTGAGATTTGAGAGATGACCTACTAATTCTCCTCTTGAAAGAATATCTGTCCTTCCGGAATAAGATTTTTGTACTATACAAAATTTTATTCTTCTAAATAATCCTTTTTATTTTGGAAATAAATACTCTGATACGTTCGTTACTGGATGCTAAATCTTTTTTAATTTTACCTTTTCATCTTGTAATATTTACAGACTATACCCTCCACGAGAAATTTCTCTCTGGGAAAGTTTAGTATTAATCTAAGTGAACCCTTTTAGAGAGTCATTGACTGATCTAGATATTTGTGGTAAAATACCTCCTAGAAATACATATCATCTGTATTTGGTCAAAGGACTTTCACCTTCTTTGCGTAGATGCTTATAAAACAGGTATTTCTGCTGAAGTGTTGTTAGAAAATAAGTTTATAATGAAATAATATATTTTAAGTATTTAAAATTAATATTTTAATCATTTTACTTATTTTTTTACTTCATTTACTTCAGTATTTAACTATTTTCAAATAC
Source organism: Sagittarius serpentarius (assembly GCA_034782735.1). Classification (NCBI taxonomy): domain Eukaryota; kingdom Metazoa; phylum Chordata; class Aves; order Accipitriformes; family Sagittariidae; genus Sagittarius; species Sagittarius serpentarius. The sequence goes on from JAVKLA010000014.1 coordinate 4,432,199, forward strand.
TTTGCATATTAAGCTACATGAAAAAAATCAGGAAAACTTAGATATACTAGAACATCCATCAACTACATTATCACACTGATAAGGTTTACAACTGCACTTTATTGAAAAAGCTGCTTAGAGTACATTATTTGATACTACAAAGAGTTAGCACACTAAACTACTTCACCTCTTTGTTCCATAGTGACATCTTCTGGTAGGTCGCAACATGCTCTTCCAAAATGATTTCTTTCAACGTGGTTAGTCCTAAAATACAAGAACTGAGAACTAAGATCTCAGACTGCTACTCATAAATGGGCAGGGACTCTCCATGTATTCCACAGCAGTTTTTCTATCTAATTTTTCCTCCTCTTTTGTTCACATTGGGAGGACCATAAAAATGATAATTTGGGAAGTCTTCAGAGACTTAGGAGTAGCTGATACAATTTCCTCCTACAAAGTCATTGTGGAGATGGCCCAAGTCGGTAGCGCCTGAGTCCCTAGCACCAGCTGGTAGTCGGTCTGGTTCTGCAGAGCCTGTTTAACAGCATCCTAGCAAATGCCACAGTCCTTGCATAAATTAAGCACTGATTAAACATAATAAACTGATGTTGGTTTGGGGCTTTTTCTGTCCTTAATATTGATTTATGTGGGCTTTCGGAGCTGGCTTTCAACTGGTTTTATACCATTGCTATTATGGTAAGAGCTGTCTGGAGCTGGTAATAAGATTTTCTTCAAAAGCACTGGAATTACTTAAACAGTTACAAATGGGATTTATTGCAAACAAAAAAAGCCTTCCTTTTCTGTTCGAGAGAGTGGCAGAATTCTGAAGATCTGGTCTCCATATAACTCCAGTCACTCTATGTGGTAAAGTGATTGCTTGCATCTAAAGTCAAAACCACCTTGCTTGCCTCCTGGGAAACAGCTTTATGCTCTTTTCTTGACTTGAACCACAGACATCTACTAATTGGGCAATATTCCTGTTACTGTTTTATTTCCTGTTACCTGATTGATTAGGATCTTTAATTAATTTTTAAATTGCTTAGTTTAGAACAATAACCAGTCCACTCTTCATTATCAGTTGTTCTAAAATCTAGTTTTGAACCTGTAAAATTGTCTCATAAGTCTATTCTGTAACAGTCTTCTCCCTTTCGGGGGGAAAGGTTGGGGAATAGCTCTGACAAAAATCACGTATTTGGAAGTGTCTGTTTAGAAAAGCCAGCTGGGAAAACGCAGAGGAGTACTTGGGGACACCGATTCTAATCCCACGTGTATGCATGAACTCCTAACATAATTTCTGAAGGAAAGCAAATACGTCTTTTGTGTATGTGTCTGGTCCCTGCTGAGAGTGGAAGTTGCATTTACAAGAAAGTATCGAATTTAGTGTTTTCTTTTTACTTCAAAACATTTTCCATGACTATTCACAGATGATGTTATGACTGAGATTAATTTCATATAATACAGTAAATTGAATTCTGGGAGGTTGGGACAGGACTTTCAGCTTCTAGTGCAGGTTAGAGATTGGGAGTTTAATGTTTGTGGTTTGGGGTTGGTTTTTTTTCTGAAGCACCTTGGAGCAATTTTTTTCCAGTTTTTCTTTTATTAAAAGAAAAAAGAGGAAAAAGTGGAAGCTACAGAACATAGAACTTCATCCAAACGGTGCTTTCTAAAACTATACTGGGCAGTGTATCAGGAGGGAAAGCTAACTCCCCTGCAAGTGCTTATCTCTGAACAAAAGTTAACGTGGTCCTGAAAGTCTGATGTTTGCCAGCTAACGCACAGGATTTTCCCAGTGCCGTGTCTGTGCTTGGGGTGGATACGGTCGCTGGCCACAGCTCTTGAGTGAAGTGAAAGAGCTGAGGGAACTGATCAAGGGCTGATGCCTGCTGCACCAGCTGCACTGCAAACTCTCATGGTCTCTACATAACTTAAGAGGAAGACACAGAGTATATTGAAGAAATAAAGGAGCAGGGAGCCATGAAGTGGTTGGTAAATAAATGATTGATTAACTAGAGTAGGTACATATGTGGTTCTTTAAGTGGGATAGAAATTTTAATTGATAAGAATTGATGTTTATGCCCAAGTTAATGCATAGCTGCCAACAGCCACTGTACAGCACACTGTCTCTTTTGTATGTCTTGTTACAACAAGCAAGATACTATCATACTGTATTGAATTGCATTTTTTTTTAATGCAGGTAATTGGGCAGTTGCAAAAATGAAGGTTCTAAAAATGCACCTAGATTGAATTAATATTTTTATGTAAAACTGGAAATGTGAGAAATCTCATCTTGCAAAACCTTAACTTTGGGTTTTCTAGACACTGCATTTTCAATACTTTGATTATTTTTTTTATTTGTAGTAAATTGCTGTATAATTCACACTATTTCCACGCTATGTATTTGATGATAAAAAAATATGCTCCTCTTGTTAAAAATACCATTTTAGTATTGTATCGTTTATTGACTTCAGGCATACAATTAAGTCTTGCATACAGTGCTTGTATTTAGCGTAGATTTTTTTACTGTCTTTGTCATTGGCATCCAGAATGTTTACAAACATTTTTTTGCACAGTAGTGTACTGTGGGCTAGAGAGTATTCATAGAAAGTTTGAAACACATCCTTCTCTGTATTTTGAGACCACAGGATATCTCATGGGTTTCTACTTCCGAAGGTAATCCTCAAGCACAGTCAGAAGTGTCCGTCAGTCATTTCCTTTCTTCTTATTGAAATTTCTCGTAATATTTATGTGTGTTATTGTTTCAGGTGAGCCTGATTTGGATGACTGATCTCTTGGTAATCAAATTTTCAGCAGGCAGTTGAATCTAATATAATTCCCCTCAGTCATCCAGTGCGCAAATTAAAATTCTCATTTCAGTCGCTAGTCTTGTATGTGGCATCCTTTTCCCTCCCACTCAGACGGAACATTTAAAAAAAAGTATCTGTCTATATAAACACATACAAGTTAATAACATTGCCTTGTAGGAATGCTGGTGGATTTTCAAAAATGGTATGTAATATAAAATAAGCTCTAACTTTATTTGGATCTTGCAGGTGCGCAGATTTGCAGAAGCATTCTTTTGCCTTGAGCATCCTAGGCAAGCTGCCCTTGCCTATCAAGAACTACAGTGAGTAGCCTTTTGAAGTGCACAATATGTAGCATGTAGTACTATTACTCAGTAGCTTACGTTGTGTAGAATTACTGTCTTGCAAAAATACTTGCATAACAAGTTCAAGAGAAACATGTTCTAAATACACATTTGAAGTGTTTTGATGAAAGTTATGTAAGAAGTTATTAAATAACTATTAAAGCTATTAAATAACTAATTAGTAGAACAGCTTCTACTAAAGTGAATTAAACTACTCCTGATTTCTGTTAATGTAAAAATAAATAGTTCTATTTTTTACATGTAGGACTGCTTCCTTTTTTTCAGTGCTCAAAGTCATCTACAGATGTGTGCAGCTATCAAAAACACTTCCTTCTGCAGTTCTCTTCCACCCCTCCCTATTGAATGCAGTGAACTAGATGGAGATACGAACTCTTTGCCTATAATCTTTGAAGACAGATATTTAGATTCAGTTACTGAAGGTAAACACACCTCACAGTGGAGTTTTCTTTTTGAAGAAATGAGCAAAAATTATGTAAAACCTGAGTATTTTTTCTTTACATTTCTTGCTGGCTTTAAAGGAGTACATTTATTTGCTAGGAAATGTTTCTTTAGTTTGAGTTTTGAGGTTGTGTAAAGGGGAGCGTCCAGAGAAGGGCCACAGAGATGATCAGAGGACTGGGAAGCCTGCCATATGAGGAAAGGCTGAGAGAACTGGGTTTGTTTAGCCTTCAGAAAAAAAGGCTTAGGGGACACCTTATCACCATATTCCAGTATTTAAAGGGTGGCTACAAAGAAGGTGGGGACTCCCTTTTTACAAGGAGTCACATGGGATAGACAAGGGTTAATGTGTGCAAGTTACTCCTGGGGAGATTCCAATTGGACATGAGGAAAATTTTTCACAGTGAGAACAATCAGACATTGGAATAATCTCCCCGGGGTAGTGGTGGATTCCCCAACACTGGGCACTTTTAAGATGCAGCTGGACAGGATGCTGGGCCATCTTGTCTGGACCGTGCTTTTGCCAAGGAAGGCTGGACCAGATGATCCTTGAGGTCTCTTCCAACCTGGTATTCTATGATTCTGATTCTATGAGTACTAGTGATTTGTAGCTTGAGTTACCTGCATAATCTTGTTGTAAACAGTCCTTCATGCCCCCCCCCCTCTTTTTTTCGTGAAAGATCTGGATGTACCCTGGTTGGTAGTGCAGAGTCTTCCAAGGTCAGAGTCCAATAAACTGGATAAATTTGAAGCTGAAGAAGGTTTTGCAGCTGGTATTACTAGCCCAGAACTGAAAATAAGACCTGCAGGTGCCTCCAACCTTTGGCATTCAGAAAATGAAAAGACACTAACAAAAACCTTGAAAGGGAAAAATGAAGATGCAAATAAATCCAAAGTTAAGGTTACTAAGCTCATGAAAACGATGAGACCTGAAAACACAAAAAAAGTCGTAAAACAGAACTCTAAGGATTCTGTGGTCTTAGTAGGCTACAAATGTTTGAAAAGTGCAGCACTGGAAGATGCCCCTAGAAACTCAGAAGGCAGGCCTTCATACAATGCTAATGAAGGGCTGGACCCTACGATAAGTGGATTTCCTTGTGATACAAAGACCTGCACCAGGCAAATAAGTCAAAGAGAACTTCTGTTTTTGCCACCTGGAACTGATGAAAAGACTGCCAAGATTGAAGGTGTCCAGCCGGGTCCAGGTAGCCCCGTGCACTGTGAAAATGTGGCTATTTTTGGTAGACTTACTATCTCCCAGACAGGTTCTGGAACTGTACAAGCAGATAGTGCTCTGCAACCCAGAGGTACACTTGAAGGTTGTCATGGAGGTCAGCCAGCTTCCTCAGGAGTCAGGACAATTGAGGTCAAACCAAGTGATAAGAATCCCTATGAAGGGGAGAAAGTAACTGTTCACATTGGATCATGGGCTGAGTTTCCACAAGATGGAGTGCAAGGAGAGAATTTGCAGACACTCAGTATTCACTCTTCAGGATCTGGAAATAAATTGAATTCAGGAGAACAGGCACCAGTGCTTGAAAAGGAAGATGTCCATGAAAGAAACTTCCGACATACCAGTGATATCTTGACAAAAATGAAAAGTAATCAGCCTACTCTTTCTACAAAAGAAAGTCAACTTTCTGCAAGTGGAGACATGACTAAATTACCAGATGTTGGCATGACCTATGCCTCTTCTAGGTTTTCAGATTCAGGTGTAGAAAGTGAACCAAGTTCTTTTGCAACTCACCCCAACCCTGATCAGGTTTTTGAAAATGTTCAAGGGCAAAGTACATACAATGGTGAGAGAGTATTTCCTCAGCTTTTACTAAAACCGGACTGTCCTATAAAAAACGCAATAGAAAGCCACTGCACTGAGAGTACCAGCGCTGTAAGTGAAATACAGTCATCCCTGACATCCATAAATTCTCTGCCTTCAGATGATGATGAGCTGTCACCTGATGAGAATTCAAAGATATCTATTGTACCTGAATGCCAGCTAAGTGACAGTAAAACAGTATTGAATCTTGGAGCAATTGACTTGCCAAAATGCGATGACAGTAAAAAATCAAACACCAGTTTGCAGCAACAGTGTGTTGTATTTTCAGGGCACTTGGATAACAAAACTCTGTCAATACATTCCTCGCTCTCAGGAACAAAAGATCTTTTACACTTAGTTGTTTCAGATGAGGATGCATCTACTGAGGTGAAAAGTTACAGCCCGCAGGCAGACCTTGGCACAACCTGCAAGGACTCTCAGGACCTTGAAAGGCATCTTAACACTACAGAAGAAACAGTTAAATTGCGTTTGGAAATTACTTGTATGGGTGAGCCATCTGTTGTTCCAGGTTCTTCATCTGTAAATGCACTTTATGAGGCTGAAAAAACAAATGAAGGAAAACATAATGAGCCTTTAGAACTGAAGGAGACAACTGAAGAACTGTCAGTAGCTAAAAGTGAAACTGGTACAGATAATCCTTCTCCAACCAGTAGTACTGACATGGTAAAGCAAGGGCTCGTCGAAAACTATTTTGGCTCTCGAAGCAGCACAGATATTTCAGACATTTGGCCTATGGACAACAGCAATCCTGTTAGCCCTCAAAAGGAAGCATATGAAAAACAAATTATTTGCTCTTCCCAGCAAGATGAGGAAGAAGAGGAGGATCAAGAAATGATTGAAAACGGGTATTATGAAGAAACAGACTACAGTATATTAGATGGAGCTTCATGTGCTGACCAGGATCATGGCTCAGCAGAAGAGAGAGCCTTGAGATTTGAAAGGATTGATAGTGGGCATCTGCGAGACGGAATGACTGGGCCTCCAGTCTGTACTCCTGGTTGTCTGTCTTTTCCTTCTTCTCTGAGAGACTCTCCTTGCAGTGTTGTCTGTTCTTCAAGGAATAAATCTGATGCAATTACACAACAGCCAGGCAGCACATCCTACAGCTCATCTTCATCTGTTTCCTGGTACGAAAGCTCCCCAAAACCTCAAATGTTAGCGTAAGTGATTGTTTGTTTTTAAACAAAGTTTTTTACTTTTAGAAATGATGTTAATATAATATAGAAGGGGAAAAGAAGCATGATTAGGCTCTAGAATGCCCCAGGACTGTGGCTTGTGGATTCTGCACACTCAAGTAACATCACGTTTTAGATGTTCAGGCAGAAAGTGTGTTAGCACTGAATTCCTTCTGTCAGTTATCTTGTAATTTCATGTGGTCTGACAAAATTCAAGCAAAACACAATTTTTTTTGTTTCTTTAATATGTTGCTTTTTACAAAAATGAACATTAGGCTGAGAAGTGATGTTGTAATGGCTACTGAGCATAAGAATGGGTGTTTTATGAAATGGCAGCTGTTAAAATAGCAAGCATAGGAAAATGCTTTGAGTTTAAAAACATAAAACCAAAAACATTCTGTAACTGGTTGTCCATCTACTTAGTTAAGTGAAGCAAATGTGCAGTGCAGGCTGAGGTGATGGCCTTACTTTTCAATCTTAACTTCAAATATCCAAAACGTAACACTTCAGAGACCGTAGTGCTCTAAATTACACTGCAGTTTGGGTACCAGGAAAGCCAGATTTAGAAGAACATCAGGGATCGCAGATTGTACCTCCTCTCGCTGTCAACATAGGAGTTTCCGTGATAACTGCTGGCTGCCAACTGAACATGGGAAGCAGCAGCTTAAGGTATTGTATTGGAGGTAAAACATTGCTGTCAGAAAGAAGAAAGCTTAAAAGAGAGGTAGAAACAAGGAGAATGCTAAGCAGGCAGGAGAGGTAAAAGGATAGTTTGTGGTAAGCAGCTGAGAACAGGAGGAAGAATTGAGCGGTGGTGGAGAAAAACAGGTTAGAAATGGACAGAAAAGTAGCTTCTGAAATACTGTAGAGTGGGTACTGGAATGGGAGGGATGAAAAGCAGAGACTGTTTAGCATGTTTGCTAACAATAAAAGAGGGAACTCGAGTAAAATCAAGGATTTGGCCTTGGGGAAAGCACAGTCTCCCAGAGCATGGAATAACTGAGATTCCAGAGGGCATGATCTGCTCCATAGAGAACCAACCTTGGTACGTTCAGTGCAGAAAACATGCCTTGAGTACCACCTAAGTAACTTCTGCTGCAGAGTGATAAGACCAGCTGCCTGCAGTGGTTTCTGTGTAGGCTGACTTCATTGAGGCTTGCTCTTGCCAGTTAGTGAGGAATGAGCTAAAGATAAAGCTGGGAAAACAGGGAACAAAAAGTAGAATGGGAGGAAAACAGTGAGCAGGCAAAGAGGACGGAATGCAGCATGACGCTGTGAGGGATCACGCAGAACAGACAGATTAAGGAGGAAAGAAGCGTAAGGAAGCATAAAGCTTGAAGTGCTGCAGGGAAACTGATACGCAGTTAATTAGGTAGGAAGGTCATACACAAAAAACTAAGGAAAGGGGAAGAAAGGGAGGAATGCAAAGGAATTCCTAGCATGTGGGAAGCTCAGCTATTAGAAACTGTATAGTGTATGCCTTCATAGAACACATGAAAGATCAGACGTCTGGATCTGGCTTCTTCTGAAGCCAGTATCAGTTACTCAGCCTACTAGAGGGACTTCCTGGTGAGCCGTTACAGCACTGGCTCCAGCTCTCTGCTGGCCTAGGAAACAGGTTTTAAGTTTGGCAAGAATTATCAAAGGACAGTGGAAATCTTTAACTTGACTTCTGATTGTTTACAATTCCTGTAATTCTGTTACTGCATTTAAACAAAGTTATTGTTTGGTCAAGACCAGAACTAACCCAGAGTCTTCAGTGGTTTCAGAAATACTTCAGAGTTTGCAGAGATGTTCAAAGGAGAGAATAGAGTAGAGCTTGGGATATGGATTTTGTTACAGAGGAAAAGGGGCTGTAGGAAGCTGCAATAAAAAATATTTTGAGGAACTGGCTTGTTTTGTGAAGATAGTAATTTGATAAACATAGCTTCCTTCGTATCAATTACGTAGAAGACAAAGTGAAAAGACAGTAGAAAACTGTATCCTAGGAGACCCTGTGTTTGTTTGGCAATAGTAAATGTTGTTTTATCATAAATATGGTTTCGTTACAGTTTCCTACAAGCTAAAGAAGAATTGAAGCAACTTAAACTTCCTGGATTTATGTATAGTGATGTTTTCAAACTGGCTTCTTCAGTACCTTATTTCAGTATGGAAGAGGATGACTGTTCAGAAGAAGGAATACATCTTATAGTCTGCGTCCATGGCCTAGATGGTACGCTGGGAAATGTGATACTGAATGAGACAGCAATTCAGATTACCGGTCAGGTGTAGCTTTTGTCATCTGAACTCTGAACTGGATGCTTCTGAAATAGGTTCACTGGAGGGAAATGAGAATCTGATATTATACTGCTACATTTGACAATGTGTTCAATAGAATCGTTTAAATTAAGAATTTTAGGTATGTTGTGGTTTAACCCCAGCCAGCAACTAAGCACCACACAGCTGCTCACTCACTTTCCCTCGGTGACATGGGGGAGAGAATCAGAAGAGGAAAAAGTGAGAAAACTCATGGGTTGAGATGAAGGCAGTTTAATAGGTAAAGCAAAAGCCGTGCACACAAGCAAAGCAAAACAAGGAGTTCATACAGTGTTTGGGAGTGGGCAGACAGGCCCTCTGTAGGTAAGAGGGGTGAATAGTGCAGCATAAAAATCTATTTAGTCTGGTCTGTTTAACCCACAGAGGAAGTGAGGGAAGATGGCATGTAGGGGAGGAGAGTAGGTGAGTAAGTCTCTGCAGTGAACGCAGATGTTGTGGGTTAATCCCAGTAAGCAGCTAAGCAGCACACAGCCGCTTGCTTTGTCCCTCCTGCCAGTGGGATGAGGGAGAGAATTGGAAGGGTAAAAGTGAGAAGACTTGTGGGTCAAGATAAAGACAGTTTAACACGTAAAGCAAAAGCTGTGCGCTCAAGCAAAGCAAACCAAGGAATTCATTGACCGCTTCCCACAGGCAGGCAGGCGCTCAGCCATCTCCAGAACAGCTGGGCTCCATCCCGTGTAACAGTGACTTGGGAAGACAAATGCCATCGCTCTGAACATCCCTCCTTCCTCCTCCTTCCCCCCAGCTCTATATGCTGAGCATGACGCCATATGGTCTGGGATATCCCTTGGGTCAGTTGGGGTCAGCTGTCCTGGCTGTGTCCCCTCCCAGCCTCTTGCCCACCCCCAGCCTACTCACTGGCACAGCGCTCTGAGAAACAGAAAAGGCCTTGGCTCTGTGTAAGCACTGCTCAGCAGTAACGAAAACAGTGATGTGTTATCAACATAGTTTCCAGCACAAATCCAAAACATAGCCTCATACAAGCTACTATGAAGAAAATTAACTCTATCCCAGCCAATATCAGCACAATGAAACATTCGTCTTTAGTAAAACATTTCATGCACATAAGCCCATTTTATGCCATAGTTCACATTAGATATGTCTTCCAGTTTATGTCATATAGGTATTTGTCTGTATCGTGGTAATAGAATGGAGTTACTAACAAAACAGTTTTGTTTAGAATCTGTAATGTTACATCGTCAAGGGAAATATTTGTATCTTGTTAGGGAAAAAATAGTATATGTAAAATGCAGTCAAGTGTTCATAAGGTTTTAAAAGGTTAGATTACTGAATCACAGAATGGTTGAGGTTGGAAGGGATTGTCTAGTCCAACTCCTCTGCTCAAAGCAGGGTCACCCACAGCAGGTTGCCCAGGACCCAACCCAGTTGTGTTTTTGAATATTTCCAAGGACAGAGACTCTACTGTAGTAGAAATGAGAAAATCTCTTGCTAACTGAAAGGATTGGAAAGTTTAAATAGCTTCAATACATTCCTCTGCTTTTGGTTCAAAGCATGTGTGCATATTAAGAAATAATATCCCCTCTAATTAAGATATTCATAGCTTTCTGCCATCAACATTTTTGTCTTTTTTTGAGAAGCTTATTAAATTAACAATGTAAGGAAACACAAGAGAGCAGTAGGATAGAATGTTGGACTGGACCAACACTGCACAGCCGCATTGTTAGTTTTTCAAATTTTTAAGTTAAAAAAAAAAATGGAAATAACAGAACAGCTTTTCTTGCCTCCTCTGGGCAGAAAGCAGCCTTTGTTAAATGCTTTTAAAACAGAGCTCAGAAGTGTTCCTTCTTACTAACGTAGGTGTTCAAGTGCTATTGCGTGCCTAGAATTGACACAAAAGTTAGCCAGAACACTGTTGTTAAAAACCATGTCTTTGAAGCCTTAGACAAATCCATATAGTTGGAAATTTCTTACGAAATGGCGAGTTCATACAAGTTCTTTCCTGTTATTAACAGATTTAAGTAAAAATTTTGTTCTCTAATTAAGGCAGAAGGGGTGGTACTCTTTCTTCAAAAGCATACATGATCATTGGTGTAGCGAAATCCTCAGGATGCTAGTTAAACTAGCATTTGTAGTCTTGGGTATCAGTCTAAACGTATCTTTATCTGCTAATGGTCCACTCTGCCTTTTTATTCTATGAAAATGTTTATGACTTGTCCTTATTCCTTGCTCCTTCACTGAATCGTTTTAAGCTAGCTCTGAGTTCTTTATTGGACTTTTATCAAAATTAATTAGGTTTTCCAGAATGTAATGTTCGTGGTGGTATGTATCTGTTGGATGCTAAGACAAAATCAAACATGACTTCCTAAATTCTTGCTTTTCTAAAATGGTGTCTGCACTGAATGTCATTTTTATAGACTGTTTTGTCAGTGCATTTGGCATTGCAGTTTATCTTCCCAAGTCTTACTGAATTTTAATTAAGGCTGAGGATATTATTAGCTGCATTTTAAATATAAAGTTATGCTATAGGTTCATTTCAGGTTTATTGCAAGTTAACTTTGCAGTATCTAATTCTTGATTGTTTTTCCTTTTAAGGTAACAGCGCAGATCTAAGATTAGTGAAGACTTACATTGAGCTAGGGCTGCCTGGAGGGAGAACAGATTTTCTTATGTCCGAAAGGAATCAGGTATTTGCCAACAAAAAAAGAATTTTTGTAAAGCAATAAACAGTGTACATCTTCAGACACGTTTGTTTAATGGCACTATCATGTTGCAGTTTAACACATTCTGTATATTTTTTTGTGTTCTGATGGAATCCATGATTTGATCTGTGGCTTGCGTTAAAGTAATTACAAAACCTAGTATGATATTGAAGGTAGATATATAAGGAGTAAGATTCATTGCTGCCATTTTGTTGTGTGTACTGATATCCCCTAAGTTCTCAGCATAATCAGGACTGTAGATAAAATACCCTTGATATTAATGGTAAAAATGGTGATAGGGAAAACTGGTGTAGCCAGAAGGGGCATGTGTAACTTCACAGGATCTGAGAAATACAAAATACCTGTCTCTTGTTCTTTTGTCAGTGTAGTGTGATGTCCACATCATGATGCTGAACCAATATCAAATTACCTCTTGTGTTAAACTTTTGTGAATTTTATTATTTTCAGATGAAGTAAACTTGGCAAAGCACAGAAGACCCAATTTTTACTTTTTTTGTGTGTGTTACATATTGTATTAGGCATACCTCAGGGATGAATTATAACAGGGAGTCTCTTCAATGGCTCAAACGAAAGGTTCATTTAGTGCATTTTTCTGGCAATAACCACTGGGATGCTTTACGAAACAGGCTGGACAGGCACCAAACCATGCTTTCTCTTCTCTAGCCCTATAGTTTTTGGTAGTCAGCAGTTCTGAAACTTTCTGATTTGGGAATTCCATTGAGACCACTGAGCCTAATAGCTACTGATGGACTTTTCTCCTTAATGTTGGCTGATTCTTTTTGAATGTTTTTACTTCCAATTTCCACAGCATACAGTTGAGATTAATTCTATGGTTCATGTACATTACTAATTCAGTTGCAAACAAGGAAATATAAACAAATCCCCCTACAGCTTGTTTTGGAAAAAAAAAATAGTCAATAATCATTCCCCATTTTCTGCTTCAGTTAAGTATTTTATAAAGAAGTATAATTTCTTCCTCAGGAGGCAACTGAAGAGACATAGTCCATTCAGTATTTCTCAGGATCACATGTGAAACAGTTTCTGGTCATCCATGATATTCTTCTCTGACCGCTTTCAAACCTCTTGTCATTTAAAATAGGATGATCAGAACTAGACAGGGCATTTAAGATGCTTGTACACTGTGGAGTTACAGAATGTTATATTGGTATTTTCTGTTCTTTCCTTGCTTTCCTAATGTAGCTGATTATATAGAGTACAGATGTATAGATTATTGTTTGCATGTATGTTTAGGGCTGTTTTTCCCTATGTAACATTGTTTTGCATTTCTTGCCATTTTATCACCCAGGCATGCAGTACTATAAGATTCTTCTGAAATTCTGGTCGGTTCTGGATTTGACTATCCTGGATATTTGGTTTTGTCTACGAACTCTGACATGTCATCTCCTTCTTCCCTTTCCCAGATCATTTATCAATATGTTGAACACTACAGATTTTAGCACAGATCCTTTGGAACTTGTGTTGAAAAGTTTTAGGCAGCCTTTGTCTACCTCTTTTTTTAATTTCTTACTGCTAGTCATTGCAGAGAGTCAGCTATGAACTGATTCTCTGTGAATATCAGCTATGAATAAGGCTTTAAGGATTTTTTTGTTTTGTTTTAAATAAACAGTACTAATGTAGACTCTTTCTGCTGTTGCAGTAATTGTCTCATTTCTATTTCATGGGCAGTGTGATTTAGTTCTGAATATGCAGTTTGGTCTTCTGTTTCACTGCAGATAAGATTATGTGTAGGGGAAGGCTCAGAAGCAAGACTGGCTGTGTAATGTTAAGATTTGTTTTGGTGTATTAGAAGAAAGTAGTCTTACAGTAAAATGTGTATCACTTCATTCCATGTTACAAGAAAAAAAATTGAAAAAATTATAATAACTAGCTGTAGTGTTTGTATTCAAAGTTAATATGGATGCTTTTATTTGTGTGCTGTTGAACAAAACACTGGGGAATACGAATTCAGACTGAATGCAGAATGTATATTGCTGCATTGGAAAATAGTTATTATTTTTTATTTCTTTTATTTTACAGAATGATACCTTTGCTGATTTTGATTCCATGACAGATCGCCTTTTAGATGAAATTATACAGTATATACAAATTTATAATCTAACCCTTTCAAAAATCAGGTAATATCTGTTCTATACTATTTATAGAAATAAACTTAAAACTAGAGCCCTGTGTTGTTCTGAACTGTGATGCTCAGGAGCAGGCCAAAAGAGAGATGGGAAAGAGAAATTCAGGGAGGGGGAGGAGTAGGGGAAAGGAGGACAAAGGAGAGAGAGAGGGAATTCCCAGCTGAAAGAAGACTGAACAGTGTTGTAAGCTCACCTACTCCTGTTGGTGGGTTTAGGGCAGAGTTAAGCATTACATTTAAGGAACCGCTGTCCTGTGCTTCCTCAGATCCTGCATGGTAGGGTTCCGCAGAAAAACAGATAATATTTTGAGAAAGTCGAAGGAAACTGCAATAGTGCTATGTCAAGGTAAAGTTAGCTTTCTTCTGATTTAATAGTCTGTTCACCAAGTATGATATAGCAGACTGTCTATCTTGTCATTCCTACAGGGAAATTCCATCTTATCTGTGACGCTGAAGGGCAGCTGCATGAAAAAATATTTCATCATTTTGACGTTTTCTGATTGTTTCATCTGCTAAAAAGCATGTTTTACATCTTAATAGAAGGCTCACCCCAGTCTGTGCATTCGTGTTTCCTTTTTCAGTTACAAAATACCTGTTCCATTTATTTTCTCAAAGCAGAGTACACCGTTTGGGCAGACTACCTTACTAACTCAGCTGTGTTGCTGGAGTTAGCTCAACAATAGATGAAAGAAGCAAGTTCAAGCCTGACTTCATCCATTTGTTTAGGCATCCTCAAATTATGCATCTAGAAGGGGTTTTTGACTTGCTAGTCACATGCATTTCCTACAAGTTTCTGCATTCTTATGTGTTTGGTAGGCCTTATTCAGCTAGAGAAAACATGTAACATTTAACCATAATCGCGCTTTTTAAACAAATGTTTCTGTTTTGAGATAGGTAAGATTGACATGGTTGATTTTGTCTATATGGATTTTTAAAAAACAAAACAGACCACTGTGTGGTCACATCTGTGTTACGCAGACTGCATGTTAGCCCCCTCGGTACAGGAGAGGGGAGTTCTGTAACCCACCAGCACACGCTGGTAGCTTCTCTCCCATGCTGTAGTCTGAAGGCTGTAAAGAGCAAACCCGCCCAGTTACCTTCTTGATGCTCGTACCTGAGAACTGAATTCTCGTTTGCTTTTGGTTTGCTTCTCTCATAAGACTTTCAATTTGTAAATATTTTTTCAATTTTATTTATTAATTGTCACTTGAAAGAAAAAAAGAAATTAATTTTTGTTTTAGTTTCTTTTTCAAGGTGTATACTTGTCTTTGGCCCTGCCGAAGCAGAAGTCTCTGTCTCTGAACTTTAGCTTTTCTTATGAGAAAGTTAAACCTATCAGCAAATTCTGCAGGTGTTCCCTGGTAGCTACATGATAGAGCTTTCAGAAAGAGATGTGCTTATATACAAGTCCTTGAAGGGATGATCCAGAAAGCCCAGGAAAGTACTCTTGAGAAATCATCTGTTCAAGTAGCCAATGCTTTCCTACCTCATTTTGGCTGTCCCACTGTAAAGAAAGCAGACTTTGTGGTAGTTAGCCATGCTCTCCTGAATGAGGCTAGTTTTCCCTCATAAAATCTCCCTGTCCGCTAAAGGAAGCGTTCCCTGTACAAGTGCTGCTCAATAGCTGAGTCAAATTAGAAATAGTCACCAGACCTGTAATGATTTTGTATGGCAAAAAAGCCAGCAGCACTGTGTGTTGGAAATACCTGTTCAGTATTTTACACTCGAAGGCTTTTACACTCAAAGTCTTGTTACGAGCAAAAGGGAACACACTTCATACGCAGAGCTAAGAATTTATTGTTAGTCCAGTTAGTGTTTTAATAATCTTATTAAAATTGCAGCAAATAATTACTATTAGTCTGGTTACACTACTACTAAAATTTATAGTCCAAATTAATGTAGAAAAGTCCCATTATTAGTATGTCTGAAGTTGTTACACAGAAATTTTCTAGTATCTTTTCTCAGCTGGTAGGTTCCCCTTCCAGCAGCTGTCTGGGTCCTAAGATTGGTGGTTTCTGTCTTCCTTAAGCAGTGGGATATCAGCATCCTGGGGCTTCAGTGTAAGGAGAATGATGTTCACGGTGGGGGTTTCTGCCTCCTTGGCCTGGGGTCTGCCTGGATTTATTTTCATACGTTCATATTTTCAGTCTGCCCACATGCTCTTTCTTTTGTTTCCCATTTACTCTCCCCTCCCCCTGCCCCATTCTCTAGTATCCCTAATACTGACTTTCTGTCCTGAGTTGTAAGATTGTGCTTCTGCAGCGACCATCAAAAGACCGTTGGGGATCGCTGGCATATGATACCCATGTCTGCAGTCTTCCACACCTCGCCTTATTCTAGTGATACACAGTTCAAGCCACACAGAATAACTACTTGTTATTAATAGAAGCTATAGTGAAACTAAAGCAACTTTAGGCCTGACTAGTCACTTCAGTGCCAGATGGTGGTTGTGACAGCTGAAACAAACTAAAATCAGCTCAGGCCAAGAGAAGTTCTGAGATTCTGCACTCTGTGGTCAATGCAAAGCTTCGTGCCTTCAAGTAATGGCAAAATCCTATTTATTGTGCTAGTCTTTTATGGAGATAAGAAAAGGCACTCCCTGTACCATCAGAACCCAGAGCCATACTATAATGTCACCTTCAGTGAACCAACATTTTTGGTACTGCCAAAGCTAATAATACCAGTTATTGTACCAGCACACTACCCAGCATGTGCTGATCTCCTCTGAACAAAATCTTTGTGCTCACTACAGGCGTGTAGCAAGCACGAACTGGAAGCTTGATTCAAACCAACAGCAATTTGTCTTATAAAACCAACTGTCTGGTAAAGAATCACAGAACACTTTAGGTTGAGAGGACCTCTGGAGATCATCTGGACCAGTTACCCACTCATACCAGTGTCACCTTCAAAGTTAATGCAACTTTGAAGCAAGTCAGATTGCTCAGTCATACTTATTCAAGTTTTGAGTATCTGTGGGGATGGAAGCCTTTGCAGGTCATCACATGGCTAGGGAATAAACCACATGCTCTTACAGTGTAGTTTCAGAAACAGTTTTCCTCATGTCAGGTCTTAAATAGATTTGTGTTGACCTGTATTGGACTTTAACCTCGGCTGGATTATTCAGCTTGTCTTCCTCTTCCCTAAGTAATGCTGACTCACAAAAAAGAAAGCAATTTTTAATGCTATGTGTATATTAAAACATCTGTTCATTGCTTCAGCACCTTTTTGATTATGGCTTTTGATGGATTTTTTTTTTTTTTAATAGTTGGACAGGATTTTTCGTTTGTTAGCACAGAATAATGAGGTTTTACTCTGCCTAATTTTCCAGTATGATGTGAATTGGTAGACTTGTGCCATAAAGCGCATATAAATACTACAGTATAATTCTTTTATTTCAGTGTGTTGAGTTAAGGATATCTTGTGTCCAAAAGATGGTAGTATTGCCACCTGCTGTTCAGAAATGCATTGGTTTTGTGGGGCATCCCACAGTTGCAGGTATCTGAAACAATAAGTAGGATGGGTTACGTTTTTGTCTTACACTTTCTAAGCCATTTTTGAATGGTTTTCCTTTTTCTTCTCTTTTCTTTTTGATTTGAGCAAATCTTTAAACCTTTCTCTATTAGAAAATAATATTAAAGGCTTATTACGTGTTCACCTAAACATCTGAATTTGAACACGGTGTATTACTGTAACCTTTGTTATTTTTTCTAAGTCTTTCCAAATTAAGAACAAGTGTTTAATCTTTGAGGTACATTCACATAGCTAATTGTGAGCACTTTTTTTTCCTCAGATGGATCTTTCATGTTTCTGAAGTTTTGGTTCGGGTGTGCCCATATTCTTGAGGATCATAGGATTGATTGATGGATCACTGTTTTTTCCCAGTAACTAAATTGTCCTTTGTTGTGGTACAACATAAGAGTTTCTCATCCCTGTATGACGTTTAGTAAATAGTGGATGAACTGTTAAGAGGACATCTCTGCTAATGTTTAATCTTTAGAAAATAATCTCTTTTACTCAAGAGCAATTATGTCGTGCAGATCACCTTCAGGATAAACTCACTCAATTTCTGTGGACGTTTCCTTGTTCCTAAAGAAGCTATGGTTTTGTTTTTCTTGTGTGGACTTTATGATGTACTCTGAGAGAATGGTTTTAAATTTTAGTATTCAAGAGAGTCGGCTGCTCAGTATTTTGGTTTGCGAATGTACTGCTGTTGTGCTGACAGCACAGAGGATACGTATCTTTCATTTTTAAATTAGTTAGGCAAACATAGCAAGCTGCGGCAAAAGATTTCAGATGTTGCAGCAGTTTTGAAAACGTAGTAGTAAAGGTGAATGGGAAGAATATACATACATGCTTAAACTGTGTATTGGTAAGGAACAAATAGCCTCTTCTTCACAGAAATGTATAACTAAGAGTTTAGGAGTTCAGGGGTGGGTGGACCTGCCATTCTATAACCTAACATTTGAATTTTTTCATTTAGCTTTAAATTGGAGTTTTCAGAGTCAATAATTCTTGCTTGGGAAGCAATTAAATAGTAAGGAATTTTTTAGCACTGTATTTTACACAGATATTACTGGTAGTTTTGTTTTAGCTATTTCTGTTGACAAATGTAGTGATGCAGAGCAAACGGGAAGGATGATCTTATGGGCTTAATGTTGTGGCACATATATGATCCAGCCGTGATAAGTTCTACTATATTTTTGGATGGTTGTCTGTTCTCTCCATGTCCTGAGATTACATTTGTAAAACAGGAAGGTGCTTTTCCCTTCTAATTCTTGTCTCTACCATACCCTCTTTAAGTCAGTGCCTAGGATGGTGTGGTCCTTGTCTCAGCAGGGATTTGTAAGCATAACTGCGTAATAACAAGAATTGCTTTATTTTGTAGCATGCCATCTAAAGAAATGCTTTATACAGACTTGTGGATACAACAGTAGGCACCTCAGATTAAGTAATAATTATTCTTAGATACGTGAAGCTGAAGAGTCCCATCCATCTTTCCCCTAACTCGCTTAACCAGGGAGATAACTAAGTGTAATATTCTCCTGGCAGACAGATATCCTTCAATTGCCTCCCTCAAGCCGATCATCACTTACTTTGCTCCAACTGCTAAGCAGATTTGATATGTTGCTTCCATTTAAAAATAACCAGATTGAGTTAAGTAATGGTTTTCCCCCTTGTAGGAGTACTTTTAGAATCCTTCTCCACTAAGTTGTTTCAGTAACTCTCATGCATTTATCATATTGAATGCCATCACATGCCGAAGAAGTGGTTTATTGAGTCATGCACAGCTCATAAAATATTTTCTCAATACTTGGTGCTAAGGGAAATACACCCAGAAATAATCTTGGGTTTGGGTGGGAGATGCTGGTGGAAGGAGAGTGTGTTTTCACTAGCTTTTCAAAAACAACATATGAAATAATTTTGGAGGAGCTCAGAATATGTTTGTAATGAGTTTGTGCAGCTTGGGAGATTTGGACAAGCTACGCTTTCTCTGTGACCTAAAACACAGACTTTGGAATGGAAATTTTTTATTAATTTTTTTCCTATGCTCTTTCAGCATTTTATGATACCAGTTTTATTTTTCTGTGTTTAAAAGAAAAAAAGATTGCCATCAAATTCTGTGTTATACTGTTTTTTCTTTTTAAACAGCTTTATTGGACACTCACTGGGTAATCTAATAATCCGTTCAGTGCTGACAAGACCTCGATTTAAATATTACCTCAACAAACTTCATACCTTCCTGTCTCTGTCTGGACCACATCTTGGTACCCTCTACAACAGCAGTGCTCTTGTTAATACAGGTAAAGTATGATTTTCAGGAGTGTAAGTTTAGGGGAGATTTTGTCTTTGAAATGCACTTCGTTTCATGTGGGGTGCGCATTTCTGCATTACTTTGATGATGAGAAAGTACATGTTTCACTGTTGCAAGAAGAGAGAAGGGTTATAAAAATAAAGTATCAATAGAAGGATGTGCAAGAGATGGTTCACGTAAGCATTTCCCAGTATGCTTGAATCAGGTTTTCTGTTACACCATAAATAAACTCCAGTTTTCATGTGTTGAGCTCAATTTATTATAAACTGAATTTTAATCTACTTAATCTGCAAAACAAGTAGGTAAGGTGCATTAAAAGAATTCTGAACTACTAGTAGTGTCTTTTCTCTCTCAAAAATGTCTTACAGCCTTACAACCTGCAGTGCGTTTTCTGCATATGTGTTAGTACCTTATGAATGTCTGTTTTTCTAAAGATTAAATGTAGCTGTAGGAGAACTTGTAGAAACTGCTGACTTTTGAAATAAATGTTAGAAAATATTTTCAGGTAGCATCAGATTTTTAAATGGAAACTTGTTTCTGAGATTACCACTTACCTTGGAGAGCCCAAACCCAAAATGAGTAACGCTTATTTTCACTAAATAGAAACATGCTTATTAAACTCTTTAAGAACACTCTAAAAATCATTAATTACTTTGTTGCCACAAATTACTTTGTGCCAGTTTGTTTATTGATTGTTTTATTATTTTGTTTCATACAAAAATGAGGAGGAAAAAAATTAGCTTGCACGTGTGGAGCTTGAGGGAAGTGGACAGGTATTGGTGGCTAACTGGAGTTACTGTTGGAATTTATAGAAGCAGGAAGAACATGAGAGCTCTTTTGAATTTGGTTTAAATGGTGCTGTTTATAGCCTTCAATCCACTACCAGTGAGGTTCACTTCAGGATTAAGACAGGTACAATAAATTCACTATGGGCACCTACTGGGCATTTAACCTAGTATATCTGAGGACAGTTTCTTTCAAGTATTTTAATCTGTAACTGAATCTTACCCAAATCACCCCAAAGTGTTAGCATTACTTTGCTTTTAGAAATTGCAGTTTCCCAGGATACAAAGAGGCAGGGCTGTTTGCTC
>JAVKLA010000014.1:4452936-4469274 GCA_034782735.1 Sagittarius serpentarius
TTATAAAATCACTAGCAAATGACTTTCTGTTAACTAAGGTTAAAGCTATCACAGTATAATCCAGAATATATTCACTGAAAAAATAAGGATTTCTGGAATATTTAATCTCTTTTATTAGTTGAAGACTGTACAAAATGGCCTTTTCATATAATAGTCTTCCTCTACTTTCAGACTCTCTAAGATTTTGGAAAATACTAAGATAATACTAAGTAATGGGTATTGAAGTATAAATGACTATACTGTATGTATGCAGTAATAACTGCCAATAAATTGTTATTTAAAAGGTAACTATTTCTCTGAAAGTTGAATCAGCACATAAAGACATTCTTGAGGCTATAAGGGCTTGGTTGCCTGCTCTTCTTTTATGAAGTTGTTCTATAAAGTTACTTTTAGAAATCTGAGAAGTAATGCTTGTTTTTTAGTGCTATATATTTGAATATCAAAATGTTTTAATATTCTGGAAGTTATTGAAACAGAGGTTGTATATTGCCTTATGGCTAACATTAATATATTTTCACTTTTTGCAAGTATAGTTATTTTTTGTAGGCAGGCATGTACATTAGTGGAAATAACAGCCTTCATGCTTTATTTTATATAGAGAGAGAGAAAGAGAGGAGAGAATAATGAACAAAAATTTAAAATGTTTCTGGACTTGACAATGCTGACATGAAAAATAAAATTAATATCTGAGAGGCTGAATATATGGACTTTACATTTTTTACTTACGTTAATTAGTTTTCATATTTTATTGTGGATCTATACTCATGTTGTACCTAACAATGCAGGACTGTGGTTTATGCAGAAATGGAAGAAGTCTGGTTCTTTATTGCAATTGACATGTCGAGACCATTCGGATCCACGACAAACATTCTTATACAAACTTAGTAAAAAAGCAGGTAAGCTTTGTTAATACTTACTATTTTTTAAAGACCACTGTATATAAATGTGAATAGGAAACAAAAATTATTTCCAACAAGCTTTGTTTCAGTTTATTTAAGAGTTACTTTGGCTTTAGTCCCATATTCTTCAAGTAAAGTAAACAGTAAACCATTTTTGTTGCAGAGACTTTCCTTCCTAACTAATGAGCAGAAGTTCTGAGTGCAGCCATTATACTGAGATATATATAGATACACACATATATGTATATATCAGCTTCCTCTTGAGGCACTGAAGCTAGTGATTTCAGTGTGATAAGTCAAGTACATATACATTCATTTAGGATTACCTGTTTCTGTGTCTGTCTTTCTTATCTATTCCATAAATGTAAAATTCTGCTTTAAAGTTTTTGCTAACTAGTCTTTTATTACCTCATTAAGATGGTCAGGGCAAAACCTCATTTTGATAAAGGAAGGAGAAGTTGTGCTTAGCATAATAGCTAAAAAACAGGTGAGAGTATTCACATGATGTCATTCATTCAGTTTTCTATGGTTTGAATATTCTTATTTCAGCTGTTGGCTGAGAGCCAGTTTTGCCAGTGGATAATGTGCCAGCTGGAGGGTAGTTTCCATTAAGCGTTATAAAGTTATTGAGGATTCATCCAACAGGTATTTCTAAATGTGCGTCAGCCAAGCAATTGTGGAGCCAGAGATGCTCATGGTGTTTTGTGAAAAATCCGGGCACGTCTGTCCATCAAAATATTTGTAGGTTTTCACAGCTGAAATTTTGTTGACAGCAAAGCAGTACGAAGATATGGTCAGGAAAAGACTGACATTTAGCTCTTGAGATGTTCGAATATAAAACTTGCAAGACTTGGAAGAAGCAGAAAAGAATAAGGAGCAAGAAGAAAAATCATGGATAAGATATGAATGTTGATCAAAAACTGATTTTAGAAAAACTTGGGGGTTTTTTTCCCCTTCTATTCAAAATCTACTATCACAAAGTGATTTTGTTGCTGATAAAGGTAATATGTAAGGCTGAACTGGTATTCAGAGGTGACCTGCAAAGTTAAAAATCATTGGAGCAACTGGACCACCATCAACTGAAGTGTCTCAATCTAGTTTTGCAGTCTTTTGGAAATAAATGTTCAATCCTAAACAGAAGTTATGAGCTTCTGAGAAGTTACACAGTGGATGCTGGGTATAACTGTGGGACCTGTGTTATAATCAGCTTAATTAATCAGTTGGCTTTAAAGAATTTGGTATTCCTTAGTTTTATTTGTATGTATCTCAGTATGACTAGAAACACTTTTATTTGAGTATTGTTGTCTATTCTAGAAATTTCCTTATGACAAACCTCTGTATGACAGGCTTTTTGGAAGACCTGGGTAACACTGAGTCACGACATGTGTTTCAGTCTTCGTTCCCCATAAACTGTAGAAGGAGCCTAAAAGTCTTAGGGCTCAGTTTCCTCTTTCTGCCTTCTGACTGAAGAGATGGAAGGAGCTGTATCGTGGGCCACAGCCTCATACACTGTTTTGTTTCCAGCTCCTTCAGTGAGCTTGGTGTGAGGGAGAAGGAAAGGTTGGGGGAGAAGGAGAAAGAGAGGTGAAAATTTGATCGTTTTGTTTAAGGAGAAAAGAAACCAAGCTTTATGCTTCCCTGAAAGAGAAGGAAGAAAGTTTTCCTTTAATGGGTGAGTTACTATACTGTAGGTACACTGTAGGTGGTGGTGTCTTTAACTCTTGATATCTGTACAAGGCGTGCTCCTGTCGTGCCATCTCTTTGCTCATTCAGTGGGCGTACAGTACTGGCTGTGCTTGACTCTCAAACACCAGATGGGAGGAGTCCGGGATTCCCCTAAATGTACTGTTTCTCTTTTCAGGTTTTCGATCCAGAGAATTTGCATACTGTTCTCTATAGGGATTCTAAACATAGGCGTTTCCAGAAACCACTTTATCCCAGGCTATATGCAAGAGATTGACAACGCTGTTGAGAAGTATAGCCCTGATTTTGCAACTTCTGTTGATTTTTCTAATCCCACAGGAAAATAAGAGTCTTAAGATGCAGAAACATCTGTTGCTGCTTAATGTAGTGTCTTCAAATGCTGGCTTTGCAGCTGGGAAAATCCCCAAGGCAGCAAAACTTGCTGCTATTTCAACTCTGCTGTGGTCTAGTTGGTTTCCAGATCATCCTTAAAACTGTCTGTGGATCCAGTGGGTGATGTTTTGAGGGCCTAGGTCTCAGCTGCGTTGTTGTATGGTGGTTTGTGGCTCTAGTTCTCAAATTTGCTAGAGAACGTACCTGTTCAACACATCGTCTTGTTGCTTAAGCCCAAAATGGATGAAGTTCTTTCTTTCTGTTGATCATTGTAGGTGAAAGTACAGTTGAGCATCTCCTCTTCACCCTTTAAAAGAAGCTCCAGTAAGTACTGATGCTTAGCGCCATTCAGAAATGAGAGATTATTGCTCATATCTCTTCTCTGTTTTGAATCCCAGAGCAGTACCAGCTAACACCAGAAGTTTTGCAATCACAAACACGCTTCTGATAACTCCTTTTCAGTGCTGCTTCTATCACAGCAACGCATCTAGGAGGTTCTGTGACAAACATTTTTACCAGTCTTGCTTTTTCCTCCCAAGTCTGGGGCCAGGTTGGACTTCACAGCTGGACATAATCCCAGACTCTTGGATCTTATAGTCAGGAGCAGCACCAGTGAGCTGCTCTGCCACTCCCAAAATTTCTGGACTCTTTCTCTTCCCAGAGATCTTTTTCAAAAGAGTCTGTTCTGGAAGGAATTTCAGTGCTTTAGTGCTGAGGGCTTACAAAATACTCTGTCAGGAGAAGCAGGTTTTGTATGTGACACTGCAAAAAGAACAACTGTAAGCAAATGCAAAATTCTCACCTACCTGTAGTTTAAGACTTTAAAAGAACCTTCGCAACTGAAAAATGATAAATCTGTCATGAATAAATCCCTCCCATCTATATCATGCAGCTCTTCCTTTGTACAGTGTAAGTCAGTCTGTCATTACTTGCTGAAGGAATAGTCACCCAGAACTTGTTCTTTTCAGTTTCTTAAGTTCTCTACCTCCTTTTTCCTGTACAGTAAAAATCTTTTGATAGGATTTTTTTTTTAAAGCAGCCAGTAAGAAACAAATAGGTTTTCCTAACAGTTACAGTTGTAACAGTGCAGCTGTTCGTGTTTTGTAGTTCATCCTTTGATAGGAGCGAATGATAATTATCCAGTTCTGAGATAAAAGCTGAAAGTGGGAAGTATATGTGGTTCATACTCAAGCAGTAGATGCTTGATATCATTAGTCATAATCTGATTATTTTTTTGTTTCGTTTTAAAAATAGCTGGTACCAACTCGAGTTTGTTATTTGCCGGAAAACTTGGTGTAAATTAGTTAACATGTTATGTTGTACCTGGTAAACGTAACTATATGCTGGAATAGTGGTTCATCTGCGTGACAAAACTTGCATTGCAAAGTTGTTGTTGTCATTAATGTTGTTAGTATCCTTAAATTAGAAGGGAGTACATTCGCCGCAGCATAAGTATCTATGATTTAGAATGTGTTCGTTGGATTGTTCTTTCAGAAGTATATCCAGATCAGAGTTTTGTTTGCAGAATTTCCTCAGCTCTAGTATTACAGATACAGTTAGCTCTCATTTAGCAAGTGAACTCTAGGAACATTTCAGTTTCATTTTCAATTGATTTGTCAAGGCAGAATGACATAACTTATTTTAACAATTCCCTTTATCTGTTTCTGGTCTATAAATAGGAATTGATTCTTAAAATTTTAAATGCCTTTTGAAACAGCAAATGACAAGAGATAATGATGGTTAACTAAGCATCTGCTTTTCTAAGTCTGTTTTTCTATAGCATTGTATGTGGTTCATCTGTCAACTAGTTTTACTTTTATGCACTTAATGGAGTGTTATAGTTGTAGAATATTTTTTAAAAGTCAAGCACAACTCTTTCATTGCCCAGCCATCAAATTTGTTAAAGCACAAAAAGTGACCTTAAAGAGTTAACTTGTTAAAGCAACCTTAAAAAGTCCACTTATATATTATCTTCAAGTTTAGAATTATGAAAACAAAGTAAAATTTCAGGCCATGTAATAGGTTACCCTTTGAAAATAATCTTTATTTCAGAGAATAATAGCAAGTAGTGGGAAGAAATTGAGACTTAAATATTTGCCATTTCTGATTGGATTGTTGTTTAAAAAAAAATCTGGATGTTTTCTTTCTGGACTTGACCATTCAAAATTCTAGTAAGTTAGAGCTGTCTTCTCTCTTACAATTATCATCATTGCTAATTGCTGATAAGGAGCAAAATCTGATATTATTTGCTTATAAGGAGCAAAAGGTAATAGGATTGTTTATTCAAAATGAAGAGACTTAAAGTTTATGCTGTTTCAATTATGTTGAATTTTAAGTTACTTTAAGCACTGTTCACTATATGTTGGCAGTTGAGGTATTTATACTGTCTTTAACCCAGCGGAAAGTTTAGTTTTGTGATGTTACTTCTTCATAACGCTAATGTTTAGAGTATAATATCCTTGAAATCTGCTTGTCCTGTCTTCAGCAGCTGCAATCTGTCTGTTAATTTCATAGCGTGAAAAGAACTTACAAAAGGTTGCCAGCTATGAGGACATGTGTTCAGTATAACACAATTATAGTTGCAGAGATGAAAAAATACATGAAAAACTCCGCATTATGTGTAAATAGTGTTTCATGTTGTAGTTAGTATGGATGCAACAAAAAATAAGAGTTTAATTTTTTTAAAATTTACTTGATAAGAAGATTTTCAGACACAGAAATAAAAAATATATAGTCCTCTATTTTCTAATTGCTTGGCTTTTAGACGTTAGCATGGTCTATCCACTTAGCAGAAATGAATACTTTTTGTAACTGAACAGTTGACATTTGCCATAAAACTTACAAAATGGTAATTATGCAGACCTGTCCTTATAGCGATAACTGCGAATGAGTTCAGTATTATTTGAAACCAGTGCATTGTGCAGCATAGCACCATGTAGGGATTCAGTGACAAGTTCTGGAATTTGCACAGCTCCTGATTTCTCTTTCCACTTAATCTGTTGGTTATGCTTAAACATTTTCTACAAGCGATAACTGCACCTTCATGTTTACTTTCTAACATCAAATGTAAAAATCAGCTAGCTTATGAAATGCCAACTGATTTTTTGGCACATCAGCAAAGCAATAATAATCAGAAGTTTTTGCTTTTAAGAGATTAAGGAAGGATATGCGTTTGATCAGTGTATTCAAATACATAATTGATTCCAGTTGGAGCACATTCTAATTTTTGTCTGCGGAAGCAGAAAGGCAGTAGCTCCGGTGAAAGTGAAGATGCTTTCAGGTGTAATTGGAGCACTGTCCCAAGCACTTCTCCCAGCCTCTCTAATTCATTTTGTTTTGTGCAAGGTAAACAAGAGAAGCTCTTCTTCCCCCCCCCCTTCAATTTGAATATTTTTTTTTCCTTAACCTTATCTACGTTTTATATTCAGCTAGTTACATTTTTTCATAAAAATTAACATATTCCAGGGCATCCAGGAAAATAAACTGTAAATTATTGATTTGTAGCCATTGCCACCCAACAAATCTGCACTTTCTTGTTGTGGTACTTCAGAGGGTCGTTTTTGATGGGTTCAGAGACCCTGCCTTACATGTTAAGAAATTAGCAGTGAGAGAACAGTTTCATTTTTGTGTAGGCTGGTTTTGATGTTCTGAATCGTCTACGAAAAATGTCAGTGACATAGAATCATAGAATTGCCTATATTGGAAGAGACCTATAAGATCATCTAGTCCAATCGTTAACCTAGCACTGACAAGTCCCCCACTAAACCATGTCCCTAAGCGCTACATCTACACGACTTTTAAAAACATCCAGGGATGGGGACTCCACCGCATGTAACATTTGGCTTTAGTTTGGTTTCAGGCAAGACTTTTGTGTGTGAATATCTTGTTTAGAATGCCAATACACTGGTCAGGACAGGTATTAAAAACAAAGAATCCAGTTCTATCAGTTGGTCTTTGCCTGCAGAAACTTGAGATCTCGTCAGTCACCTGAAACAACATTAACTGAAGACTCTGGAGGTAGATCCCAATTTGTTATAAATTGGGATTGACCGTTTGCAATTAAGGACTTGGCAAGTAGCCTGACTCCAAGGCTTTGGACAGAACTTGTTCTCCTATAATGAATAATGATGTGTGTCAAAAGCATGACTTGCTGAGACGGGCTTCCATAAAGCAAACCTCCAAATGCTGTTTTCTGTCCCAGTTATGAATTGTTCACTCATTGGCAGGAGTGCTTCCTGCAAGTTTTTCTACCTCAGCTTTAATTCTGATAAGTCCCATTTCTCAGCTGTAGAACGTGCCCACATTAGCACTCAGGAATGCATTCAGGAGCAAATCTCTTCATGATCCCTGTTTACTTCAGAACACAATGAATGAGCTTTAGCAGCCAATGCACGTTGCATCCACAGGACCAGACTAGAGCTAGTCCAAAGTAAACTCTCTTGAAAGTGGGCGTTATGATGGATTGGGGATTCTCAATACCAACGGGCTTGCTCTGCGGTTCTGCTCCTCTTATGCCAGAGAGGTCACAAATGTGCATGTACAGCCATAGTCTCTTCCAGAATGTTTTTGTACTTACGTCGGTAGGCTTAGATTCACGTGCCTTAGTACTTCCACAGGTCTTGATTAGCAGAATTCTGATGTGCTCATTTATTGCCTTATCTTCCCCCTTTAAAAATGTGCATTTTCCTGATCTCTGAAAGGAGGAAAAAGCCATTTATTCTGTTTTTTGTCTGCGTCCATGTTAACAACAGATCAGCATGAATAAGCATGGTTGACATGTTTTTTCCTTTGAGATGTCTGTTATGTACAGGATGTCAGCTTAGCTTACGTGGTGCTGTTTGGCTTTGTGGAGGGAAAAAGCATTTCAGCTCTTGACTTGAGGGAGTGCCTGTTTATAACTCATGGTGAGGATGAGGCTAGAATTGAAATAGCATCCCTATTGGTAGCATGGCATGGAGACTAACATAATCAGTTCTGCTAAGACGAAGGACTTCACAGCCCTCAGTAGCTCTGTTCCAACAATGCTGGAAGAATCTGGAAGGTTTATAGCATCTGGAGCCAAGATCTTTAAAGTAAAATCTTCAAGGTGGACTTTGAGCTGACATGAAAGTCTTGAGTTGACGTAAATCCAGCTCCCTAATCAGTCTTCTTGTGGGACTGCAGCTGAAGGTCTGAGCTTCCTTGCATCTGTATTGTGGTGTCTTAATCTGAGACCTCAGTTGACTCAGGATCTCAATGTTTGAGTTTTTGGGGCATGCTTCTAGCTCTGTGTGTGATGTGTTAACTTCACAAAGCAGTGTGGAAGACCAGCTGCAGGAGATGGCTGCATTCCAGGGCTTAATTTTTGAAGTCCCTGTTTCCAGACTGCATTTATGCCAAAGCTTCCAGATCCCTATTTCCAAACAAGTATGTAAATGGACAGAATTGTAGAAGACGTTGGGAGTATTGTACCTGGACAAAACTGAGACGTTGTCTTCAAGTCAAAGCAACCAGGTATGACGCTGAGCTACCTGGTCTAATGTCAAAGTTGGCACTGCTTTGAGCAAGTTGGTAGGGTCAGGTGATCTCCAAAGGTCCCTTCCGACATAAATTACTTTATTCTGCGGTTCTGTGAGCAGTATATTCCTAAGGAAAATGTCAGCTTACTAATGGAATCAGATTGTTGTACTTTTGTTAATTTTTTTAAGCTTATTCTAAGTGATTTTGATTTGGTTATGCTCAAGAACTCTGGGGTATCCCCAGTGAGTACTGTCCATTGCAAATAATTGAAGCCTTGTTTTAAATTAGTTAAAGGGCAGTGGTATGGAATTTTGTCATCCTTTTTGTCATACGAGTCTCGGAGAGTATCAGCAGCCCATTGTACCAGTGGCTCCATCTCCCATTCCCTAAGTGGATGTTGGCTATAGCTAGAGGACAGACTTAACCTCTGATTATGGTGCCTGAATATACGTAAAAAATTAAACCTCTTTGATTGCAGTTAGTTATGGGTTACCAGGTCTTTATACCTCCTGTTCCAGACAGATTTTTCGAATTGACGTATTATTTGGAAAAATTGTTCATGACTTTATAGATAACCATTGATTCAATAATGACTAGTGGTGTTATTCAGCATTCCCTGATTGACATGAATGGCATGATGAAAGGATCATCATAAAAATTTGGAAAGCCCATTGAAGGTTCGTTACTACAGGAAAGAATGTTCTGTTACCTGGGACAAAGCTTGTTATTTCAGCAGTGATCTTTGACTTGGATTGTTCTTTTCCAAGCTATGTCAAATCCTGTTGAAAAATTTAATCAATACTTACTAGTGAATGACCACCTCAGTGGTTTTCATAGGACTCTGCAAAAATGTGTGATCTGTTCAGTAGACAATGTGATGAGTTCAAATGTATTTTGTTCTGGTAGAATTAAGTTTTAATATTCCAGCATTTTTGCCTAACTACAACAATCTGGAAATGTTTGCCTGATGAGATTTTGGGGTTGGTTTCTTAATTGAGCAGCTGAAAATCTTGCTGCACAGGAAAAAATGATTCATTAATTACTTAGACTAATTTTAAGCTTGGGATTTTTTTTTTAATACTTAGAGTATGTGTGACAGATCTTGTATTATGTGTGGTGTGGGAAAACAAAGATGTGGATCATAGGAATTAACTGAGCTGTATTCTTGTTCACAATTTATTCCTGAATTTTTAATTTAATTAAAGGCAGAATGTGTTTGAAGTCTAGGAACTAAGTGAAAGAACAACATGTAAAGATGACTGGTGGGCCAGTTTTTACTGCTACATGAATGAAAGATTGTGATTAAGTTGCTTCTTTGCCCACGAGTATGCTTAACTTAGGCACAGTTTAGCGCTGCACACTTCCATATTAGAGATCATTCTATGCCTGTGTCCTGAGCAGTCCCATAGCCTGTCTGGAGAGCAGAAAGGGTGCTGTTGAACACCGTGCAGTTATTTCTCATTGACAAATGGTTTGAGTTATCTCATGTTGTAGAAATCCAAGGGGTTGCTAGGCTCTGTACATTTATGTACACCATTTTGACTCCTCTCTTTCCCATCCATATAGTCATATGTGGTCTTATATATATCCCATGAACCATGTCAGAATAAACAACTTCAAGACGCAAGTCTTATGAGGAGCGGCTGAGGGAGCTGGGGTTGTTTAGCCTGGAGAGAAGGAGGCTGAGGGGAGACCTGATCACTCTCTACAACCACCTGAAAGGAGGTTGTAGCGAGGTGGGGGTCGGTCTCTTCTTCCACGTAGCAAGCGATAGGACAAGAGGAAACGGCCTCAAGTTGCTCCAGGGGAGGTTTAGATTGGATATTGGGAAGAATTTCTTTACTGAAAGGGTCATTAGGCATTGGAAGGGGTTGCCCAGGGCAGTGGTGGAGGCCCCGTCCCTGGATGTTTTTAAAAGTCGTGTAGATGTAGCGCTTAAGGACGTGGTTTAGTGGGGGACTTGCCAGTGCTAGGTTAAATGATTGGACCAGATGATCTTATAGGTCTTTTCCAATCTAAGCAATTCTGTGATTCTATGTAAGACTTTGACTTTTTTCTTCAAAATAAGCACAAAGAGCCGTCCAAAGAAAAACCACCCAAGAGTAGTTAAACAATAAAACTCAGGCTTATGAAATACCCTATATGCCTTCTTTGCTCCTACTGAAGAGTTCCCTCAAACACTTTTTCGTAATGAAAGATTCCTGGTATTTATCATGCCTAAAATGAAGGGAAGCCCAAGACATTATTTTTATTAACCAGAATATAAAGCATAAAAATGAGGCATTGTGACCAAAAGGGGATGCCTAATTTATTAGACTGTCATGTCCTAAGCCTATTTTTTGGTGGGTTGTTTGGGTTTTTTTAATTCTGTCACATGTGAGGATGAAGAGAGTCTATTTAAATGTTGATTGATGTAAACTGATATTCCTCTAAAGATTCCCCAGGATATCTCTTCCTTCTTCAGGTTGATTAAAAGATCTAGGCAGTCCACTTCTTTGTACCTTTTACATCAATGATAATAGATATTTCTCTAGGGGGAGCACATACCAAAAAAACTTAATACAAGATAGACAGAGTCCCAAGGAATTTACAAAACTATTACAGATTAGCCTGCAGAGAATTCCTATCCTTGATTTATTCCAAATGCATTCTTTTCAACTTGGTACAAAGTTTTGGAACTGGCATCTGCATCTTCGTGTGAGATTTGCTGCAATCATTTTTCATCAGATGTCAAATAACAGACTCCACTGATTTAGCTGATCTTTTGAGACAGTGTTGTTTTTCAGTGGGCACAAGCAAAAAAAAAAAAACCCAAACATTTCCTATTTGAAGAGAACTGGAACCAGGATCTAGTTCGGATGCACTGTATGTTTTTATAGACTTACAGAATTAATTTTTTTTTCCAATTTTCTGTGAAATCTGGGAAGGTATGTTTACTTTTTCACACGCTGAAGTTGTTTAGCATTGTTTCTGTAACTGACTTGGTTTGGAGATGTAGTCTTCATCACATGCAGTGTACAAAATATTGAAAACTAGGAAACAACCTCTGAAAAAAGGAAAGATTTTTCACTTTGGGCTCCATTGATGGCCTTAGGAACAGATATGTGTTAATATGTACTCAGCCTGAACAAAACAGGGAAACTAGAATCCAGAAGTTTGTCCTGGCAGTATAGCTTCTGCAAAGCAGAGAGCAATTAATTTCTTTTTCCTACACAGTCAGATCTTTTCTTTCATTAAAAAAAAAAAAAAAAAGTTTGATTTGTGGAGAGTGACACAGAAAATGTTTGCTGCAGATTCCAAGAAGCACCTTTGAAGAATGACTTCATTTGCAGTATTTCTGTAATTCTCAGAATGGACTAAGGACACTTTGTAAATTAAAAACTAACAATTACAGGATCTGACCATTATTCTCTGGAAATTAAAAGTCAGGCTAATAGTACCAGTGCAAAACTCATTAGCACAGGTGCAAATAGAGTTGGGTCAAATCTACCAGTGATAGGAGGTAAGCACCTAACACCTAGGTGCCAGAGAGCCATCCGGGCTGCTTTTCAGTGTCGCTTACCTTTATGTACGCCTAAACCGTTGGAGCATTTTCTGCTTTTGCCAAACAGTTGGCTTTGTATTTAACTGTAGATGGCTATGGTATTCAGAAGGGGCTGTTCTAAGGCAAAGAGCATTTTCCTAAAATGCTGCATTGTATTCGGCCTAAAGCAGATGGGCAGCACCAGAAATCTGCTGAAGTTTTTTAGAGAAAACATAACAACTAAATGTCTTAAGGACTGTAACTCCATCATTACTGGTGGTTCCTACCTTTGCATCATCCAAGAAGTAGGAAGTCTGGGTTTAATTATGAAAGTTCAGTTATATGTAGGGAGTTGTGCTGGGTGGACCCCGCACCTGTGCTTGAGCTGGCCACACGTTACAGTGAGGCAGTGCCTAATACAGGCAGCTACACCAGGTTGAGCTATTATCGGGCACTTGTTGATGCTAGGCATTAATCCTGGTGCAGCTAGGCTGTCGAGTAAAGCATCAGTGAATACAAGGCACCATCCATCTTTTGGTTTCTTTAAGCAATGTGGAGGCTTTACTCTTCTGTCAGGCAGAAACCAACCACTTTATTCATAAAAAGAAGATGAAGGTTTTAACCATACTCTGGGAAACATCACAATTGGGTCACGCCCGTACTACGTATTAAAATACGTACAGAGGAAAGGCCGGTACCAAACATCTGATTCCGTAGCACTACCTATTGTAATAGATTTTTCTGCTTTTTTGTGCAAGATCTTGTAGTAGATTGGTGCCAAATTTCATTTGTAAAATGTTTAATTATTCTGTAGCAATTTTCAAGGGATTCATTATAATAAATACCTTTTTCTCTTTTCCTGTAGGTCTTCATTACTTCAAAAACATTGTGTTAGTAGGATCTCTGCAGGATCGTTACGTTCCTTATCACTCCGCTCGCATTGAGATGTGTAAAACAGCTTTAAAGGATAAACAATCAGGTATTAAATACCCTGCAAAAGAAACAGATCAGTCAGGTTAAACCTCAGAGGGCTCGGATTCATCCCGTTTAATTTTGGGTGCTTAACTGAGGCACCTCTGTTATGTATTTAGACACTCTGGGCTTACTTCCTAGTAACCGAGAGAGAAAATCCATGTGGGAGCTGAATTGCTTTCTGGATCTGTCCTGTTCTATTACATGCAGAAGGAGATGAGACTGAATAAATTCCTAGCTTACAGAGTTTGCTGAACATTAGCTGGGATGAACACAGCCCGATGTGTTACTCCACGAAGAGGGAGGACAAACAGCTTTGATTTTTGAGGACATCAAGCTGCAGTGTCGCGCACGTGGGCTGTGTTTAGTTGAGGCTTAATACTAGCACTGAAAGAAAAGGTAGTTTTCCCATTGTCAGTGATGGTATTTGCTGTTGAGACTTCCTAGCACAATCGCATTCTATATTGACAAATAAATACCTTTTACATAGTGCCATTACAGAAACTAACACTGATGAGCATTCTGACTATAAGTGTACAAATACTAAAATTTATAGCTTAAAATTATTTTTCCAGTGTTTCTGGGAAAAATGAACTTCTTGTATATTCTGTCTTAACAGAAGAACAGCGTAACATGTATCATTACCTCTCTTATTCTGGGATGTATTAGTTTTGAGTTTAGGGTCAAAGAACTGTATTTGTTTCTGGTGACTCACACAGTACAACTTTTCTGTTCCTCTACAGGACCAATTTATGCTGAAATGATCCAGAACCTGCTTCTGCCAGTTCTTCAAAATAAGGAATGTAATTTGGTTCGTTATAATGTAATTAATGCATTACCCAATACAGCAGATTCTCTCATAGGGAGAGCTGCACACATTGCTGTTCTTGATTCAGAAATATTTTTAGAAAAATTCTTTCTTGTTGCTGCCCTAAAATATTTTCAGTAGAGAAAAGCATTGTAAGAGACTTGGTTATTACCTCATTAACAGATGAATCAAATAATGTGTGGTATTAAAGTATAGCTGCAGCTGTATTTTAAGAGATATTTATACTTTTTATATGGAAGATAATTTATATCATCCACACTTAGGGCTTTTTAACATCAACTTTACTTTCTAGGTAATGTGGCTGTGCAATATTTTTTTATTTTGTTCTTTTTACTTTTCTATTACTTTTTCTTAATTTTGGGTACCTAATTATTTGGAGATTAAAGCACAGTGCGTACTTTTCGTTGGTTTATTATTGACTCTTAGACTACAGAAGTCAGTGTTACATGGCTACATTTTAAGAGGCTTTAGATGCCAAAATAAATTGGATTTTAAAATTCTAATAAGGTCTTACATGTTCAGTTGTCGTATTTTAGCACTATAGGAAGTTTAACTGGAAACACAATGAGCTGCTAAAATACTGGATATTTGGAAATTACTCTATCTGTGGGTCTCGCAAAGACCGTTACCGAGTTGTCTGTTCTACAGCTTAACATTTTTCTACAAAATCATTATCATCATTGTTAAATATGTTAATGCCTGTGGGAATATATTTTCTACTGATCTCAGAAACATGTTAGTTTACATACTCAGTTTTATTACTGGAACTTTAGTTTTCAGAAACAAATGGCAACTAAGGATTTTTGAATGTTTAATGATAGCTGCCTTCAAATAATTGGGGTTTTGCAAACTGTATTAAAATTGCTCCTTACTCTGTCAGTTCTTCAGATGAACATGGACAGTTTTACATGGACTTCCTTGTATGTACGTAAAATAAGTAAATGTTATAAATTTCTGCAATACTTTTATGAATTTAAGCAATTTTTAAATATTGTTAAAATGTTTTA
Source organism: Sagittarius serpentarius (assembly GCA_034782735.1). Classification (NCBI taxonomy): domain Eukaryota; kingdom Metazoa; phylum Chordata; class Aves; order Accipitriformes; family Sagittariidae; genus Sagittarius; species Sagittarius serpentarius. The sequence goes on from JAVKLA010000014.1 coordinate 4,467,742, forward strand.
TTGACTACAAAGTATTGTAAATATAAATCAGTACATCTTCAAATGGGACAATATTGTAAACTTTACCTGTTTAGTGATACAGATAAAATGTTTTTGATATACAGGAATGTTAAAGGTCTATTGACTTTCTACTGGTGCTGAATAGCATTAAGTTTGGTTTCTCCTTCCTTCCCTTTTCTCTGTTTCAAACAGTAATTCACTGAAGGGGGTAGGGTGGGGGAAGAGTTACATGTGCATTCACTAACTGTAATGAACTTTTTTTTTTTTTTTTGAAAAATCTAGATTTGTTGTATAATGCATGTTTATTTTTAGCATTGTGTTATTGCATCTGGTGTTAATAAAATGAACAAATGACTCTAATGGAAGCAATTAAAGAAACTGAAATGTTCTGCTAATTACCAAAATTCTGGGGAGGCTTTTTTGTATATAATTAATAATTTTGTATTATTTGAAATTAATATAGCAATAATAGTTTATAATGAAGTGATTTGGCATTTGATATGGTTTGTTGTATAATACAGTCTTTGTAATATATTTTTTTTCCTCTGTAGCTTACAAGATGCTCAAACGAGCATCTACAGTTTGACAGTGTACACACTTCAAAGAGTATTTTATCAGAGTAGTGTTAGGCAAGACCTTACGACACAAAGATATCTTAAAAACATTCCCGCTATAACAATGTCTACTTTTATTAATAATTTTTTGTTATGGTGGTGCAACTAAGTTCTGAATATTTAAAGTATGTTCTGACATCTCAACTGTCTTTTATTTAACAGTGTTATAGTAATTGCCTAGTGGCTAAATTTTGAATATCAGTTTAGGGAGGCAGATCTACAAAATTTTCCTTGATTCACAATGAGGAAGTTAAACTACTCTCAGTACATAAGTATTTACGTGTTTCTGTCACTATTGAAAAACGTTGTGTCTTGCTGTGTCTTTCTGGAAATCTGACGGTGTAAAGCATGCTTTTGTATTAGCAAAGCAGAAATACCCTGGCAGAAATAGCCACCTTTTTTTTTTTTTTTTTTAGTAGATCCCATCCATTTAAGGAGGCTTGAATTTGGTTTGTGCCTTGAGGAGAACGAATGGTGCAGGAAATCATGTGATGTTTGCATGTAAGATGATCAAGGCACAGGGCAGCTTAAGAGAACATCAAGTTCATTTTCTCCCCCCTAATTTGTATTGCCCGGTGCAGCCTGTGTATGGTCTGGTAGCCCTCAAAGCCCCAAAGGAGTGAGCCGTAGGACAGTAGAGAGCAGCGTGATGAGCCCAACATGTCTGTCGTGGTTTAACCCCAGCCAGCAACTCAGCACCACGCAGCCGCTCATTCACTTTCCCCCCACCCAGTGGGACGGGGGAGAGAATTGGAAAATAAAGTAAAGCTCGTGGGTTGAGATAAGAACAGTTGAATAGAGCAGAAAGGAAGAATCTAACAGTGACACTAAACAATAATAAAGTGATGTCCTGGTTTCGGCTGGGATAGAGTTAATTGTCTTCCTAGCAGCTGGTACAGCGCTGTGTTTTCAGTTCAGT
>JAVKLA010000014.1:4479348-4503193 GCA_034782735.1 Sagittarius serpentarius
TGGTTTAGTGGGGGACTTGTCAGTGCTAGGTTAACGGTTGGACTAGATGATCTTACAGGTCTTTTCCAATCTAGGCAGTTCTATGATTCTGTGATTCTAAATGCTGCTTGGGGAAAAATAACATTACTTTCTGACACCTTGTGGTCAAAGGGGACTGATTACTTTAGATGATCTAATATTGCAGGTCTTAAAATGAAGTTATCTGGCACCGAACTTTCAGTCAGGCTGAGCTCAGTTCTTCATTCAAGAATGTGCCTAGTTACAAATACTGTAGTAGAGTGCAAAGCTACCACCTGTGTGAGTACTTATTAGTACGAATAAGCTGTCATTATTAAAATGTGTGAACATATGCTCTATTTATTTCTGTGCAAGTTCTTCTTGATAGCCTAAACAAATGGATCTTCTCCAGTTTTCAACTGTAAATGTTTTCTTCATCCCTTTGTGTTTCCCTCCTGGTGTTTTGCTGATTTTTCAACCTCTTTTCTCTTTTACTCTACACGCTCCAGCTTCTATATTCACCATTCCAATTAGCTGCTTTTGCCGCAGCACCACAGTGGGCTTTAAGATGGGGCAAAAGTTTCTTGGAGAGGCCAGGACAGTCTCCCATTTTATGGCCTACATTTCTTTTTCCTCTGTGGCTGTATTTGCCTTTCGCTATGCCAAAGCAGGTTGTACTTGAACAAAAGTCAGCTTTACTTCATGATTTCTGCCGCTCTGCATTACTCTGGCTCTGTGTAAGAACGCACGGGTTTATTAGAGCCTTAAAATTGTGTTAGTCCTATCACAAATCTGTACAACCTCCCAAAAACTCACCTGACTTGCAGCCAGTGGGGAAGCTCCTCACTGAAATCTGCCAGTTTGTGTACCTGGTGTGTATTTTACTGACATAGTATCACGCTAGTTGTGAGTTAAGATGTTTGACTCACTGCGACGACGCCCTACAGAAGTGTTAGGACTGTTCCGTTAGCTTTATCAACCAAGTACCTCACTGAGGAGCAAAATGAGGTTTACTAAAGGCTGTTCTTTATAAAAGATGTTAACTGGTGGTAATTACATTTTGAACCTTTAATCTATAAATTTAAACGCTGCAGCATGGTTTGGATATTGGCAAACTGGTCTGTATTGATACCCGATTCATTCTAGATTCCCCTCTGTAGTGCGATAGTTGCGTTCTCCCAAAATCTATTGACATTTTCAGTTACCAAAAGATATGCTGGGTCAGCTATCTTTAATATGTGCTGTTTATTAAAATACTTATTTCTAGTAATGCTTTGCCTCTTCAGTTGCTAGTGGGTTGGAAAATGCTTCATCACAAAATTCACCACCTTTTCAAACAGGAAGCAGAAATTTTAATTGGAAACTTCTGCCTTTTCTGCATCGTTATTAACAGGCTTAACATCTTAATTAGTGAAGAGGCAGTAACGCTACCGCAGTTACCTTGAGTTCTAAATCTTACCCTCCTTATCCATGGATTGTTGTATGTTTGTTATCCTCTCTGACCAGGTTTTACCCTTCCCAGAATGCGCTCCGTGAATGTTTACCTAGTTTCACTTCTTGGCGTTCCCAATTTTCAATTCTGATTGCTACCTTCAGCATAGAACCCCCCTGCAGTCCTCCCTGGCTGCTGAATTGCGCTTTTTTGATTTGGCGTATAAGGGACTGGTCTCGCTTTTCCATGGGCTTCCTGATGTTTCAGTTAGGCACCTTTAGTCTCCCCCTGCTTTGTGGTGAAGGGCTGACCCCTGTGCTGTCCGGGCCCCTGCCTGTCTGCTTTCGTGCGGGTAATGGCTGCAGCGGTCGGAGCCGCGGGCAGTCATTCCGGCCAGAGCTCGGGTGGGTCCCTGCCCGCATCCATGGGGCACCTGGATTTGGAAGATAGCTTGGAGAGCACTGTCCGTACCGACAAGGCAGAGTGCCTCGTGAAGGCAGAGATTTTGCTTTCTCCTGAAAAATAAAACGGCTCTTGCTAACCAGTGTTGTAAATGGCTGTCAAGGAGTTGGCACTCAGGAAATGGAGGACACCACTTCCATCTTGAGGAGCTTCAGGCCCTTTTCACCACCTCCCAGGCCACTGCCAGTAACCACCAAGTACCTGCTTAATTTGGTTAGGGAACGTGTCAGGAAGAGATAAGAAACTGAACATTTGGGCAAAATAACACGTAACAGCCAAAGAGTGAGTGCCAAGGGGCCTTTCTGTGGGGTCTGCCCACCTGGCATTTACCAGAAAGAGGAGCCCTAGGCTCCGGTGATAATGAAGTCCAAAGTAACATCCTGCAGTGCTGCAAAATCATTTGTGGTACCTGTTAAAACCAATCATGGTTTGAATGCAACAGCCGATACAATGATACCGTAGGGCATAAATGATCATTTCTGTTCTGTTTTCTTGGAGTGTCTGCACTAAGGAAAGAAGCACTTCAGCACTTTTTCAGTGCTGTCTTCCTGCTCGTCCCAGATGACTAATATTAGCAATTCACTGGGATATAGCATTAGAGTAAAGTGATGGCTTGTGGCATTGGCCATTAGATTAGCCACAGGTATGGTTTTATCATAAATACTGACTGTATCTATTTTTGTAGCTCGTTTTATTAGCATAAGTGTAACACAGCAGGGGTTGTACCCATTTTCTGTTAAATTTCTGGGAGACAAAGGAAAATTGTTCTGCCTGTGTAAGCGAATTCTTGTAGTACTGGAGGACGCTTGCTGCTCTGTTTTCTTTACTAAAAAGCTCTGTGTTGTGTTTCTGCAGTAGGTTTTCTCTTTTAAAGTTAAACTTGTTTCTGCTAGCTTGCATACATACATTTGGTAGATGATTAAAATCATGAAGCCTTTATTGTTTGGAGGAATTGCTCTGTAATTACTGTATTACAAAATCTATAAAGTTCCACTCTACAGCTGAAGAAAATGTTTGCTATATATTGCCTTGTTTGGAAAGTAGGTATTTCAGTGCTGATTTCCCTAAGTTAAAATGCAAGGCTTATTATATAGTTGAATCAGAGTAAAATTACCTTTTATGGTAGCAGATGTTTGTAAAGGACCGTAGAATGTTGTTAGAAAACTTTACTGCCTTTTCAGTTGACTGCAATAAATGATCACAAATTCCAGCGATCTGTAGTGACAGATAGGTTACATGTCTTTTTATGACACTTATTTTGGTATTGTTATTTAAAGAGGACCACATCACGTTGTTCTGAAGTGTCAGGGAAATAGCAAAACTGTGCATGCATTTGTAAGAGAAGAAGGTTTGGAAGTTCTGTGGGTTTTGTAATTGTTCATCAGTCACTAACACAGCATCAAGCATATCAAAGCGTAAGGAAATGTGTTTCTGTGTGCTGGTGGTGATCAAAACCAGAACAATTTGTGATGGCTTTTATAACATGCGATATGAAAATACCTTTGCTTAGCTGGTGGTCGGTGTGTCGTGTCCGACCAGCTGAGATGTGCAGCCCGCATTCTAATGTTGGTATGGCTGCGCTCCCTCTTACATCTTGGTAACTGGTGGCAGAGGGTAGTCGTGTGTAATCTTCCCAAGGACTTTTGTTGCAGAAGGGGTGGCACAGAAGAAGTTGAATCATAGTTATAAAATTAGGTTTTGGCAAATCCTGAGAAAAGAGCTCTATTTAAAAGAAGTGCTGTGAAGAGTGGAACTAATGAAGTCCTGTTTCCTGTGAATGTCTTACATCACCAGTAGATCCAGTGTCTTTCTCCCTGTTCCCTCGTTGACTGACATTATCTCCACCAGGCAATAGACAGGGCATCTTTCTGCCCACCTTTTCCCCCTGGGGGCATTATTTGGACCTCTTTCCCAGCCCCTGATTTTCACAGAGCTTGCAAGAACTTAATTACCTTGGAAACTCTTCTCTCCTTGATACCTTTTCAGAACAGGCTGAAGTTACTCACTGGCTTCTAAAGTCATAGGGCTGTGCAGATATTGGCCTCCCATCCTTTGGAAACCAAGCTGATGAATAACTTTGACCATATATGTTTTCTTCAGAAATATTAAGCATCTCTCTGCATTTTTCTACTGTGAGAAAGGATTTTTTTTTCCCCTCAAAGAACATCAAAAGTACCAATTAAAGCTTACAGCAGTAAGACTTTGACATGCATTTTCCAGGCATTAAGTCTCCCAGTCAGCTATAGTCTTGGGCCTGTAAAAAATCACATATTTTAATGTTGCCATTTTTAGGTTGAGAATGTTCAAAGCAGCTCTTTAAGGTCCTTACTTAAAAACTTAATTCATAATGAAGCTGATATACCTGGCCATCAAAACGCAGTTGTAATTTTCAAATGTTAGTCTCTGACAAAATTAGGCGAGCTATGAAATGAACTGGTGGTCAGGTTAGTTCTACAAAATATTGAACTATTATTTACCCTGGGACTCCCTCCTCATCAGCTGCTTTAAAATTAAGTGACTGACTTAGCCATCTGTGCTTGCTTCGTAATTAGTTGCAATGGAGGGAGGTGCCTTTAAAAAGTAATCTGTCTTAGTACAGGGAGATGAATTCTTCATTACAGATGATGAATGGGAGGAAGCTTTAAGTGTGTCCTCCCCGTTAACTTTAAAGGCTGCACAAATGGCTGTCCCAAGCGAGGTACCATTAGATGGATGTCAGCTTCGTGGTGGTGATGGCAGAGAAGGCGGAGTGTCAGTGAACATGAGGTGTGAACTACTCACGTCCTTCTCAGAGGACCTGCAGTGCTTTCGCTGCCTGTGCCCTTCCCGGACGCTGCTGGCAGGGAAGGGGATGTTGAGGGCCAGCTCTTGGGTGCCTTGTAAAAGGGAGTTTGTTTCCCTCAAAGTGAGAGGAAGAAGGCTGAAGCTAAGACTTTAAACTCCTTCTGCCTCTCCACCTCCCAGACACCCCTATGATGCTCCCTAAAGCAGCATATAGCCAAGAGGGTAACACTGGATATATTTATATCTGGGTGACAGCAAGTATCTCAGACCTAGGAATTTGGGGAGAGGTGGGTTTTCCCTAACAAGGAAAGGGCGAAGTGCATCAAACTAACAACTGTCTTCATCTGAAGTGCTGCTGAAAGAGAGAGTGCCAATACCAAGATAAAACTGTCTGACCGGAAAAAAATAAATGTATTTGCTCAGCAAACCCTCCGTCTGTGTGACTTCCTCGTGAGAGGTTAAAGAACAGAGGAAGGTGTGTTTCCAGTTTCCACTTGAAAGCTGGGGAAAATTTCCCTGTCTCCTGGAATATATGTGAACAAATGTGGCCTGGCTCAGGGAACACCCTGCTTTTAGCCTATTTTTTTCCCCCAGGGCTTTCACTTGCAAGTTCTACAGTGTGTATGTGTGATCTTTAGACAGATTTTTTTTCCCAGAAGTTTTTCTTCAGGTAGGACTGCAGTATAATGACAGGTAACTGTTTGGTCTGGCAGGCGTATTGCTTCATCCTCCCTGTACATGGTGATGTTATTTTTTTCTGCCTGGTAATGACAGCTATAGCTCTATTATTATTAAATTGTGTATTATTTAATTCTGCTTTTAATTTTTGCCGTCCTAGAAGCCATTTTTTGATAGGTACCCTTAGTTGCTTTGGAGTAGTAACAGGATACTTCACAAAATGAATCACAAATTGCAGATGTTTCTCCCTCTCCCTCCTTTCTCTGAAGGAAATCTTTTGATAATTTGTATTTTGTATGTGAAGATCTTGTTGACAGTGAAATAAAAAAGGTAATCCCCATTGACTGGAACTCCTCCATCCCTGAGTTGCATCTGACTTTCACATTCAGGTTCATTATTCTAGTAAAATGTAGCTCTTGTGGGAAGTCAAGGATGCAAAGACGGAGAAAGAGAAACCTCTAACAAGCAGCACTAGTCTCCCTGAAAGCTGGACACATAAACCCATACTCATTTTAAGGCCTCCTTTAACTGGGCATTGTTGAAGGTGGCTTCGCTGTTACAGTTACGTCATTGAACATTTTTTCAGAGCACGTGGCTGTGGTCCAGTCTGCCCAGTACGGACCCCCAGACGCAGGTATGTCGGGGCAGTCCCGAAACAAGTCACTTACGTGATTTTTACGGGTTGCTGGCTTAGTTTGCACAGAGAAACTCAGTGCTAAGGCAGTACAGATCTGACTGGCAGCTACGTTGTTGGCTCACCTGTGAACGACTGTGGGTAGAAACGTCTCTTAAATGGCACAGAGCTTCAGGTAAATGGGCTTGCCAGAACACAGCGACATCATCAGTGATGTGCATGCCTGCTGTGCGTGATGTCGGCTCAGAGGCTGGACATGACCTTTCCATTTGAGCAGCGACGCGGTTGCTTGGAATGGTGTGAGGTTGATCTCTGAGCCAGGCAGTTACCTTCTGGTCCTGTATGTCGCCTCCATTTTGAAGATAAGCTGGGATTTATTCCTCCTTAAGAAGAGAGATCTCAAAGAGGCATCTGTGCCCGCCGCTGTTCCAGGAGATGTGCTGCGTCCTCTCCTGCCCTCGCTCAGGAGGACCTCTGATGGGAGAGCACCTGGCAGGGAGAGGCAGAATTACACACTGAACAGGTGGAGGAAGGCAGGCAAATGCACATTTGGGCAGCTGACGACCAGATGGTCCTTCCTGTAAAACCATTTGTAGTAAAGTGTGGGTAATACTGGCCGCAGCACGGAGGCTTGCTGTGCTCCGCAAACCCTGCGCAAGGAGAAAAAAGGGAATACTCTAAGCAGGACTCGCGCAGCGATTGCGGCGCTTTGCAGGAAGCCAAAAAGCACAACAGTACAGGGATGCAAGGGAATAAAAAGTATTTCGTTTCCCCATATTATTGAAAATAAGGGGGGAGAATGAGATGACTGGAGCATTACGGTAGCGTGCTGTGTCACTACACCTATCTGAGGTAACCCTCTGTCTGTGTATTACTAACCGGTTGTTATATATTGGAATACTTGTGTCTTAAAATGCCTCATTTTGCCTGTTTTCTGGCCCGCAGCCTCATATACCTTGGGGCTGAAGAGAAAAAGAATTTTTGGATTGTCGCCACCAGTGGCAGCTTAGTTGTGCCGGGGCAGATGGGCCCCCCGAGGAGGGAGCGGTGGGATGCCCGGGAAGCGGCCGCAAGCATTCACCAAAGGAGCGCCGCGGGAGCGCCTCTGCCGCCCGCCCTGTGTGCACAGTGCAGAGGTCCGCGAGCCCTTTCAGCAGCGGGTGGGCTAACCTTTGCCTGCAGATGCTGGCTGCAGGCATGGAGGGAGGGGAGGCAGGAGTGGGCTCCCCCATCCAAACTGGCACCGGGATTTTCCCCGCGACAGCCGTGCGTGTGTTTTTCTTTTGGTTTATGGGAACAAAAAAGGGTTATGTCCTTTCAGACTGTGCTGAAACGGGACTGATGGCAGAGCAGCGTTAATGATGGTGCTGGCATTATTTTAGACCACAGTGGCACTGGAAAACATGACATTGGTTTGTTGTCCCTGAGCAGAGGAAAGAACAATTGCTCCTGGTCTTTGGAAGAAAATTAATGCGTGGAGCTTGCTTCGTCCTCTGCTGATTGCTGGGAGAGAAATGGTAAAGTATGGAACGAGATGATGAGTGGGGGTGGGGAAATTTGGCAAGAAACCCCTCTGACATTTTGGGCTGCCTGGTCTGTCGGAAATTCTCATACAACCTAATTTGGGAATAACAGCCCCAATTTCACTTTGTAGTCCACAGAACCCTTTCCATCTGCTCTACTTCAACAGCCAGACACATGTTCTTAAAACTTCAGAAGCGGTCTGGATGTCATACTGTTCCTGGACACACAGCAAACTTTGCCTAAGCCTGTGTTTGTGTGTTTGTGGTGTTGGCCTTTTTTCTTTTTTTTTTTAAGTTAGGCTGTCTCCAAGGAAGTTGCCTTATCCGAGCCACTTTAAGTGTGAATACGTTGCTTTGGTAGATTCAAGGACAAGAGGCCTGGATTTACTGTGGATTCTGGAAGGGTTCAGGGTACTGGAGACTGACCACTGATGCCTTGGTAATTTGCTGACACTGACTGGCACGCAGGGGTTATTTTTACTTAGTACATGAGTACTACACTGCATCACAGGTGGCACACATCAAGAACAAGTTCTGTGGGAAGCCAGTCAGCTTGGTTTCCTGTGAACAGTAAGAAATCATAGAATCATGTAGGTTGAAAAGACCTTTAAGACCATCAAGTCCAGTCGTTAACCCAGCACTGCCAAGTCCCCCACTAAACCGTGTCCCTAAGCACCACATCTACACATCTTTTAAATACCTGCAGGGATGGTGGCTCCACCACTTCCCCGGGCAGCCCGTTCCAGTGCTTGACAAACCTTTCGGTGAAGAAATTTTTCCTAACATCCAATCTAAACCTCCCCATGTACAGGTTGTCCTCTGAACTACCTGAGTGCCCTCAGCCACTGCAGAGGTAGCAGTCCGGAGTCCTAGCATTTTCTGCCAAGTACTAGACCTGCGGTTCTCCTCTCTGGTCTTCGTTGGCAAGACAGAATGTGTATGTTGTTCCTCTCCATGGAAGGAAAGTATTTCAGTAACAGCTTCCCACGCAGAGCTGAAACTGAAAATTGTAACCATTTCTAGAACATGAATATCTACATACATTTGCATATCCTTATTCACATATATATATATACGCACACACCTAATAGAGAAATGTTTGCAGATTTCATCCCTGTGTGGGAGGTTGGCACTTCATGAAATCATTTCATAGTGCATCAAAACTTGATAGATAACAATTATAATAAATTATTTTATGTAGTAAAACTACAGTTAATAGTGTTTCTTCTGGAGTTTTGTTAGTTTATAAATATTTTATATCATTTTGAAAACTGAAGAAGTTACAGGCAGATAAGACCGGTGTGAAAAGCAAACACTAATGCCTCATCTCCACGACAGAGAAGTTGTTTAGCAAATACACATTTTTTGTGGTCATGAAAGAGGAATACTGATGGGATGCACCAAACTGTAAAGGAACTGATAGTACCTGCTGGAACGACACCCAAAATCCAGCTAGGCCAGTACCTGTCATCTGACAGAGGTACCACCTAGTGCTTTGGTAGAAGTCCCCTTGCAGCAGGCACTGTGGAACAACGGTGGGACAATTTTCTGTTTCAGTCTTCTGTTATCTCTCACCATGGTCTTAGAATTTAGGTTTTAAGTATACATAGTTTTTCAGTACAGTTCTCTTTCAGGCCCCATGTTTCTCAAGCCGTCCTATGTCTTGTGCACAAAATAAATTGGCAAGAGACAGAACTAATATACAAAAGTATAAATTAGCTTTGGAAACAATTTAAGGAGCGTTTGATCAGCTTCTCCTTTGAAATTGTTTCTCACAGTTGATTTTTTAATGCTCTGATTAGTCAAGAGGACTTGTGGTGTTTCCTAAGTGGAAAAAGATAGTCAATAAAAAGATAAACATCATTAAAGAAAGTAATATAGAGAATAAATTTAAGATACTAGAGACCTGATGAACTGTAACATTTCTACTGATTTTAATGTTTATGAGACTGAATCCAATGTGAATAAAGATATTTTTTTTCCTCATTGCAAATATTCAACTGAAGCTGTGTTAGGTATTTCCCATTCGTATTAACAACGTCATTACACTTTTAGAGTAACGGGAGAAGAAAACTTGAAATGCTGTCAGATGCAGTTATATTTCTCAGTGGAGAAATCTCTCTATCAGTCTTTTGCTTACTTCTGTTTTCAAAATTTACACTCATGGGTGAATCCTTGCTTTTCCCTATTCATATGGCGCTCAATCCTATTCATATATGTTATTTTTATGACTTTTATTTCCACCTGAAATTCTAACATGAACAGCATTTAATTTCCATGATCTGTATCCTGGATCTAATTTCCATGATCCCTCTAATTGCATGTGGCAAAACAAAAGGTTGGAGCACTACGTCATTCTTAGTTTCTCCCCGGGTATGCAGAGTTTGCTGTATCCCTGACATTAAAAAACAATTCCTGGCCAAATGTAGCCCCTGTTTCTTACTCTTCTTATCCAGCTGAGGCTCGTGCAGCTTTTGTACCTCATGGTGTTCGCTTTTCTACTTGTAGGCTGTATTGCTGTTCTGCAATGGTCACAGAACTACCACAAAATGCTTCCTTTGCATCATCAGTAAACAATGGGAAGAATTTGGAAAATACGTAGAGCCTAATACTCAGTAATCAACATTCTCTCGGTTTGTGGTCAACAGTGCTCAGGGGGCTGTGTCACATGAACTAAGCCACGTCAGTCGTAGCTGAAGTGTATTTAAGAACAAGAAAAACAAGGAAGAGTGCAAGAACAATGAAGACTCTGTGTGTGAATTAATTTATTATAGTTGGCTGATGGTGAGGAATATCAGTTACTGCATGGAGTAAAGAATTAGGGTCTGGGGAGGACAACAGTAATTAAAAATTTCTTTGGAAATATGCTTGTACGTATACCCCTTACATACTTCTTGAGTAAGAATCAACTCAAATGAGATATATTCATATAGTTTACCTCTCTAAAGAAGTGTACAGGTATTAATACTCCTGGATGCCAATCTGAGATATTTTTGAAGGCAAAGAAATGTGGATACTGTGTGCAGCCTGAGAAAGCATCAGAGCAAAGGCTAAATGCTGAGGTCCCATCCTGCTCTCCAGGCTGCTGACACTGTTGCTGCAGGTTCAATGTTACATCAACATGTGTCTGTCCTCTCCCTCAAAGAAGAAATAGGTAACAGCAGAATTTTGGAGAAATTACTGATCTAAACCCTTACAGTAAGAAGAAAGGATTACTTTCATTGCATATACAAGAAAACGCAAACTGAAATACATGCAGAGAATCAATGAGGAACACAAGCATCCTGGCCAGGACGACACACAACATCAACAACAGTTTGCACAACTGGAGACAATCTGAACAAAATCTGAGATAACACCATTCGGCCAGGTGAAGCTCAACCTGTTTGTGAAGGAAAGAGTCTGTTTCTCAGACTACCTAGCAGTCAACATCTGCAGGCTATTTCATACAGCACGGGGGCACATGGCAGAAAAAGCTACTTAACTGGGCTCTGTGAAAGACCATGGAGGAGGAGAGAGAAACAGGAGAAGGCTGATAAGCTGCATCTATCAGTTAGACTGCAGTGAAAACAAACACGCACAGTCCTCTGGCAAGTGACGTCTTGGAAACATCTGCTAAACCCCTGATTTTAATGCACTAAACCACACGTGTCACATTCAGACTCTACAGTGTGTGGATACTTTGTCAGTTCTTGCGCGTCTTCCTCAGGACAAGTATGTCTGCGTGTGACCAGCATAAAATTTCTTCTCGGAAGGAGCAATCTCATCAGTGCTTGTGCAACACCTTAGGCTCTTTTAACCACTTTAAAGCAGTTCTTCCCTGTAAGACTCAATATTTTTTCTCAGTTTTTACCCTTCCTGGAGGTTTCTTTTTTTTGTCAGGGTTTCATTAACATTAAAATCAGGTTAGTGGAAGGAGGAGAAATCCCGTTTCTTCTTAATTTCAATTTACTACCAAGTTCTTCACTTTTCTAATAACAGCCAATATTTTTTCATAGTATTTATGCTAAAAGTACAATTTAGACAAATTGCATCTGTGGAAATTGTTTATCTTCAAAAATTTAAAGGAAAAGAGTAGGACTCCTCGCAGCAATCATTCACTAATAACAAAGCTTCAAATTCTACCAACCACGTAGATTTCATCTGGTATATTTTTCAGTGTTTTCCTTCATCCACATTTGTATTAATAAAAGTAAAAATACTTTTTAAAAAAATTGTTCTCTATTTTTAGTTTACTAAAAAGGGGCTTTTCCATAGCAGAAAATAGGACCTTTTGGTTCTGACCACAGATGAAAGATGGTAGCTTTAGGACTAAAACAGAAAGCTGTACCTCCACATATGCAAGTCCCACAGCTAAAGCAAGGCGTGTAGAGCACCCAGTGTATGCATTTTCGAGCCCAACTGGGCTTGAACCCACCAGCTGGGCACTTCTCCACTGCAGACCAGCTCTGCAGGCTCTGCAGTCTTCACCCTGGTTTTCTGAGTGGCAAGAACTTCTCAGACTTCATGAAATATTGCTGGCTGCAAGCTGGCTTTAGCTGTAGCTCCGGGTCCTGCAGCCTCCTCCCAGGTATTTACCTCAAAGTGCTGGGGGCTCCCGAAGCCTCTTGCCGTAGATCCCCTGCCTGAGCTGGCCAAACGGCCCACGCATCATCAGGCAGTAGTAGCGTTTTTCTGTCATCTGCTATTTCTCGTACTGATGGCTCTTGTATTTCTCACAGGCAAAGTAATCTAGAAATAGGCATCAGGCTGTTTTCTAATGGCCCCAAACTGGTTTGTGAATTAGGTCCATTAAGAGTACTAGTCTAGATACAGAAACTAAGACACATGGGGTATTTTAGTCTCAGCCAGAAATGGGATCAGAAGTGGGAAAACCTGCTCACCTTCGAATTCTGCTCCGCTGATGCATATTCTTGGGAGCTGCGATTCCAGGGTGAGTCATGCCAGAAACTCTCCTGTATCTCAGACAGCTTGATGCCGTAAAGGGTCAACAAAGTGAGACAGCTGCTCTCAAGTGCAGGAAGCAAGTGTTTCCTTGAACCTCAAAATCCATGCCGTCTTCTAAAAATAAATACAAAGCAGATAGATATTTCAGAAAGAACAAATGAGCACAAGGCAAATGCCTTCACCTTAATCCAAGCTCCAGGGATGCAGGACTTGATAATAAAATGTCCTTTAACAGCACTTCACCTCTGTAAATCTGATATCACTTTAAAAAGAAGGCCAGCGCATTATCTTCATCTTATAGATAGGGAAACTAAGCCCTTGGAGGTGGAACGACTTGGCCAAAACCAGACTTGGGGCTGCCTGTATTGGATTAGACCCATTTCATCCAGACAAAAATGCTACTTCTGACTACAACTGCCAGATGCATCACAGGAAAGTACAAGAAAACCCACATTACAGGTGTTGACAAATCTGCCCGTTTACAATACTGTGCGGTGCGGAAGTGAGGTTGATGCAACTGGGTAGTTAAATCTTCAGTCCCAAAAAAGGCCATAGGAAATTTTTTTTCTTTCCTTTTGTACCACACAAGTAGGTTATGGAAATGTGTGCTACAAAAAAGATGAAAAAGCTCAAAACTGTAGTTTTAAATTACACCATCAAGTCACGCAAACCACCCTGAAATTAGAGAGCCACTTAAAGAGCTTAGTTAATCTGTCATGTTTCTGAATGCTGCAACTCAAAGGACATGAAACCTTGTCTTTAACTACTGAAATGCAAAGAGAGAAAGTCAGAGAGAATATAAGGAACTTGTATAACACTCACATGGATAAATTTCAACACCGGTGTGACACCCAGGGAAATTTGCTTCTTGGTTGTCTGAGGCACAGGCAGGGAGATTCAGCTGAAACCAGAGGAAGCTGTGAATTGCTTGCAGTGTTTTGACTTACAGGGGACTTCAGAATCATCAGGGAGATGGAAAACCCCACTGCTGATCTTGAGAGATTTCATGGAAACCAGACCCAAAGTAGAAATGAAACTAAATATTTATGAACATCCAAGTCTAGCCAAACTAAAAAACACCCTCTCCCACGGAAAGAGCAGAGGAAGACACCTGTCCAACAACACCTTTCCCTCGGATGCAATTTTAATCCATTTTTATTTTTAATTTTTCCATTGGTTAAAAGTCATACTATCATCATAAGTCTTCCCTGAGTGAGCTGAAGGTGTTCAGCAGTACATCTTAGCACTCCGATTAGGATTTCTACTGAACGGTGTGTCAAAAGGATACATTTTACGTAGCTGCATGATTATCAGAATTTAAGAACTGTTGTAGTTAGGTAAGATCTAAGATTTGTTAGAAGTGTAAATTTAAATTAATTGACATCACTTAGAAGTACACAACCATTTTATTTTAATCTTAACTATTGTTAATTCACTTATTAAGAGCCTTCTGCTAAGGCTGACCACTTGTACTTTATAATAAAGAGAACACCAAAAAGTCTTATCTGGCATTAAAGAGCTGTCATGGACATGAATGCTCTACATGTGGATATTAAAGACAATTCCCATCACACTATATGATAGTAAGAATACATAGAGATAATGGCTGACCTTGGGTGTGTCATTTAAACTGAAAATTCAGAGATGATCTCACATTGTAAGAGTTGTCAGGACAACATTGCTCATTACAAATTATCCTTTAGAGAGAGTAATTATGTCCTGCCTAGCACTAGACCATTATTAAGTGTGCTGTATTAACACAAGAGCATTTAGATAGAGCTCCGAGTCTAAATTATCCTGACACACAAAGTATTCAAGTGTTACACTGGACACTTTATTTTAGCAATCTACATGTTCCAGGTCATTCCAGCAACTGGTCCAATTAAGAAAGGCCCCTTCTGCACAGCATCCAAGAACACGAGCAGGGTCTAGCATTGTACTAAAGCTATTAGTATGAAGCAGTAGTTGTTAAAGTTGTTAAAGCATGACTTGAAGTTTTTCTTGCCTTTCCTGCCATAGGGAAGGTACATACCACGGGCTCTGACCTGCACTTTCTAAGGAACACAAACCGTCAGTTCTCCTGCTCCGTGCACTTACTCCTGTCTTCACAGAATCAGGTACTGAAATTTAAAAAAAAGCAGTGCTTGTTAAATAACGATCCTCTTTAGTAGACTCAACAGACTTATAAGATACACTTACATCTATTTTTTTTAGCCTAGAATCCCTCTGCTTTCTTTTTTATGCGTTATTTTATAGTACTCAGTAACATGGTTCATGTTTTTCAGGAGACAAATCCCTCCCCCAAAGACTTGCAGCGCATACTGGAACTCTGCATGGGAGTAAAGCCTGAAATAGACCATCCTTCTGCACTTCAAAGGCCCTAGAATAATCTGGCAGACAAGTGACATTAAAGAACACAAAATGAAGATTCAGAAGCAAGAAATGAGTTATGGAAAGTAGATCTTGATCTTGCAGTCAAACAAATGGACATTGTGTACATTGTTTTCAGAAATGAGACATAGGACTTGGTCTTGGAGTCTCAGTCTTTTTTTATTACTACAAACTGTTTTTAAATCTGTGCTGTGATTTTTATATGATTAATCTTTTCCTTTATCTCTCTGTAACTTCTGCACCCATTACCTAGCTGGACTTTTTGTTCTATAACCTTCTCCTTTCACTTCCTAAATAAAAAGGATCATTTCATATTCAGTAAATTAAACACATGGCTTTCAATGTATGCCTCAGAACAGTACACTTTTCTTCAAGAAAAAGAAATATGGTTTCCAGATAAAACATCAGAATGAAATAAACACAGAAACAATGTGCCTTTGGGGAGAAAGAAAACACTCCAGGGCTGATTATATTTGCCAGAACGTTGAACATGGACTCATCAGATTGATTAAGTCTGTCATAACAGCAAATCATTAAGCCATAAAAGAGAAAGTTCAATATACCTTCTAGAGAGAGAAGTCTATTTTTAAACAATCAAAATAATATTGCTTTTAGAAAATCCCCGTTGCTTTACTAGTATTTTCAGCAGGACTTTGATGTCAAAGATGTTATAATAATAAAAGCACAGACATTGCAATGTTAATTTTTCTTTTTTATTACATGACATACCTATCTGGGCCCCTGTCAGGAAAGACAAACATGCCAGGTCAGGAGTAACCAGTGCCGTACAGCACAACAGGGAGAAGAAACAGCTGAGGGGCAAAGGACCAACATAGATTCTGTACGGAGAGAAAAACTCTTGTTGAAACGCAATGCAGTTACAAGTGGGGGTTCCACAAAAACTTCCCTATTCTGCAAAAACCTGATCTGATCTGGAGGGAATTCCAGAGTCAGCCTAAAGCGAGGCAGTAAAAAGATGAAGCAAGCTAGCAAGCTGGAGGGAATCCCAGTCAGATGCTCGTCTAGAGAGATCCCCTTCTCTTGCACACACTGCGTAGGGCCATGCAGCTCTTCAAGAACTGCAAATTCTTGGGGTCAGAGCTCATATTCTCCTGACATCACACTTCCTGTGCAGTATAACTGCCAGTTTTGTACACAAAACAACGAAAACACCACAGCAACCATCACGGACTTCATGCTTCAAGAGGCAGCCACCCAGAAGATGTTTTTAGCTGCCAGATGCAGCCACTGCCCTGTGAACACATCCAAGTGTGTTTCTCCTCAAGTGATCGATCACAGAAGGGCTGAAGGAAGATGTATTTTTTTCTTTTTTACAGCAAATCATTTTTCTAATTTCTTGAGTATCCAGTGGCTGAGGAGAAACATGTTTTCCTGCAGATACGAGCTCAGCTTGTGAATGTTATGGACATTCTTTTAGTGATAAAAGACTCACTGCTTACTAAAAATATCCAGCTTTTGAAGCAGAAATGATCCTTCTTCAGCATCTCTGGACTTCAGAGAAACTCAGAAGCCAGTATGATTTGCTCTGACCCGCCCCCTCAGTCTCTCCTAGTATGAAATTATCTTGAAGGAGAAAAAAATAAAATGAAAGTATTTAAAACATTTCTCCTCAACATTTCCACTTCTCACTTTGTCTACTAAGACAAAAATAGGTAGCATTGGCAGGACCACTGCAGACTTTCCATCAGGTAAGATCTAATATTCAATTATTAATTGCTCCTCATCATAAGGGGCATTGAAAAGATACACACTGATTTATTTACACTAGTATTTAAACAGTACTCCAGAAAAGAGAAGGAAAAACATACTGTCACGGAGGAAAAACCCATCTCAAAAGCTATGTATATATAGATTCTCTTTTATCTGCAACAGTCTGAACCTTGCAATTTATCAGCTGGTCTTTAACCTGCACTCTGCAAGTTCATGATTTCATTGGGGTGAAAAAGTGGGCTACATGAATCACAGTTCCTATTGTTGAAGAGCTAAAATTAAGATTTATTCCACGTGAAGCCAAGATCAAAACCTGTCCTAGCTTTAGTGTCTATCCTGTCGTTTACCCAGTCAACAGAACATTTTTAAGCTTCAAAGACTACCTTTTGCACAGTAGCACGTGAAACAGTAATAACAATAGAGCTCAGCTATCCCTCTGTATTTTCTTTTCATATTTCTCCCTATTCTTTCAAATTTATGATTTTGCAACTGATTTTACATCCGATTATTGCTGCTCTTCTTCTTGGCTAGATATCAAGGACTACCGATACCTTAGGCTGGTATTCTTATCCTCAAAGCCTGAGTAAGCCAAATGCATGACTCACAAAGTTCCATCTAACAGCCTCTCTGTTCAAAAAGCCCAGTCTCAGAATGAGGTAAATTGAAATGAAAAGTCTCAGGCTGAAACATACACATAGCCTTAAATAGCTGAAAACACGCTGTGAGCTTGGGAAGTGCAAAGCATTTAATTTTTAAGATCTCTTCCATGCTTCCACTGGAATCATACGGAGGTTCCATTTCCTTATATTCTACACCCACACTATCCTACACTATAATCCACACTAGAATATAGTGGCCAAATACATGCAGTAGTTTAAAACATAATTGTATATATGCATATTAGCTCTACAGTATGGTATTTTTTTTCTGAGCTTACATGATTATGACTGACAGCAAAGCTCATTGAAATGTATTTAGTCATTTGCATCCGTTTAATTTATAGTCACATCCCAGGTGCTCATTTGTATTTACAATTACAACGCAGAGTTACTAATAACCCTCAAGAAAACAAGATTGTTGCTGAAGCGTCATCATGTGCTGGGACGTCACTAGATGATGCCACTTCATAAAAGATGGAGATCCTTTTCCAGTTTTAAGAATTTCTGTCTTAATTTCCAGAAGTGCAAACACCACCCCACAATCTTTTGATTTCAGTGTATTTCAAATGCTCAGCACCTATAGAAATTAGACTGCATTATCTGGCATGTCATAATGTCGATAATTCATCTAATACCAGGTGCTCGGTCTCTGCGTAGAGGTAAAGGAAGAACCAAGAAACTGGAAGAAAAATTTACTACCTCTAATGTCTCATCTGTTCAGTCAAGTTGCTGAACAGAAACTAGAAGGCATTGGAAACGCAGCTTCGCCTATAAATCTTGCTCCTTTTATACTTTCTAACCATCTAGGCAGTGACACTGTAGCTGTTTGCTTCAGGGGCCAGGCAGTAAGTAAGTGCTCTAACTGTAAGAACACAGGACTCATGCCACTCCTGGGGCAAGCCCACACCAGTTATCGATCAGCCTTCCAGCTGCAGTGACCCTACAAGGCTGTCAAACATTTAATGCCCATTTTGGGGATGCTGAGATATAATCTTGTTACTCCTATGTACATGGTATTTTCAAGTATGGTTTAGACAGTCTCGTCCCTAACAACTTCTGCGTTGCGTAAGGATTCTTGTTAGAGTATCAATACATTCTGTCCTGTATAGTGTAAGTTTTGTAAAGCATAGATTAATGTATTATGTTCAAATATACACATAGTTTGTATATTAACATTAAAAAGGTTTATCAAAGCAGAATTAAAACTGAGCCTTGAAAACTAACTCTGAACTTTCTGATTTTCAAAGGCTGGGGCTTTTTTGTAAAAATATTGCACTTTTTAACACTTTGTTGAATTTGTTTGTGAGGCTGTATTTTTCTTTTTAAGCAAAGAAGAAAAATATGAGGAAACCCTTGGAATAGTTGTAGATTCCCTGATACAGGTGTTTTTTCATGTCACTATGGCTTGCTCTCTTTTTTTTGATTGAAGATATCAGAACTAGAGCTGGGCAGGAATTTTCCTACACAAAGTACATTGCTAAAAAATTCTCATTAATGAAAAACAACACTGAGAATTCATTTCTTAAATGTCTAACTTTTGTACACTCAGGTAAGAGACGGTCACCCTCTCTACCCTTTATAGTCAATGAGGAGACACAAATGATCCAGAAAGTGATTCACCTCCTTGTAACACAGGCCCTTCCAGATGGTAATTCAGCTCACCCCAGTCAGACACCCGTCTGGGAAGAAGACAAACCACCTCCAGGAATGTCTGTTTCTCTCCACTGGCTATCAAGGGTAGACAGGGTGACTGGCTCATAGCTCAAGATTTTCTGAAGTCTGTGATAGAAATTCCATCGAGAGCGTTAGCTGAAATACAGTGGTTAAGGTTAACTTCTCAGGTTCTGCCGTTCTCTGCCAGCCAAGGACTGCAGGTACCACATTATCTGACCCTGCGGGCTGCCCAGACCCCACAGCCTGGAGAGCCAACTGGAAGAGTTGAGTTTCAGGAACATTATTGAAATGTCCATTTCCCAGGAAGTTATGTATATATTTTTGTTTGTTTGTTTTCTTAAGAGCATGAAAACATGTGAAGCACCAAGGTTTCTTATGAATCAGAAATCCTCAAACTCAACAACTCTAACTGGAACCCTGTTTATTTCTGGACTTCGATATTTGAGGATGAGGCATTAGAAAAACAGCCATTTTAACGCCTGGTTTCAATCCAGTTAATAACTTTGCACCTGATACATTCTCTCCCATTAAGTCAAATTTATGCTAATACTGTCCTGATTAGCAAATACTATTTAAAGCTGGTTTATTGGATGATTTCTGAAGAAGGTAGGTGCCTAGATTCAGTGAGTTTCAGCCAGGAAGATTATATTCGATGAATTTCAGCTATCAGATTATAAAACAACATGAACTTCACAAGTTACCTACAGGTATCCCTGCAAAACGGTGGAATAGCCTACAGGATGACAAGTAGCGACAGCTAGGGAGAGGTCTTTTTCATGCCGGGTAAATCTGTGTTTTTACTGAGCACAATCTCTAGCACTGGAAACTGCAGAACTCCAGTATTTAAGTTACTTTATGGAAAATTCAGTTAGCCACATGAATCGCACTTGATTCTGAAGATACAGGTCTTGAAACACATGAGTATCTACTTAAAC
The DNA here is from genome assembly GCA_034782735.1 of Sagittarius serpentarius. Taxonomy (NCBI): domain Eukaryota; kingdom Metazoa; phylum Chordata; class Aves; order Accipitriformes; family Sagittariidae; genus Sagittarius; species Sagittarius serpentarius. The sequence continues at coordinate 4,499,196 of JAVKLA010000014.1, forward strand.
AACTCCAAAACTGGATTGTATAGGCTGTGCTCTGCAGGGCTTAATGAAAGGTGAAGCAAAGGGTACCAAGCTGACAGGCTCAGCACGACAACTGTGTATCTTCTGAAGGAGCCTTCAGAAGGCGACATCTCTGGCCTCTCTGCGCTATATTTCACACCATGGTGTGGGCAGACCTTAAACCATTCTATAAATCATACTGTATCCTGAAAGACATCTTTTCTTCCTTTTTTTCCCTCCCTCTGAAAAAGGCGTCAGGCAGTAACTTCGCAACTACAACACTCCGCTTCTCTTTAGGATACAGAAAAAGCAGCAAAGGCACAGATACATTTTTGTCTTCCTTAGATTCATTTGAGCTCTCAGGGAAATACCTAATAACGCGCTTACAGCCTGCTGTTTTCAAAGCACTATCTATTAAAATATTAATAACTTATTCATCTCAGCCCTATAGTGAAGCAGGTGATTTTGTATTTCTACTATTTTACACAAGCATGGATAAGTACTCCAAAGGAAAGGATAATTTTCAGAGCTGAACACAAGAAGCCCATCTTCATGCTCGACAGTTAGAAGAGGATATCCCACATCAATCCACCCAAGCACTCACACAAAGTGGGAGTTAGACCCAGGAAATACTCGATCAGGACATCTAGTTTTAAGGCACTAAGGGCCAAAGCACACACCAAACAATACACTTACTCTGCTCTTGCGTAGTTTTTCAAGCACAGGAACTGGATCAATAGCCACTTTTCATGGCAAGTATCACTGTATTCATTTTAGAATCAGAGAAACTGACGCACATTAAATTAAACCAATTGCTCAAAGCTATTTGATCCCTTCTGGCAATATGGAACAGAATTTCAGACTACACGTAATTTGCAGGTCTAGTCTGTTACAACATACAAAAGCAACCACTATTTTCTTCTAAAATGGCAGTGCTGCTGCTTACCTAGTGTGTGAGAGGCAAGTTCACCTCCTTTTCTCTCTCGGGGAACTCCTACCCATAGCTCTTGCCTTTCTGAAAAGCATTCTGCTCCTCAGAGCCCTGGGATGACGGCAAGGGATAGAGGCATTCGCTGCCCTTCGAGCTGAAGCTGGTTTTCTCTACAAAAGATCCAATAATTAAAACCACTTTGGGCTAGAAAAGGAAAACAACTGTATGCTTGTAGGTAAAGTATTCAGCTAGAAGTCAGTCCTGTTTAAAGTCATGTTAAAGCAGCCAGGACTATTGTGCCCCAATAATTGAGTCCCTAGCCAAGTATGGCTAATATCAGGCTACATTAACATTTGTTTTACACTCCTTTTGGTGCAGTAAATCTTTGGATTTAGGCACTGCAGTCAGGCAGCTGGAGCTCAACTTTGTTGTGCAACTCTGTATTTTTAGTTTTAACCCTTAATGCCTGCCTCCAAGTAGGATGCTAAACCATCTCTTGGAATTATGCATCAATACCACATCCTCATTTTGCCACCTCATACCCTATAACTCATGGTCTAGGACACACTCCCAGCCTATGGGCAGACCTTAACTCCCTATTTTATTTGAGGGAGATCTAACGCATTTGCCCATGTTAGATGCTAGCTTAACTCCTAATTAACTTGATGTGTAGTATTCTCAGTTCTTTCCGTTGTAACTCTTCCAAACTTAGGGGATAATTAGCTCACCATTGCATCTGAGAAAAAGAAAGATACAGAGAATGATTCAGTAATTTAATGGCTGAGAGAGAAAAGACCTGAATTTCCATCTGCCTCACTTAAGTATTTTATAGGCTATATATAGGCTTCAGCTCTTTCCAGAAGGGTTGGATTAGAGGGGAAAAAAACCAAAGCAAGCTAGAATTGAGCTGACAAAAAGGATTTTATTGGTGAACAGACTCAACAGAGTATTCAGCAGATGCAAAGGGACCTAATACAAAATGGAGAAAGGGGAGACTAGAGACACGATACTTAAGAGGGGGAAAGTGCAGAGGTGTGCAGCCGTGGCTGCAGAAAATCAGCCTGGGCTGCGCCTTCTGCAGGTACTTTGGGTCCAACTCACAGAGCAGCCCCGGGATCCAACTCCGCCTGCCTCAGAGCCTCACTCCACCTCAGCGGGAGCGAAAAAGCCCCAGTCTCCTTATTGTAAGGTCTCTGCTGCCCATAATGCTTCTTTACAGATAGAAACATGTGCTCTTGGAGAAAGTTCAGAGGGCAAATTAATCCTATGGCAGTGCCCATCCAATCAAGAGGCTGTAACAGCTTCTTCTTCCCCCAGCGCTAGCCTGGGGAAAGAGATGCCTGCCCCAAGGACATAGGACTGCCTAATACCACCAACAGCAGCAGATCACTTGGCTGGGTGTTTTGGGGTATTTACCACCTGTGGGTTCCCACCTGCAGAGGCACGGAATACGGGATCATAGAATCATAGAATTGCCTAGACTGGAAAAGACCTGCAAGATCATCTAGTCCAATCGTTTAACCTAGCACTGACCACGTTGCTAAGCACTACATCTACATGAATTTTAAAAACATCCAGGCCCTGGGCAACGCCTTCCAATGCCTAATGACCCTTTCAGTAAAGAAATTCTTCCCAATACCCAATCTAAACCTCCCCTGGAGCAACTTGAGGCCATTTCCTCTTGTCCTGTCACTTGTTCCTTGGGAGAAGAGACCGACCCCCACCTCTCTACAACCTCCTTTCAGGTGGTTGTAGAGAGCGATCAGGTCTCCCCTCAGCCTCCTTCTCTCCAGGCTAAACAACCCCAGCTCTCTCAGCCGCTCCCCATAACATTTGTGCTCCAGACCCCTCACCAGCTTCATCGCCCTTCTCTGGGCTTGCTCCAGCACCTCCATGTCCTTCTTGTGGTGAGGGGCCCAAAACTGAACACAGTACTCAAGATGCAGCCTCACCAGTACCGAGTATATCCCATAGTCCCAGGGTAAATTAATTGCTTTAAACAGCAGAAGGTGCAGATCCACCTTCCCACAGATGAAGCGCTGAGTCTAGGCTGACCACACCGAGGGCAAGTGCGCTACCGCTGCCATGTTCTGGGGAGCCTGAGCCAGGCAGGTCTTCCTGCCTGGGGTTCCCTAGTGGGGGTGAGGCAAAGACGTGCGGGTTTGAGGCCGGCAGGGCCCCGGCACCCGCCCTCACAGCGAGCCGCGCGACTACCAGAAAGGCCCCGACGGCCGAACCGCCGCGCATGGCACAGCGGCAGGAACAACGCAGCTGCCTGGGGAAGAACGTCCCGCTTGCTCCGGGCCTCCGTGCCCGCAACCCAGCGCTGCCCTCAGCCCACAGCCTCGCCCTCCCGCCCGCCTCACAGGCCCGCCCCGTCCCCCAGGCCGCCCGCACAGGTGCGGCGCCTCGCGCGGAGCCCCGCCCTCCCCCCTGAGCGCTACCTGGCGGGCGGGGCCACCCGCCGGCGGAGGGATATCACTTGCTCTCGCGAGGCGACCGTCACTCCTATACTCTCAGGCTGTGCCCTTCTAAAGCCAAGTCAGGGCGGAGCGTCGCGTCGCGTCGCCGCCACTACTACTCTTTGGAAAGCCCCGCGAGGACAGGGCGACATGTGGGCGCGGCATTAGGACCTGGAGGACTATTTTTCACCCCCTCCCTCCCCGACGCAGGGCTGCCGTGCGCGCGCGAGAGGGGGCACAAGCGAGCTGAGAGGGGGAGGCGGATGCGTCTGCGGCCGTAAGTAGTTCCGGTTGAGGAAGTCGGCGCTCGCAGCCGCCGGTTCCCGTGGCCGCGCCAGGGCAGGAGCGCCGCGTCCCGAGCGGTGCCGAGCCCGCCCCGGCCCAGCTCCAGCCCCGCCGCCATCGCCATGGCCACCCGCTCCTGCCGGGAGAAGGCGCAGAAGCAGAACGAGCAGCACCAGGCCATCCTGGCCAAGCTGCTGCGGGAGGAGGACAACAAGTACTGCGCGGACTGCGAGGCCAAGGGTACGGCGGGACTGGTTGGCCGCTGTAAATGTGTAGATATACAACTATGGAGGTAATCATCTTCCTACCACTCCAGTATGAAT
>JAVKLA010000014.1:4503210-4575829 GCA_034782735.1 Sagittarius serpentarius
GGCGAGGCCCGGGGAGGGGCGGCGCCCGGCTCCACGTCCGCAGGGGCGGCGGGGCCGCCTCCCGCAACGGGGCCCGGAGGGGCCGCAGCAGGAATCTGCGCGGCTTGGGGAGAGCGGTGATGGAAGCCGGGTAACCTTTAATTTCGTCGGGAGGCCATTCCCGCTTCTCCGTCAGCAGGGCGGCGGGCGGCCGCATTGTCCTCAGGTGAGGAGCCCGCCGGCTGGGGCTCCCTGCAGCGGCTGGCCTGGCCCTTCCCTGAAGTTACACTGCCGCGTCCTTTTCCTGCCCTGCCAGGTATCGACTGCTCAGCAGCGGGCGGTGCCAGTGGGCCCTGGGGAGGTCGCTGGCCGATGCGAGGGGTAGGTGCCAGAGGAGTTGAATGTTGGGTGTCCAAAACAGTCCCCGTCGATGTCGGCTCAGTCGCGTCAATGCCCGGCTCTGTGAGTCTGGATGTCTGCGTCTAGTTAAGTATGTCACAGATCTAGCTTTGGTGATGAGTGGAATTGTAAAGATTATATCGCTGTCAAATCTTAACCTCTCTTTAGTCTAATAGTTTTATTCTGCACCGAAGTACATATATGTTTGCGTTTGTATTTACTGTGGGTTCTGTGGCTTTGAAGTGGAAAAATATAGCACATCCCTCTTTCATCTAGAGTCGGTCCATTAAGATGTTACCCTAAACAAGATGATTGCGCAGTACGTTATTATTTTAAGTATAATACTTCCTGAATAACAACCAGGTGTTTGCACTGTACGATTGGCTCGAGGATTGCCTTGTTTGGTCCTTCTCCACCTCAACTGGAGGTTAACTCTGGTGAGCTAGTTTGAGCAACCAGAAATGGCGCTATGTAATATCCCTTTCCAGTCCGTGCACAATACTTTCTTTGCCGTGGGTGTAGATCATGCAGTGCCTTGCGCGGTGCTGTTGTCTGATACATCAGAAACACAGAAATAAGATTTTATTTTGCTAGTATATAGCCCTAAGTAGTATATAATGTGGATTACACCAAAGATAATACATCTTTATATTTTGCAAGTAACTCTTCTTAATCATTTTCTAGCACAGTTGTTCTTGCCCCCAGACTTCTGGTTACTGTGTAAAAGACTCATAACCGGTGGTTTTCTGGAATAATCATGCTTGTATGTTTTGCGCAGTATTGGCACTTGAGATTTCCATGCTGAATGCTGCTCTGAGTTGCTTGCTGATGGAATTCCATATGTGTTTTTCCATAGCGTCGGCGTCTGAGCTGGGTTGCTCAAGGTCAGAGTCTGGACTTCTCCAACTAATTCTTGTCCTGTCTTCCGAGTTCCCTCTTTCCAACCATCACCTGGTCAAAGTATCGTTTGTAAGTCTCTGTAGTCCTTGGTATCTTTTTCCACTTCAGCATATGCTGACACTCTGAGCTTCCTCCTTCTTCTATTTGTATTACTGAGTATCTTTATCCACTGTTCTTTTCTTTGATACTTTCATACCTCTCTTCTGTCACAAGAGCTTTCTTTCATAAGTTCAAGCTTTGATGTATCTTGAGTTTGGTTTTTTTTCTGTTCAGGTTCTGGAGGACCTCCCTATCTCTTGACCAGGCTGTTTTTTGCTAGTACTTGTAATTCAGGTTCCATCTTTCTGGTAAATTATTTTACTTAGCTACCTTACTGAAATCTGACTGCACTTCTGAAGAATTCTCTGTTTTCTCTTTTGCTCAACCCCACTTCTCCCTTGCTGTCTCTCTGTATGCCAGAGGCATAGCTGGCTTTCACCCTGTCCCCCAGGAAAGGTGACATGAAAATACTGTGTGATGCAATCCGAGCTTACAGTATTGAGGGAATTGGGTTTTTTTTGTTTGTTTTTTTTTTTTTAATTTTCTTTCTGCCTTCAAGTTTAATTTGCACTTGTCTCGTCCTGTTCTGGCAATTTGTATCTGAAATCTTGTATTAGCTTTGTAGTGCCATCTGCCTTTGCCTGTACTCCTGTAGTTGTGTATGATTTTCTTATAGTTGGAGAGGAGACAGTGGAATGATAAACTTATCTTACTTTTGGCTCTTCTAGAGGCACTTGACTTAGAGATGGTCATATATGGACACTCTGTGTAGATTCCTTTCCTTAAGTTTAGGAAGTTTCCTTCTAGGAAGGAGACTTGTGTGAACAATATTGAGATGCCTTCGCTATACCCTGAAGTGTAGATTTCTCTATACTTCCAGAAGACCTGTGGCTCAGAAGAAAAAACATGATTAGTTGTTTAGTTGAAAATCAAGCTTGCCATGAGCATGTAATGCCACTGTTGAACTCTTCCTCCTTATGTCAGTCTTTGTTGAAACTTCTTGTTGACCAAAAGAAGAGAAAAAGTGAAGGATACTTCCTCTTTCAATTGCAGCCAGCTGTTTTTTCCTAATAGGTTTCACAGTTAATCCGTGGTGGCCGAGTGCTCATGACTTGCTGGTGTCTGGCAAAGTTGTAGCTTTGCTAGTCCTGGTATGCAGTGATGTCTGAGGCAGCAATTTTTAACATGGCTTTATTAGTTAATCAGAGTCTGTGAACTGTCTGTGTGGCTTTCCCCAGACTGTGACAGTCTCCTTCACCTCCTGCATCACTAACAGCACCCCTCTCGTCTCTGGTCATGTTTGTCATTAGTCTGGAGTTCCCTATTGGCAGTTCCACTAGAGATTCTCTTCATCCTGAGTTCTGCAGACATCAACATGAAACTGTTCATGACAGAATATTTGGGGCTTCTCTGGTGTCAGTCCTACTTCAGAATGTATGTTTTTCCTTTTAATGTAACTGATTCTTTTTTCTTTGAAATGCTGTCCACTTCAGTTTCTCTTGCTTTCCTCTTTTGTGTGAGCTTTGCTGCTTTGTCTGTCATCCTCCTTTCTGTTGTTCAGTAGGATCCCCTGAGTTCTGTTTTTTGCTTTCATCCCGTTCACCTAATTGTTGGGTAATGTTATCTTTGTGATTAACTCTGGTTGTGTTAACTCAGTTGCAGTTGTATCTTGGGTCTTATTCTGGCAATACTTAAAGTCACTGTTTTCAGTATGGTCTTTCAGATAGCTGGCAATTCAGCATGAGTTCTTAACCAAAGCTAAGAGGCTATCATCGTTAATTCCTTCCTCTCACCCTCTTAAACCTAAGGTATTACGTTTACCCTAGATATCCTGTTCAGATAGTCACATCCATGGGATGTTGAAATCTTGCAGACTGTACTTGTATATCTGTTTTAACTGCTATTCTTTGAGGCTCTGGGAATTCTTAGGTAGCTAGATACCATTTAAAATCTTACAAATATCCTTTTGACCCCAAAAAACTTAATGTGGTAAATATTTGTATATTTATCACTCATTGCTTTGATCGTATCTACTGTAAAGCCACTGTTGAATTCTTCCTTCATATCATTAAGGCTTCTCTGCTGGCTTTTACTTCTCATATCAAAAAGATCATCATCAGAACTTACTGCTGTCCTACTACTGATTCACTCTTAAATTACTGAATTAGTTCGCCTTGCTCTCAATCTGTGACCACCATCTGCATTGCTTATGAGGAAGTTTCAAGCATGCACCTTTCCTATATTATCTCATGCGTGCTCTGTGTAAGAATTAAAAAAAATCCACCCCTCAGTCTTCCTCAAAATAATCTTGCTGTCATTATTAGTGGTCTTGTATCAAGAACAAACCCGTCCTTTGGTTTCTGGCCTTTTTCAGGTACGAGGTATGCAGATAAATTAGACAGCTTTGTTCTGCAAATCTTTTGGAAGGTGGAGAATACAGCTGAGGACACATCTGCCAGAGTAAGCATTAAGCAATAATTAGGATTGCTGACTCTGGCAACAGTTTCTGGAAGTGCTTTTTATACTGTATTTTCCTTTTAACTGCTGAAATGGCTGCTATGAATCTGTCACTGCTAAAATGTTGGAAACTACCTGCTGTAGGGCCACACTGTAGTTGTCACCTTCAAATGTAGGTCTTAGAGCTACCGGAAAGACTAGGTGACACCTCTGTGGGGAAGAAGCCTAAAAGTCAAAGGTTCTGGAGCTGTCTTTGCAATCACTGAGATTTTTGGAAGAGTGAGGAGGCTGGAATGACATTTGACAAGACAGTGCTTGTCTGTGTACTGACTGTTCTTTACATCTCTATCTGAACAGCCATCTACATAAGGCAGTAGATGTCTTCCCAGTGTTATACTACTGGGATGTAGTTATACCTCATATGTGTAGTAAATAGTAAGGCATGTTGGCAGTAACTTAAGTCATCCTGAATTTTTGAAAGAGATAAGCAACTGAAATTCCTTTGTGCTCCTTTTGTGTGTATAACCAGGTAAAGCTAGAAGGGATTGGAAGGATCTGGGAGAAAGAAATAGATTTTGTCCATCTGTCTTGTGTAGACTATGCTGAAAGCTGTTCTAAAGCGTGTGACTTTTTTCTTTTCCCTTTTTCACTGTAGAGGGAGACTAAAGGCGTTTTTATTGTTGTTCCAAAGCTGATACTTGAATCTCTTAAGCAATAATGCCTCCTAGAGATTTGTCAAATGGAGCCCAAATCAAAAACCCTTAACTCCTGTCAGCAACCCTTTGACTATAGCGGCTGTAATTTGCTATTTCTGTGTACTTAGTATCTAGTTATAACATGCCAGGAGTCTCCTAGGCTTGTGTTACTGCTTGGCAGTGAGGCTGGCATTATTTGAGCACTGATATTAAACGATACTGAATTGAGTACTTGGAAGTTGAAGAGTGTGATGAAGCACAAAGGATGTTTTTTCTTAGAAGGGGGCAAGATATTCAGCAGTATCAAAGGACTAGCCATTTAAGCAAGTAGGCCTGTAGACTAAACTGAAGGCAATCAACCTTGGTTTAGTGTGACTGTGCAAATGTGGCCCATAGGACTTGCACTACTGTTACTAACAATGTTTGAACAAGAGGTGTGTTTGAAACCAGTGTGAATGTTTTCCAGCATACCTTTTCTGTTTGTTATGCTTGCATTTGGATGTTGGCTTTAGTACAAATGGATTGACTACTGAAGTCTGCTTGTAAATTCATCTCTGTCAAGAAGGCAATTACCGGAGTTGTCAACTGCCTTAGATTTTTTTTTTTTTAACTGTAACAAAGTTAAAATAACATAATGGGAAGCTTGCAGACCTTTGTAATTGCAGATGTCTTGGGCCTTCAGAAAAGGTGAATAAATTTCTGTATCAGAGGTAGGTTCTGTTTCTTCGGTTGTTTTTTTGGTTGGTTTTTTTTTTGTTTTTTTTTTTTTTTTAAATGTTCACTTACTTCATGCCTGGTAGTGCTTGCAGCCTGGTTAAATGATCTCTTACCAGAATCCTAGTACAAAAAGTCACATTGACACTGCTTGTTCAACCAGATTAAAATTGTTTTACTTTGATTATAATATTAATGAAAATACTTCCCAATATTTATAGTTGTACTATACTATTCTTGGATGTCTGTATATGACTGAAGACTTGGTCTTTTCTGTCTGAAGAGTAGGAGGTACAGGCTCTTAGGAGTGTGGCGAGAGGCTGAACAGGAGAGATTGCAGTACTGAAATTTGTGTAGCCAGAACAAATTATTATAGTTTTGGCTTCAAGTAAACCTAACTTTAACTTCCTTAGCAACTTGTCAAGCTCAAACAGAAGGTCTCTTAGCAGTGGGGGAGAAAACATCTAGTTTAAATTGAAATGGGCAAACTAGGTATTGAAACAAATCTGGAATATTCCAGGTGTGTTTATAGCTGTTCAGACTTGGGGTGGGGGGTGGGGTGTTTTTTGTAGACAATGAAGTCTTGCATATGATGTCTTCTATGGCTGGGAGACCACCTTAAGTGTGTATGAACATCACTTTTTGTGAAGCTGCTTTTGGTGTTACTTGTTTTGATGGCTGGTCTTCTCACTGTGTTAATCTTGCCTGTATAATAAATAGTGTACTTCTTCCTCAGGAATAAACCTAAAGCAAATGGATAACTCTTATAGTCCACTGCCCTTCAGCCTGTGCAAGGCTTCAGCTTTTGCCTCTGAGTGTCAGTGTAAGAATGCTTTGGGGTAGCTCATCAGTATTAGCTTGCTTTAGGAAAAGGCACTGGCTGCTGTACCTCCTCAGGTGAAGACCTTCCCTGTCCTCCACCTAAAGTGGAAAAACTGCTGAAGTAGGACACCAGGGAAAATGGAACGCAGCTGGAGGTCAGTTCCACACATCAGCTCAAGTGCAACTTCTAGCCATATACTGAAGTTCAAACACAGAGTAGTAACCAACCAGTAGCTGATTACTGCTCTATGGATATCTTGTACCAGTGAATATAGTTGCAAATACCAGACGTGACTTCAGGTTACTTGGATCAAGAAATTGCTAGTACTTCTCTGTGTGATTCTGTTGCAACGTTGGTATTGCTGCTGTGAGATCAGATTGGTAAAGATCATACGAGCAAAACAGACAGGTACAACAGCTGGAGGCTTCTAGCTGTCCCCTGAGGCTTTGCAGTGTCCTTCCACAAAGGATAATGAAGGCAAACTGCTTTGGTTCAGAGTGGATCTTGCTTAAGCTTAGCAGCTGGAATGGTGTATCTTGACCTCTAACAGTAAGGAACCATATCACTAGAAATCCTAGTGATCATCTTGTACTTACACTGTTATTTTTCTGGCCTCTTTGTGAAAGATAGCACCTTCAAAGACCTTAAGGGCCCAAACACTCCCTTCAGTCTCTCCTGGCACTGCATCACCGGGATTTTTTTTCCTGGTTCCCTGCTGCTAAATAAAACTACCCGAATGCTTTGTTTTTGTTCTATACCCTTTTACCTAACGCTGACACTGGTTGAATGAGACTGAAACTTTGTTAGGAATTAACTGCTGTTGTGGCTCTGACAGCTACAATTGCCTTGCCCAAGAAAAGAGCTCTTCAGAAGAAACCTCTCTTGCTGGGAGGAGTATGGCAGCTTTAGCTTAAAACTCCTAAGTGGGCAGGGTGTTGTGGTATTGGGTGACTCTAGTGGTGATTTTTCTGCCTGTAAGGAAGGGATTTGTTTCCTGACACAGTGCAGAAAAATATTCTGAAATAAGTCACAGGAAATCTATTCAGCTTGTAATAGAACAGGGTTGTTTGGAAATACATGTTCCTGCTGTTGAAATTGTGTGCACAGCCTGAAGGCTTTTTACCAAAGCCCTTGAAGTGGTATTTGTGGGTGCAGTCTCCATTCTTCAGGACTTAACTGAACTTGATTGGATGAGATGCAAGGTGGCATGATGTAGCTTTGAAGTTAGCATTGCCTTGACAGGAGGCTGGGCTAGATGACCTCTGGAGGTCCCTTTCAACCTAAATTTTTCTGTGGCCACTAATAAAAATATTCATGGGACGTGATGTTTTTTATTATGTTGTAGCTTTTTAGGCTCTCTGAGGTGGATTATACAGATGCATAAATCCTTACATCCTTTAGTTTGCTGACCTACGTTCAGAAGTGTAGGCCTTGACAATCTAAGCAGTTTCCTTTGCGTAGACCATAAAGGTGGGACAGTTCCTGAAAAGTGATTAGTATTGATGAGACCGTGTTCTTGCCTTTTGAAGTGTGAGACACCCTGGTTCTTTTAGTCAGGGGCTACTGGTGTGTCTCCTAATGGTACCTAAGCTGTGGTTCTGCCACTCCTTAGTGACACGAAAAAGATGCCACTGCAAGATGCCATTGATACCGTTGATATTTGCTTTGTTCCTAAATCTCCTTTTGTGGAACTGAAACTGATGCTGTCTTGTGAATCTGCCCTCTTTGGTCTGAACACCGTAAAGAAAGAACAACTGTGCTGCAGCCTTAAGAAGTCCATGTCAACAATACAGAGGAAGCAATTAGATATATGTATATGATAAGTAGACTTTTAGGGAGGTACCTTTTCCTGGAGGGGTGAGTGACTCCCTCTTTAATCCATGCTTCCTATAGGATTTAAGAGAGTCAGTTATCGGCCATTACTCGGAGAGTAGTCAGCAGTTAATTTAGCTCAGGTGTCATGTTATCCTAGACTGGCTCACTAAAGTTCATTTGAGCATGAGATTCAGCTTTACAGTAGTAACTTGGATGTTGATATTGTTCTCTTGTGGCCACAACTAAATTCACCAAGACTTAATGACTTCGCCTTGTGAACAGGTAAAGTTGTTCAGTGATATCTTATTCTCACATTGAGTTTCTGGAAGGGTAATGCTGTTGAATCCATCTTCACTGTTCAGGTGTTATGGAAGAGTAAAAATGGTTAAGACTGAGCTATGATTTTTATTAGCAGCACAGAGTGGGATAGCTTGCACAACTGGAGGACTGCAATAGGTAGTTACGGGTGCTTTAGGAAGGGCAGGCTGGGATGGTGATGGGGGAAGTTGCCATTTTCTGTGAGAGCAGTGGGGTTGCATGCAGCTTTGCCCAGAGATGGCTAATGAGCCAGCTGAGAGTATATGGGTCAGGATTAGAGGGCAGACCATTGTGGGTGATGGTGTGGGTATCTGCTTCAGACCACTTCAGACCACCTGATCAGGAAGAAGTAGTAATAAGGCCTTCCTCAGACAACTCAAGCCTAAGATTCAGACCCTGGCCCTCATGGGGGGCTTGAACCAGCCTGGTACTTGCCAGAGGGACAGCACAGCAGGGAACAAGCAATCTAGGAGGCGTCTGGTGTACATTGATGATCACTTATCGACACAACTGGTTGAGGACAAAGGAACATGCTCAGATGGGCCTGATGGACCTGTTACTGACAAAAAAGGAAGGACAGGCTGAGGATGTGAAGATTAGGAGTAGTCTTGGGTGCAGTGACTGAGATGGCAGAGCTCAGGATCTGAAGAGGAGGGAACAAAGCGGAGTAGAATCACAGCCATGATCTTCAGGAGAGTAGACTTTGGTCTGTTCAGGGATCTGCCTGGAAGTATCATTTAGGAGATGGTTCTAGAGAATAGAGAGGTCCAGGAGAGGTGGTTGATTATTTTTTCCCCAAGGGTCACTCTTTTAAGCTCTAGTGTGGCACATCCTGATGAGCAGGAAATTGCACAAAGGTAGCAGGGGGCCTGCTTAAATGAACAAGGAGCTCCTGACAAAACTCAAGACATAAAAAGGAAGCATGTAAGAGGTGGAAGCAGAGACGGGAGACACTGTCCAGGCATGCAGGGATGCATTTAGGTAGGAAAGACAGCGTCCATGTGGAGTTGAATTTGACAAGGGATATGTGAATGGCAACAAGAAGGGCTTTTACAGATAACTGGCAGCAAAGGTGGACCTGCTGCTAAATGGAGCAGGGGACCTGGTGATAAGGGGTGTGGAAAAGGCTGAGGAGTTCCATGCCTTCTTCAGCTTGGTCTTCACTAGTAAGACTTGCTTTCAGGAATTCCAGCTCCCTGAGACCAGTGGGACAGTCTGGAGCAAGGAGGGCTTACTCTCAGTAGTAGAGGAGGATCAGGTTTGGGAGTGCTTACAGGAACTGCATGGACACAAGTCTGGGCTCTGATGGGATGCACCCATGAGTGCAGACAGAGCTGGCCAATGTCATTTTGAGGCCACTCACAATAACTGTAAAGTCATGGTGTGACTAGGGGAGGGTCTTGAGGATTGGAAGAAAGCAAGTGTCATTCCCATCTCTGAAAAGGAACTTTTAGGGAACCACAGGCCAGTCAGCTTTCCTCAGTCCCTGGGAAGGTGACAGAGCAAATAATCCTGAAAACATATGAAGGAGAAGATGACTGGGAATAGTTAGTGTGGATTTACGAAGCAGGTATCATGCCTGACCAACCTGATAGCCTTCTACAATGACTAATCCACCAAGGCTGAGAAAAATGGATATTTTTTTACCTTGTCTCTAGTGAGGCTTTTGAAACTGTCATGTAACATGCTCACTGATAACTTGATGAAGTGCAGTCTGGATAAACAGATGGTGAGGTGGATTGAAAAGGGCTGAAATGCCAGGCTCAGAGTTGTTATCAGCAGCTTAAAGCTGAGCTGGAGGCTGGTCGCTAGTGGCATACCTCAGGGGTTGATACTGAGGCCAACACTCATTAACATCTTCGTTAATGGCCTGTATGATAGGACGAAGTGCCCTCTGCAAGCTTGAGGTGATGCGAACTGGGAGGAGTGGTTGATACACTAGATGGATGTTCTGCTACTCAGCAGAAAAAGCCGCAGGCTGGAGAAATGGGCCAACAGAAACTGCGTGAAGTGCAGCAAAGAGAAGTGTAAAGCCCTACCCCTGGGGAGGGAGTGTTGGGGGTGCAGAAGAGATGCTGGGGCTCTTGTGGATCACAAATTGGTTATGAGCTAGTAATGCGCCCTTGCCACAAAGAAGGCCGATGACATCTTGGACTGCTTTTCAGGAAGAGCATCGTTAGTGGCTGGAGGGAGGTGATCCTCCCCTTCTCAGTACTGGTGAGATCTCATCTGTAGTGCTGTTCCTAGTTCTGGGCTCCACAGTACAAGAGAAACATGGACAGACTGGAGCAAGTCCAGCAAAGGGGCACTAAAATGAAGAGGCTGGTGTGTCTGACATACAAGGAGAGGGTGAGAGAGCTGGGACTGTTTAGCCTGGAGGAGAGAAGGCTATTGGGGAGATCTTATCAATGTGTATTAATACCTGGTGACAGGTAGCAAAAATGACTGAGGCAGACTTGTCTGTGGTATCTAATGATGGGACTAAGAGGCAATGAATACAAATCGAAATGGGAAATTCCACTGAAGCATAAGTATTTTTTTAATTTTTTCTTTTTTTTACTCTAGGAGAGGTTGAATATTAGAGCAGGTTACCCAGAGAGGCTGTGGAGTCTCCTTCCCTGGAGATACTCAAAACCTGACTGGGAACAGCCCTAAGCAACCTGCTGTAGTTTGCTCTGAGTGGGGGGTTTGGATTAGATGATCTCCAGGAGTCCCTTCTAATCTCAACTACTTTAGATCCAATTCTGCTGTTGTATCACTTATGAGCCAGTATGGAGTCCCACTGCAGATACCACACAAGTTTTTATTTTTTCAGTGCAAGCGTCTGCCTACGTAGATAAAAAATAGATTATTTGAAGTTGAGGTCCTTTATGAGAAAGAGAAGCGGTTAAACAGCAGTAAATACAGACTGTAGTAGAGTCTTGACTTTTCTTGAAATAGGTGATACAGATACCTTGCTGTGGTTTGTGCATCTAGAGGTAAAAGGGACCAAATCTGGCCATTTGAAGCAAGTGGGAATTGAGGGGGTACATAGAAAGGTGAGTGGTGTCTTTTGACTGAAATTCTGTTTAAATCTAGCTGTGAGAATACCTTCACAACTTAAACTGCCTTCTAGAGCTGGTAGAAAGTTGGTTGGAGCTGGAGTCTCTTATGTCAGAAATCTCCCTGTATCTTAAAACTGCTGGTTGGAGTTCTGTATTACGACTACAAATGATGTCCCCTGGAAGACTGGGGCAAAGCAAACTACTACAGATTCCTGTTCTCCTCCCATTCTCACCTCTTATCTGATTAATGTCTGCTGAGAGCTTGAGCAATATTACTCTTTTAACATTTTTCTCTTTAATTGCTTTGCAAAAAGGCATTTGCATAAAACTTTCATTTTCTTTGTGAAAACTTGGCAAACTTAGATTTGAATGGATACCTATTTCATATTCATCTTTGTTTACAGTAGACTGTAGTTACATGGTATAATGCTAACCCTTATTTGTCCTCCACTCTCTTGTCTTGCTCACTTGTTGCTTTGCAGTAGGTGATAAATACATGTTTGAGTACATACTGTCATGGAGTTACTGCTCGGTCTTATGATGCTTGACCCACTCTGGAGAACCTGAGTTTCTGCTTTGTTTCCAGCTTATCCAAAATACGTATGAGTAGATCTGTGTTCCTCTGACCAGAGGAGCTAGGTGCTTTTGTGTTCTGGGGTCACCATCTGAAGAGGAGGAAGAACTTGGAGGTTCAGAGAATATCCTAATGCTGCAAGTCTGTGGTAGATGTGTATATAGAGAGCACTAATTCTGTAGCTTACAGAGATGGTGACAAGCCTTATGGAGGAACTGAAAACTGCACAGGTCAATGTACTGCCTGTCTTTGTAAATCTAGACTGCCAGTTGCCCTCTCTCCCTTGAGAAAAGGTATTTACTTCTGGTAGACCATGGAGGAAAAAGAGGTAGAGACTAGCTCAGTCCCTGACAGCGTGGAGCTGGGGACAGCCATGTGTGATACTTGGAGGCAATGTTGCCAAGCAATTAACTTTGCAGCTGTGATTTGGTAAAAGAGCAGTTCTCTTTCTCAAAGCTGTGCCCGGCTCTGATTTTCTGTAAGGAAATGGATATATTGACAAGGATTGGGGAACTGTCCCTCTTGCATGGATGAGGAAAGGGATGTGATATTCCACATTTGGCTATTGATTGCCAAACTTCCTGTGTACTACCTCCTCTTTAAGGAGGAGGGAACAAGAATCTGTAATGCAATTTTACTGAAGTGCTTGAATGAAAATGGATAAAGCTTCACAGTACAGGACTTAATTAGTAGGATTAAAGGCAATAGTAGTCCTATAAGAATTTCTGCAGAAGAAGATGGAAGTGATTCATTGTGTGTAACCTGTTATTCTTGAATGCAGCTGAACTTGCAGGTGGATTCAAAACACAGCAGTGAGTGGCAACTGAGACTGAGTGTTTTAAATAAGCTCCTTGTAATGTGTGTTCAAGTCATTTGGGTTTAAATCTGTCATTCACAATTTCTAGAAACAACCCGTGTATCAACAAGTAACAATGCTTTTAAGTATAGGGACTGATTTTTCCCATTAGGGTATGTACTTATGGGATATTTGTTCCATTACCTGTTATCTGTAGATGATGACAAAAACATCCCTTTCTTCAAACATGGTAAATGCCATACTTAATGTTCACCCTTTACATCTTCAGTGAAAATGTGCTTGTGCATTTGAGCTCCCCTGCTAAGCAGTGGTTAAACTGAAGAGACATGCCAATAACACATTGAGTGTAGGCTTTTTGATCTTTTTTCTCATTGCCAAGTGATGCCTAGGTAAGTTATTCTCAACTTTAAATGTACTGAACTGCTGTATTGGGTCTGGCTGGGATGGAGTTAACTTTAACTTTCCCTGTAGCAGCCCTCGTAGTGCTGTGCTTTGTATCTGTAGGTAGAAGGGTGTTGAGAACACACCAGTGTTTTGGCTGTTGCTGAGCAGTGCTTGCACAGCATCAAGGCCGTCTCTCCAAGCTCTACCCGAAGGCCACTAGGCTGGAGGTGAGCAAGAGGCTGGGAAGGGACACAGCCAGGACAGCTGACCCAGACTTGACCAAAGGGATATTCCATACCATATGATGATGTGCTCATCAATAAAACTAAGAGAAAGGGGGGTGGGGAGGGCATTCATTGTTCAGGTGTTTGTCTTCCAGAGCAACTGCTATGTGTATGGAGGCCCTACTTCCCAGCAAGTGGACATTGCCTGCTGATACGAAGTAGAGAATAAATCTTTGTTTTCTTTTGCTTCTGCACAAGGCCTTTGCTTTTCTTTATTAAACTGTCTTTATCTCAACCCATGAGATTTTTCATCTTATTTTCTCCCCCTTGGTGGACATGCGGCAGCCAGCCAAGGTTAACCCACCACAACTGCTGACGGTTTCTTGTGTGTTCTAAGGAAAAAGTAACTATCATTCCCCTTAAAGCTGTGAAGCCTTGGTTCACTTTTCTGTGTGTTCTGCAGTCCATAGCAAGCAGCCTTTGAAAGAAGTGATGCTAAATGCCCCTTCACACTTGACTTGTTCACTGCAATTTCCATGGAGTTCAGGTGTTTGTGGAGTTCCTGTTTAAAAAAGTTACTCCAAAAATATGTTTATACAGCAAAAAGATTCTGTCAAGTGTTTGGGGGATGACAGTGGGATGGGGGAGAGAATCGGAAGGGTAGAAGTGAGAAAACTTGTAGGTTAAGATGAAGACAGTTTAATAGGTAAAGCAAAAGCTTTGTACATAAGCAAAGCAAACCAAGGAATTAATTCACCACTTCCCGTGGTCAGGCAGGTGTTCAGCCATCTCCAGGAAAGCAGGGCTCCATCACGCGTAATGGGTACTTGGGAAGACAAATGGCATCACTCTGAAAGTCCCCTCCCCTTCCTTCTTCCTCCATCTTTTATTGGTGAGCACAACATCATATGGTATGGGATGTCCCTTGGATCAGTTAGGGTCAGCTGTCCTGGCTGTGTCCCCTCCCAGCCTTTTACCCACCCCCAGCCTACTCACTGGCACAGCGCTCTGAGGAACAGAAACGGCCTTGGCTCTGTGTAAGCACTGCTCAGCAATAGCTGAAACATTAGTGTGTTACCAAGGCTGTTTTGGTCACAGATCTGAAACACAATGGCATATGGGCTGCTCTGAAGAAAATAAACTCCACACCAGCACAAACCAGTATAGTAGAGAAGATTGGTACAAGAAACTACCTGGCCCATCTTTACAGATGGTTTCTGTGTATTTCCACAGTCCAGAGCCTGAAATTTGGTATTCTGCTTCTTGTCTACAGACTTGGATCTCTGGTTTCTCTCTGCATCTGTGTTTTTCAAACAGAGGTTCACGTGGGAGAGGTCATGGAGGTGCATGTATGTGCTTCGTAATACAGCATGTACGAGGGAGAGCATCTCTAGAGTCACTTGAGTGCTGTACAGAGGTTGTATAGTTTGGGGAGTGTTTACTTAAGAGTCTCTTCAGTTGTATTTAAGTCAAAATGGTAAAAGGAAGCTGATTAATGCAATTACTAGATAATTTCTTTCTGGTAGAGAAGGGTAACCTTTCATTCTTCTTTATGGCAAACAGGCTATATTATAAACCTCTCTTGCAAACAAATCTTATTTCTGAGGTTTTTGTCATCATTAAAGGAAGAACTTCAATTGCTGGCTGAAGATCTTTTTGCAGCAGATGCTTCTATAACCTTTACCCTGTGCCTGGCTACGCAGAGGGACTCTTGCTACATCCTGACAGAGCAGCATAGATCTACACATTTTTTTTCTCTTATCAATGATGCTTTCACTTGATGCTTAGCTATCAACTTACAAAAACATTTTGTAAGAGCTCACTGTTCCCCGATTTTCCTTTTATTTCTGCATATAAAGGGAATATAAATTGTACACTTAAAACAAGAAGCCTTTTAGCAGTTCCTTGCTGACAAGGGAAAAGTTGCAGTCGAGACCAGCTCCAGAAGCTTCCTACTAATACTGTAATATGCTACTTAATCTTGTCTTTTTTAGAAAGTACCAAGTGCTCCTAACAGGAAACAGTGCTATTGAAGCAAATGGATCAGTAAGCTGAAAGAAAAATTGAAACTGGTTGATATGTATTTCTGACTTCTAGAGGTGGGACAGGTGGTGCAGGGGAAGAGTTTCATTCAGAACACTTCTACACAGCCTCTTCGGAGTTATGAATAGGACTAAGCTTAATGGATTTGTTGATGACTTTCATGAAAAGTGGTTATCCAGATAGAAAAGACAAACTTGGAGGAATTCTGTCTCTGAAACTATACCACTTACCAGGCACTGGCTAAAAAAAAGCCAAGTGGTGATTCTAAGGCTTGTCTTCCCACTGTTAATTGCAGTACACCTTGAACCACACAAGTCTCAGCCGTTATCAAGCTCGGCTCTGGAACAGTGTGTTTAGTTGCTTGAATTTTCTGCCTTCAGTGCAACTTCATGCCATTAAGTTTGATTTTATTTATAACTACCAAAACAGCCCCTCTTGTTTGAACTTCCACACACACACACTTTTTTAATGTGGCAAATTTTAAGTTCTCAAGTTCTGGCCTTTACTATAAAAACACAGGCTTACTAAGCCACCTATAAGACTTCTGAAGACTAGAAATATGTTTAAGCTATGGCCTTTTGTCTTTGTTTATATAAAACAGTATTTTGCTGCATACTTAGACTTTGACATCTGAAAAGCATGTAAAGACTGCGCTTGCATAGTTTTCCTAGTCTTTGGGTATGGAGGTAAAGCAAGGAAGCTTCTTCTGTAGAGGAAAAGAAATCAAGCTTAGTGTGGGGGAATAGATGTGACACAAGAACATGCTTCAGACTTTGTTTTGCTTAATCAGAAACTAATTCAGTGGATCAAGTGATGGGTAAATAGTCCTATATCAGTAGTCTCAAAAGACTAAAGATTCAGTGACCTTGAACATTTTATTTGAGAATAAAGATTCGTGTACTGTGGTTCTTGCCCAGTTTCCTTTACTTCAAGATCGTTATGCAAGATCTGGAAGATCTTTTATTCTTTCCAAGAAGATTTGTTCTCCAATTCATGAAGTCTGATTGAGTGGACATGAGCATCATTGCAGTTGAGCTTTTTCTCTTGTGGTGTCTGTGTGTGTGTTTTCTTGTTGTCTTTTTTTTTTTTCTTTCTCCCTCTGCCCCCCAAGAGTCTGAATCAAAAATGGTTGGAGATGGTGGATGTGATTCTCCCTTTTGGGGGGATAACTAAGCAGCCTCCGATGAAGTTAGTAAGAGATGGTCTTTGAAGCGGCAGGATTAGACCGGATGATAGTAATTGTATTGCTTTTGAGCATTTTAGTATTGCCTTGACTTAGTTGCTGACTGGGGTTAAACCATGACACTCTGTCTCTAGTGTGTTGTGTTTTGAGAAGAGAAACTTGGAGGGGTCACTACAGTTCCGCCTTGTTCTTTTTGTTCTTCCCTGGGTAGCTGCTGGAGGTGGGACTGTTTTATGTTACTTAGCTCTTCTTGTGTTGTGAGTTATACAAAATACAACTGCTGCTTACTTGTTTTCCTTTTTTTCCTCTGTATCTGACATACAGGGGTGGTTGTCTTCTGTTCATGATCTTTATCTGTATCTCAGCTTGTGGAAATTGCAGATGTTTCTGGAAAATATTCATTGATAACCTGGTTGAAATCTTGAGCAGCAGAACACTTGTGCAGTATGAATTGCATGGGGGAGTAATGCAGAGAGAGCAAGCACTGCATGGGCATGCTTGTACTCATGCAACCACCGAGGCTTTTTGGTAAGTCTTTCGCCAAAAAGTGATAGTTCTTAAGAACTGGCTTGCAACCATTCAGGGTGAGTCAGAAGAGAGGTGTAGATTTTCTTGTAGTTAATTCTCTGTTCCACAAGATGGAGCCAGTTATTTGACAAATAAAGTCTGTCAACCAGCTGCAGAACTTGAAGAAACAGAATTAGTTACTCCACTCAGCTTTATGGTCAGGGGACAGGCAGGGGGCAGTTGAGTGAAAGGAAGAATTGTCGTCTGTCAGAAGTCTTTGAAGGTGTTGGCCCAAGATAAGTTTCCTACAGACTATATTGAAATGCAAAGCAGTTAGTGCTCTAGTATATGTAATACTTGGCTTCCTTCCTTGTAGAATTGCTTATTGGTGACTGCAAGAATGTAGAGTAAAAACTAACTTTGTTTTTATGTGCCTCTGTAATACAAACCTTATTTAAACTTAGTCTTGACAAGCTTTATTCATTTAAAACTTTGTCTCAGACTTCTTTGTCTTTTGGCTAACTGGTTGATGCATATAGTGTAAAGGGTTCAGAGTAGTTTGCTGAGATGTAAAACACTCACCCTTCCCTTTTGATGGCAAATGTAAATTTGAAAGGCTGTGTGCTTGTTCTTTTTAACCCAATTCTGATCTGTTTTCTCTCTAAGTTGAGATGTTTACTAAGAGTGGGCAGCACCCGTGTTGCAGCAAAAGAAGTGTTTCAGTATTAACCTGCAGTTACAGGAAGCTGAACAGATGGTAGTGGACTGATGGAGGGAAGGAAAGTCTGAATTATTGTGTTAAGGGAAGTGACCATCATCATTCTCCTTCTTTGTAGTCATATCTGCAATAATCTTATACTTGCTTCTTTGTGGACATCTCCCAGTTCTGTCATATCCCAGTACTTCTGTTTACTTTTCCCTCTTCTTCGTTTGTTCTGGTCTCCACTGCCTTTATTTTTTTTTTTTTTCCCAAACTTGTTTGTGTGACAGGTACTGATACTCCTGCCCACTCTTGTCTGGTAGTGTTGTATAAACTTTCTCAGTAACTTCTTACTGCAGGTAGAAGCTGAGTAGAGGATGAAGTGTTGACTGAGAAGTTTAAAGCAGTTAAGGGATTTTTATACAAAGTAATCAAATGGAGAGCTAAAGCAATGTTTCACGCTGTATTGACTGCTTGGATTCATATACAGTTAGTATATGAGGCTTCCATGTTTTTTGCAATGCAGATACAAATACTTTTTCCTCAGTATTTTAAATGAGCACTATCATGTAAGCTTTGTTTTGTACATGATACAGGACTATGCATCTGCTGAATCAAAATAAAACTCAAGCAGTTTGGAATAGAACTTAAGCCTTGTACTTCTAAAAACTATGTTCTTGGTCTTGTGTTTCCTCTGGAAATGCGCTATACCAGCTTCAGCATTACCATTCCTTTCATTATTCTTGCCTGAAGTTCTATATTAGCTGTACCCACAAAAAGTTGGTTTTATCAGCTCTAATTCTCTTAGCAGGGTGTGTCAGCAATGCTGTGAACGTTTACTCCAGCAGCATCTTTCTTGCAGCATCAGCTTTCTAATATAACGGAGTAGAACATATGGCCCAAACTGAATGAGTTATGGGGATGGGAAAGGAAGGGATACAAAGGAGTATATGCACACATATCAAGCACATGCAAGGTACTAGTCCAGTTTAAATAATACGGAGGAGGAATATCTCATCAAAAATGATATCCTGAAGAGGGAAAAGTGTGGAAAAATTTTTGAAATACATTGGGACAAAAGCTTTCACCTCACCAGAGAATATGTAAAAATGATGCCTTTCTCACAAAATTCACACTTTGAAGTGCATTTTAGAATAAAAGAATGTTATATGAAGATGGATAACTTTTTCAGCAATTTAAAAATTGGCTTGAAATGGACTTATGTGAAGACTTGTATCTAAAATTACGTAAATGACTTTCAAGCTCTTTATTGCTTAAGTTTTAAACAGCTGAAGTCAGTTGTTGAAATGTTCTCGTTTTTTTTTTAGTAGCTGTAGATATTTCTGCAAGTAGGGAGAATGTTCTGTACAATAACTGTACTGGCATGGAATTCTACTGTAACTGAAAAAAACTCTCTTCAGGTTTCTAAAAACTTAAAGACGTACCAGGAAATGTCGTGTCTTGTGGCCACATATTTCTTTCTTTTATTCTTAGAGTCTAGCTGGTCTTTATTAAAGGACTTCTTAAATACTCCAAATGTGTCACAGTTGGTGTCTTTGTGTACATCTAATTGAATTCTAGTTTCCACTCAAAACTTGGTATGCGATTCCTTAACACAAACTAATGTAGTAGCGGGTGTGGTGGGTTTGACCCAGTGAGCAGCCGAACACCCACCCTACTTCTCGTGTGCTCTCCTCTCCTGTGGAATGGAAGAAAATGGAAGGAATGTGCAAAGACTTGTGGCTTGACATCATGACGCTTTAATAAGGAAAGCAAAAGCTGCGCACGCAAGTGAAGCAAAAAAAAAAAAAAAAAAAGTCATTCACGACTTCCCTTCAGCAGGCAGATACCCAGCTACCTCCTGGAAAGTAGGGTCTCGGCATGTGTAACAGTTGTTGGGGAAGGCAGGTGCCATAACCACAAATGTCCCTCCTTCCTCCTCCTCCATTCCATCAGCTTTTGTCGCTGAGCACGATGTCTTAGGGTTTGGGATGTCCCTTTGCACAGTTGGGGTCTGCTGTCCCCGACTGTACCCCCTCCAAGCCTCTTGCCTGTCCCCTGCCTACTGGGTGGGTGTGGGAAGGAAAACCTTGACTCCGTGCCAGCACTGTCCAGCTGTAGCCAAAGCGTTAGTGTTACCAGCACTGTTTTAGTCACAAATCCAAAGCACAGCTCCATAGGGACTGCTATGAAGAAAGTTAACTCCACACCAGCCAGGCCCAGGATAGCGGGAAATGTTGCCTGGTATTCTCCATTTAACATGTAATAGTCAAGATTCCAAATCAATTTGTGTGAAGCCATATGACAGCTCAAATCCATCTTTCCATTTAGCCCTTACAAGAAGTTTGCACTTGTGCTGTGTTTAAATTTCGAATCAAAAACTAGTCACTGCTTCTTACAAAGGTAGTGAATTACAGTTGCCAGTAAGACTAAATATGCAAAATAAAGCTTGTGGGTTTTTATTCCGGATTAGTTATTTTAAGGATTACTCACATTGTAAATGTCAGACCATCCTAAGGAAGGTTTTAGGTGTTCACAAGAATGACCTAATGCATTCAAAATCTTGTCTTGATCATTTCTCTGGAAAATAACACACACTTTCACAGCCGACCTTACCTAACTACCTATTAAGAACTGAAAAGGAAATTTAAGTCTAACCAGGAGACAGATATAGAAAAGAAAGAGAAGCTTAGATTGAAGGAAAAAAAAAAATTAGATTCCTATCTTGGAAGCAGCACTCTCTCTTTGGGTTGCTGAAGTCTTTTCCTTGGTTCATCCAGACACTGTTTCAGGGACTTCACAGTACCCTAGTATGTATTCTAGCATAAACGTTGGTCATTTTCAGGACAACACAAGTCCTATGGCTTTTTTCCTTAAATTAACTTTAGCAAAGGATGAAACAGGCTGAAAATATTTCTAAACAGTGAAGTTACCCATATCTTAAATGACTGAAGAAATTAC
This sequence comes from Sagittarius serpentarius, assembly GCA_034782735.1. NCBI lineage: Eukaryota > Metazoa > Chordata > Aves > Accipitriformes > Sagittariidae > Sagittarius > Sagittarius serpentarius. The sequence goes on from JAVKLA010000014.1 coordinate 4,523,787, forward strand.
TTGAAGTATATTTTTATGTTGGAGAGGTGCATTGATAGTGGTGCAGCAAGCTGCTGAAGTGCAGCTCAGCTCTTCTAGTAAAAAGCTTGTATTCAGATGGCTTTCAAGAGAATAAAATTACAATTGCATTAAAACTTATGTCAGATGGTATTTCATGTTAATATTGGCTGATTGGAGTTGTACTCTATAATGCAGTTCTTGATAGGTAAGATAGCATTACTACTGACATGTAAAGGTGTTTTAAATAGGATCAAATAGCAGTCATCAAGATTCTTAACATCCAGTCTTCATTTCTGAAGCCAAATGTTCGTCATCTTAATTGGCTAGCGAAATACATACAGCAGATAAACTAGGTTACGTTTGTAAATCTTACTGAAGAAAAACAGATGTATCTTTAAGGACCCAATGAGAAGAAACCTGTGAATGTTTCTGTTAAGTGCAAAATACTTCCTGTGTACAGAAATAAGGATCCTGACTTCATACAGAATTGAGATAACTGTAAATTGTTTATTGAATCAGTCCAAATTACTGTTAAACATTTCTCACACAGGAAGGTTTACAGACTAAGCTTTACTTGACTGCTTGGTTAAGTCAAGCACATCTGGTTCGATGCCCACACAGAAAATATTTTGTAACTTTTTTTCCTACTGCTTAACTGTGGCTGTTATTGATTTGTCTTAATTAAAACATTTTTCATTTGAAGTGTTGAATATTGCATATTGTCATTAGTCTGAAATAAATTGAGATTACACGTGAACATTTTTGTCTGGCCTCAGGCTTGTCTGTTATTCCACTGCTTAATTTGTTACTTTATTGCTTAAATATATTTGATTTCCCTATATTATTTCAGAAATAAGTACAAAGTAATGAAATCTGAGCTTCTAGGGTAATACGAAACTGTTCTTTGCCAGGAGAAAACCAGCTAATTCACAAGTTGTGTTATGATTTTTCTTTTTTTTTTTTAGCAAAATTCTAAGTTAAAATATTAAACTACAAAGTTAATGATCTCCCTTTTCATTTATTAAGATAGACTTTAGTCATGTAAAGCCCTCATTCCGGTCTTGTCTTATTAATGTAGAATTTGCCTGTCTGGGATATCATAGCTGAGGAACCTGAAGAATAGGAAAATCATATGATGTGTAGTTGTACAAACTACGGTAAAAAGTTTATAGTGGCTGTGTAAACACCCTATAGGATAAAAATGTGGACAGCATGTGGATACTACAGGTGAGCACCTGCGGTCCCTATAGTAACCTGATGAAAACTGGCTTCTCTCTTTAGAAGGCACAACCCTGGGTTGGGTAGTTTGGGGGAAAACTGGAGCAGCTGTTGGGAACACAGGACTGTGCCTTACCTTTGTGTTTCTGAACTGTCATGGCTACATTAAACAATTGCATAAGATGAGGTATTTTATCTACAGTGGAGTGGCTAAGGAGGTTTTTTCGGTTGTTTCTTCTGGTGTACTGCTTTACCTGAAACTTGATTAATATGTTGAGGCAAATGGCCCGCAAAACTCTATCCTGGAGCCCTAAAAGTAGTATAAATTGTAAGTGGGACCTTCCTGTACTATAGATCTACACACACTGTAAGGACAGGGTGACTATTTTGCGTTTGTCGTGTTTTATACGGGAAACTAAAAAGGCAAGTCAACAGGTTGCTAACTGTTGAGGTATTTAAGAGAGACATTGCAAACAGCTTGACTGTTCGTTCTTACCTGACAAGTAGTAGTTTTAACGTAGAAGTGCCATGTGGGAAATGATGTGTTAGTTTCAATGAGTAACTGTTAGATCTCTTGACCACTGAAATTTAATTTTATGATGGTAGCATTTATTTTGAGAACTGCCAGTCACCTGAATCATCTTGGTCTTTAAAGGTCAAGCAGTGGACATCAAGTGGTCTGACTTTTTGAGATCTTGTTCAAGACAAATTAAAAGCAAGGTAGCTACCCGAAATATAGCCAGTATTTCCACTAGTAAGAGGAAGGCTTCTTGCAACAAATCCAGGGAGCTGTGAATGTGTCTTGGGAATTTTGTATACCAATTCAAAAGGATGGAGTCTAACAGTAAGGATTTCTCCTGCTTCTTTGTTTTGGCTGTTGCTGAACAGTGCTTGCACACTATCAGGGCTTTTCTTTTTCCTGTTCTCCACCCCCACCCCCGCCCCTGGCAGATGAGTAGGCTGAGGGTGGGTGGGCAAGAAATTTGGGAGGAGACACAGCTGGGACAGCTGCTGACTCTAATTGACCATTCCATACCATATGATGATGTGCTCAGCAATAAATGCTCAAGGAAAGGAGGAGGAAGAAAGGACATTCTTGATTCAGGTGGCGTCTTCCAAAGCAAGTCTTGTGTGTGCTGAGGCCTGGCTTTCTAGAAAGTGGCTGGACACCTGCCTGCTGATGGGAGTATGGGAGTAGTGAAGAAATCCTTTTTTTTTTTTTTTTTCTTGTGTGCAGTTTTTGCTTCACTTACTAAAACTGTTGTTATCTCAGTCTGCAAGTCTTCTCTTTTCACCCAGTCCTGCAGGAGAGGAGAGTGAGCGAACAGCTCTGTGGGTGTTTGGCTGGGGTCAACCCAGCACAGTCCTAAGCTAAAGATCAGGAGGGAGAGAGAGAAAATTCTTTTCTAGGCCTCAGGAAAGTGTTCGTACAATATATTAATATCGAAATGCAAACTGTTGCAGTTGCACGAGTGGTCTAGACACATATCTGTTGTACAAAGGCAGAAAATAATTCCTTGAAATGTTTTCCCACTCTTCAGTGCACCTTCTTGCTTTTGATGGTTAATTATTTAATCTCTGAACGTCTTAGAGCTCGGAACTAGATGGACTTTAAAGCAGTACCTTTAACAGTGGTGCTGTACAGAGCTGGAATAAAAATTGTATAAATGTGTTTAATTTGAGACTGTGTAGTAACTTCAAGCCAAAGATCCCAAGTGTCACTGTGGAAGTTCAGGCCAGCATACTTTAGGTCTGTCTCAACATGCCAACACAGATGAGAAACAGTGGGAAGGTTCATAAATCTACCCGATTCTGTGAGAAAATTCGCTGGGCTGTGAATGGCAACTCATACTGTAGTTTAGGAATCAAGAGTACTGAACGTATTCAGTTTTCCACCATTCTTAGTCATGGATATTTTCATCAGTTGGTTTTGCAAATCTCTGTATAATCATTCCCTAAGAGCTTGTATGCTACTGTTGTAAAGTCTGTGCTGTACGAGGTTTTAAAGGATTTGTTGCATTAGTATAAGGTTGCCCTGCATTCAATTTCAAGTTCAGTACAGATGCATGTCTTAGGAAGCTTTTAACTGGAGAAAAAGGGGCAACTTCTACTGATTTCTGCTGATGCTTGCATCTGATACACAGCCATAAGGATTATTCAAGATGTAAACAAAATCTTGTTGTTACTAGTAAGCCAACTTGCTAAAGTTTGTTTGGTTTGGGTTGGGGGGGGGGGGGGGACGAGGAGAGAAGAGAGTCCAGTGTGCACAACATATGACTTACTGGCTTAATCTGGCTAACTCAAATGTTATATGACATCACTTGGAAGTAGAAAGCTGTAAATAAAGTTGCTAACAATGGAGACTGTTAGAAGTAATAGATATCCTAGAGAAACAGCTGTGAGCCTTTATTCAGACATGTCTATTCCTGTTGTCAGTATAGAATTATGCCAAAGAAAGTCTTCACAGTATGTGGAGTTTTGAAAATAACTAATTTATTTCCCCATTCCCCTTAGGTCCGAGATGGGCCTCTTGGAACACTGGTGTTTTTATTTGCATCAGATGTGCTGGAATACATCGAAATCTTGGGGTCCATATATCAAGGGTCAAGTCCGTCAACTTGGACCAATGGACACCAGAGCAAATACAGGTAAAATACCCTAAAATATCTTTTCAGTTTGGAGGGAATGCCAGGAGTCCTTTTGAAAGAATTTGAGTTTATCATGATGCCCCAACTTAAATGTTTTACAATCAAAGTAGTTCTTAATGTGTTACATTTCTACTGTAATGAGTTTAAGTTCTGAAAACTCACTTCAGAAATTGGCTTAGCTATCCGTTCTGTATCATTGTAGATGTATTATACCTATACAGGGACTCTGAAAGCTGCTGCTTTGTTGTATCTGTAGAAAATGTGTCACAAGCATTTTCCTTTTCCACAGCGGACAGTAAGGTAGTGTTCACACATCTGTCTGATTCTTGATTACATTCTTTTGGTGTACCAAATACTGACTTTTCCAGGTATGCTCCAGTCTGAAGCCTCTTTCTGCTGCCAGACAAATTTTCTTACTCCTGTTCCTCCTGGTCTGAAGAGCCATCCTGAGAGATGAAAGTTTATCTTTCACTGGATGGGTTAGTTTACGCTGTAAACAGCATCTACGTTGTTAGCTTTTGTGCTGCAAGTCTTGGCAGGCAGCTCTTCTGTGGCATTGGAGCATCTCCCAAGACATACGGCAGCAGAGAGGTCTCCAAGTTAAAAACTTGCTGTGTCATTTAAGCACACCGATAGCATTCTGATTGTTTCAGGATTTAAAGTATTGATGGACATGTACTAGCTGTTTTCTACTACTTTTCTTTAGTGCATGCAGGAAATGGGAAATACTAAAGCAAGACTACTCTATGAAGCTAATCTACCAGAGAACTTCCGGAGACCTCAAACAGATCAGTATCCTTTTTGGTTTAGCTTTCATATTGAAATGACTTTTAATGCAACTTAAGATGTTATGACTGTTTCAAGGAAGTGCTACATTTGGCAGCTCACCTCATTTATTTCATCGATATTGTTGTATAAGAAATGATGGTGGAAGTTGGGAACAGGTCAGAAAAGGTTCAAATTACTTCGGTTACAGCAAATCTACTTTGTAATGAGATTTGGCAAGACACATTTATTTTTGCTTTCAGAAGAGGTGACTTCATAAATTGCCTGTATGTAGGAAGTTAGAGTGATACTAGAGAGCTTTTGAATATTCTGTTTTTATCTTGAGTAACTGCCAGCTGAAGTTAGAAGCATTTGAACAGGAAATAATGAGCTGAATGGTTAAGTAAAATAAGCCACTGGATCTTACTCAAATGAAGTATGGATTTCTTCCTCTAGATTAAGTATTCTGTTATTTTTTGGAGTTGGAAGTGTATACATTCTATGAAGTGGGTGAGCACAGGTGACTAGCATGGGAATATCTAAATAAACCAAACCTCCCTGATGGCCCCTGCTTGTGTTGGTGTGTGGTTATCACCATGTACCTGGAAGGAGGGGGTTGGAAGAATTGTCTACTACCAATAAATAGCTTTCCTCAAAAAATACCTTTTTAAAATGTACTAAATCATTAGGATAATGTATAATGGCATTAATTTAGATTTGTATTAGCTCCTGATTTACTGAAGTTACTCCACAGGTAGGATTTGCTTCACCTGATCTTACTGGAACTCTTTAATTGTAATGGGATCCTAAACACCTACTGTTAAGTGAACTGAATCTCCCCAGCTCTCTTAGCCTGATGATGATATAGGCTGTGGAGGCTGATAAACAGACTTAGTTGTAACTGGATCTGAATTTTCTCTTTCTATATCCCACAGTGATTTTGGTTGTTCTGTTTATTAGATACTATGCTTGATATGCTATGTGCAGAAGATTTTTTTTCGGAAGGGTTAGACTCATTATAAAATGCACTTGAGCAAAACAGATGTGTCTTTTTGTATTGCAGTAGCTTTTAAATTAAATGTACATACGCATAAGAAAAAAGTAACTGGAACCGGATAGCACTGTAATAGTCCAGCTGTAATATTCTAGAACTTTATTTTAGCCATAAGACTGAAATACTTCAACTAAAACTTACACAAAAGTGGATCTTGAAGATGCATATTTTGTTGTTAGTGCAGCTAACTTGAATTCACTGGTGCTATTGCAGGAGAAGCAATAATGCTTTACTCTAAGTTTTTCTTGTCAGATCAGACCAAAGGTCTCATTTTTAGACTTTCAGAATAATTCTTTTGTTGACACTGTATACCTTGAAATAATTATATAGCCTTTTGAACAGTTGTCAGTTTCTAAGTGGCAGACTTGGTCAACTGAATATATTTCATTGCGTGTGTTTTTTTTTTAGTAAAAATACAGTGCCAGGAGAGAGGATGCCATCATTTTCTGTTTTATTTCTCAATTTTCCCTTGACTTTCGCAGCTACTTACCTACTTGGCATTCATGACAAGTTGTTGTATTATGGGCTTTGTTTGCCTTTCCTCTTTGCCCTTTGTATCACTACAAAGTCAGCATTGTGTCTCATCAGTATTCTGGTTATGAATATTCTCAATATTCTGAATATTCTTTTGGATGAACTCTGACTCTTTGCATGTAATGATCACTTGTGTATATGTTCTTCTATATTAGTGTTTAACGTCCTGTGGCACTATAATATACTTCTGTTTTTTAGGTAGTAGAATAGAGATACAGGAGAAATGTGTATGTGGGATCTGCCCAAAACCTGCTGCTAAAGATCCCCCCCCATCACTTCTGCTTGCTAAGCACATGACTGACCTTTCTGGGCATTTTTTTATTCTTCCCTTGTACTTGGCAGAGGTACTGTGGCATAGAAGCTAACTTTGAGGATCATCTTGATGGTTTTTTTTTATGGCAGCTTTAGATTCCTGTTCGAAAGTGGTTTTTTTTCCAAGAGTACAGTGAATCATTTTTTTGTCTCTTCATTTTACTCACTACTTAAAACAGTTTTGGCATCTGTTGAGGTTGCTTTAAATTCTTTTGTTAACAAGAACCTGGTAGGTTATTGATCTAAAGGAACTTAGATGTGGTCCAAAAATTCACATGTATGGAAGTGGGGTAACTTGAATAAAGTGGATATTTTTCAAAATACACAACTTAATATCCCAGTGTAGTAGCATCCTGAAAAACTAAACCCTATACAATTCAAATACTTATGGTTCTGTGTTAATAATTTTCAAATTAAAACTTTCTAACTGTCTGAAATATCAAGTGTGCATTCTGGGAAACTACTAAAAATAGGGAAATATTTATGCAGAAGAACTAGAATATCTAAGCAAAATCTGAGCAGCCAAAACTTAGAACACTTGACAAAATAAATGTGCCATCTTATATGTTAATTTTGGCAAATAACTAAGACTTTTTAATTGAAAAAAGGGTAGGTTGTTCTAAGGTGTTTTATAACAATCAAGTTTTGAATATTTTCTGTTTACTTCTAAATTAGTTATAATTTAATACAGTTATCCAGTTACAGCCCAAAAGCATGGGAAAAAATTAAATTCCCTTTCTCTGTCTCCTGCCCGAACTGAGATTATATAATGCAGTAGTTTGTACTGCAAGTTGAAAATAAAACTTTGTGAAGGAATCCTGTTTAGTCTTAGCTAAATTTGAAAAGTTGCGGGAGTTGCATATTACACAACTTCCATTCATCTGTAGTTTGACAAGATACGTTGGTTTGTTTTTTTTTTTTTTTTTTAAATAACAGTCTTTTGGTATGTGTAAAGAATAATACAATATTAGTACTAAGGTAATTGAACGTTCAAAGTGCTCAAGATGCCCTTTAGAATGTAGATATATTTGGAAAAAAGTAGAAAAGAATGTTTTGGGTTTTGCAACTTTTATGAAGCAGTGTCTTCAGGTGACACTTGCATACAATTTGAAACTAAATGTGATTGCTGACAATATAATTTGATGCACAGAATGAAGGAACTGAGTGCTCTGAGCTCAGTGCTAACCTGAAGAGATAGTACGTGGAGCTAAGATACCTTTCCACTGATTGAGGAAAAATTGCTGTGGAAGTTTAAGATGCAATGAATCTGAGCTTCCGCGGTTGCAATTTTGATTTTTGAATGGATGATCACATTGCTGAACAAATTAGTTAAAATTTATTCTACAGGTAACAGAGAATCAGCTTTACTAAAGTTAAAGTATCCACACTGCTTTGGATGAGCTGCTTGATGAAGCTGAGAGAAGAGTTGAGGAAAACAACTACTTGTCCTTTTTGTGTTTGAGCTAGTGAGTTGTCAGCTTTGGTCTTCTACATCAATATGCTTGCTGCTATTTCCACCTTTGCTTCAGTATCTCTTTATCACTAGTGTTACAGGTTTTTTTCCCTTCCACAGAGATGTTTGTTTTAATAGGAGACTGTCATGGAGGGCTTGCTGATCTTGGAGAACTGTTTATGATCAGTTTTTGATGCGTGATACAATTTGTGCAAATCGCAACAGATACATACATTTCACCTTTTATCTGAAGAGAAAGTATTTTTCCCCAAGTTAGGATGGTAAAATACATTTTAATTATTTACCATATATGAGTGTCTTTGTTCAAGTATTTGCAGCACTGCAGCGCTGTAGCTTATAAATACCAAGTGAAAATGTCCAAACTGTGGAACACTGAGTAACTTCTAGTATATCTTTCTCATATTGTTTCCTTAAGAAATTAAACTGATTAATTCTCTGTAGTAAAAAGAAGCTCTTTGGATGCTGCAGTAGCAATTGCTCTGTGTAGAGCAGTTTGTTTTGTTGTTTTAAAACTACAAAATGAGATGGAGCAAGAATCTGGTGCAGTTCTTTAATTTGAATAACCCATCAGTTTTTTAGGTTAATGTTGCTATTTATCTCAAAGCATATTTTCCTTAAAATAGCTACTTCCAGAGCTGTGGAATTTTTCATCAGGGATAAGTACGAAAAGAAGAAGTATTATGATAAAAATGCAGTTAATGCCTTCAATGTAAGTAAACAGTTTCTCCAAGAATTGTCACTTTTCTTTTGTGAAAGCTACGTAAGAGAAATGTAGAAAACGTTACATAAGTTAAAATGTCTTTCGCAATAAAAAACTTATTGATACAGAGCTAAATGCTTTCTTTTGTATCCCTTGAAAGGTATCCCTAGGTTCTGTAAGTTCAACATACATTGTCTATTACACATGTAACAGCAAAGCGTTACGATCGAAAAATAGCTTGCTTCCAACTCTTTTTGTTGTGTTTTTCTCTTTCAGTGATGGCTAGTTCTTCAACCGTATACTTTGAGTCCTTTCTGAGTATCTTTTTCTGTGTTACAGGGGTAAGATAGTTACTGTTTCTGGTGGCTTTGTCTTCCTTCATTCGCTGTGATACCTTGATGAGAAATCCTAGGCTGTTTTGGGCCCCCCTTCCTGAGGGCCTTACTGCTCTGCTGAATTCCAGACTGTTGCTTGCAGCGAAGTGCACTGCAGTAGCAAACACAGGCAGTATGGCAGACCAGCTGTTTAATCATATAGCTGTGTGTTCACTGCAGTAAGTTAGTGAGTGCTTTTTTAGCAAAGCAGTTTTGAGAACGTCAGCCTTTACTGAAGGTCACAGGCTTGTTCGGTTTTTTTGGATACAGCTGTTTCTGCGGCATACAATCTAGTTTATATATTTTTGTTCATATAGTTGTATTTATGCTTAAACACACACTCCCCTATACCTACACTATTTAGGTACGGCCTAACACGTAACTTACTACTCCATCTTACGAGGCAGTGAACTTTGACAGGGAAACGAGTGCAAGGGTGGGTGTAAAGAGTAAGAGTTTATGCTGCCTTTCCCATCTGAGAAAATGGATCTTTGAAGGACAGTTTCATTTTAGAAGGAAAAAAACCCAAACCTGGGAACTGGAGAAGTGCATTCATTAAGCATTGTTGAAGTAGGGGGAAAATTACTTCACTTAAGACATACAATTGTGGTTTGAATTAACACTGTCAGTTACCCTTTACTTTTATTCCAAAGTAGAAAATAGGAAGAATTGTTTAAAGTTATACTTCTTTAAAAAGTTCAAAAGGCTCCCAAGATATTTCTAAACAGAGAACCTAGGTGTCTAATACAGTCTACTGCTGCCTTAATATATCTGAAGGAGTAATCAGATTTTGCTTTATCGTGTTGCAGACTAACATGAATCGCTTACCTGTCATAGCAGCAAGGATAGAATCCAGACAAGCTGAAGAGATGCGTGTTACTGCTGAGGAGAGGGAACACCATTTTATTTCTTCCTGCTTGGGATTTTCTTTCATTGGCTAGTGTAAATGGCATAATCTCTCTGACCAAGGAACAAAATCTGAGGATGAAATATTTTAGCAATACATGACTCATGCACATTCACATTCACCTGCATTTCTTCAAGGCCACCAAGCATCAGGTTTGAGGTGGGCAATCTGAAATCACAGTTACAGCAAAATCCTAAAAGTCCTAGCCTGCTGCTTCTATTGGGTTATCTTCCTTGGCTCTGGCGCCAGCCCAGCTCCCATCCGTGTGCAGTGCTGTGACTGGTATTCACTGATCATCTTTCCAGTGGGCCTGGGACTGACAGGGAGGAGGAAGAAAAGGTGACACTGGGCCTCCATTCTGCATATTTGATACGCTGCTTTTCTGCTTCTGGATACTGTTGGCAGGGAAGAGGGGAAGTTACCCTACACTTCCAGCACATGGAGGTCTGTGGGGAGTTTGAGAAGAATGGGGTGAGGAAGGGAGTTCTGCGGAGGTACGTGTTTCCGTGCCCCCGTGCAGGGGGTGGTGATGGTTTCTAAAGCTTTCCTTTTGCAGTCCTGATGACATCTGCGACACCTTCCCTCTTCCCACCCTGCCAGGAGGTGGCTAAGATTCCCTGGGAACTAAGCGGTGGCTGTGGAGGAGGGGGGGACATTCCTCCTTGTAGCCTTCAGCCCTCTGCCGAGTGTTTTGGTAGCGTCAGAGCACATGCTAGCACGATACTTTCATGTGAACTGTTCAGGTGGGGTGTCTGTGCTACGCCATGGCAAGCTCTTCTCTTGTGGAAAATTTCTTTATCCCACTTCTTTTGCAGAGAGCACCCTGTGTCCTATTTTTAATTGGTATCGGCATTGTTGGGGTGGTGCGAGCTTTTTAGCACACTTACGTTTTGTTATCACCCTTGAAATAGCAATGCCTTCTCCTTGGATTAGGACCAGTTTAACTTGGAGATGCGTATGTGTGTTGTCATTTGGTAAAATGAATCCCTTCTGGGTATGAGCAGGTAATACAGAAGTGCAGAAACAGGCTTGCTATGCCCTAAGGGTCACTTTCCTTAACCAGGTGAGGTGGTGTTTAAAAATTTCAGGGGCTTTCCCAGATTTTGTCCACTGTTACAAGTTGCTTGTGTGGTAAAAGCTTCCTGTAGCATAAAAGTTGTTTTGAATAGATTCTCTTAAAACACGCAGTGCAATATTTCTCTTAGCTTAATTTTGGCAAGATCGTAAGCTTTTCAGGGTTGTCTAACAGTACATCTGTGTTAATGTATTCTGTCTGTTGGAGGCCAGGAGTGTATGTCGAGGTTCATTTCTTGGTTCTGTGATGGTCAGATTTAATGTATCTTTTCTTTTGTTACAAATGTTTTATTTATAATTGTTAATTATATGAGGTGTTTTGTTTTCTGACAAGACTGTTGTATTACTAAATTTGGTTTTTAGAGATAGATACACACTATAATAAAAAAAATCAGCTAGTGCAGAGACCAGTGGTGCCATCAAACATGCAGACTAAAAGTAGGTAAATATGAGAAATTAAATTATTTTTTCCATGGTTCACTGAAAAGCAATGCAGGATGAAGCTATGGGCAAAAAAAGCATCTGTGGTTTTGTTGGCTAGTTACATTCTAAATAGAATAATGCATTTAAGTAGAAATCAGATATACATTAGAAAAAATCTAATGCTGATTGAAAGCAGCCTGACTTTAAAAAATATTTAAAATCTATTAAAATGCATAGATCTCAGAGTTTTCTGTTCCATCATTATTGGGAAAATGTGAAATGCTGGTTCTCTATCACTGCTCAGGACTAAATGAGTGGTACAATTTAATCAGCTGTTATAAGTGGGTTATCCGTAAATAGTTAGTCTTGTTTTCTTGCCCGCTCAGTGCAGGCTTGTGACTTGTTTATAGAAAGACCTGAGAGGCTGACGCCCTTGAACAGTGGTACATTTGGGTTTTGGTTTTGGTATTCTTTGGTTGGTTGTGGGTTTGTTTGTTTGGTACTGGGAAACATTCTGGTATCAGTTAGGCCTGATTCTTAACCACAGTCTTAGGCTTTAGCCTTGAGAAGAATCTTCTGGAACGTAGCAGCAATTGTAGCCCCAGGTAGGCAAACTGTAGTGCTCTGGGTCAGGTTAGACGTAGGTAGGGAATTTATGAAAGCGATCACACTATGCTTGTCCCTTCTTTTCACAAATGTACTTCACGTGTACTTCAGGTGAGACAAAAAGCAGGAGCTCCAATTCAGAATAAGCAATGTAGCTGTCAGGGGAAGCCTGGGAAAAAATATCAATGGAAATTATGTATTCCTTATTTTTTTACCAACAGTGATAATACAGTTAAAATCAATCTGATATTTTAAGGAGTATGTTAATGTGGATGAGTTTTATGGGTGCCTTTCAGGTTTTTTTGGAATATTTATACTTTTTTAGATCTTAATTGGGACAGAAACATTTTTGTAATCATTAGAAATTTTTTTATCAGTTACGTTTGCGTTTGCTACTTCATAATGTTGTAAGACAAGAAAAAAAAAGTTTTCTAAAAGTGACTAACAATGCATTTGTAGAAATACTTTATTTCCAGAGTACTTGAAATATTGCCATTTTTTGAAAATTTTTCGATGTAGCTGCTGTTAAAGTAGCAGTATTTACTTTTAAGTTTTATTCTGATCAATGTAAAGAAGAGAATTTTTAATAAATTAGCCTACACAGGGAGGCAAACTGATTTTTTTATTTTTTTTTTTTTTAAATACCCAGTGGAAGTATCTTCAAATGCATGTCAGCTCTTTGAAAAACTCTTATCGTTGAAGTGATCTGTAAATGCTTAGATACAGTTGTAGGGTTGTGATATTATGACTAAAACTGTGAAGGCAACTGTATGGTATTTATGATATTTAGGAAAATGTGTCCTTATTATCAAAGTATATTCCATTTAAGCAGTGTAGCCCATGACAGAGTTAGAAGTAGTATTTCTTAAGCCAGTGCCTGTCATTATTCTCTCCCAACATTAACAAGAGTCAGACCGGTCTAAAAGATAACACTTTCTTTCTCAGAAAGTAGTTCATAGTTCTACTGTGGTGAGACCTCGGTTTGTTGATACTTCTGAAGACCGACTGCTTAAGAAACCCATGTCTTTTGATATGGCCAGCTGCTTCCCTGTTTTACTTTGGTATGATGTAATTTTGAAAGATTCAGGACTTCGTGGGTTTTTTTTGCTTTTCATGTGTGCTTAAATTTAAAAAGAAGAATAATACAAGTAAAAACACTTGAAGCTGACAGGACATTACTTGGAAACATGTATTTGTTCTGTGAATAACACGTGATTTGGTATTGTTAACGGCAGGAAATTTTTTTGCTCTTTGAATAATCAACTTAGGAGCAGCAGTAGCTGTTAGCAGGTTAGCTTATTTTAAATATCCTCAGCATAATACCGTCCTCCTAGAATTAATTTTCTGCCAAACTCCCTTCTCAATTTTTAGGCACACATAAGCAGTGAATGCTGCAAAGTATAGCATAGAATCTAATAAAACAAATTTCACATAGTAGTGAAATGATTAGGGCATCTTTATAAATGTGGCGCACCTAAGATGTGGTAACATGAGCAATTTACTGTGCAATACGCTATGCTATTTGACTTGATTTATCCCAAAAGCTTGCATAATGCAGTCGAGAGCTTGCATCACATCTGTAGTCAACTACAGACAGTTACCATAGGTCAAATGGTGCGAGGTAATTTTGTATGTTAAAACTCTTGAGGAATATCCTTCCACTTCAGACTTGCGCCTGATTATCACTTTCAAGCATAGACAAATCTTTATATATTCATCGTAGGGTTTTTTTTCGTACACAATGATCCTAGAACTGAAGGGTAAAGCATGCAAAGCAGTTTCTCCTCTAACAATCTTAGTCCTGAAGAATGTTGCTTATTAAATCTTTTGTTTGCTTTGGAGTCTCATTAAACTCTTCATGCTCTTTTAGTTTACTATCTCCTGGAGCACTCTCAGAAGAGTACAGCTTGCAATTACACAAACACCTTTCCCCAAGAATCTGAACTTGTATGCTTAAATAAATTACTTGAAGGACTTTTTCAGAATTGTTGCAGTAAATGTAAGTGGAGCAAATATGAGCCTTGTCGGAGACAGACTTTGGAATGTTTGTTTTTATGAAAGTAATGTCTGAACAGAGTATTCATCTTGACTGATGATCTCTGTATTGAGTCCCAAATACTTGTAATCAGAGCTATGCAACTGGTAAGGTGGAGGGACAGTTGTTAATGAGGCTCATGATCTTAAATGCAGTGGCCAAGAGCAATAGCAGACGTTGCTTATTTTAGGTTTTTGGCAGTTAGTAAGAATCTCCCAAAATTACTAGTTAGAGGAAGTAAGCTTTGAAGTAGATCATTACACAGTTTACCAGTAAGCCAAGAGGAAATGTGTAATTTTTAGAACTGAGGTTCCAGAAAGAATAAAATCTGTCTAAAATACGCTATTGAGTAACAGCTGCTGGGGTGATTCTGAGACACAGGACTGCATTAATGAACGAGTTTCTGGTACCCAGTCCAAATGATTTAATTTGACTGTACATGCTGCCAAGTTAAAAGTGTACTAAAGTTGCACAGACATTCAGGAAATCAAGTTTGAAGCAATCGTGTTTTCCAAATTTTTTAAAAACTTGGCACCTCCTCTTTGAAATAAAAACCGTAAAAAGACAATCTTTCTTAAACTATTGTTTATTTTTGTATCTAATACAATGACCCTCATACCATGCAAGTAATGAGGAGAAGCAGTGAGGTCAGTGTGTTGAGTGTGGATGAAGATTAGCTATGTAGGTATTATCAGAAAGAATCTCTGCAGCTTTTAGTAGAAGTAAGTATATAGGAGAAGAAAGAGCACAGCTGCTCAGAATGCATATGGAAATTGCCTTATTCAGGGTGGATGGTGAATCAACTTAAGTGGATTCCAGATACTGTCAGTCTCAAAAATTATGAACTGGCACAATCTATTCCACTACACAAAGCAGGAATGTATTATCACATCCTGACAGTGTTTAGAGAATAGTAAACAAAGTTTCTATATTTAAGAAAGGGTGTGAATTATGTATGAAGGAGAAGTTTCATGTAACTTAAGTTAACTGAAGGAAAAGAATAACGGGTCTACATTTTCTATGCTGTCCTAAGGCATTGTGTATAATTAGACATTGTGTATAATTTAAGAAGTTTGAACGTAAGACAGGCAACTGGATAAAATGTAAATTCAGAGGTTGTGATGGCACATTTTCCAGAAAGTTATCTTAAAGGAGATTAAATCCATAATGCATTTACCGCACTAAAATACGTCACGTAGGCACCTTAAGGTGGATAAAATGGGGTATGATGGGGTACGTGACCGATAAGTTTAGAGCAGCTAGCATTCAGAAGCATTCAGTCATTGGCTTGGAAAGAGGTTACCAGTTACCGCTCCCAATATTGCAAGAACCGTAGTGGGTTTTTTAGTGGTCTAAAGAATTTGTGAATCAAGTGATACGAAGTATTTTTGAAAGATGATAATGAAGGTAGGTGTCAATAGGGAGCACTGAAATACTGTACAAGAATTATGACTTGAGGGCAGGGACAGTGAAAGTGGGATAAATTATTTTGCAAGATCATGCTGTTAGAATGGGTTGAATTATAGAATTGCAGAATATCTCAGGCTGGAAGGGACCCTTGGAAATCATCCAATTCTCTCTGCTCAAAGTGGGGTCAGCTAGAACAGGTTGCTTGGAGCCATGTCCAGTTGGGTTTTGAGTATTTCCAGGGCTGGAGACTCCGCAACCTCTCTGGGCAACCTGTTCCAGTATTCAACCATTACCACAGCAAAAAAAAAAAAAAAAAAAAAAAAAAAAAAATTCTTATGTTACAGTAGAATTTCTTGTGTTTCAATTCACATTCAGTGCCTCTTGGTTCTGGATGCCACAGGCTACAGTCTGCCTCAGCCTTTGCTCCCTGCCACCAGGTATTTATACATGTTAATAAGACTTCTTCCTTCCTCCCCCCGCCCTGCATTAGCTTTCTCTCCTCCGGGCTAAACAGCCTCAACTCACTGAACCTCTCCTTGTCTGAAAGGTGCTTCAGTCCTTTAATCATCTTGGTGTCCCTTTGCTGGACTTGCTGTAGTCTGCCCGTGTCTCTGTTGTACTTGTGAGTCCAGAACTGGCCATGCTGCTAGCTCATGTCCAACTCGTCCTCCGGGTCCTCTGCAAACCTACTTTCCAGCCAGCTGACGCTCAGCCAGTACTGGTGCACGGGGCTGTTCTTCCCCAGGTGCAGGACTTGGCACTTCCCTTTGAACTTCACGTGGTTCCTGTTGGCTCACGCTGTCAACGGTGCTCTGAAGGGCAGCACACCTATCTGCTGTATAAACCACTCCCACAAACTTGCTGATGATGTACTCTGTCCTGTTGCATGGGTCTTTAGTGAAGAAGTAAAATACTGTTGGCCCCAGTATCAATGCCTGGGTATACCACTAGTGACTGCCCTCGAGTTGGGATTTGCCCAGCAATGCTTAAATGAATGAGTTAGAGAGGCCAGAGTGTGGATTTTCAGTATGCCGGCTGCATTCCCAGTAGCTCCCACGTGCACAGTCTTGTTTTCCCCGCTTTCATAAGTACTTTCATTGGAGGAGTAGTTCACACAGCTGGACTGCCTAGCTACAGGTTACTATGTCCAAGTAAACAAAACTACTGCCAAAGCTGAAATCTGTAGTGACTGTATTGCCAGTTTAACCTGGATCATGAAGATGTAAATGATCCTGCATGCAGCAGGGCAAGCCACTCAGGAAGAAAAAAGGCATTATTCTGGAGTGTTGGGAAGCTCTCACTCTGAAGAGTTTTCCCTGGAACAAACACAGAAAACATTGGTTAGGTTGGACGGGGGAAATGGAGGGCACTCCAGTAAGAGATTAAAAGCATCTGTTTTGTTTATCCTGTGTCAGCCTTTAATTAAGCCATGGTGACTCTCTGTAATATGTCAAGAGGTGGTTATCTAAAGGTGAAGCTAAATAATCTAAAAAAATGTGGGCAACAATAGGTATGGATGCTCTTCATTAGAGTTGCAAAAAATATTTTGCACTCAAGTCTAATACTATTAAATACATCTGGTATTTCCCAGAACATTGAGTAATTGCATCTCTGCTTGATGTAAATTTTATGAACATCTACAGCTGCACACACATTCAGAACTACAGCTAGCTTGTGCGCAAGCTTCACCATATTCCTGTGACAAGATATGGGCACTCTGAAGGGACGGAGGAGTGGTGAGCGTGTCCAGAATATTGACGGAAGAGCAGTACCGGCTTCTTTGAAAAGCCAGCTACTGCTGTGTTTTGTAAAATGGGGGGGGGACAGCCTTTTTTTATGTGGTGTCCAGCAGCTAGAGCACTGAATAGGTGAAACATTTTAGTAACTGTAGAAAAAGCCTTGCCAGTTAGCCTGAAGAACGTCTGCAGAAATTCGTAGATAAGTTATTAACAGTACATTAGTATTCTTCTACTTCTTTTAGTATTTCAAGAATACTGAGCCTCTTTAAAAAATGGCAAGCAATTGGTTGTGTGTGTATATGCATCTAATAGCAGTCTGTAATTGCTGCTGCTTTAAAATAAAATACTAATTTTAGCGTTGTCAACATTTGTTGGAGATGTACTGTAATAAAGTCAAAAGTCTGCTGAAATAAGAAAAACATATGTAGTAGCTGAACTTAAAACCTGTCAAATGAGTGTAGAGTAGTCCTCTTCATTTAGGTTATTTCCCCATATATTGTGTGCGTATAAAATGGCCACTCGAGGGCACCTTTGTGTTTGGTTCAGCTGCTGATTTGCTGACTATATTGACATGGTTTGATAACATGCTCATTTTTTAATCTCTTGAATGTTCTGAGTGATAGCACCCTAAATTTCATATTTAAATGGAAGCTTAATATATGTTTCTAAAGCTTTAACTTGAATCCCTTTTAATAAAAGGCTAAATAATAACATGCATTACATCAAGAGCAGGATTTTGGAAAAGCTACAAATAAAAGTTGGTGAAAACTTTATTTACTACATTGACCTTAATGACCAGTAGCGTTTGTATGACTGTTGTCCACCATCAGAAATATGTTTGTACAAACTGAAGTAAAATCATTCTGAGATATTGTGTGTTAACTTCTCTGATAGCTTCATTTAACGCTGCTTTTAAGCTTATTTTTTTCACTTGAAATAGTCTGGTGCACAGACTACATCAAAGCCATGGGCCAAATACTGTTTGTATTGATGCTTTTACATGAAATATTAATATGTATGTGTATTTGGATAATGCCACTACTAAGTAATAACTTAGTACATACTATAGAAGTTTTTAATGGAGAAAATGGGGACAGGTAACACATTGCCATGTAAGAAGGGCAGGGAACTGGAGTAATCTTGTAAACTTGCAGATCCTTTCTTTTCTGATCTTAAGTTTTTTGTGAACCAAGGAATCTGTCATGGAGCATAGGTGAAAATGAATCTTAGAGTACTATTGCATGTGTATGTATTTTCTTGCTCAGCACTGAATGTACATGATGCTTTAAAGACAGCACTGAGTATCGTTATGCAAAATGGTTATTTTTACTTTATCAGCTTTCTAGAAAGGAGTCCTAAAACACAAACAATGGAAAGAGATTCAAGATCTGCTAAAAATTAAATGACTACAAGTCTTTTGGTCTGAAACGTGATTGAAATTTTGTGGCCATATGAGTATAAATGTGGGAACTTGAGAAACAGCTGCTTGCCTTCATTCCCTCTTTTAGGCAATTCTGAATTTACTTCTTAATCGAAAGACCCAACTACTCTTAAGTTAAAAACTAAAATTAAATACTCAGATGCTCATTGTCAGTTTGCAATACATTCTTAATGCACACAAGCGGGTCAACTGTATTCTTTTTCTAGCAGCATGTATGGTTGGTTGCAGGGGTTGCCATCGGTTTTGTCTGGTACTTCAAAGTGCCAATAATCAAGGATGTCTTAGTTGACAACTTGCCAGTGCTAACGTACGTTATCAGAGTAGATCAGTGTGTGCTTCTCTACTTGAATTCTGGAAGATGGCTGGAAATTGCTTTTTGGATTTTGATGTAGACATTTAGATGAATTTATTGCTTTACACGTGGCCAAAAGTTGGGGGAGGTTTTGGTCACTTGTCTTTAGTGGTTGTGACAACAAATCTTAATCTTAGTGTACCTACTTGCTCAAATGTCTTTTTCCATTGGATCTAAATTAAACAAAGATATTTTCTACCTTTCCTGCTGTCTGCTCTTCAAACATCGTGATTGGTGTCATTATTGGCCAGTTTTTCTAGAAACTGCTTCTTTAGCTTTTTTTTCTTTATTTCCACTGGAATATAGCAATTGGCTTAAAACTGACAGATTAGAAAAGTGATAACAGAAGACAATTACTGTTGTGGAATAGTGGGTTTTTTTGCAAACCAGACTTTTTTTTTTTTTGCTACACTAAAGAGGGGATGTCTGCTTGTAAACAACAGTATTTTAGGTACTCAGACTTGGACCCAAGCATGGAGTAGATCTTCTTTTACAGATGCTTCTGATCAGGCTTACAGAAACAAGTCATTGTTAGTAAACGCTGATAAATACTAAATAGAAAACCTGTATGTTACTTTGTGGGATTACATAGTGCTGTTCTTCAGTGATCTCAGTCTCCTGAAAACCAATTTTTAAATTATTATTAAAACCTTGCTTGGCAATCCTGAGTGGTGATCAGGGTTCTGCTATAAATATTTAAAGTGCATTTGTGGCTTTAAAGTAATTAAAGGCAGTTTCACCAGGACTGAGTGCAGCACTTACTCCCGGAGAGCTGGATGCACATACCTGTCATGGGTGAGTGGTTTGATCCAGGGGTTAGTCTACTACTGCCCACGAATGTAGAAATAGGTCACTGAGGAGATATTTTCTCATTTGCCATTTGTTGGCAAGCTAATGAATCTTTTTCGACTACAGACGGGAACAGCTCTATGAGCCGCTTTATCACTGCAGTAGTTTTGAAAACACAGATTTACTGGAGCTACAAGCCAGCAGCACAGAACTTCTTGTCACCCACTGTTCCTTACTGGTGTTTCATCTGTTCAGTAACTAAGATCCTCCATAGCTAATGGTATGTCTGCACCACAAACAGGTCGTAGAAGGTATTAGTAATAATTTTGAATGGTCTAACCAGGGCTTTGGCAATGAAGTCAGAATAGCATCAAAGTTGTTAAGGGTTGACTTATGCTAATGAGAAGGATTGTTTGTTGAGGTTTTTGCTATACATTACATCTCTAAAGCGTGCTGCAGTTTGAAAATATGAACATACACAACCTTTCAAAGTAAGGGTTGGGGGACAGTACAAGGGAAAACAAAACCTGTGAGGTTTTACTGACACCTCAGAATATCAAGCAGCTTCACTGATTTGCTAAAATATGGGGTTAGTTCAGGTTAAAAACAAGCATTTTGAAATCTGAAAACCAAGCACTTGATGACTAAGGCATTTGGTTTCACTTCATGCTTGAAGAGGGTATTAGCATCTGCAATAATGACTTGGATATTAGCGAAGTTCAGTCTTCTAACTGAAAAAAATCCCAGGATACTAAAAGAATACCCTTACATTGCAGCATTATTCTAGTTTTTAGTTTTATTTTGTGGTAGTTCTGGTGTATGGACGTGACACAATAAGACACCTGAGCACAGACAAAGAGCAGAATAGTTGGCACTGCAGGAACTCGGTTCTCGCTGGAGAGTGCTGCCTCTCTAAGGCTCCTCCGTGCTCAGCGCGGGCCATGCTGGGTTGCTCTGAGGTCAGGAGGCAGCTGGTTCAGTGCCAGCTGAGAACCTTAACGGGGTTAACGGGTCAGCTGTCCCTTAAACATCAGTTTGTCCCAATGGCGAGTACTTTTCCAGGCTTTTCTGGTACCCTGATCCACTCTTGATGCTCTGACTGCTTAACTGCTCGCCACGACGGACTGCACCAGCCTCTTTTAATCTGGTTTTGTGTTTAGCTTTATCCAGCCACTCAGTTTGACTTGATTGGATTTTTTTCATTCAGATTTCTTTATCTGGTGCAACATGGCAGATAAATTTAACATGATGCAGTGGTGATAAAGCTGTTCAGCAGCCCAAACTCATGCTATTGCTTTCATTATATAAACTTAATCAGTTCTTTATACACTGTAATGTGTCTTCTCTTAAAGATTAGCTTCAGCCATATGTCTTTTGTACTCTTGCTTAGTTGAATATTTGCATATGTGAAGTGTGCTTTCAGGTGCTGTTTTGGAGCCTGAAGTGAAGGCAGTGCTGCTGTTTTGTCTTTAAGCATTACGCTTGGGCAATTCTCCACTTGCGCATCCTGTCCCATATCCCAGGCTAGGCAGCAACTGCGTTTCACCCTGTCTCCTGCTTACAGCTTGCATGACGCCTCCCTATATTCTGTGATTCCACTACTTGATTGGCAAAACTATAATAATTACTTTCAGGCCTTTGTAGGATTACTTTATCCTAGGTTAGATAATCCCTTAATTTATGAAAGTGATACGCAGATTGAGAAGAACTGTTATGGGAGGATGGAAATGTGAAGCAATCATCTATAGTGCTGATTTCCCCCCAACCCGCAAATGAAATTCTGCTTACCTGGTTCTGTGAGGGCTATCAAGCTTAAATTCTCTTAAAATATGGAGCATACAAAAGAATAATTAAAAAAACCAACATACAAACCACCCACAAACAAACCGAAATCCCACTTTATCTTTAGAAACTTGAAAGTATTTCTAAGATGTTCCATTATCACAATTTCACACATTTGCATTTAATTGAAATCTTAGTAGGGAAACATAGTGTTAGAGCTCATAGTTTAATATATGTAGTTACCTAATCATTTTTCTGACATCTTTATTTGGTTAGAATGTGGTGTCATCAGAATAAACAGGATCCCTGTGTTCCTATAGCAACACAATGCTACAGTCTGAGAAACTGCTTCATTGCAGCAGACGTATCCATAACTCTTCTAATAACTTGAGGATTTTAAAACAGTAAATTTAAAAATGACGATTCTGTTTTATATTTCTGCAGGTAAAATTTCATTTAAAAATTAAACCTTATAAATATCGTCCCTGAAGCCCTACACCACCTTCCTGGACAGGCATATTTTCTGAGTTTGTAAAAATACTGAATATATATATATTCTGTGAATATTCCAGCTATATAAGCTGTGGTACTGGTAGGATTTTGTGTAAGAAATACCCAGTATTTAGATACGAGGTAGGGTGGGTTTTTTTGGTTTTGTTTCTGTGGTTGGTTTTGGGTTTTTTTTGCAGCTTTCAGTTTCCTTTTAAACTTTTTTTTTTTTTTAAATAAGTAAAAACATGTCGTCTAAATTGGTTATTTTGATCCAGCATAATGACCTGCTCTGTAATAGTTTCATTTATTTTTAGATTTTCCTTGTAGATAGTAGAGGTAATACAAGACAGCGTAGAAGTGTCAGCTTTATAGCTCTGAAGATCATCTACATGTTTGGTAGATGCAATCCAGCTGAGTTTTTGTAGTAAGGGGAATAGAAAGATAACGTTTCCATTAAAGTGATCAACTATGCATAAAGAAGTAGGATAGGAAGATATATGAAAATGCATTTAGAGAAATCCTATTTTCTTGAGCAAACTGCATCTGTTGCGTATATAACTTACACCTTTTGGATAATTCTGGAAGTGCTGGAAGTCTAGTGGTGCTAATAGCAATTTTATGTACTGATTCCTAGGAAAGAAGTATCATCTGTCTGGAAGGTCTGGCATCCTACTGCTGCTAGGATGCGGCTTTATAGTAACCCTAAGCTCTTTACTCATTTGGAGTGCTCTTAGAGAAGAGTTAATTAGAACTTTAATTAATGTATAACTTTCAGAATTATTTTGCATTCCTCTTAATAAAAATATTCTGTTACAGTGAGCAAGAATGAAGGCACTCTCTTCTCTCCCCCTCCTCTGGGACAGTGTGCCTTCATGCTTCAGGACATTAATATTTCAGTAGTCACACTGGATAAAATTGAACAATGGATGAAACCTAATTATTTTTCTTAGGCCTGTGATATGATCTTATCCAGGTTCATTTTCTCACATTCTGTTCTAGTGAATTTCATTATAAGTCACTCATTCGTACCTGACAGATTTCCTTTAAAAATCATACTGATAAAAACAAAAAGGAGGGGAAAAAAAAAAAAAAAAAAGGAAATACTTTGTCTCCTCTCTATGTTGTATTTTTTTACCCCACCTCCAAAGTTATTGGAAAAAAAAAAAAGGATGAAAATCATGTCTCAGCTGCCTCTGCTCCCTCCCTTCCCAGCTGTTCTTGCTTATTTTCTTCCTCATTTCTTTCTTCTGTTTTCTACAGATATCCTCTTCTGATCCTGCTCAGCCTTTGGCATCCTCTCCTTCTCTGCAAGCTGCTGCTGAGAAGAGCAAAGCAGAGGTATATTGTTTTCGGGTGTAACTCTTGTCAGGTTACTGCTTTGCACAAATGTTTACATTTCTGTAGAGTAATTTCACTGGGCTAACTAGAGAATTTGAATTCCTGGTAATCCTTCAGGCATTTAAAATATTTCTCTCCCTGCTTCCTGGACTAGATAGATGAAAAGAACCGATACAGCGGGACAAAGCATATGCGTGATTGTTACCTCTTGGTGTTTATGTCAAAATTCTGGCTCTGCTCTGGCTTTGTGTCACAAAACTATAGAAACACCATTTCATTCCCAGCTAATGGGCATGAGTGACAGTGTCCTGTCCCCTCAGGAACAATTTTTGGTATCTTTTTTCATATTACTTGCTTGTTTCAGAATCTAAATTATCAGTACTGTTCGAGCCATTTAGTTCAGTCTCCTTGGAGATAAGTATAGAATTAATTTGGTGACACTTCTGTTAACTCATACTGGGTCTAATGTCCCTTCTAGCTGGGATATATGTGTATGTGCTGATGGTACATGTAGTGTTTAGAAGGGCCTTTGAAAAACTTAACACACAAACAAGTAGTAGGTGAGGCATCGTTTGTATGAACTTTCAGTAAGTGTCACGATTTGCAACAATAATGAAATACATTTTTTAGAATGTGAATGCTCAATGTTAGGCACTTTTGGGTACTTCACTCTAAATTGAGACTGTATACAGTATATGAAATAACTTGCAATCTAAACATAAATCATATTTTTTCTTCTAAATACAGAAAATATGGACAGATGTTATAAATTATTTTAGTTCAACCACATTTAAACATTAATTAAAATTTAAATGACAGTGTCATGGACTAGACCACAAGCCTTGGTGAATTTGACATGGTTTTTAAGTTGTACCAGGAATAGCTGCAGCCACTTAGAATGAAACTTGCCTTTCCTTTCTTACCTGCCTCTCTTGATACATTCAAATTTGAAAGTTCCTCTGTGTAACTAGTATGCCATGTTGTTAGAAAGGAATCTTGGGGGGAAAAAACCGAATAATTTTTGCTTAGAATTTAAGACCAATATAAAGCCAATTTCATTTTATGATCTTCATGGTGCTTTTTTGACTGTTTCTGAAAGTAATGAAACACTTGAGTTGAAGTTCTGGCATGAATACAGCATCTGAGAAATGTTTTTATTTAGTCTGAATTCATTTTTATCTAATGGAGCTGAAGCAGAAAGCTTGCATATTGAAATTGCGAAGTGTGAAGATGAAGGTCTTGCGGGTTTTCAAGTCCACAGTGAAAATGAAGTGAATGAAAATAAAGTCACTGGGAATTGAGAGAGTTCCTGGAGGCTTTGTGAGGTGTGGGAGCAGAAACACTGTCGAACAGTTTGTTTTAAGTCTTCGTATATTCACTATGAGGCTGTCAGGGATTTGTTAAGGGTAATGATAGGCATTTATTTATATTTGGTCACCTCTGTGAGGTGTTTGCCATATGAAACTTACTACAAGCCCTCCTCATTCTAGAAGTCCTGAAGAATAAAAGTTTCCAGATACTTTTTCCTCTAGAAGTGATGTTCCTCTAAGAAAACATATTTTTAAAAAAATGTTGAAGTCAAACTGGAAATCTGGACATCCTGAAGATGGTCATATGCAAAAACTTTAACTCTGCTTTCATTTGAACATATTCAATTAAACTTAAGGTAGTGTGTTTGAAAAGTAAGTGTACTGTTATGACACTTCCAGCAACCTTTCCCAGGAGGAAAGGAAACAAATCATAGTTGTCTAAGATGTAGAAAAGCTTCCACAGGAGAAGAGATTAGGTTTATTTGAATTATTCAACTTGGGAATGTTAGAGTGGGGAGTGGGGACAGGAAAAGTTACTGCTCTGACAGTGTATTTGTGTGCAGTACACGATTAAGGTTGCAGGATTTTGGAAGTCTAAAGAAAATGCAGGTTGATACTCAGATCGGTGACATAGTAATGGAAGAAAGGCTAAGCTTCATTTGAAAGGCACGGCTATGCGTTTGTAATCTTACTTCAGTAAGCCTGCAAGTCTGAGGTTATTATGATGGCCTCAAAATAAAACACTGCTCTATACTCGTCCCAGTCATTGGAACGCCTGGCATCGCCACAGGTGGGATACAGAATTGGCTGGACCTCTGGTTTTGTACTATTATGCTCATTTTTGTGTTCCTAATGTTCAATAAAATCTAAGTTGGTCTTTGTTTCTTTTCTTCAAAACAGACATTCCAAATTCCCCTTTACTGCAGTTGCAATGACTGTGGTCATTGTTTTCTGTTGCTTGAGTGACGCCCACATTTAAGCAGGTGCTTGGTGCGATAGTCTCACTTTCCAGGACCTGAGTGTTCAGGTTAATGCCTGATGAAATAATTGGCAGGGGTTAGTTGGGACTCGAGTAACCTCAGTTGAGTAACCTCAATCCATGTGGTAAATATGGTGAACATTTTGAAAATTGATAATTTAAGATTGTGAAGAATGTGTTACTTGGGTCCCCCTGTGCCCAGTCCTCCCCACAAAAAATCCAGAAAAAACCCCCTTCATCTTAGTGTTGGAACTGTTTTAACCAAATGTCATGTTGTACAGATTTAAAATTTACATCTATTGGATGTTAAAAAGAAAAAACCCCAATCCTTATTGACAGAAACCTGTAGCCTAGTAAGCTGTTTTATTTTTAATACTGGAGATGCATGGACAGTTATCTAACTTCTCAGTCTAACCTCTCAACCTTCC
Organism: Sagittarius serpentarius; assembly: GCA_034782735.1. Classification (NCBI taxonomy): domain Eukaryota; kingdom Metazoa; phylum Chordata; class Aves; order Accipitriformes; family Sagittariidae; genus Sagittarius; species Sagittarius serpentarius. The sequence goes on from JAVKLA010000014.1 coordinate 4,549,971, forward strand.
TCCTAATATTGGGAAACTTGCTAAAAAAGCCTCTTGTGGAATAAAGCTATTTCAAAGCTTTGAACAAAGGGATCCAAGTCTAATGACTGAAAGGAGCTACTGTCTCATCTCCTTTATTACAGATGGTAGACTCTTGTTCCACCCATTTTAAGGTTCGAGTATACTCCCTAGTACCATACTGTAGTTGTACAAGCTAAACGCAGACAGATTACTGGGTCTAAAAATCACTATTAACACTCTGTCAAAGCAATTGCTGGCCTAAAAAGTCTGTATCTTCTGTATGTTGTGATGCCTTAAGGAATATTTTATGCTTTTCTTTAGTCAGACTGGGTCTGTAATATTGCCCCATTTTTCATTCAAAACTAAACCGAAAAAACTTCTGTAATGTTGTCATAATGCACTCAGAGTTAAGGGTTCTCTTATGTTTTCTCTTTATGGAACAACTTAATGTCTTATGACGCAGCAGGTCTGTCATATGGCCCAAGTCAACTTTTTACATTCAGGAGTATTTTTTTAAGACTACTAGATTTGCTTTTAAAAATTAGTAACTCTCTGCAGAAAGCTGCATGCAAATTACCTTACTATAGTTCTTTGGTCAGAGACTGTCATGTGTCCTAACAACAGAGGTTATCAGAGTTAATGGAGTACTTGTAGATGCTTTTTTTTTCAGATCTGCTTAGGAGAAGCAACACTGGTTCTTTTTTCCTTCCGCTTACCAGAAGAAATGCAGATGAGCAGACAAAATAGTGAATTTCTTGAATTCTCAGAGTTACAATATTTTTAGTAGTACTGTTTGAGCAAAATGAGTCACTTCCGGAAGCAGAGCAGATAGAAGCATAAACTCTGAATTGAAAGGGAGTAACTGAAAATCTCTGTTTATATTCTTTATGACTGTGCACATTCAATATATTTGCAAATGCATTGTTACTGAGTACTAGCAAAATGCCTTTTTTTTTTTTTTTAGAAGGAAAAAGAAAAAAAGAAAGAAGAGAAAAAGAGAGAGAGAGAATCAGAAAAACCATCAAAACAATTAGCAGTTGAAAAGGTAAGAATAGTTTATTTTTTCCAGTTATTTAAAAATTACAATATTAGACATGTACAAAGATTTAAAAAAAAAAAAAAAAGACATTTTTAACGTGTGTGTGTCTGTGCGTATATATATGTGTGTGTGTATGTATGAATAGTAATCCGGATAATCCACGTGAATGGTTTACTTGTGCCGTTGTTTGCATACAGAGGTTGGTTGACCATACAATGAGAAATGTGTCTGGGGGAAGAGGGAAGCGAGTTAAGATTTAAGATTTAAGCTCAGATAATTAAGGTTTTAAAGATGTACCATTCCTGTTCTTGCACAGAAAATTTTCAGCTGTATTGAGTGCTGTATGGTCACTTAATACTGTCTTTCATAAATGGATCCATTTTAAATGTAAGTGTATAATTTATAGAATTGAATTAATAACTGTAGTCTAGCTAACTTGAAAATATTCAACTAGATTATGTCACAAAACACGACAGACAAACTAGCTAAGGTGCTTCTTTAAGCAGCAATGTTAAAGCATAATGAGCAGCCTTAGCAACATAGGTACAATTAAATCATGTACACTTCTGTATAGAGTTCATATTAAACAAAAATGGAATGGGTAATTTAAGTATTAAATGCAGTAATTTCTTCTAAGACAGACGTCCTCTCTCAGATGATGTGAATCCATTAGTATGTTATGATCTGCAGTGTAGTCCGCAGAATGCACTGAAGTCTCCATCTGTCAGTTTATTCCCCAATAGTGCTGTGTTACAATTATGAAAAATGTTGTGTATTCATACATTATGATTGCAGATGTATTTCTAATTCAGTTTCCAAATAGAAGTTGTTTATTTTGCATAATAAAACAAGATACAAAAATATGTGCACACATGGAGGGGAAAAAAGCCCTTCCCCAAAACAAATAGCTTTCTTCTGAAATTGGAAAGCAGTTTTGGAATAAGTTGGCGCAGAAGCAAACTTTGTTATGACAATTTGCATGGCGTCACTGAGCTGGTGGAAAAGGATATCCTTATTCATATGGTAAGAGGTTAAAGCATATTTATGGGTAACAATAAAAATATTAAAACTGTTGATTATTGAAGTTTTACAAGGGCATCCAGTCAAATTAAATGTTTTATTCAGGTCCTTAGAACAATGTACTTTAGTTATAAGGGCTAAAAACATTGCTGTGGTTTGGAAGTCTTAACTTTCTGAAGCCCAAAGGTCTAGTTTTGGTCTGGGGGAGAGAGGGTTTCCCTTTGCAAGGATGCCTGAACCTTGTCATATGGCTTGGGAATACTTGGTCAGGTGAGGAGAAAAGATGACATTGCATAGTTACAGCTGAGGGACTACCCTAATACTTGAAATAAAAACCAATTCAAATGCCACTGATTAGATTTACATTTGAAATGTCATTAGATTACCAGTTTGATTAAACAAGTAGAAAAAAGTATTTTGATTTTAAATGCTTGTACTACAAAATGTGGAATTTGGTAAATATATCTGCGTTAGATAATAGTGCTGTTGTAACAGCTGCAAAATACTGCAGCATATTTTGTTTCATTATTAAGATGTCAGCACTCATTGCCCAAATGGAACTCATCTATGTGTCATCTTTTTAATTCAAGAGATTCTTTAAGCTCAGGCTTTTCAAGGCTTTTAAAGATCATTCAAAATAAACTATTTTTAGACACAGCTGGTAAACTTGACTTACTTTAAAACTGCAGTCACTTTCTAGAATCCAAAGGAGAGAGACCTATATCAAATGCTTGCATTTCTATTGGAAAGTGCTGGTGAGATAAAGGACCAAAAGATCTTGTTTTTATATATGTAATAATACATTGCTGCTTTTGTGGTGTGATTCTGCTTCAGGGAGCCAGTAAACATTAATATTCTTCTTAGTTTGACTAATAATGGTATACTTCACATCTGGTTAGAGACTGTCTTAGGATATTTTAAATATTGTATGTTCAATCAGTAAGGGGATGCTGGCATCTTGACTTTAGTATCATGTTTTAAGCAACCACATCAAGCAGTGGATGGCTATTTATCCCTGTTCTCAGCTTTCTGGAGAAGGAAACAGAAATTGAGAATTGTTTGGACACTTCATATGTGAAGTTACTGGTCGCCTTTATTGCAGGCATGGTGTATCCCCAGTCTAGACATTCCAGGCTTGGGAAGCTAATAAATTAAAAATTCATGACCAAGCTATTGACAGTTCTACTACAATTTTGAGACTTCTCTTGATTAAGTTAATTCAAGTAGTCTGTTAGTCATCCTGTAGTAGAGTCAGTAAAGATGGAAAAAACGACAGGCTTTAAATTAGTAAAAAGTTGAAAATTAAGCTATGGAGAACTTCAGATCTCTTTAAAAGTGTCACATACTCCTACAAGTCTTAAGTTCCTGGTGCCGTCTTTTCTTATATCTTATATTGAGTTTAAGTTTCTTAGCTCTTAAAACAAGAATATGCATCCTAAAAAATTAAAATGTTGGCCTTCAGTTCTCATGTTCTGATCTCTGCTTCATAGAACTGACTAATCTGCTCCTACATCTGCATAAGAGCCTTTCTCTGGTGACTAACTGATCTTCAGCCTTTAACAAGCTGAATGTCTAGCATGATTTGTGTTGCATTTTCAAATATTGCTGAAAGCTTGTAGCATTGCTTTAATAAACTGCATTATTCCAATATTGCATTAATGTGTTAGGTAATTATGGCATAAAAGATAGTTTGTTGATTGGCATGCTTTGATAAGTAAAAAGAACAGAAAATCATCTTTTAACTGATTTAACAGTAGTGGGCTTTCTTACTGAAACTGCTTTTCAGTAAGAATCATCATGTCCTTACAGCAGGTTTCATGGGAAACACTTTTTATGAACGTTCAAGTTGTAGAGTAGAATTTCCTCAAGATCAGAGAGGTCTACTGCAGAACAGTGAGTAGCAAGGGTACTTGTTTAACTCTGTTTTTCTGGGCTGTTCCACTTCCTCTGACAAAATTACTGGGTAATTTTTAATATAACAAGATTTTACTATGTCAGCTACAGACTGAGTCTAGTCCGGTGATTAGCATTTTATTGGAAGCAGCCAACAGTGTGATGTACCACATCAGATATGCAGTGTTCTTTAATAAAATAAAATAAGTGACGCTGCAAAACTGCTGGCAGCTGTAATGTATTTTTTCAGTCTAATTGAAGGAAGTTGAGAAACTTGCATGACCTACCCAGGGTCCTTCCTCCCACTCTCCCTGTGCCATTTCCATAATTACAGACCTCAGGTTTCCTCAGTGCTCATGCTTAAAAAAACCTTATACTTTGGAGGAAAAAAAACCAAATTGCAAGAAAACTGCTGGAACAATTACACAGTTCTTCATGACATGAAAACTGGGGCCAGGTTACATGGAGTTGAGATGTCCAGTCAAAGCCCAGCTTGTTTGCAAGCAACAGAAATGCCAGTTTTAGCAATATAAAATGTATTGAATTGCAAGAATAAATAGTCAAACTGAGCTGATCGCATGCTTCTTAGTGCTTCTTATGGGCTAATAACAGGAATAATAGCATAAGGCAGACTGTCATGCAATGAAAGCAATTTTTGTATGTTCTGTACACCCAGTTAAAACTAAAAGAATTTAAATTGGCTAAAAAAATAAATCTGATTACTTTAAGAGCCCATTTCAGTAGTGGGAAGGGAAGAAGGTCGGTAGTTTGACCACGTCTTACCTGTTTCGTTGATGGTAATGCATAAAAATGTTTAATTTGTAGGTAGGAAAAACCAGGTAGGCTTTTAATAGTTGTTCTTTATACTTTATCCTGCCCACCCTTTCATCAGCTGCTGACAAGGTTTTCCTCCTTACTAATTTCTTCTTTGCACAGCTGAAGTTGGTGAAATTTCCCAAATTAGCCATGATTTTCTCTTTTTTCTTTCTTTTCTTCCTAAGCTGACTGAACAAGTTCTCATTCAGGAACAGAGAAAACCACTGAACTCCTTTTTATTTCTAGTATGTCTACTGAGTAGGATTTTTGTTCATCCTTCATTTAGTAAAAGTACTTCCATTGCACAGTATTTGATTTAGAACGGAGAACTTGGATTCAGTTGTATGAATGAAATTTCTTGAATTTCAGAGCAACTAGGACAACTCTGGGTTTTTTCAAAACATACCTTTTTATGTCCATGTGCGGTACAAATTCAGATTAAAAAAGGCATAACTAGGTGTCACCTATTGAGGCTTTGGTGCACTCCAAAAGTAAGGGGGGAAGGAAATTCATATGCCTAAAATTTTCAGATTTTTGTAGGGTTCAACTTTTTATATAGTTTTAGTTTTTAAATAAAGAAAATCTAGGCATGCTTCAGTGCTAGTAATCCAGAATTAAGCCAGAAGTGTTTTGGAAAACTGTCACTGGAAAACTTGACAAGTATTTTGGATATCCAAAATTATAAATTCAGCTAAGTCTGTGGCACTGAATGCTTTGACAGTGCTTGGATTCAGCACTGTATAGCTTTCTGTGCTGTTTATTTTAGAGGTTTTGCATCAGTCAAAGACTTTCATGAAAGCATTGTGATGGTTTCACTGTAAAATACTGCATACTGAAGGCTGTAGTTATTGTGAGGCTGCATCTAATTTATTGAAAGTGTAAGCCCTTTTAAGACAGATTGTGTTGTATTGGGACAGTAAAGTTAAATGGTTAGGATGTAAAGAACAAACTATTTTTTCTTCACAAACTACTTGTGCTTTTGCAAACTAATATTGACATTCACAGTTAAGACTTTTTTCATTCTGCTGAACACATCAAGATGATGAATGTTTCTGAAGGATTGCAGCAGTTAAACTTGATTAACTGAAGTACTCTTTGACACTAAGTTTAGTTTGGTTTATGATATTGCATTTTGAATTTGAAATTGGCTCTTTTTTGTGTTTAGAGTTGATTTAAGTGACAGGAATGGGTCAGTTAGAGGTTATCTTTCAGTGGTAGTATATCAAATGTTGTTTTTGTTCCCCAAACCGGAGACTGAATTGCCAGCTTAAACTCAGCAATAAAAGTGAGCTGCTGCCTCTCAGTCAGCTGGTACCAACCAGCACCAGATAGCCCGCCTTACGGAGGTACTGACGAAAGTTTATTTGCATTTAAAAAGTGCTAGAGAACCCCTCAAATAGAAGTGAGGGCAAATCATATTAGCAGCTTTCTCCCTTCATATACGAAAAACAATGTGTCAGATATTCATTTAACCAAATAGGAAGAACTTATTGTAGCTGATAAGGGCGGTGGTTTTGTTCGTTTGTTTGTTTTCCCCTGAAGACAGCTAAAACTCCCACAAAAATCAACCTGTCTGGGCAAGTGAGACAAGAGGAGCTATTAGTCCCCGTTAGTTTTCTGGAGATATTTTTTACTTACCCAAAGTATTCCAAATTATCATTGTAGTCATTTTGTACAAGGAGAAATGAGTTGGAGTCAATAATGTTCTGGTGTTCTTCACTTCTTTGAAACTGAGTAGCATTGTGAGAATGCGTGGAAGAATGAAAGCCCACAAAATTTTTGGTGTCCACTTAAACTGCAGTTTGGTGGAAGTGTTATATTTAGGTGTTGACTTTTAAGTTTTAGGAATAAGCTGACTCACGAATATTGACCTGATTGATAATTTAAATAGAGAATTACATTATAAATATTCTAAATGTTTTCTTTCTTTTTAATACCATATTGATGATACATTTACTAAATCATTTGAATAGTTGTTAATATGTTTCCCTAGACTTCTAAACATTATTTGCCTTTCTGAGTGATTTCATTTTTAAATGCTTTTTCTTTATATTTTTATATAAAAAGTAGTGTAAATGTAAATTATAATATATAAGCAATCAAGTGTTTATCACAGGAACAGAAAAATAGAAACACGTTTTGCCCTCTGGTTGAATACAGTCTTATTTATACTCTTAGTCCTTTTTTTCACAAATTCAGAATAAGTAGCTACAAGTTAAAGCTCAGGATTTAGGAGAATGCGGGAAGACATAGGACAACCTGTTTCCCTGCCTCCTACCCGCACAGAGGGTGAAGGGTTCTAAGGCTTCTTGTTCTCTCAGTCTGCATTTTATGGACCTGTCCCAGCCTGGTTTTACCTTTCTAATCATACCTTTTCAGCCTTATGGAAGAGATCAGATTATTTTGGTTCTTTGGTTGCTTCTAATGCTAACCTGAAGAAAGGCAAACCAAATTAGATTCTTCCCGAAACTGTGCAATTCATTCCTTTTGCAGGTAACAAAGGACTCCTTATGTTGGAGGATTGCCTTGAAAAATAGTCTTACTTAACGGAATTAATCTGTCATGGCTCTTATTACGTATTGGGAGTTGTAGACAAAGAAAATAAGAAATAGATATTCAGGTAGAAGCAGTTGAAAGACAACCCTTTTTTTGTCAGATGGGAAGAAGGGTAGTTGTCTTTTTAGTGTTGGGAAAGGAGTCAACCTACAGGAGGGGTATCACGTTTTTTTTCCTCAGCCCAGTGTGTGTTCTTTTTATCAGCTCGATCCTCTCAACTCTAGTCTGCAGCGGAACAGTATTTTAAAGTGGGTGGGTTTTTTTTTTATTTTTTAATTCTGTAGAAATGGAATCTTAAAGGTATGAGAACAAGCTTGGGTTTGGGCTGCTTTGGTTAAATTGGCCTTTGTTTAACTTGCCAAACTATTTTTAACAAAAAGGTATTGTTAATTGTGCTTAGTTTTGATCGATCCTCAGTTATGTTTTTGCTCCATGCAGGGTCAAAACCTAAAACTTCTCTGGGTTTTCAGTTGATAATACATGTTAACAGATGGCATTTTCAGGTTTCTCCTGCTTGCTTGTGATAAGCTTCACCTTTTTTCCTGGTGACTTTGAGGCAATTAGGAAGGCAACATCTACATATACTTATGTGTATTTTGAATGAAAAAAAAGTGGTCACATTTAAATAAGCATGATCTAAATTAGCTTTATTCATGGATGGATGCTATCTTTAGATAAAAACATCTATATGACCATGACTTACTCATTCTGAGACATTTGAAAGTACAGCATGCATGATTGAAAGTGCAAATATACAATCTCATCTAAAAAGTTTTATACAAATTATAGTACTATTTAGGAGATCGTGTACAATCAATCAAATGTGCAAGAACAAAAAGCATGGCATTTTTACAGAAGTGGTACTGATACACAGAGCTGAATGTAAAGAAGGGTAAGGATTGGATGAGATGAACTTGATAGCAGGAAAAAGACATTTAATTTAAATAATGTCACTCAAAGTAATAATCTTACCTTGTTTTGAATAATAGGCTTCCTTTGTTTTCCTAAAATCATGCAAGTATTGGAGCATGAGCAAAGCAATCAAGTGTCTTTGTGTGTTCTGTTTCATTTTACTGTGGTTAAGCTAGAACATCCTTAAACTCCTGTGGGGAGAGATCTCATTCCAGTGTGTGACCACCAAGATAGGGCAATGGGGTTGTGGAAGGCACTGTCAGATGTGCAAATCTTACTTAAGAGTAAAGATAGTAACTGTTTTCCATAAAAAATAATTTTAGATGCCACTGATAATATTAAAAGCTCCAACATTAGCTTAAGCTTTAAATTGTTTTAAAAAAATAAAAATAAAATGCCATAAGAGGTTTCAACAAGCTTCCGAACACTTGTCATACAACTTTCAGTGTCTTCCAGTTTAAATTCGTAGTTGACATAGGTATTGACTGCATGGCCTTTTGCTAAAAGGAGTAAGAGTATTTGGACTGTTGCTCATGACACCAGAACAGTTGCACAGAAAACTTTGTTGCTCTGGCATTCATCCTGTTATGTAATTATATCTTCACAAAATTAAAGGTATTTGGAAGATAGCACTGTAGCTGAGGTAGAGATAAAAGCAAGATAAGGTAGAAGCAGGATCTTTTATCACAGTTTAAAGGAAATGGAGAAGTTTCTCGCTCTGGATAATTTTGTGAGATAAGTAGGGTACAAAATTAAGTCACCAGTTACCTAGTTCAAATAACTAGCATCTCTTTAATGCTAAATTCCTTATATATCAATCAACACTGTTAACTCATCTGCAATCGCCTTCTGTGTCTGTTGAAAAAAGGGTTGCAACTGGATGAGGTTGTCTTTCAGTTTTACTTGAAATCTTTCCTTTATAAAATTGCCACTTGCAGCTAGAAAATGGGGACAGTTCTGAGGTTGGTCCCCATGCATGTCAGCGTACCATGGAAAAATAAATCCGTCCTGCCTTTCTGCTCAGCAAGTATGGTCTCTCTGAACTTGAGGATATTGTACTTCATGCCAGAGTAAGGTACTGCAGGCTTCTCTGCTAGGCAGATAGTGTATTTTACACTGGGTAGTAACACGGGTAACTTCTGCTCAAGATAACCTACAGCTTTTTTTGTCTTAGATACTTAATCCTCAGTTTACAGTGTAAGTAGATATCAATATATCTTTTTCCTTTGTTTAAACATAGACTATTTTAATGGTGTAAAAGAAACCGGTTTGGTTGAATCTTAGTATAAATCTTGAAGTGAGTGCCTCAACAAGCAAGTCAGAACCCTTGTAATATCACTTTGAAGGGTCAGTTGTAAAACTTCAGAACCTGTGAAGCTGTGAATCTAGAAAGTTTTAGCCATCCTTACCTTTTGTAAGGATGATTTAAATATTCTTTTTTAGAATACCCAGAGATTTCATATAGGCTTGCGTTATTTAAACTAGGGGAATAAAAGCAGAAAGAAGTTTGACTCATTTCCAGTTGAGACGTAGACTGCTGGTCTGGATTGTGGCTAGTTGCTTCTTTATAGTTAGTGTTAAAGATTACCATGGTATGGAGGGTGAAGACAAAGAAAATGGAGTTTACTCAAGCGAAGGGAAATCTATTTTGGTATGGCATGTGTTAGGTTAAATTTAACTAGCTTCTAAAGTAATTGTTTCAAAGTGTTTGACTTTGAAATGAGAACAAAGCCAAGGAAAAAAAACCTGACTGGCAGAAGAAACTAATACAGCTGATGGCCGTAGACATGAACAGCTAGTGATGCATAAGTATTTAGTAAGCATTCTCCCTCTTACTAAGTTCTGCATTTGTGAAGCAGAATTATGTACTTGTATATGAGGATGATAAAGTACTTGTCAATTCGCTCCTAACTTCTATAGCAGCAAAAGAAAAGCAACAAGCTGATATAAATTAAGAAAAAATTAACCTATGGGGTTATTTCAGTCTGATTAGCTGTCAGTGACAGGCTAGAATTTCCATGGAGCTAATTGAGAGGGTTTTTTTAAATGCATCTCTATAGACATAGTATGCTTAGACTTCATAAAGTGTTTGTATTGTACTGCTTGCCATAATGATAGCAAAGATGCCAGTACAGAGTATCAGTCCAACACTGTTAAGAAACAGAACTCTATTAGGAACAGCCCTAATTCAGAGGCGGTTTATATGAAACAATAATCAGTGTGATGCTGTAAGACTATGTGACAAAAACATAAAGACTGCAAGAATCAGAGGGACTGCAACAGGGTGGAGAACCGGAGTAATCTACTGAGTGAAAACAGAGGGCGGTGATCTGCTGCTCCGAGGTCCGTTAAAGGAGAGTGGTGAGGTGGGTCAAGGAAAGAGACTCTCTCCCAGGAACCCCAGGCAAGTAAGGCGTGATTGCATACTAGTCTATAGGACTTATTATGGGATGCAGAGAGGAAAGAATACAGGGATAGGGGAGAGAACATTGTATGAAGCTTTTTATGGGATGTTTGAGTGACAGACCAAAAGCAGAGAAGTAGAGGAATCAAGGTGGATTGGGGTGGAACAAGCACGAGGAAGCAGGGGGGAAGGGGATAAAAAGGGGAAGTCATATATATGCAGGTTTCCAGGCAGTATGCTTGTCTGAGCCCTGCACTTGATCACTGCAGGCTATCCTATATTCTTGCCAAATCCTGCTGGCAACCATGTTGTGTGTGAGCATGTTGTCTCTGCTGTGCCTGTGTGTGAACGCTAGCAAACTTCAAGTTGGACTACCGGACAAGTAGGATAAGAGGTTGGTGTTGGCCACTGGAAAGAGGCTGCAGGTCTGAGGAACCTAAGGGTCAGCAACGGCAGAGACCAGCACTTAGAAGCCAACTATTGCAAAGGTAGCATGTCTAAGACCAGCTAGTAGAGACAGCCATATTGTGCTCACATACATCTCTGTAACAGCTAGCAAATTTCACGCTGGACTAGCCAGTGAGTAGGATATCAGCATTGGGAAAGATCCAAGGTCTGAGCTGGTGACTGGCTAAGGGTGTAGGGTCTTGATATTGGATGAACTTAAGTTTCATGCAAAAAGCATTTTTTAGGGGAAAAAAAAAAAAAAAAGCACTTTTGTTATAGTTAAGGAAAAGATTGCAAAGCATACCTTCACGAATAGGGATTGAAAGCAGTGCTTGTGTTGGATCGGTTTTTCACTATGAGCTCAGTCAGTTGCCGTGCCTGAAACAGCTCGTTCTGTCTGGAAATGTATGAAGAAGGAATTACAAATACATATCCCTTAGTTCTGATTGGGTATGCTGATGTTGTATTATGTATGATTTGAAGGGTTTTTCAGAAGGAAAGTTACAAAAGAAAACAGTGTAATGAGGAATTGGAACTAATACAGCTGCATTATTGTAATCTTGCCCAGGCTAATGAGGTCAATAGAAATGGAGCAGAAATATGTAAGCTGAGTTCATATAACCATAATATGTGGTTCTAAAACTGAAGATGTATTTAAAACAGCTTATAAAAATACAAACCATGTTTATTGCATTTCACAGCTTGCAAACTGAGATGCATTAAGACACTTTGACCCTAATCTGATTTATAGATGTCTTAATAGGACACTAGATCAGCTACAGCTTTAAGATGGATCTGTCTAGATTTTCTACTTCATAATGATTTCTTCTAAAAGATGAAAAAATCCACATTTTTATTGGATTAAAAGTAGAACGCTTGTGTTTAATCTAAATCAAGTGCCATGACAAGATAATACAAAATAGGAAAAGGGTTGATGAACAGCTTTTCCCTCTGCCTTTTGTGTCCTTGTAAACAGGTCCTTGCTTCTGGTTTCAAATGCAGTCATTTCAAAGATTCAGAGATGCAGCAAACTGCTCAAATCCTCGCCCCCAGAATCCCTAGAAAACTTTGATACTTCTGTACTCAGACTGTGTGCCTATCCTTCTCTGCAGTCTTGCCATCGCTAGCTCAGCTTCAGATTCCTGCTTCTTGTTGTGACTGTTACTTAGCAATGATCTTGCAATCTTCTGATGCTTTTCTTCAAGTTCCAAACTTAGGAGAAAGTTTTCAGACCCTATTCTGAACTTGTCAGCTTTAACAACATAATATATTTGAAAATGAATGCATACAACTAGTATTTCAAATATGGTTGTTACTGTATAGAATTAATTCACAAAACACAAGGATTTAAAGAGAAAGATTTAAGCTTTGATATTTTGCCATAGTCTCAGCAGTAAGTATAAAAAGAAAGACAAGTTCATTTTAGGAAACTATGCTTCTACAGTTGCATACTTTGTTTTGAGCAAGGTAAAAGGGCCTCTGAGAACGTCTGATGCATTAGAAAGGAGCTAAACTGATTCAGCTAAGTACGAGACATGAAAGGTTTTAAGCCTTCCTGGAATACATTGACTAAAGTAAATGAGATCTGAGCTAACATTTTAAATTCAGGTAAAATAAAATTATAGTACTGGGTGGTCAATAAGTAATAACAAAGGAATAGTCTTAATCCACTTTCCGTAGAAATTATTAGCATATTAGCCTAGACCCAGATAAAATCATATTAATCGAATAAGATTATGGTGCAGCTGTCTGTGAGTTCTGCCATGAAGTTTTTAATTCAAATGACTAATGATATAACATATTTTACATAATCTTGTACAAGTACCTTGCCCTAACTGTGAAAATCTAATGAAATCCATATACCCAGGTTTTTAAAGTGGAGCTGTAGATCAAGGACCACTTAAAAATGCTTCACTTTTGTTGGTTTGCTTGGTATAAATGCCTTAAATTAGCTTGCCTACATCAGTGTGAGTAGTTCAGTGTCTGAGAGTGATTCATTGGAATAATTGCAATGGACTCTTAAATAATAAACTTACATTTTCCCCTTGGGTTAGCTGTTTGTTTGAGGTAATTCTAGTTTTATAAATAAGAGTGCAGCTTTTTTTATTTGTTTTGGTCGACATGCAGGTTTTTTTTCTTGATTAGAAATGCATCAGAGCTTGCTTGCAGAGTCTCTGTCGTCTGTACAACTTCATAATCATACTACTGTAGTATATCTTGTGATCAAATATAGTGTACTTGTTTTCTGGCTTTTTTTGCTATTTAGGCAAAATAGAAGTTCGTCACTGGCCAAAAGTACCCTAAGTTTTGAAGAGTTAGTCTCATTTCTAAGTTTCTTCGTATTTAGTTGCAAGTCTGGAAAAAAATGCTGGTGTCGTATAGGAGATACGTATAACAGAATAACATGATTTATTTTCAATGTGATTTAAATTCAATATTATGAAAGCATTACTTTTTACTTATTTATGCATCACATACAAAGCTGTAAAAACATACTTTTAAAAATTCTAGGATACCTACGTGGGTAATGGTTTAAATAGGTACGGACTAAACTAACATGTATGGTAGGAGTACATGAGCTGTCAGGAAAAATTGTATCTACAAACCTGTTGCAAGCTTGTAGTAAATTACTAACATTATTTTCTCATATGAGAATTCTCAAATGTTCATGCTGTCTTGCAAGTTTTATTGCAAGCAGGTAACGAAGAGGGAAGGAATCAGATTACTTCATGCACAAGGCATGGAATTCCTGCCTAATAAGAGCAAAGGAAGACTTTTGTTCAGTAACCATAGAAGCGTCTATGAGCTCTAGTGAGTAAACTGGAAATTGCTTTTAAGTAAGTTTGAAGTGCTTTTCACTAAATTATTTGATGGATCTTCAGCTTTCATAAAGCTTCTTGTAGTTAAGGCAGGGTGTAGAAATAAGAAGCGCACGGGTAGTCAGATGTGTGTGAAACAGACTGAATTCTAGATTCATATGAATTTTTCACTGAAGGAGAAAATTGAAGAAAATGCGCAGAGAAGAATTTTTTGTGTGTAATATTAAAGTATGAAAGAAAATAGGAGCAGATCACTGGACTGGACAGCTGATGGATCAGACTTTTGACAGTGACTGATATCTTGCTTCAGAGTAGGAGAGATTTACAGTAGTAACTTACAACTGCTCTGACTGGAGACTACTTCTACTTCAGAGCTATTAGTCATGTCGCTAATGTCTTGCACCATGTATGCTACCCCTTCTAATGTTCATTTACATTACGTTAATCCTAAATGCTGGTGTTGAAATGTGCTAAATTATTTACATGAATATCTTGTAGCAGTGAACTCAGCAAAAGTTCCACTTGTTTTTGAAGTGTTTTGGTGGGTTTACGTATCTATTGGGTGTCACACGTCTTTTAGAACTGTTAAACCCTTAAAGTTTGTACATACAAAGATAATTGGCATGAGGTTACAGAAGCAGAAAATGGAAACTTGAATTACCTAAGATGATTCTTTTTTCCCAAAGTCACTCTTTTACAATGAAAAAAAGCACAGTATTTTCACTGTGTGCTGGCACTTTTGAACCAGGCTTTACCGAACAAGTTTGTTTCACCATTGTCAATTCCAGTGCAAAATGCCCTCAACTGCCTCTGTCAAAGGAAAGTAATCTGGTGAACAGGGATGTGCAGAAGAGTAGCCCATAAATGCAGAGCGTAGACTGATCATAGTCTCTGGAGTGTGTGATCGTATTAAAAAACCTTCTGAAAGGATGGCAGCGTCCTTAATCATTTCACAAACTTGGATTATTTTCCACTTTTGCTACAATAGTAATTTAAAAAAGAGAATGGGGTTAACTGCAGAGCAATGTAGTTGCTGCTAGATCTGAATATTCTTATTTTTTTCTCCTTCAAAGTCTAACAGTTATCAGAAGACCTCATGTATGTTGTCTGGTCTGTCAACCAAGCAAGATGGTGTAGAGCTTTCCACTTCCCTCGTGTGTTCCCCACCCTTCTTCTACACCTAGTAGCCAGATATGTATGGGCACAGTGCTGAGAGCTGGGAAAGGACAAGCCGTTGTTTCGCAGAAAGGGAGCATCTGTAACGCCAGCAACAGGCCTCATAGCATCCTGTTATGTATGTGAATTTAACAGGCGTGTCACTGTCAGTCATGGTGGCACTGAGCCTCCTTTCTGTCTTGCCCATGAGATAACTGTATCCCTTGTAGACAACATTGTATGTGCTGTACTGTCATCTTTGTACAGAGGAAGGAGGAGGATTGGCTTGGCAATGTTTTCATTATTTTTCTTTTTTTTTGAGGCAGAATCAATTACTCATTTAATGGTTATCTCCAAAAATAGCTGGCTGAACAAAATCTGATGAAATGCCTGACTGAGACACGGGACTTCCTACAGTATGTGACTTATGCTTCAGGTGTTACTTAATGTTCTTCACAATCCCATCTCCTGCAGACTTGCTGTCTAAGTCTCTGTGAGAAAACGTAGCTGCCCATTCCAGGGAGTGGAAGTTTACCTTTAGATGAGTCTACTGCAAAACTAGGATGCTCAGATTCAGGGCTTGGGTACACTGAGCTTCAATGGGAAGACAGAACTTGGGAATTCACTGTGGTTTGTGGGGCGAGTTCCATATATAGGTTGATTCACTTGACTAATGTGCTCCTTGTATCTGCTTGGCAAAGTCTACAGAATGCTAAAGAAAGGGAAGAGAAGGTGGTTACGAAGAAAATGGACCAACAGTGGTGAAGTATTGCTGGCCGTATGTGTATATGTATGTGTGTGTGCGTATGTAGTCCTTGAATTTATTAAACAAGGTGCTTAGAGGTTGGCTTGCTTTAATTAGCAAAACAAGAAATATGGTTGTGCAAAACTAGCAAAACTAAAATGATACAGTTATCAAAAGTATTACATCAATATGGCACATGTTGATGGCGTGAAATTCAAAGGGCACAACTTCATATAGTATGGAATACCTCTTTGGTCAGTTTAGGTCAGCTGTCCTGGCTATGTCTCCTCCCAACTTCTTACTCACCCCCAGCCTGCTTGCTGCAGAGGCAGAGTAGGGGAAAAAGTCTTGACGCTGTGCAAGCACTACTCACTGTGTTACCAACAGTGTTTTAGCCAGAAATCCAAAACATAGCACCATACTGGCTGCTATGAAGAAAGTTAGCTGCATCCCAGCCAGACTCATACATGCAATTAGTTTGCAAAATATATGGTATAAAGTAGATAGCAGTTCTCTTGTCCTTGTCAAAGAAATGTCCTTATTTACTAGATAATTTGCTTTAGAGTAACATGTAAGAGAGAGAAGCAAGTCTGTAAAATCAACTCTAGAACTTAATGTGTCAATAGAGTAATTAACAGTGTTACTTGCTGATTTGTTTTATTTAACTCAAGAAAAGTATTTCATATAAATTAGATTGAACTAGAATGATGTTACTAGTGGTACATTGAGAGCAATGCATTGTGAGAGTTTAATAAAAGGTAATACTGGTTTGTATAAAACTGACCTTTGTTTTTTAAATTGAGACCTAGTAGCGACAAAACCAATTTTATTATTTTTTTGCTGGCCTAAACTAGTGTTCTTACCCTGTTTTTCAAATTAAGCCTCAGATAACTTTTATTGTTGCACAAAATGAGTAAGGAAAGAATAAAGAAGGGGAGCACAGCAATGGAACATTAAATGCAGGTTGCTGAATTAAAAGATACTCTTTCATGATGAAATGGAAAATGTTCTCATTTTATGTAACTTGGGAAGTTTTCTATAATGATACTCTTTTGATCTTTAAGGATGTAGTCAGAATTTGAGCAAAATAAAACTACGTAGGTATCGAGGTGAGGCTGAGCAGCTGGCAGTTCCCTGGATCTTCTTTCTTGCCCTTTAAGATAGGAGTGACGTGATTGCAAAAATTTGATGGCCATACTGGATCTGAACAATGAGTGTGTCCCTGCTCCTCTACGGAAGAGATGTGCTTTATAGGTGAAAATATTTGTAAGAGGTTGCAAGGTTAATTCTTTATTTGCCTCCTTAAGTTGGCAGAAGTGCCTAATACCTGCTGAACAAGGGATAACTTAAATGGGTTATTGTGGCTCTTTTCAAAACAGGGGCTCGGTTTTTCTTGAGGCAGAAAATCCCAAGTCATGCTAGATAATAAGCTGGTCATGTGGAGGATGCAAAAGAAAGGACTCCCTAGAAGCTTATTCTGGCCTCAGTTTCTTTCAGTGATATTTGCAAATAAACTGTTTTCAGTAATCTCAGAATAATCTAAGGCAGAGGACATTGCTTGTGTGAGAATAACCTTGAAGAATAGTGTAGTGGCCATTAATGACAACTGTGAAAAACGGAAATGTAAGACCTGCATATCAAAGATGTTTTGATGGTCTGCTGTTTGTGAGGACAGTGTTTCAGAAGAATGTACTAGTACCATAAAGATGATTTTGAACGAGAAGCTGTTAATATACAACCTGAAGTAAATATATCTAGGAATTGCTATAACCATGCACTTCACTTAATAAAACCACGTATGTTGCTAAGCCAACCTTGAATGTTGTAAAAAAAAATAGTAGCTCCAGTAACCTTGAAGGCTCCACTTGAAAATAAAGGCACAAAATTGTGTACCTGTTCCCTTCTACTTGGCTTATTCATAGCAGATTTTTAATGCTATTTTTAGTTTATTTAATGCTGCTTAGTCTCCTATTTTTATGCAGCTTTTTTCCAAAGGACTTGACAAATAGTTTATCTAGTACTGGTGTCAATACTTAAAAATAATTTTAATGCTGTGGGAGTCAAGCAGACTAGCAATAGAAACTGAGATGAATCTTAGTGCAGCAGGATTCCCAAGCATTTTTCATGCTATATTGCACCTCTACAAAATGCAGTAATTTTTAGATAAAGCACAACACTAAATTAAACATTAAGTTTAAGAAATGTCACTGCCTTGTTACACAGTTTTGTGTGTGTGTTGCACACTTCTGTGCTCACTGTATGCAATATTTGGCTTTAATGTCTCAAAAGACCACTCTACTTAAAGCTTAGTCACGTATGAGTCCTGTTGGAGCAAACTACTAAAAAGAAATTAAACGTCACATTTCTCTTTATGATTTGGAATAAAATTTGCAAGTGGCTCCAGTGTGACTTCCCTTTTTGTTCTTTTCTGAAAGCTTCAACACCTTGTTTATGCCAGAATTATATAGGCTGGAAGGGACCTCTGGAGGTCCTCTGGTCCAGACCCAGAAATACGGCATGGTCTCTGCTACAGAACGCTTTTCATTATGCCTTCTTCAAGTGGACCACAGTACAGTCAGGTAGCCCAAGATCCATGGGGCCAAAGAGAGAACAAGAGTGTCATAAGAAACAGCACGGTAAAGGTGGGTTATTTAGGTATTCTTAAATTGAGAATAATTGCATACATGCGAGTTTCTTGTGGTAACTTGTCCCATTAGTGCCTGCCTTAATTTATGCCTAAGTGTAGTTGGCTTTAGAGAAGTCCCTGTTCATCTCTGAATCATGGCAGACCTTAAGCACCAAACAAGTGTCTTCTGAATTTGCACAAAAGCCCTCCCTCATAAGTGGCATAAAACATCGTAACCAGAAATAAAGACATACCGAATTTTAAAATTGTTTGAAATCTCAAACAGGAGGATAGGAAATTCCAATAACTGGTTTTTGTTATGGTGAGAGAATGGGGGGAACAACATAGTATTGCAGGTAAAATTAAGGGTGAGAGGAAGGTTTTTGTGTTCCCGATAGCTGCTGAATATTGCTTTGTATGACCACTATTGTACAGATGAAGTATTGGTAAACTGTTAGGTGACTAAT
The DNA here is from genome assembly GCA_034782735.1 of Sagittarius serpentarius. Taxonomy (NCBI): domain Eukaryota; kingdom Metazoa; phylum Chordata; class Aves; order Accipitriformes; family Sagittariidae; genus Sagittarius; species Sagittarius serpentarius. The sequence continues at coordinate 4,568,870 of JAVKLA010000014.1, forward strand.
AGCTTTTTTCATTTTCTCAGACTGAAGGTTAGTCTATTGGTGAGAACTGTATAGCTGTAAAGGAGCTGAATAGTGCTTTAAGGAGAAAATCTCTGCCAGGGGAACGAATACAGTATTAATGTCTAGAAATATTTGCTGTACTTACAAGCTTGAAAATAATTTTGCAGGCTTTCTTAAAGTAACTAACTATGAAGTAACCTTAAAGCATATTAGTCTGTGTACTGGCAAGGGAGCAAAATGGGAAAGAAACTGCTGATCGAGAAATATAGTAATGATATTGGAAAAGGGCGTCTTAAAGGATCTTGTTTTTATAGAAATTTGTGGTTTTATACCTTGTTATCTTAATTGCCTTTCTTATTTACAGAGTGATGAAATATGCATTTAATAATTGCTGAAAATGTTCATTTGACAAAGCAAAGGACCTGAGTAGGTTATTCCTACTAGATTTTTAAATTTTTAGTTTAGGTAATGAGATTAATTTGCTACAGTAATAAGTACTAAATAAAAGAGAGTGCTATTTGAACTCTGGTTAGTTCTTACTAATGTATGCAAAATTGTTTTGGTTTCTGTGAAAAGTTTGCATTCTAAACTAACCCTGTCAAGCTTTAATTTATTTCAAACCTGTGCTTGTAAGTCGTTATCATAAATCTAATCTGGACTAATGAAAATTTGCGCTTTTAATATAATTCTAACACTTTTGCTTTTCAGTTTAAAGAAGTTGTTCTATATTCAGGATTGTTAAGCTGTTTAAGCAAAAAAAAGTCAGTTTCATGAAATCAAGCAACATGTCAGAATTGCTTCTTTTTACAGCTTCTGTGACCTGTGGTGTTCCTCACAGAGTTGGAGAAGAACCAAAAGTGCAAATTTTTATGATAAATTGTGTTCTGAAATACTCATTGTTAATTCTGATTGATGTTCATAATAATAATTTAAGTTTTATGGCATAGTTACTGAGATATGGTCAGTTGTAGAAAACTATTCTGAATGGTCACTTTTAAAAAATTCTCGATACCCAAAAATTTCCTTTCAAAAAACATACTTTTTTCTTATACCAAATACAAGGGTTTTTTTCTCTGCAATGTTGAGTAGCATTTGAAATCAATGTGCTCTTCTTCATGTCACATACTCAAAAGATGGAAGTCGTAATACAGTATAAAATCAGGGAATCTATGGAATATTTTTCCAACAGGTGGTTTTCCAAACAGATTTGGTCTCAAACAAGGTATGTAAAGTCAACATAAGGATTTCTGGCAAGAAGGAAGTGTTTCTCTGAGAGAATAGCAAGGATCCGTTTGAGTGTGAAGCTACCTGTTCCCTGTAGCTGCAGAAATGGAGTTCGGTTGCTTGCAGCTCTTTCCTGGAGGTTTTCAATGGGGGCTTGCTCACAGAAGAGGAGTGTCAGTAGTATGATAGGCTTCTGTTCACTTGGGCCATCTTTGAATGCTCTTGAGTTTCCTCACCACTCTTTACCAACACCAAGCTCGTTACTCTTTATCCCCAGTTTGCAGGAGAGGAAAGTAAAGGATTACCTAAATGAGAACTTTATACCCACATGTTGAACTATAAAGTTCTCCGAATACTAAATACTAAGATTTATGGACTTCAGCAACCTCAGAAGCCTCAGTGACTCTGTCAAAGCCATGTTACGGGGGTGATAAAGGTGGGAGTGAAGCAGGTTTTGTTGGTGTCAGCCCCGTCGGTGCCCAGCCTGACAGTGCTGTACCACCCTTACTCAGTAATCTGTTCTAGTTAAAGTTTGTACTCCTTGATAAACCAGTCCGCTTCGTGGTTTTGTGAGAAGTACAGAGTAAATGCATATTAAATGCATGCAAGAGAATGCGTTTGTCATGTCACTACTATAAACCAGTTTGTATTCATTATAAAAATTGATGTTTTCATGGATTCAGGTGATAAGCCTGATATTGGTATGAGAAGAACTATAAACAGATTCATGAAACCATTTTCATAATCAAATTTCACATCAATACCATCTTACATTTTTAAGTCTCTAGGCAAGAAAAGACTAGGAGTTCCCTTTTCCAAAGGAGAATGCTGTTATTTGCCTTCAGGTTTACAAAGGAAAAGATCATGAACACAGATTGTGTCCATTGGTGCTTTGCATCTATAAAGTCTGCATGTTCTGCAGATGTTCTGTTCGGGAAGGCTAAATAATGTCATTAGTCTACTTCTAATTTTTAAATTTAATCTTTTAAAAACTTGATTTTTCACTTTAATGCTGCAGAACTGTATAGTTTGCATGCTGAAATTAGTCGATAAATCAAATTATAGAGAGCTTTTTGCCTAGTGCATGATATGCAGTGGTTCAGTTTAAGATTTCAGCTTATTTTTAACCTATCTTGGAACTTAGATTTATTTAAAAATTGATTACATATCAGTGAAGGTATAAAGATAATCTTTTACAGAAATGTGCCATGTCCCTTATGACCATAACTGCAACTTATTTCCTTACAAATCAAATTCATTATGATAAACAAATATAGAAAAGGGCTTTTACTTGTGATACTGGAGCAGCATCTTTAATGAGAATTTTTTAACCACTGTATCTTTTTCAAAAATGTTAATTGTGGGGTTTGTTTTCTTTTTTTTTCCTTTAAAGCCTCAGAAGAAAGAGGATCAGCAATCAGAAACTAAAGCAAGTCCAAAAAAGTCGTTGGAACCCACTATTGACCTTTTAGGACTTGGTAAGCAATACATAATTACCTGTTTTTGAATCAAACACAAGGTACATCATTTTATATTTTAATAGATATACTTTTATTTTCTCTGTGCTTACTGGTAGTTAGATGAATTTGAAAACCATAAGGTTGAGTCTACGAATTTGAAACTATAAAGGAAAAATGCCATAGGGATCCGGATATATCAATACTTGTGTTTTGCTGAGGAGAGTAATGAGCCCCTGTGGGAAGGGGAAGTTATCAAAGTGATCTTCAAAGGGCTTGTGGATTGTGGTATTTCAGTGTTTGTGGTACAAGTGTACTTCTTAATGAAAATGCGGAGGTCATCTGAATTGTGTATCTGTAAAATGCCTTATATCACAAAATTCCTGTATTAGTTAAAGGAACAGTAAACTGTCTGACAGCAGCTGACTAGTATCTTGTAAAACACGGGGCATTTCAGTGTTGTGTACCGGGTGCGACCATCATTCATTTTTATCTAATATACCTGTTTGTCTTCTGACGGGCAGGTAACTGTGTATTTGTCATGTAAATGAACTGGTTTAGACCCAAATAACTTAATTTGCACTGTCTGGCTATACTGTTGTGGTTTTATGCTTTTTCTCTGCTTGTTGAAGGTCATATTCATAAAATCTGCCTTTCATTTATCTAGTGTTACTGTGTGTTTTTTCCATTCAATAGAATCTTAAAATGGAAGAACGAAATATTACAGTAACTATTTTTATTTCCTTTTGTTGTTCACTGTTAGGAAAATTTTCTAAGAGTTGTGAGTGGATATTAAGAGTATTCCATTTATATCAATATAATGGTTATTCTTAAATTTCTACATAATGGAGGAGGCTGATAAGTCTTTTAAATGTAATTATTCTAAAAACTTGGTAGAAAAATGTTTTGTTGGTTTTTAATTTTTGGTTTTAAGGTACGAATAATGTTGCAACAAAACAGTGAACGTCTTCTGTGTTTTAGAATTCACACTGTCATTCAAAATGCATGTCATTTTCCCTCTGGATATAGACTAGCTGTAAAATACTATTTTTGTACTGGTTATGTATGTGTTGTGGTCCGTATCTCATTCCAAGTAATCTGCTACCATAGGCAAGCAAATCTTAATTAACACAGTAGAAGTTAGATTATGGCTGTAGAATGAACCTATTAAAAAAAAAAAAAGTAATTTAGGTTTGATGAAAAGCTGATTCTCCTTTATTTTCCTGTAGCAGACCAACAACCTAATTAAGAACTAAAATTTAATCAATGTGTTGTTTTGAGATTGCTAGGCTTCTGTATCCTTTTAGTCATGATTTGAAAAGAATCTTGGTAACACTGTTTTATGATATGGTAATGAACTCGGATTACATAGGCTAGCTTGAGATGTAATATGCAATAGAAAGAGTATTATAATTGGTGTTCAACAGCTGTGCTTCTTCAGTGAGATATACAAAGGGCAAACTTTATAATTTGTATGTTAAAACCCCATAATTTTAGAGGAGGGAGTGTTTAAAGATCTTTTAAATAACAAATTGGAAGGCAGTGTAATAAGCTAGTAGCACTTGGAATCCACTGAGCTGCAAATGAGATATGTGTTAATGAGAGCAGACCTGCATATTTCATTTGGAGAGTTGTCTTTTAATTAATACCTACAGTAGACTACTTTAGACAGTATTAAAAGAAAGATCACTTCAACCCAGTATGTCATAGAACCATAGAACAGCCCAGGTTGGAACGTGCCTCGAAAGACCATCTGGCCCAACCTATGGGAAGGGGAGCCTGGGTGAGATTATCTAGCATCCAGTCCAACAGCATCTTGAAAACCTCCTGTGGTGGGGGCTCTACCAGCAGTTACTCCAGTAATTAATCTCAGTGTAAAAAAATTTCTTTCTTATGTTAAGGTGAAACCTCTCCTGGCGCAACTTGTACCTGTTGCCCTTTGTCTTCTCCCTGTGGCTCCTTGTGCAGAGAGAGCCTCTGTCCTCTTTGTAGCTGCCCTTTAAGTACTGGCAGACTGAGATGAGACCCTCCCGAGCCTTCTCTTCTCCAGGGAGAAAAGACCTGACTCCTTCAGTCTTTCCTCACAGGGCAGGTTCTCCAGCCCTTTGACCATCTTCCTGGCCCTCCTTCGGACCCTCTCCAGTCCATGTGCGTCTTTCTTGAATTGTGGGGACCAGAACTGGGCACAGACTTCAGGTGCAGCCTGACAAGCGCTGAGCAGAGTAGGATGATCACGTCTCTGTCTCAGCTAGTAATGCCCCAGCGGATGCAGCCCAGAATCCCATTTGCCTTTGTCACTGCAGGGCTGCACTGCTGATTAAAATGTTTGATATGTCATATCAAACAATATTAAAATGGATATTATTGCATAGCTCATTCTTCTTACTGAGTGGACATGTTTCTAATGAGGATTCATTCTCTTAGGACTTCATTTCTGCAAATGAAGAACAGTAGTAGCTTTTACTAGGGCACATCAGAATCACTTGTGATAGCAAATTAAGTAATTTTAATGGATGACAACTCATGCTAGAACAATTTTGGCTCTCAGAACAGCCCAGCTTCTTGCAAAGTGTTTTCTTGAGTAAGCCTTAGTGCTAGGTTTGGGTATGGGGTTAACCTTTGGGTCGTTGCTCTTTGTCTCAATTGAGTTTGTAATAGTGACCTCAACAGAAGGTAAACATCCTGTGAGATAGGACTTACCCAGTGAAAATTGTAGCTAGACAAGATAATTTTCTAAAAATAAATTGGATTTTGTTTTTCTTTACAAATTGCAAAATTTTCAAGATAATATGCCTAGGCAAATTGTATCTTTAAATCTTGTAATAGCAGAAGAGGCATAATATCCTCAGTGACTTCACTGTCATGTTTGTGTTTCTTCTGAGCCTTTTAAAATAGGTTCATGTGGTTACCTCGAGTTCCTGTTCAGGGGGGTTATTGTTGAGATGCTGTTCAGATACCCACTTTTTGGCCATCCAGCAACATTCGTGGCTTTTGGCCTTTCGATTCAGAGTAGTAGATTTTAGTTCAGTACTCCACACGCACAAAGGTGGGGAAACGGACATGTACAAGCTAAATATTCTTATGTTCTCCACAAGCAATAGTGTTAGTGTTCTCGCCATGCAACCCCCGCAGTTCCTTCCTGCTCTTCCCAAGCTGTGAGAAATCACAGCCTATTTCTGTAGGATAAAAATGAAGCTGCTTTTTTAGTGATCTCTACAATTACTTGGATCTTGTCCACCCTGAAAGAGTGCCCTAATGAAAATGTGGGGACTTAAAATTGATGCTAAAATAAATAATATGGGATTTTATAGCATTAATTTTTAATAGGAGAATTATAGGAAACATTTTTCAATTTGAAAGTTACAGTGCGTAAACCAGAGTTCTTCAGCACTTAAGTTATTGGCAGTGCTGTATATTCATCTCCTTGATGTTAACCTTGTGCTCTGTGCTCCTTTTGGGGGTTTTGTCTTGTAGATATGCAAGACTGATGCAAATACAGTTTTTAAAATACTTGTAAAAAATTGTATGATAGCTATGTACAATAGCAGGAACCTTTTCTTGGAATATTACACAGGCAATTTTAGATCATTGTCAGGGTATGTCACTTAGAAAATATTTCAACATACAGAAGAAGATGAAAAATTAGTATTTTTTTAACTATGTTACCTTACAGAATTATCAGAAGGAAGGAAAGTGCATTTTACATATTCTGCATCACTTACCCTGTTTAGATGTGCCCTTCATAAAACAGACAGTTGCACATTCTGGGATAAGCATTGTAGTAAGGTCCAATGAATGACCAGAAGAAGAGAGATTTATTATGTTCTTGTTATTAACTGAATGTAGTGGGGGCAGGGATTCATCCAGCATGGCTGGAGGTAAAGTATGATATGCTAAAAGCTGCTTATCTGCCTGTCTGTGGCAAATACTCTGTGAAGGAATTCTGTGAAGTTTTGATAACTTAATCATGGTATGAAATGTAGCTGGATGTTGCATAACTGAGAAATGTACTTTTGTCGGTACTGTTTGGTAAATACCAGAGCAGCACAGTTGGTCGTAAGTTGGGAAGCTGCATTTAAGAAATAATAAAGATACTTTTATAAGTACCTAAATATCATATATGCATATATAGATCATAGACTCATAGAATGGTTTCGGTTGGAAGGGACCTTTGAAGGTCATCTAGTCCAACCCCCCTGCCATGGGCAGGGACACCTTCCACCAGACCGGGTTGCTCAGAGCCCCGTCCAGCCTGGCCTTGGACACTGCCAGGGAGGGG
>JAVKLA010000014.1:4575873-4586262 GCA_034782735.1 Sagittarius serpentarius
CGGCCTTCCGGGCTGCGAGCGCCCATTGCCGGCTCATGTCCAGCTTTTCATCCACCAGCACCCCCAGGTCCTTCTCCACAGGGCTGCTCTCAATCCCTTTATCCCCCAGCCTGTGTTGATACTGCTGATTGCCCCAACCCAGGTGCAGGACCTTGCACTTGGCCTTGTTGAATCTCATGGGGTTCACATGGGCCCACTTCTTGAGCTTGTAAACCTGTTAACATTTATAGTATTGTTGCTTTGTTAAGATTATGCTTAGGTAAGCAATGTCTCTGCCCAAAATGAAAACATTTACAACCGCTTGAGGCATACAGCATTGTTAGCTTTCTGGCTTTTAGGATTTTTTTTTTTTATTTTATTTTATATTTTATTTTATATTTTATTTTATTCTATGATGTATTATATGGAAATGGCATCCCTATGAATGTTTTTTCACTTGTGCAAAGGTTTTAGCAGTAAATAAAATTTTACTAATGCAGTAAATAATTCCACAATAATTTTGGACAGACAAACCTTGTTTGTATCTTTGCCCCAGATTTCATTTAAAGTATTGAACTAGTTCTCTCAGTTCTGCCTTTCTGGTAATTTGGTGTAATAAATAATCATATGCACAGTCTCCCTGTATTGCAAGTCTTGGTATGGCTGTCATAAATGATCTTATATACAAAAATACATGGCAGCTTAGCAACAAAGTTCTCGTAAATGTTTTGCCCCATAGAAAATGAGTTTCAGAAACATAATGCGAAGTTTAAGAGCAGATTTTCTTTCTTGGTGTTTCCTTTTCTTGCTGTCCCTTTGAAGCTCTCCTGCTGGTCATTCTCTCTGTTGGTACAGATAAGTACACCAAGGATTAATGGTGTGTATAAAAGCTTTCAGCACTGAATTGGAAATTGTCATGTCAGGCATTAATAAAATATGTATGGAAAAGCACTGCAAAGGTAAACTTCACTGGAACCCTTCACTTACTAAATATATCCTGGTGAATAGCTTTTGTTTCTGCTATCAAATTTGAACAAGACTTCCTAATCTGAAATCAGAAGCCGCGTCTGCTGTTGCACAGCCTGGCAGACAGCAGTCGGATATTATCTGTCATATTGTCATAAATTGTAAGGAGAGAAGTTTGGGGACCACAGCTAAGAGCAACAAAGAAGAACAGCATCTACTGACTTTCCGCGTTACCTTCTCTGAGTGTGGGAGCTCTGCCTTGCCTACACTCTTGTTGCAGTGGCTTCTGCCACATTTAATACTTCACTCCTAGCTACGGGTGCGTTCTCCAGAAAAGTGATGGAAGGTACTGTTGAGTAAAAGTTAGCTGTTTCAAAGTAATTCGGAGATGGTTGAAGCTATAAATTTTTCAAAGTTTTCAGACAGACAGGTCTGTATAGCTTAATCTGACTTTTACCTGTTCCCTGGAAAGACTACAGCCATGTTTCCTTCTGTCAAATACACACCACCTCTTCTAATCAGTTTTTAATGGTAGGCAGCACAAGTTGAATGAAAAGTAATATACTTAGAATAATTTAGAACTCAGAATTCAGCTGGAATATCTTTCTTATAGCAGAAATATTTTAATATGAGGAGGGACAGGAGGAAGTGCTTCCTTCCTAATCCATGGCTTGGTGCATTGAAGTTGAGAATATCTGTAATCTCTATATTAGAAGTATGAACTACTGTCTTGAAATACAAGTCTGTGTATTCCTGCGTGCATATATGTATTTAAATGAAGATACTAATATTGCTACAATTAATAAACGAGTGAAAACACTGTTAGGTTTAGTTCTTTATGGAATCTTTCAGTTTTGGGGTGTGTGTGAAATGTTTTCAGTCGCTTTTTAATAGATATAAATATTCCAACTATTACATTTTTGAGAAATCAGTAAGACAGGATCATCTGTTAATACTATTCATGCAGGCTTAAAACCATGTTGTAAACAGTAATTCAAAATGTCTGATTTTTGCACTGATACAGACAGGGAAATATTTATTTTTAGTGTAAAACTCAGTAAGAGATGAAAGATATGTACATTATCAAATAACACTCTTAAAGAAGCGATCTAGCAAAAGCCTGGTTTTTCATAGTATTAATTTATAAGCAGCATATTAAATACTTGAAAAAATACTATGTTCTTGCAAATATGTTCTCTCGTGAATATTCTAAATATGTGAAATGCTTATTTTAGTAAATGATTACATTTAAATTTTCAGTCTTACATGTTAAACTTTTTTATATTCAATGAAACTGAACCACTTTGGAATATGACAAGAGAGATACTTTCTTGATACATGTGCCTCACTGAGAAAAGGAGAACATTAAATTACTAATTCCAGACAATCCTTTTGCATGAAAATTATGCACGGTTCATTCCTAAATTTATCTGAAACAGTGAACCTTTGGGGAGATGTCTTTGCAACTGTCTGTCTGCAGAGCGACCTCAAAAGAAGCTTGTGACTTAACTTGCCGATATATTTATTTATACACATCTTAAAGCCCTGGTGTGGATGGAATGGTGGAGCAGATTATACATACGGTCTCTTTGCTGTCCGCTGACTTCCATTCATCAGAACAGAAATAAGGGAAGGAGGAGACCTTTGTGCCAAGATGTAAGCAGCTTTTTCATAATCACAGATGAGTTTGTAACTTTGCTTTTCAGAGTTGTTGGAATGGCAATCCTCCCAGCAAATTCAAAACACAATACAGTAATAAAATTGGCTGAGATGGCTACTTCACTGCTATTGTTCAAGCCACTCACTGTTTACTCAGCATAGAACATCCAATATTGCCAAGCCATTCCCATGGCTATTTTGCCTTTGTGGAGTTGTTGGATCTTTCTTAGTTCTTGCAGACAGCAGAGTTATCCTCACAAACTTTGCACAAGTTTGGGCAATAAATATACTTGCTGGGATATATTTTCTTGCGAATGCCACTCACTTTGTCCTTCTCGTATCCCTCCCTTCAAGGTATTTTGGTGCTTGTTATTGGATCTGCTTGCCATTGTTAGCATGCACAATTTGGTCTCAGTTTCCCCTTGACATGAAGTGGATTTGAGAATTAGCAAATACCAAGCTATTAATGCTCATGTTTGATACTAAATTAGAGTATAAAATAATTTGTGTATCTGAAGTAGTCACAAAAGCAAGCGTATAGCTCCCAGTGAATTGCAAACCAGCACCCTTCTGCTTGGTTGTTTAATAATTCCCTGTATGAAAAAGGTGCAGTAAGTGCTTAAAAAATACGCTGGGGATTTTACATATAGCGAAGTCAGTTCGAACTTGTGGTTTCTGTAGCAGCTCTAGCTGTGCCGCATTTTCTATATGTGCTAAGGCACAAAGGTTAGCATCTATACAGTAAGACTGAATTCCGATATGCATGGATGGTGGTAGCTTCTGACGTGTTCCACATTGCCGGATTGTGACTTTCATGGCTTCTGTGTCAAGTTTTCAAATATACGGGAGTGACAGTTTACCTTTAAAATAAGTAAGTACTTTCCTGCAAGGCAGCTAAAGGGGAGCCACCTTCCATTGGAGTTGGAAGGCAGACAGAAATGAGGAAGCATCTCTGAGTCGTGATCTTCTGAATGGCTTGTTTCCGAACGCAGTGCCTTCCTGTATGAGTTAACAGCCAAAAATCTTGGCGGTCTTCTCTGATAGCTTCCTCGGTCAAGTGATTTCCAGGCTGGTGAAGTGACGGGTGCTTCTAACTGTTTCTGCTGTTTTGTTCCAACTTGTCAATGTCCTGGGCTACCGTGAAGGGTAGTCTCCAACTGCAGGGAGTTTGCATGTGGCAGAACAAAGTAATGAAAAATTATAATATTTGACATGCAGGGAGACAAATCTTGCTATAGTCTGCCAGTTATCTGTGTTCTTAAATAAAAAAGTAGAGGAGAGCAAAGGGAGACTTTCTTTCTAAGTAATAAACTTACTCTTTTCTGTTCTATTATGTCTTCTTTCTTAGAAAAATAAAATACCAATTCTTCTGTGATTATTCTTTAGCAGATGGGAAAGAATGTTGCAATTACATGAGAGATGGCATTGTATTATTTTAAATAAGTGTTGGAAGCTTCCTATAATTTGATTTTAATTAAATAATGCATCTTAACCGTGCTCTTTACTTATCAGACCACTTCTCTGTCCGCATTAGAGTTCTAGAAACATTAAAGTGCCTAAAGCCCACATCTGCCTTCAACCTTACATGTTTCTCTGGGGTAGTAAGACATACTTTTCATGTGTTATCACTACCCTGCTAATGCTGATACTCCAGTGATTGACCTCTGCTCTTGAAATGGATCTTTTCACTCAGGTAGATAACTGTTGCGGGTGTAGGACACTGGAAAATAACTTCTTACAGTTTAGTAAAAGGAGGAAGTGACTGTTTTTCGGAAATACATAGCAACTGGTTTTTAATATCCTTGGTGCTTTTTAAAGTTTATAGGTAAAGATCTGTATTCGGTTGTGTTCAAAACTTGGAATATATTGCTATGTTAGTTTGTAAATGTATGCCTGAAGTTTCTGATGGATATATTTGAAGTTAGCTACCTATGTGTAATTGTGTGACTTTAAAACCAAACAAACAGAACCTTTAATTAGGATGGTAGGTAAGTTAAAATTTGCTTCACAGAAACTTACTCTGAGTACAGTGGATACAACACATGCATCTAGAAGGAAGCTTGTTCTTGAAACATGCCCAAGCATCAGGTGGAAATTGTTTTATAATGTTAGTAGTAGTTTTTTCAGTGTACTCTAATCTAGGGATTTTAGAATACTGATCCTCCCGTGATATATAAACAGCCATGCCAGTTGTCATGGCGGTGTTTCGTTTGGAGAGAAAGTTTTGACTTAGTTCAGCTAGTTTGTTCCGCCAGAGAAGTCCGACTTCTGCAGTGAGTGTTGGATACTTTGAGACTTAACTTCTTATTCTGCCTAAAAAAAGCTTTCTTAAATGCGCTGTTAACACTACGCAATCATCATAGCGTTCAGCAGAATCCAGACTCGCCTTTGTACTTGTCGAGCTCTGTGTAATGGCAACCTACTTGTGATATGCTTAGGAATAAAATTTATTAGCCGATTCTTTCTACTTGTTCTCGGACAGCTTAAAATCAAATGAGAAATGGATGTTCTATTCCTGAAAAACATTTTGTGGTATTTTTGTCCCTACATCTTTTAAAGTATTTTCTTGCAATTCTCCTTAAAGCGTAATTCTTCGGCCCATTTTTGTCCTGTACATACCCACTTTCCCTTAGATCACTAAATGTATTCATGGGTTAAAGTGGTTACAAGCACCAAGGCTGCAGAAGGTTAACTCTGTGCAGAGCAAGAGCTGTAGGTTCTTGGGGATAATTAGCCCCGTGCGCCTGGCAGGGGTGTTCATGTGGAGCTGTAGAATAAAGTCAGTGCAAAGTACTTTTGAAAAAGGGGGAAGGATGGACTTTTTTCCTAATGCAAAGTTTAATTATGTACCCGTGAGTAAATTAGCATATCAAGAATCACTTTATGGATTCTAAAATACAAATTTTAATTCGAGAGCACAGATCAGTGTATTTTGTCTGATACGTGGCAACCACGTTTGGGCCTTCTCAGTAAGATATTTGTTTAAATTCTCACTAAAAACGTTGGTGTGCTTGAAAAAGACACTTGAAAAATGAGTGGTGTGTACTGATAAGCTGGTGTGACTGTCCTTAGGGAAGTCTTAAGTGTTTCGTTTTGGTAGTTTTTTTTTTTTTTTTCTAAAGCACACTAGTATACCATCTGTTCAGGGAAAGAAGCCCTTACAAAATCTGAACAGTATCACAGTATGAAAAATGTCTTATCTCAGAAACTGAATACATCTTTGGGGGCAGGGTGGGAGAGGATGGGCAGCTTTAATTGTTCTCATGCTGTTAAAATATTAACAATTATCACTTTAAATGTGATTCTGTTGTCTTTTTAAGATGGTCCAGCTGAAGCACCTGTTACAAATGGAGGCACTGCTGGTGTCACAGCGCTGAATGATGACCTTGATATCTTTGGTCCAATGATCTCTAATCCTTTACCAGCAACTGCTGTACCTCCTGCTCAGGTAAAATTTAGTTACATGTGTGCGTAAATATCTGCGTGCACTTGCGTATTTTCCTTCAGAGAATTGTTCATTCACACAGAAGGACGGCATGCTTCTCCATACTCATAGCTGGAGACTCTTTAGCTGTAATGGCTGTATTTTTCTCACCTCTTCAAGCTCCCATACTGCTTGGATGTAGAATTAGGAGATAGTGTGGTCTTCCCTTCTGATTCCCTCTGGTTATCCAGCTAAATTGGATTCTGTGTTACCCTGGTGATGGTATTCATGTTTTCTTTTAATTTGTATTCTTTTGGCTTGTTCTTTTTTAGTAGGTACTGCTGAATATATTTATATTTTATGTTCTTAGGTTATTGGGCTTTAAGTCATACTTTTTAAGACCTCGTACTGCTTTGTGATGCTGATATTTAGGAAAGGCTACAGCAGATGCTTCTGTCTTAGAGCTGCTAAAAATTCGGGGTCTCAGGCTTCATACTCAGAATCAGGAATGGATATCAAGAACAACTGATATTGATTGCTACCTGGGCTGATCTGTCTTTTGTCTCATCCTGGGACTTGTATGCCTTCCTTTCCTCAAGACAGGGTAGCTTAACCCCTGTGCCTGGCCTGCTCCCTCTCTTAGAGCCATAATAGTTTGGAAGCGACCCCATTGCCATGCCTGTTGTAGCTGAGAAAGGCAGCTTTTGGACACCCAGAGCAACTGCTTAAAGCTGCAGCTCTGTTAAAGTAGCTGTCAGCCTCAAAGAAACGAGGTGTTGGTGGTGAACGTGGCCGGCGCAGATCAGAATGCACACGTGCAGGCTTCCTTACCCAGACTGGCTTCTGAGAGGGAGGCTTTGGAGCAGTACTCACTCAGCTAACCTCCCCATCTGTGAAGCCCTTCTAAAGGTAATTATTTTTGCAGAAGGCTTTCTGTCTCACTCAGCTGAACCGGAAAGAAGCGTATGTGTTCTTGAATTTATGGTTTGAGACCTGTGATCTGTACTTGTTTCTCTTATCCAGTAGTTCTCATAATATATAAAATGGAAGGGATGATGATGGAAAGGAATTCTGATTGAACTGGCATATTGTAAATTTGTTTCCAAATGTTCTGTTGATCATTGTCGTCACCTCAGCATATCCGCATTGTTCAGCAGATTTGATTGCAATTTTTATTCTTCATCCTTTACTCTCCCTTCCCCTACTTGTTGCTGAGGGCTGACTTCATGCAACATGCTAGGTGGGGTTTTAGAGACTGAAACTACGTTTCTTTTTAAACATAAAACTGCAGATAGAGCAAGCTTCCCACCACGCCGTAAGCCACCCATAAACAGTGAGGGAAATGAGCGTATACAGGCATTTAGGTTTGGATGTCTTAGCCAAAATTGCAAAGGAAGTGTTGGTATAGATTTTCTTGTCTCTTGTGGAAGTCTCTGTTCAAAGTACCAGAAAGAATAGTATCTGAGTGCTTGTTGTCTGCGATTCTACCACCTTATGTCAAAACTGATCTAGATGAACCTACCTGTAGAGCTAGATGTGAAAAGCAGTAGCCCATTTCCAGCTTCCCTGAGGTTTTTTTAATGTATCCAGTTTGGGTGTAGATTGACTAAATTCAAATCTAGAACCGTGAAGTTTCCACTTGGCTGCGAAATACGTGGGCCAGTGGTACTAACGCTCATAATGGATAGGGCTGAATTCTGGTTTCCTCTTTTCCTGCCTTTTTGAAGCTGGAAGTGATGACTTCTGTGTGTAGTTACTGTCTGCTCAGGAGAAGAGAGCAGCCTGAGAAACAAGAGAAGAGCCTTCTCTTGTTTCTGTTCCGTGAACAAGTGACATGACCTGCTGGTTAAACGAGTGATTTAGCTGTAGAATACAGGAAATCCAAAAGAAGGCTACATATTTTAGAGTGAGAAAAAGCAAAGTGAAGAGTGATTCCCTGGATGGTGACGATTGGTAATAGGTTAAATAATGGAGTGGCTGCTAAAGCATATTGAATTGCATGTGTTAGCAATTAAAGAACAGTGATCATTTAAAGTACATTTCTATGATAAAGATTTGGTCACTGGACCTTCTGAGAGAGAAATGTTTTGAAATGTAGTTTATCTTTTATTGTGCTAGTTTCTAGACCAAGTATGGCACTAACTAAATGGATTAAAAATGAGTAGAAAGGATAATCTTTTTCTCAATATCTGTGAAGTATCACCTTGTTTGTATACTGGAAAGCACAAATATATTTACTTGCTGTTAACAAAGCCATCCAGATTTTTAGTGACACTTTGATTTTTTTTTTCCTGAGTGCCATAATCAGGAGCAGCAAACAGAACTTTTATCAAACATGTGCTCCTTATGGCGTATTGCAAGATTTAATTCTTGGTTATCTTCCATTTTTAATCAGTAATCTCAAAGAAAATGTACGGAATTCAGTCAGGAGAATATTGGAGTCTGGAAAGGGTGCTTCATAATGAGACATTTTAAGGACTCAGTCTGTTTAATTTCTTGACGTAAAAAAAGTGGTGTGATTATGTTGTGTAATTATTTTGTGCAAGACTGCAAATGGGAAAGTGGGCATAAACTAGAACTCAGTCCAGCAGTTGAGTAACCCTAACGTTAGTTCCTGCGTTTGAAATTGGAAAATTGAGAGTGGAAATACATGGCCAATTTTTAAGTTGAGATGGGTGGCACTTGTTTGAGTATCTATTAACAGAATGCATTGAAATAAAAAGAAGATGAAGGGATCAAATGTGGAATAGTGTGGCTTGCTTTCTCACTGTGAGATGCTTACCGTGATGTTCTGAATAGTAGGTGCTTCTGAGATACCACAGTGGGATTTGAGAACATTGAAAGAGAAGGGAATTTAACGGTGCTCCTCAAACTGATTTGCAGAACCAATGTATGACTGTTGATTTTTCACAGGATTACTTTTCTTTTCCAGCTTAACCTGAAAGGCAGCATTTAGTGCTAAATGCACATGTTTTTGTGGCACTGTGGAGCACAGAAATGTCTGTTTGAATGTTTTATTATGAGACTGAAACAACACGATGTCTGCAAACTGTAGGATTTATGACCATTGACATAGCCAAGACATGGTTTTCAAATGAAAACAAAAGCATTAGTTTTTCCTTTTTCAAACATGACTTTAGCATCCAGGATTGCATGCACTTTTACTCTGTCTTCAGGTATGTCTTTATTACAGTTTTCAAAAACATCTAGAATATATCGTCCTACTATTCTGTATAGCTGGATGCTAATAAAAAAGAATGTTGACTTTGTAAAGGACTGGTAAAGGACAATACATGAATGAGTAAATTTTTTTTTTTTCTGGAATTTGGCCTATTCTCAAACTCAAGGGGCTTTAAGAAGAGTTAACTTAACCAGCTCATACTGTAAAACTAGATAAAGACATATGCCATAAATTTACCCATTATGCAGTATTCATGGACAGAAAAAAGGAAGAAAAGACATTTTGTATGTTTAGTGATGCTTTTTCATGTGAAGTGAGCATAGCTAAATTATAGCTATTAGAACAGGGATTTTGTTGCCAAACATTGTATAGGAACTAAGCAAAGGTCTGTCATTCTTAGCTATACTTACAACAATTTCCTAAATTGTTTTAGACAGATTTTAATTTCAGACTTTATATGGGTGTGTCTTCCAGCAAGAGTGTGTTCTTCATTCTTCACTGAAACTTGTAGGGAGGGGGAAAAGGGGAGAACTGTGAAGTCTGAAAGTGTTAATTCACTGGAACATTTAATGTAAGTCTTTCTCCAAGCAGGACACTAAAATCCAGTCAACGTAAACTTTTGGGGATTGTGTGTGTGTGTGTGTATTGGGAACTGAGAATTGGCTCAGTGGCTACAAAAATATATTTTTGTAGAGATGTTATAAGTTTTCCTGATTCATGTCTAACAAAACTTTCATGTAAAGTAGCAGTATGTTTTAGATAACTAGGTGTTCTTAAATACTCATTTTCCCTTGAGACCAGGTGTGTGTACCTAACGTGGTTGCCATAGATCAGCAGATGAGCTTCAACTTGCTAAAAAATTGTGGTGAAGATAAGTCCTCAGTTTTTATGTAAAAATAAGATATTTCAGAAGTTTGCTTTATTGTGAATGTTATTTAAGCAGGATCTTACTGGAGAGCTATTTAGTCCTGTTCTAATATGATCAGCCGAATTGTTTGTAGCTTCTGCTTATGTTTATTTTGAGGTATCTGAAGACTAAAGTTCAATTCCTTCGTTTGGGTCAGGGCGATCGCAAACATGGGTACAGGCTGGGCAATGAGTGAATTGAGAGCAGCCCTGTGGAGAAGGACCTGGGGGTGCTGGTGGATGAAAAGCTGGACATGAGCCGGCAATGTGCGCT
>JAVKLA010000014.1:4596007-4617799 GCA_034782735.1 Sagittarius serpentarius
GGGCAGGGGGGAACAGAACAAACATAAATGATTCCCTTAGAGTTCAGTGTGGGTGATAACAACTGGTTTTTTCATGCTATTGTTTGAATTACAAGAACAATATAAAAATTCTATGCTGCTTACTCTAGTAACTCAGGAGGTGAACCTTAGCGACTTACTTAGATTGGATTATATTAATTTTTACTGTTCTGCTCAGTCCTGTGACGTGAACATTTATGAAGGTAAGCAGCCTTTCTTACGTGGATAAAACAGCCCCAGTTTGAAAATACAGGCTGTCATTCTGCTTTGAAAAGTAATTTTTAACAGGTGAGAATTTCAAAATGTCAAACCAAAAAACTCCATGGATTTACTGCTAACAGTCTTTTTCTAGGTACCTAACTTTAAAAAGACCCGTATCAGCTTTGACATTAAAATCGTGCTTCTTATCAAGCGTATACTAAAAGTTGGCTCAGAGAACAAGCCCTTAACGTGTTTCTGTGCACCTTGCACATCAGAAGTTATCAGTGTGCTGACATTCCACGGTTTGTAGGGGAACTGCGATCGGCTCCAGTTGAAAGGGGGAGAGCTTACTTTACTTAACCAGAATAGCATGCTTTATATAGTCTGCTTCCTAAGAATTCTACTCCAGAAGAGATTAACAGCTAGGTAAAGCACGTGTTTGTCAGCTTTTTTGAAAATTTCCACGTTCAGTGATGGCTTGTTTTTGCGGATACAGGTGTGAAAGCACACAGTACTGAATTTTACCCCAAAATATTAGTTTGCAATTTACGTATCAATTTTTCTCACAATTTTCGTTTTGCAACCTGGTATTGTTGGCTCATGTTTACAGGAACTCTGATTTTTACCTAATGCTGTCTCTAACCTGGATCTAATGTTGCTTATCCAGCGCCCCTGTTCACCAGCTCTGGTTATTGATTGCTCCAAGTGCTCTTTTGCTCTCGGACTCACGAGAGGGGACGTCTTTACTCTGTCTGTGCAGCTAGGTTTTTGGCTTGTCAATAAGCGTTCATTTTTCAGAAGGCAAGGGAGAGTAACCCGAAGGAACGTTTTTCCCTTGCACACTGAAAAGCACAGTGGCTAGATAATATTTGTAGAGAGCAGAAATATTTTTGCATTGTCCCTGAAGTGAGTGTGCTGAATTTTGAACTCTTTCCCACCCTTAACTAGATGTTGTCTTTAGTTTCGCTTGGTTTTAAGAAATTATGGTATCTTGAGTAGATTCTTTAGCAATGTTAGATTTGGATAATCCTCAAGCTGACAAATCCGCCTCGTTCTCTGTTGATTGCCACCTAACCAGACAATTTCTGTAAGAACTTGTGTATTCAAGATTGTGAGGTCTCCAAAGGAATATTGCTGGAGCAAACAATATCTGGAGTTGCAAATGTAGACAAGGCTCTATTACTTGCTTTGGTGTTTCTTTGTTGCAGCTGCCACAGTTTTGTTGGTCGGCTCTAAAACTCTGAAAGCAAGTTCTTACCAACTGCGACACATGGGGCTCCTCCGTCACACGCTCTGCAAATCCAGTCGTGGAGCGTTGGTACGGACTTGATGTATCCAGCAAGTGCTACAGCCAGTCAGCTGATGGATAATTAATGGTGATTGAACGGTTCCAGAAAAGCTGCTGTCTTGAAAAAATGCTTAGAAACTTACAATTGAGTCAATATTTTTATTTAAAGAGAAATAATAATTTCAGGGAAACGTACTTTAACTGGGTTGCTAGTTGGAGGCGTGACTGCTTTTTGGCTAGCAGCGTGTTGTGTTTGGGCCCCCGTGCTAACTAGGCTCGTGTGTATGCCCCACAGATGAACCAGCAAATGGCTGGAATGAATCTCAGCAGCTCCAGCAACGTGATGGGCTTCGGCCAGCCCCCCAGCACAGCGGCAGGGTGGACGGGAAGCTCCTCTGGTCAGACTCTCAGCACACAGCTGTGGAAGTGAAAGTTGCAATAGAAGTCTCGCCCAGAACGGCCACCTAACATTCCTTGTTCAGATGCGTTTACTTTTGCTGTTCCTTCCATGTACATACTCGTTTTCTTCTTCCCCAGCTGTTCCGATTAAGAATATAACTGACTGACCGTGTTGTGGTCTATATTGATTTAAATTTGATGTAGTGAAAAGCGGATCAAGAATACATTTATACATCCTTGGCAGCGTTTTCATACAATGCATACGATTTCATAGACCGTATATTTAAGAAGCTGCTTAACCACATATTGATTTTTTTTTTCCCCCTCAAAATTCTAGATCAAATGTTCGCATATAAGGGATGTAGCTATCATGTTAGTAATATCCAAAACTCTGAACCCTGACCCCCCCAAAATCACCCAGTAATCCTGTAGAAGGTACTGTATGAACAAATGTTTAATCATATATAAATAGAATGTAAATGTATCACTGAGCAATGTTTTCTAGTGTATCAAACAAATTTTGTTTCATCATACATTTCACTGTGATGTTATTATGGTGTGCGTAACAGGGAACATGGTTATCGAGAGAAAGATAAACCTGGATGTTACTGTAGTTCTAAAATCAACAGTTTATTCTTTTAAAAATGAGCATTTGATCCGTTTGCGTTCCCTGTGATAAAGTATCCAGTCTGGCGCGGGAGACACGTACGCAGTATTAATGCCGAGAACTAGTGGCACAGTATATGTACAAGGGAACTCGGTGTGAACAGATGTATTTTTCCTTGCAGAGATATCCAGGTTTATGACAGTGATTGTGTTTACATTTTATGGTGCCTCGTAATGATAAAATGTTATTTCCCTATATTAAAAGGATAAAACCATAAATGATTGTGGGTTTTTATTTCATTATTGTATGACCTATTTGACTGCTATTTCTTTAAGAAGTCTACTTTTAACGAAGGAAAACGTTCAGTTTGGAGGATCCATTTATGCAAATACTTAGATTAACAGTTCATGATTTAAAATCAGTTTATAATTACACCATTAAGCTGGATAAATACAAAAAGTATATACATAAATGATGATTTTGAAAATACTCCATTGCAGCCATGTTTCTCGTGATTGTTTTTACTACGTGGAAACAGCCTTAAAACAAAGGTAAGTGTCAGTTATTAAGACGAGAGTTCAGACATGCATGCAAACAAGTTAGAACAAAGCACACCCACTTGATTTCCTTATTAGAGTATCTGACAAGTTCCTTTTGTTTCCACAGAAGTCCATCAGACTTTTAAAAGGTCTCGGGCAGAAGTAGACTATTTTAACTGGCTGAAGTCGAACACCTCCTGACACGGCCGTTGTGCTGTACTGCCTGGGTAACTAGTTGTGTCTCCAGATCATACCTCAATACTGACTGTGTCCAGGTGGTATTTTGGCTCATTAGCTAGGTTTACTTTTTCTGTTCGTGTGTGCCATACAAGAACCTGTAAAAAAACCACTTGCGTTAGTACAGTCATCTACAGAGGTGACAGGAAAGCGTTTTAGTAAGTGCAGAGAATCGGTACCTTTGTGCAGTTGTTTGCTTTAGGCTCCAGTTCCTCCACTGTTGTTATCTGTTTCAGAAAATCAGATTCTTGCATTCCTGGCTGAGAACCACGGCGCTTGAATACGGCTTTTGGATGCGACAGAATCACTTGAAGACTCACAGCAAATCCTTGGAGAGAGGGAGGGGAAAAATGGCTAAGAAAAAACCTTTGAGCTTTACGTTTTCGTGCAAGTTACACTTAAGCCTAGAAATCTCCCATGTTCTTTTTAAAAATGTGTATATTTTATTATATGGATGGACAGTATAGTTGGTAGGTTTGTACATCCTACGTTGTTTTGTTTTGCCCTGAAGGTGCAATCGCATTTTTGTAATTGCACCACATTTTCACTGTGTTTTAATCCATTTCCCATTGTGTAGAGAATATATGCTTTTTTTGCCTGAAAAGTCAGGTATTGGTAAGATCGCGGGCTATCCTTCCTTTCTACTTTTAATTAAGAAATAAAACTGAATTTTAGGTAAAATAAAATGTATAAAATTTATACTGCACAAAAACCTCTAGTTTTAAAGGGGAGAGTCAGGAAAAGAAAGCTGAAAATATGTTACTTAGACATAACAACTGTGTGGTCTTTAAGAGATTTTTAGCCTTTAGAGAGTTCTGACGTTTTTGATGAAAGACAAGTCATGCTCGTGTTTTGCCTTGTACGCTGCGTAGCGATTGTGGACTTGCGAATCATTTTCATCAGCGTGGTCTGCAGGCCAGCCTGCAGCTGGTCTGCGCCTTGCACAGCGCGACTGAAAGGGCTTCATCAGTGCGCGTGCCTCGCTTTGCAGTGCTTCCTCTCACAACGTACGTTAGGTTCCTCAAAGGCAGACTGCAAACTGAGAGATCACTAGTTTGAAGAAACTTGCCCTCTCTGAAGCAGCTCTCGTGTATCTCCAACTTGCCATTATTTATAGAACTCTCCAGTTTTCATTCAGCAAGGTTCAGTCGCATGTATGCTTCTTTAAGTATGACTCAAAACTGGACTGATACACTTGTAAAGAAAAATTACGTTTGTGACTCCTCATGTCTAATTGCCAAAGCCTACCAAAGAAATCCTTTTTTTTGTCAGTTCAGAGTGGTTCCAGCTGTCCCTTTATGACAGCAGTAGTAACAGTTTTGACAGCTGTTCTGGAAAACTGTAAGAACATTTAATTCTAAAGCCAGTACTAAAATTTTCTCACTTAAAAATGAATATAACTTTCTCTAGTAGAACATAAATCTGTCCCCTTTTTTACTAGAATTACCTTGCTACTGCATTTTCCTTGAACGTTATCTGTGGCTTTTATGGGAGCGTTTTAAAGAGGAAAATACAAGCAAGTAATTACTACATCGCATGTAAAGGTGGCACACTGAAACCACTTTTGTCTTAACTATTGTGCTCTTCCTTGTAGCAAAGCATGGGAAGACACCACAAAGTGATTTTTTTTTTAAAAAAAATTTTTTTTACGTAAAGATTTGGACACTGCGGATGAAGACTGTGGGTTGGATGTAAACTGAGGTCCCAGTTCACCGACAGTCATGGTTGAAGAAAACACATTTAAGTTTATATCCTGCCTAAGATGAAGAAGAAGAGGTGCCTAGATGGACAGGGCTTACCCACACCTTGCAGAGCGCTCTAGCGAATACAAGACTTCCAGGAGGTGTGAGACTTCGGCTGTAGCCTGTCCTCACGCTGTGTGGTTAAGCTCTGCAGACTGCACCGCCTGCTAGCAGCAATGCTGGCATCCAGCTGTTCTCTGCTGCAGCTGCTGGGTTAAGGCAAGCGGTTCCAGGCAAAAGAACGGCAGTTTGGACTTATCTTCCCAGGTAGGGGTTTGTCTTCAGCCGGCTGCAGGCCTTTCTTGCTCCCTGCGACTTGTAGCCTGGCTGTGAGGGAGCGCAGTCCCGGTGCTGTTCGTTAGCCAAGCGTAATCATTCATGAAGGGCTGAGGTTGAGAGTTTTAAACTCCCTCAGCAAGAGAGAGCTGCAGTGCATACAGCCAGCTTTCTGCACCTCGAAAGACTTGCCACTGATGAACAAATTGGCCTGGTTCAGTTCAGTATTTTTGGTTAGGGGTTGTTGGGGAGTTTTTTTGCCTCAATTAGAACAAACAATGCAAATTTTTGGTGCAACTGGGCGTTAGTGTGCTTGGTATTTTGGGCCTCCCCCCAAAATGTTTGCTTTGCAAGGGAAGGCATTGTTGGAGCCCTGATCAGCTGTGTGAGCTGCTGTTTCTTTTTAAAGTGATTTAAGATTTAATTTTTAAGACTTAAGCTGGTCAATCCATAAAGGAGAAAATGAAGTAAACACTAAAGTTAATGTAGTGGCCTAGTTTTTAGAGTGGAGAAGGAATCCCATTCTAGGCAGAAGAGACACAGGGACTTTCTGCTGCTTATCTGAGTGTGCTTCAGCTTGGCTTCCTGACCCCATAGCCCATACTTACCCATACATTAATTTCTCCTAGGTTCTGGTGTTGCAAAGTTTGCTCCTCTTTTGAGAAAATTGAATTCAGTTCTGAGGGTGGATTTCTGCTACGCACAGATATTCAGATGTGCCAAGCCCCCTGCACCTAACACGTGCCCTTGCTACCATGCTATTGCAAACCGCCATTTTAGGGTGCTGTTGAAAATACCCCGTGTTTTCAGGCATCAAGTAAAAGTCAAATTATTAAACTGTTGTATGTGGCAAGGACATGGACTACTGTACACTGACGGGCCTGTGGCCTGAGGTTTGTTTCCTTGATCAGTGGACTTGCAGTCTTTTTTTCTTAAAAGAATTCAATAAAGCAGCAACTTGAAGAGAGAAAATAATTCAAGGAGACTCATCTCCTGGCTCTGTAGTTCTTCAGCTCTGCTTTGTAACTGCTTTGATTTCACATGTATGACATTTTGTATTTATGTAGATAGACTTTGGCTGGACTTAAGGGAAAACCATTTTCTAGTGACAACTTTCAGCTGACTTTTTATCACAGATGGATCATTTTGGCATTAAAAAAAAAAGAGAGGAGATGGCTCAGGTTTTGACCAGACTGGCACTAGTTATTTCTCTCAGTAGGTAACAATCCTGTGGTAATAGATGAAAAGACACTGTTATTTTGAATTCTATCCCCAAATGGGGATTAATCTGGGATTACTGTCTCTAGCACAGCATAACTGAACAGTGCTACACACCTACAATTCTTTTACTTGAGCGTTATTCCTACAAGGTCATGTTGGGCTTAAGTTCACATGAAATGCCACAGGACAGTTTCATAGCCAGTGTGATGAGATGTTTTGGGCTGTAAATTAAATCAAAGTGGCTGAAGGGCCACCTAGATAAGAATTACTCTGTTGGAGGACAAGATACCTGGGAGACATGGCAAAGATTACATCTGTGCTTCTTTCTGTGGAAGCTGGTTCTGTTAATTCATACCTTGACTTGTGCTAGACCGATGGCTTCTGTTAAAAGGCAGCACTGTTTTCCTTCATCTGGTTAGACTGAGCCAGCCTTTAAAGATTTTGTTGCCGTGATTAATGCCTTTGCTTCCTGAATGCTCTAGATAGGATAGCAGCTGAAGGCAAGCGAGAAACTGAGAGTGTTTATCGTTTCTGGAGTGTATAAATGCTAATGCTCAGTGCTGATGTTGAAATGGATATACTGGTTTCCACACAGTTCAAGGTACTACCTTTGGCTTGTTGAACATGCCGTGGCTTGGGGTCCACTTCTTTCAAGTTATCTTCTCCCCATGACATACTGTGTGGGTTGCAATAAGGCAGAGATGCTCAAGGAGGAGTTTTTGTGGTTCAGAACAAAGGCATCTTCTGCTGACGGTTAAATCACCATGAAAGAGGGCTCTCCATTTTATACTCAACATTTAAAATAGTTCTTACCCTTTGATGGAGGGGTGGTTGGGGTTGTGGGGTTTATTTGTTTGGTTTTTTTGGTTTGTTTTTTTTTTGTTTGGGTTTTTTTTTTTTGAGTGTGGTGTCTGCCATAGCCACTCACTTAAAATTTCTTTCTTTGTACTTGTGACTTCTAGCAGTGGCTCTTTCAAAAATACGCTATGTTTTGCAATGTCATTAATAGACTAGCTTTTTTCTCAGGGAACCATAAGAAAGATGAGATGTACTACACATCTTATAACTATAGCAAAATAAAAAAAAAAGGTGGTTGCTCAGGCCCTAGCAGAGGAACTTGGGGCATAGTGGGTGAGCTCTGGACCACAAGTCCAAAATCTTCTTGCCCAGTGATTCACACATGGCTGAAGTAGCTCCTGGAATGCTAATGTAAAGCGTGCATGTGTTTTCCTTGAACAATCTTGACATTAGGAGAATCACAATCTAACTTGTTCTCATGTGTGGTCAAAAACTCTGGCACTGGGAACAAGCCAGAAGTAAATCACTGACAGCATCATTTAATATAAAAGATTTTAAATCAGGTCTATAATAAACAACACAGTGCCTACCTCAGAACCAATGTCACTTTTTGCTTACAACACCCAGTTCTCTCTCATTTTTCTTCCCTGAGGGTAAGGAAGTCTGTGTCAAACTCTAGAACCCACCTACAGTTAAAACTGAGGCAGAACTTAAAAAACACCAGAACTAATTCATACGGTGTGTTGGTTGTCAGACAGGAAGCAACACAGGAAACAGCTGCTCTGCTTTCTGACTGCAGTTTAGCATTGGAGAATAGCAGTGTCAGCCACAACCTTCTCAAAAGAAATAACCAGTGGTCACTGAACTGATCTAATGTGATTGCCGTGTCTGTGTATATTTCAAAGAAGAATGTAGGGAAGGTGGCCAGCTAGGGTCTTTGAGCTGATCCTCATGAAATCAGCAGGACCTGTTTCCACTTGCAGTAGATTTGAAGTTGGCCCTGTATTTTGAAGTCCAGAATAACAAGTTTATGTGCTTAAAAGCAAGGATGCGCTTCCTCTGAACAGCCACAAGTGAAATCAGTGGTCCCAAACCTTTTAAACAGTCATTCTTTTTCATACCCAGCCTCATGATCAAATTCCTGTGAATATCACTAGAAAAAATAGTTCTGTAAACCAAAGGGAGCCTCCTTACCAATGCCTTGGGAATCAGAACATCAATTATAAATAGCTGTAGACAACTGAAGAGTTTAATATATGCACCTATTTCTTTTTCATGGTAGTATTTTCAAGAGAGATCCTTGATCTCTCTTAGCTATAACCTAAGCTGCTTGTGTATTTGGTGCCAGCAGATGGAGGAACGCCAGTGATGTACTACAGCATGGACTTGGGTTTGTTAGCAAGTCAAGTCCTCCAGGTCCCCAGGGGTATGTTGGGGAGTCGGGGCAGGGGGAAAGGGTGGAAAAGTGAGTGTTAACACATAATCCTGTAGACCGCACCTGTTCAGACACCTATGCAGTTCTGGATTTACAGGTTCCATTTTGTTTGTCTGTGCCCTTCCACTGTATTCCTGAGGGGAATGAAGATGCAAACTTAACATAACTTCTTACCAGTCTACACAGCATCCATTTCTCCCCTTGCTGAAATTAAAAATGTAATTTAATTTCTTCAGTTATTTTTGAAGGCTAATAAAAGCTCTCTCACAAAGTAGTAACTCCTTGTTCGTGGATCTGCAATACCTTCCTGTACTCTCAACACTTGTATCTTTGTCTCTATAACCCTCCCTTCTGTGGCTTCGTTAAAAGTCCAAGCAGGTAATGCTGCTAATGGAGCTGCTTTTCCCTCATGCCAGTGTTTCAGCCAGCAACTGCAAAGTGTAAACAACAACTTAGGAACTTTCCACCTATCTCTTCGTGTCTGAGTTAGAATCCCTCGGCCAATGTTGTGTAATGGCTTTTTGCCTGCCACTAATGAATTACGAACCATGCTATCATCTTTATAATGCCCGTAAGTAACCACTTCTACAGCATAGTATGAATATGTATCTATCTATAAATCCACAGGCAGAGACTGTTAAAATGCACAGCTGCAGTTCTCAACAGGCTGCACGGGCTTGGGGATTGACATACCTACTTCTCCCCTGAGGAATGCCTCTACCTGGACACTCAAGTATTTATTTTCATGCCAGGTGATACTATTAACTTGAAATGCTTCTACAGTGCAGAAAAGTTCACCTGATGTTTCCATCTTTGACGTGTTAACAACTATTAGTTCTCCTTTACTCTTTTTAACCAGTTGTACAGTAAATACCATATGTATTTTTCATCAAAAATTTCAATCCATATAAAAATATTCTGTTGAGATGAGAAAGCACTGTCCTTTTCCCTCTCCCAGAACATACAGGTATCAGAAAAAAGAAAATGGCTGGCTATTTCTAACCTGTTCTTGCCCTTGTATTCCTACTTTTCCCCTTCCCTCTCCCTCCTGAATACAGAAGATACTTACATGCAAGTATCATTTCACTTGCTGGGAAACCAGCTGCTGCTACATCAGAAATCGGACTTCCACACAGTGGTGATTCACGTGGCAGTTGTGAATATATACAAAAGATTGTCTAAGCATGGACTGACAGCTAGGCAGAGCTATGTGGTGTGCTAACTTCACAGCAGATTGATTAGATCCATTTTGAAGCTTTTCTGCCTTCATCTACTAGGCTATAGCTGTCAGTGATTTTTCCCCTAAGCCCAGCGTTTCAAACTATACCCATCTACAGTTATCACTGTCATTCCAAATAACCGATAAAAAATGAATCATTTCATGATAAAGTAGCATTTTGCAACATGAGGTCTAAGAAGGGTCTGCATTTATACTGCCTGGTGTAGATTGATGACACAATGAAAGGCAGGGGCTCCTTGCAAAAATTAATTGGATGAATTAATGTACAATTAACTTGTTTCAGACAATTTATACAACATAAAAGCCGCTTAAAATTAAAAACAAGTGAAAGTAAGTTCAGATATCACCAAGCAGCAACTTAATTAGATGAGATGGGCAAGCTAAAACTTCCAGGATGTTTAGTGCTGAAGGGATACATACTGCGGATGTGCGTCAGAAGTTTAGAAGCCGCTTACACCGAGACGTCTGTTTCTGTCCCACTCATAAAAAAAAAATGTAAGAACGGTTACTGCGAGAAACATTCATCTATCATGAAAGTTGGTACTTACCTGCCATGTCAATAGCAAAGGGCCTGTCAGCTCTCCAGCCAGTGTACCAGCCAACAACTTTGCCGTTTTCCACGACCGGGCGCTCGTACCGTCGTCCTCCTACCAGTCCCACGGGCCATACCGATACTTTGCGGGTTGTGCGCATCTGCAAGAGGAAGGCACAGCGTGACTGCGTGCACGTTTTCCTAGTAGGCTTTTTTTGTACGTGTTGGTGGAAAGCCTACACATTAATCATCAAGACTAGGTATTTAAAAGCAATTCTAGCTTACAGATTTCTGCCCAACAGAGTATTTGAAAGCTGCATGGTGCCCACTCACTTTCCGTGAAACCTCCAGCTCTCTAGCCCATAGGCACCTCAGTTCTACTGAAAATATCCTATTCATATTATTTTTTATAACAAAAATTTTAAAAGCCATGAAAAAACAGTATTTGTTTTCTTGTTTATTTGGGTTTTCAAAGGTGTAGTAGATCTTTTTCATCTGAAAGACTAAAGCATTCTTGCAGTGGGCTTATTTCTGTAGATTGCTGAGGTATCATACAAGCCCAGTGAGAGAGAATATTAGAATAATGAGTAACAAATACATACTTCATTAAGACAAGTATGATTAGTTTGAGACTGGTAACAAATACACTGAGTACAGGAAATTGTGACTCACAACTCTTCTCCTACCTGCAACATACCAGATTTGTACAATAGATGCAGCTCAGATCTATTAAAGGCTCACAAAAAAAGATTAAGTTTGAGCTAAACCTTTTTAACTTCTACATTTTCTCTTGAAAAGCTCTGCTAAGTTTCTGAGGACAGAAAGCAGGTCGGGCAGGATGCTTCTGCTAGTTTGCTATCAGTAAAGGGAGTTTTTCACAATGGCGTAAATGTAACAATGCAATTCTGGAAATGTGGTCCTCATCTAACCTACAGAAATCTATAAATAAAAAATTACTCTTTAGCAAAATGCGTGCATGACTGGGAGTCAGTGAAGTTAGTTCACTGGTTAGTAGACCATTTTGTTCAGTAAACGGGAGATAACGTGACACGAACCCTGACGTGCTGATCCCCATGGAAAAATCACTGACAGCCTGGCATGAGAACTTGAGAAGACGAGTGCACAGGCACAGCAACTTGCACAATTTAACCATGCTGATTCAAAAGCCTCTTTTAACTACTGCGCTTAAATATGCTCCTATTTAAGCAAGTATTAAACTATTTCAGTGTAACATGGGCTTAATTTGATCGATTTTTAAAACAATCTCCTGTCTACTGTTGTAGTTCAGGCCTATTCCTTAGGGAAAGGTTATCCCTTTCTCCTTCCAAGCACTCCTCTCAGCAAAAAACAAACAGAGTTTTACGTATTTGTAACTGCAGTCCCCTATCGATAGATGTTGAAGTAAAAGACAACCTTGGTTAAATATTAAACACTTCCCTCTCTTTCTGCCAAGGTGAAAGATTTATCATGCATATCATCTAGACTCCCAGAAGATGCACCAGAAAAAACAAAGACGTCACGTCACTCTGGTTCACATTTCTAAGCTAGAAACATTAGCAGATTCTTAGGAGAACTTTCACATAGGGAAGGCATAAAATACATATTTAAAAATCCACAAACATGCAGGTGCACACAGAAGAGAGGCAGGCACCTTCTCTCCCTCCAATTCTTTGTGTCCCTTTAAATTTGTTTAGCAAAATTTTCTCCCTTCCACCCTAGTAATTGTTGCAGCGAGTCAGACCATCTCACTCAGTAGCAGCAATCCATACTGTGTAAGAAGAGGGTATGTATACAATTGGCAATATAGGGATTTCTCGTGATAAGGGTTCTATCCAAACCATTGACTGTTTAATTGCCAGTGAGGGACTGCCGTGAATCTCTCTACAGGTTATTGTTAAATGTGTCTGTCTGTAACTGTTCTCCCTGCTAAAGATTATTTTTCCAATCTCTTCCACTCCTCCATTTAGGAAATGCAGAGTTAGCAATTAACTATGTGGATATGGAAATCAGTCAGACCTTCTCATGAAGACCTTTTAGCTCTAGTTTTAATAATACATCCATTTCGCAAATTTTTCTAACATCCAAATACATCAGCCATGGACACAGGGCATCACCCTGTCAGGTTTATCTACACAGGCAAGTTCCCAGTAGGTTTCCAAGGGCATGATCAAGCCCCATACATACACCCAACTGTGCGACACCAGTATTAACCGCAGGATGAACACAGATGCCTGCTAACTTTTTTGTGTTGCCATTAATACCTTCTGGAGGGTATGGATAGCTGAACAAATTACTAGCGTACTGATGTACGGCATTTTAGCTACCCTGTGCCAACTGCCTGTACCCATGGTAAAGAGAAAATGCCGCAAGACAAGGGCAGGCAAGCTCTGACTACGAGAGTAGCTCACGCACAGAAAGCCCGTACTCTGCCTTTTCTCACAATAAGCATTCGGGCAGCTGTGCTGCAAAATGAGCCAGATCACAAGGGACTTCTGAATTGGGTCACTAGCGGCCACAGCATTTATGCTAGAAGAACCCGACTGATTTATGATAATACTTTACCACACATAATGTGTAGGAAAATCTTGTCAATGAGAAGTATCTCACTGACCTCATGAAACCAGCACAAAATGACCCAAGAAGTTTAAGTTATTACAGTCTTGGGTCCATCTCAGTGTCTATGAGTTAAGTCAGTAAAGCCACCACACATCAGAACGCAGTAAGTAACCCTTTACAGAGCTCTTTATTTTGTCCTTGGGTTACTGCCTTTATTCTCACAGGTTACGTTTTTGGAGAATGAAATAAGCGGGTGTCAAGAATACAGCAATCCCTTTAAGTAAAAACTGAAAAAGCACATCTAGCCTGGTATTTATGCTAATTCTGAAATACCTTACAGCCGCAGGATATGCTAGGCAGATGAAAGCAGGAATATTTCTTTTAATCTTCTGAGAATAGCATTACCGCAGTTAACATACTGATATGTTAAGGCTGTATTTATGTATGACGGCGAGAAAGCTATTATTTGGATTAAAAGGCCATCTTGCATCTAGAATTTGATGCTGCTAATCATTGGGACACAAAAAGGTGATTCAATAACATGTTAATTCTAAATAGCTTTATTGCTGTGGGTTAAACAACTGCCAAAATCCTATAACTTACAAACAGCTTCCTAAATTACTCTTCCATCTGTCATTTTAATGTGCGGTAGCACATGCTGTCTTAATACTCAGCATTTTAAGCCCTACTAGCTTACATGAATGGTTATTCATCTTACTTACACTTAACTCTCTGTACGCCAGGCACCTGGTCTATGCTAGTTAGACTTCCATAATTAACAAACAGAGATAGGAACCTACTGACGCGATTCATCCTGCCTGTCTTAGCTATCTTAAGGTAGGATGAATCTCCTGGCAATGCTTTCATCATCTGTTTACTTTGTGGTTATTTCAAAGGGGGTCTTGGGCACGAGAGTGATGTACTGGATGGAGGAAGATGAGAAAAAGATGGTAGAACAAACCCGAATGAAGCAGGGGGGGACACAATTGGGAAGGAGCGGGCAAGGAAATGACAGGAGAGAGGAGTAACAACTGACCAAAGAAATCCCAGTAAGGTGATGGGCATATAACAGTAAATATACTAGCAACAGAGGAACCGCTAAAGAGTAACAAATGAAAATGCAGAAAATACAGCTGAGCAATAAAAGACAATGAAAAAAGCATTGTCAAAAATAGCATCTCATTAGTCAATCAAGAAAAGCTGCTTAATGGGATACACCAGACTGATGGATACGGAAGATACCAAGCCAGTAACAAAATATAAAAGCCCAAGCGGAACGAAGGCAAATGACAAACAGAAGGAAACATGACCATACTTCCTACAGTGAAAAGGCTTCCAGACTGTAACAACCACCCCAGTGTTTTTGCAGCGTGGTATTGATGCATTTCTGTTCGGGATTCAAAGCTCTCAGCAAACACAAACCTGTCTGCCACACGTAGTAAGTTTTTTTCATTCCCCCTTCTCTATCATTTCAATCCCTCTGTAATTTGTGATCTGTACCGGTCAGGCTACAGGTTATCATCCAGGCTCAACCACTGCTCTGCCCCCCCGCCCCAGCCCAGCGAGACTCACGCAGATTTCTATGCAAAATTCCGATTTATTATTACCAGAGATGGGATCTAGTGCTCCTTCACTACAACTCTCCAAGGGAAAATGTAACGGGTTAAAGCACAAGCACAGCCACGTTCCCTGCCAGTTCTCACACAGGCATCCCGCATTACTCACAGGTTATTTAAAGCCAAATTCTGCTTCAACAAAAATTCGTGACCGCACTACAAGTCAGAGGGATAGCTTAGCTGCAGCGATGCTATAGCTGTTGACTTAGGCATTAAATGGAGCTTCTGCCCCTACTTACCATTACTTCAAAGGAGTTAC
The DNA here is from genome assembly GCA_034782735.1 of Sagittarius serpentarius. Classification (NCBI taxonomy): domain Eukaryota; kingdom Metazoa; phylum Chordata; class Aves; order Accipitriformes; family Sagittariidae; genus Sagittarius; species Sagittarius serpentarius. The sequence continues at coordinate 4,610,972 of JAVKLA010000014.1, forward strand.
CGAGTCATAGAAAATCTGTGCCAGTAGTTTTTGTGGTTCAGGGACTGGGATGCTTAAGGGATAGTAACTTCAAAAAGCAAGTTTGTTGTCAGTAAACTTGACTGTAAAGGGTATGTCTCCATGGGAAAACTTGTAGAAAGGGTCTACAAATCAAATTGTCAATTATTGATCTAGCCTGCTCCGCAACCCTCACAGGTGATCTGATTTAGTGCTTCACCATCCTTACTATTAGAAAGCTTTTTTCCAAACATCTGCCTTAAGCCTCCTCTGCCGATTCGTACCCAATCTACACTGCAGAGAGAGGATAGCTTAACTCCCCCTTCTCTCAAGCAACATTTTACATATCGGATGTATGATTAATGCTTCTAAATTATACCAACATCCTTGGGCACAAATGTCAATATTGCTCCCCTACAGGAGAAAACTGTACTAAATTTAACTAAAGCAGTTAGGAGCCAGTTTCTCTTGATTGGGAAGACTTCCAAAACATTTGCTATTAATGTTTCCTTTTGGCCCTTCTGCTTACTAATTCTTTCTCTCCTCCTACTTTCTGTTATTCTACTAGGTCATGTTCACTGTACCGCTGAGAGGCTGCTGACCTTCATAATTAATTTCATAGTAACAGTATCAGTTTCACAGGTAAGAAAGAAACTGCTGTCAAAGTGAAGAAAGAGACAGTGCCTGGTATTTTGTAACCCAGAGTCCCTCCCTTGGATAAATCTGTTTCAAACAGCATTTTTTTGGTCACTGTTTCCTCTCATTTTCAAGCTGTTTCATTGTTTCTCTACCAGTCTTTTCTAATCCAGCCTCTTTAGCATAGGTATTACATGTCTACGTGCAAGGGGAATGTCAGGGTGCATTTAAAATCTGTCATGTATTCTTAAATCATGTATATACTAGAAAGGTATTTAATGCACTGCTATCTCATATTTAGATCCTTTTTTATTATGAAGAAAATAACTAATGACTGCCAGCTAATATTTAATTCTGTCTAGACTACTGTTATTTTTAGGACTACAGCAAAAATTTGATTTTTCCAACCAGCTCCAAGAGATACAACGGAAGAGCTCCATGTTTTCAAAGATAAACAGATTCACTTATACTACATTTAAATATTTTGCATAAATTCATCCCTTAAAAGAATACACAGAAGTTAGCTTAATGCACTATATAAAGATTAGGACAGTTACGCAAAAGTTATCAAAGGAGCACTTACCCTTCCCTAGTCAAAGCTGGAATAAATAGTAAATATTCACCTTTTCTGTAATGTCTTTTTTGAGTTGCTCTCAAAATATTTTACAAAGATGATCATGGGAAAACTGAAGCCTGTGTGACATGCAATGCCTGCAAGCATTTCTGTTCTATTTTTAATAACAAAGATTTTTTTTACAAACTGTTAAGACCCATTAGAATATCTGCTACCTTCATACACAGCTTTTGGAAGAGCGAAGGTAGGGGCATAAGAAAATGTTTTCAGTCTGAATCACTCACACAACTCGCCCTCTGTTTTGCAGTGCCACTATGAAAACTACCAGAGGTGGACAGACCCTAATGTTCAATGAGAAGGTCACGTCCATTAGCCAAGACAAAATGTTTCCTATTTTCCCTCTGTTCTTCAGGAATCTTTGTTCTCATCTGGCTGATTTGAGGATGATCTTACCTGGGCAATTTAGGCCACTACATATGCAACAGCATACTTTCAAAATATAAGGGAATTTTTGTTTAATTTGAAGTTTAAGTTACTCCTGTGAAGAGCAACCCAGCTGACCGTCCTCTTCACTGATCATATTCTTACCTTCTCTGTGGCTCCACGAATGTTGAGTTACCTGTAAAGACTACCTCAACTTCAGGAGCAGGGGTTGGGCTCTCTCTCCTCCTACCTCCTTTCCAGCTTCACCTCTATTGTAGTCAGGGCATTCTCGTGCAGGCAACAGCTACAGCAAATTGAATTCTGGTCCCCAACTCAGTGGGCAACAGGGTTACCTGCTAAGCTGTTAAATAAAAGTTTGGGGTTTTTTTTCCCCTTAGAAATGACAGTTCACACTGCAAGGCTGTATTCAGATTACACCTTATAGTGTGAGTTCCTCTAAGGAGACTCAGTCTGCAAACCCTCGCCTTGCACTCAGACAAGATCGTGGTGTATGCCATACTTGCATGCTCTAGGCACCTAGCGAATCTTGCTACCAAGTTTTAGACACCAATGACCAAAGGGCTAGGGGTGGCAGTGAGGAAGATCCTAGTTTTAGATACGAGCATTTTAATTTCACATACATCTCAGTTTAGGTGTTTGAGCAAAATACAAGCAAAGGTGACAGATACAACCTCGGCAGGAATCTCTAAAAATCAGTCAATTTCTGAATGCAGCAAGCTGACTTTCTCACACGTGTTGAAGACCTTTACTCCTGTTCTTTCTGCTCCTCAAGCAGCTCATCCCTCACCCTCAAAGGTTTCAGAGGAGTCTGCACAATCAGCAGCAGAGAGGACCTCCAACTTGCATACATATCCATACATGGACCAAGGAAGCTGTGGCCTTTGGCCAACCACTTGAAACACGGAAAGGGCAGAGAAAACGCCCGAGATGCAGAAACGCATGAATGATATGAAGGGTTAAGGGAAGTAGAACTTGTCTATGTCTATTGTTGGTTTCCAGTGCTTAGGCTAATCTTGGTTTTAAAATCTCACTATAAAGGTGGAATGCCAGCTTTATGTAAGGTTTTCTTTCTGGCAGTCTAAAAATATGATATCGGCAGTTGCTAGGCATCAGTCACAATATTACAATAACTTGCATTCAGAAATAAGATGAAGCACAAACACAACAGAAACTGTAACAGAGTCACTCCAAAAAGAACAGCCTATAGTAAAAAACAGAAGTTATGACGATTCATGTAGAAACATTTGTAAAGCATATCAAATACAGTAGTTGGGATTTCAAGTCTCCCAGTGGCTTTTTTATGAATGCAGGCTGACGTTCAACTGATAAAAGATATTTTCAGAAAGCTGACTGTTGTTTTTGATGGAGAGATGCAGATGGACACCTCCAGGTGAACAGATCACACCTCAGCAGAAAAAAATATAAATTATTTTTGGGATCTGGATCCCAAAATAATAAATGATAAAATACAATACACCTGGACCACCAGCACTGAAGTAAAAACACCGTTTTTCACCTCACCACCATTATACTCTCAAGTGGAAAGAGTTGGGAATAACGTAAAGGCTACACCTCCACTCCTGGAAATATTTCTTCATCATGGCTGCAGGCCCACTTACTGCACTGAAGAATTGCACAATCACTGAACAAATTGGTCCTTTCCCTGAAGCCTTCCCAGGGAAGGTGAGCCTTTCCTAACAAAATGCTCAGCTGAGCCAATGCTGAATACACTGTAGCAGCAGAAAGACAAACCAGGCTCTCCACCCTGTTCTAGAAAGGACAACCAGAGCTGCTCAGACCCTGCCCAGTTTGACTTTGAGGACATAGTTTTGCCAGTCAAAAATTAAGCTATATACCCAGATGCTACCGTACGTCTTAGGAAAAAAGACAATTATAAACAGCACCAGTGGGTTCCAAATGTACTACAGATGGTGACATTTTCCAGCAAAACACTCCTGTAAGCTGTTTTTTGGTTGTTTTTTTTTTCCTGATTTCCATGAAACACATTTTGCCCAGGTCTATTGGGCCCAGCTCATTCCATATCAAATATAAGGTGCTCATTCCTGTAAGTACCAGACAGAAGTACTTTGGACAGAGATTAGAATTTCCTCATCAAAAGCTCTCAGAAGTATCCCATGGCATTTCACGTCAAAGCACGCTCCTTTTTGATCATGCCCTTACGGTGTGTACACCTCCACTCACAGTAAAGCCTTTGCTGATTTTGCTTTGTTAAAAAGGCTCCATCTTCTGTAAGGGCACTAGGGAAACCCACGGCAAAGGAGATGCCTTAAACATAATCCTTCACTGACGTGCACTTCCCTGGCATGCCTTCTGCTCTGTAGTAACACTTTTTCAACCTCTAAGCGAAACGCACCCCTAACACCAATGCTTCTCTCATGTTGGTTTTACGGTCCTAACTTGCCTTGGTTCCCACCCCCCAAAGCCCTCACTGCTGTTACTGAAATGAACTTTGACTCAGAAGAAAGCCATTACAAAGAAGACAGACCTACTATTTCATAAGCCAGCAAATGTACATAACTGCTTGTGGGCAGATGCTAGCAGACATTGCTGCTGGCAGTTTGGGACCTACGTGTCCCCAGGCCCACATCAGTGACATGCTGAAGGTCACCCAGCCGGCATAGGATGGTGGTAGGACCAGAATTCAGAGCCTCTGTCTTGTCCATCTACATTTATACTACCCTCCCCAGTGAGCAGACTACAGTTTATCAGACCTCCTTTGGGATTACGTGACTGCAGGTCTGGAGAATTTTTCCTGGCAGGGTAACAAACTGAAAAAAAAAAATCCACTCAGATATCGTTACCACCACTTTCACAACAGGAATTACTACCAATTTTCATCTGCACGCAGCATGTTCTGGAGCTGTTCTCTTCTTGCTTGGAGAAGACAAGCATAGTTTACCTTCATAAATCAATCAATTCCAGAAGAAGAGATCGGGATTTACTACAGACCTGTCAAGCCAGAATCCATAAAGACAGAGGTAAGTTTTTTTAACAAGAAAAAAAACTCAAACAACCCTCAAGTAGTGCCTCAACTGAAAATGAGACTACTGGTTCTCTCCAAACACAACCTTCCACTTGTCGTAAAGGCACATCCCGTTGGCAAAGCCTGCCAAGGGACTTCCCCAGGTCGACAAGGCGTTCCCTGTGTTACTACCAGCGGTGTCCCAGAGACCTTGCATACAGCTTGTTAGTGACCCTAGAAACAGTCAGGGGAACTTGCAGTGGTAACTGAAGCAAAAGCTCCTTCTCCACTCCAGTAACAGAGCTTTCCAACCACATTTCACAGGGAAAACTCATTCATGCAAGTGTGTTTGCCTGAGAACACCAGGCTTAGAATAAACACCTCTTCCCCAGCAGCTGAACCGTGGTGAAAGAGAAGCCTTAGGACTGCGGAGCTGCATGCTGAAGGTTACCATTTTTGACAGCAACCTGAAACACAGTTTGCCTGTTGTGCTTGCAGTTTTCAAGGTTAACCCTTCAGACAGATTTACCCCGTTGCTTTCCTGCATTTCCTAGCTGATCAGAGAGGTAATTTGTACCTTGTTGTTTCATCATTCACAGCAATTAGAATAATACAGGAAATGATAAAAGAATAAACCTGACAGGACACTCTTGCAGTAGCTGTGGGTCACTCAAGCGCCAATACAGTTCCTTTAGATTACCCCTACTGTTGGTACTCCAAAAAAAAAAAAAAAAAAAAAAAAAGGAGAGATTCATCTCCAAATATCTTTTGTCCCACGCTACTCATTGTGGCAAAGTGTACTGTATTGTATTTTTCTTGTATTTTTCTTATCAATTTACAGACTCCCTAAGACTGAATCAGATTAGTTTTATATCCCCAAACAGAGGTGGACATTCCCATCACATCAAAGACAGTAGGTGGAATTACTCTTCCTTGTAATGCACTAAGCACAGCCATGAGATTTTAAGAAAATCAATTACAACAAAGGTTTAGCCTCCAGGCAAAGGTTTTCAAATTAGCAGCTTCAACGCTGAATGCCAAATGGGCAAAGGAAGTAGAGCAACCCTGCTGAACGGGGACCCTGTACCTGCCCACGTACTGGAAATGGAAAGGGATGCATTACGAATCTAAGCACAAACGAATGCAAGCATTTCTAAAATAACTTGCTCTAGGGAATTTCACATGCTTCACTTCTCTGTGTATCATGTTCATTTTAACCTACTGACTGTAAAGCACGTGAGGAAGCACAATGCTTCCAAACTGCAGAATATGGCTGTACACCACTAAATACAGTACTGTCCACCAGCGGAAGACATGGACCGCAGCTCGTCTGAAGTCCTGTATGTTCCCTATCTGTGGCCAGTCTACTTTTCTGTTTCCCTCCCTCGTTTCCCTGCCAAGGTTACTCTTCTAGCTGTCACAGAAGATGTACATGATCTTTCTTCTGCTGTTTTATGCCCGCTTATTGAACACGCCTCCTTCCTGTCAGGGGGAGCCCAGAAAGAAAGCTGGATACCCTCTCCCCCGAGCGCTTGCCAACTCCCACCCCAAAGGAGCAAAGCTCTTCTTCACCAAGGGGCTTCAAAAAAGCCCAACCACAGGTCCCTTCACAACGCAGCCTCCTGAAAGGCTGTTTAGTCATTACACAAACGATTTGCTGCTTTTAAGAGCGAGAGGCTTCAAAAAGACTGGGCAACTCCACGTGAAGGAGCCCGGCTCTGGATTAGTTCGTTCACGCCAAGAAAAAACTGCGAAGGATGGCGACTCTTGATGTGGGCTTGCCCTACAGGGAGAGGGACGCAGCCTGAAAAAAATAAATATCAAAGAGCGCTTTTCATCCTAGTATTAACAAAAACACAGGATTCCTTATATAAACACTAAACTTGCCTCGCTCGGCAGGAAAGCGAGAAAACAGCAGTAAAAAGTTGGGGCGGGGGGGGGGGGGGAGCGTGTAGGGGCGGGACAAGACACTTCAAATGAAGAGAGGAGATGGTCACACACAGGCAGCGCCGGCGAGCCCGGGTGAGGGACGGGGCGCCGCACGGTGTCGGCGCCGGGGAGCAGGCTTGACTCACCCGTGCCCGGGTTTTGGGATGAGGCACGGCCCCGCTCAGCGAGACGGGACGGTCAGCGGCGGGCGGGCACCTGAGGGGGCGAGGAGAGGCGGGAACGGCGGGCGCCCGAGGAGGGGGCG
>JAVKLA010000014.1:4619269-4640597 GCA_034782735.1 Sagittarius serpentarius
GGAGCGCTCACCCCTCGTAGCGGCGGGCAGCCGCTCGCTTCATTTCTGTTGTCGGGGGGTTTTGGTTTTGGGGTTTTTTTTAGTTGTTGTTTTTTTTTTTTTAAAAAACGGAGGAATATTTTTAAGCTCCGCAGACGTAAGAAGTTGTAAATAAGGCGGCCGTTTTGTGCGGTTCCCCTCGTTTTTCCTCGGTGTCTGTCAGTCGGTGCCGGCCTCCCGTCCCCTGCCCGCCTCGGGAGGCACCGGGGCCGGCGGCGTGCCCAGCGCCTGCCGCCCTGCGCGCCTGCCCTCCCCCGAACCGCGTTCCCCCGCTTTTTCTGCCGTGCCGCTTCGCTATAGATCAGACGGACCTGAGAGACCCTTTTTAAAAGCCATTCGCGTATGAGAATTTCATAATAACCCACCTGTCTTTGTTTTGTGAAAAAGGCATTCGTCAGGTGCCGCAACACACATGAAATGCACAATCTAAAACGTCTTACGAATCCTTTCCTACCAGGGAAGTTTCGGACGCATTCTTCAACACTCCCTGCTGTCGTAACTAAACACTTACTTAGAGCTTGGATTACGCTTTTAAAACTTCACGTTGCATAAAAAACACAGAGGCACAGCACTGGTATTCACAAATTCCTGAATTCTCCACCATTCTCTGGTTAAAACATTTACCCTTGTATAGATCAAATGATGGTCTCGCCCACTTGTGGACTGTTTTGAGATCAGAAACGGAGTGATTCATCACCAATACATTGACTTATTGGTAGGAATTGTGCGGGTTAGAGAAATTGGTCACAGTCTTCCCACCAGCCTCCTTGGCTTAAACTACTGCTTTCTCTTCTGTTTTATATGCACCCTTCACATTTGCGTGTGTGTAACAAATGCAGATAATGTGGCCACCACGTGCATCTATCATTCGTATCTATCTGCAATCAATTTGTTATTCAAAGGGATGTATTAACCCAGAGGGCTCACACACAGAAAGGACGTAGAAGTGATGTAGTAGAAGCTGAAATCCATGTGAAAGTGAGGGTGACACATGACCAGGCACTGAACATCTAAATGAGGAAAGATCTGTGTAGCAGAGAGCTAATTAGAGTTAGCATGTTCAGTGGAGGAGTGGAAGGCTTCTTATGTGATTAATGAAATAATAAGGAGGAATGCAGTGAGCATAAATAGTTCAATATATCCAAATCAAAAACATCTCGGACATGAAATTACAGTTGCCCATTTTGTGCTGATGCAGTTTATCTAGAGGACAAACATCTAAACACTGTCTCTGTCCAATGACTGAACAAACCATTGTTTTCTCATTTACAGTACAATCCTATTTACAGAGACAATTCGCTCAAATAATGCAAACATATGTATCAAAGCAACATACCAAGAAGCTGTTGCTTGTTCTTATTTGAAAGTCAGTAGTCATTTGGAAAAGTTAGTTCAAAGCTAGTCACTTCTAGATATTACATGACACCGTTGCAGGACCCTAAAAAGCTATTGGGGCAGAACCCAGAAACTAAGGGTTACAAATGGATGTGTTTAATTGACATTCTTTATAGCCAAAAATATTAATACTATTTTTATCTTTATATTCTTTTTCTTGCAAAAATACTATCTTTACTGGACTTGTGTGTTGTGTTCAGAGCTTTGACTAGAGAGTATACTTAAGCGTTTATGGCTATAAGACCTTAATAAAGGCAGCAATAAGAATAGCTAAACATAATTGCTGCGGTTTAGGAAGGAGCGCAAACACTAACTCAGCACCAGGGAGGTATCCCGACGAACTATTTGATGTTCTTCCGTCTCTTTAATTGTGTTCCTGAAAGCTGGTAACTACATGTTTCTGTACATGTGCTAACACAGTAGTTACTGCTTCTAATTGTGCACAAGATCTGTAACATAACGATATGAGACACTTGGCTGTTTGGTAACAAATAGCAATCGCTGTATTTTTACCCCAGAACCGTTGTAACATCTTTTCACGTGCCACGGAAGAGACTCCGGAGGTCATGAGTCAAGTACATCAAGTGTGGTATCAAATAATGCAGCAGCATTTTCTGTTGACTTTAGGTATAGATTATCTTAGATGGAAAGGTAAAAGATAAATGAAGGCACTACATACAAGCCAAATGTTATATATTAAACTGTTGTTTCTCCATAAGCAATGCTTCTTCCTTTGGAAATTGGAGGAATGCAGTCAAATAACCAGTCCATTTGTGGGGACAAACTGTCTACAGAGATAGTTTTTTCTGCCGAACACCTTAGCACTGGTTATTATAAAAATTGTCAGATTTGATTTGAGGCCTCAGGTGCAACCCTAAAACAAAGGAAGAGTTTCTAACTTGTGATGGATGGTACCAATCATTGTGTGACTCAGGCTGTTCCTGCGGTTTCACACACAATATGCAGTATGGTGCATATTCTGGATTGTATCAGAGCGTGTGGGCAGGCATTTCTCTTCAGGATCTGGTCCAGAATTGTTTGTTTGCAGTAGTTTACGGCTTGGCTCATCTGTTATGGTGTTGCTGATTGCTGCCCCCATTCTCCAAAGATCTTTGTCAGAGATGTGTCAGGACTTGGCACCCAATTTTTCATTTGTTTTAAAAAACCCTATCTCTACTTCAGTTTCTTGCACTTCTTACCAGCAGAGGATGCCTGGCTCTGGCAGGAGAATGCTTGACATAGTGCTAGAATGCAGTGTGTGTGTGCAAGTGTGCATATGCATGTATATATGAAAGAAATCTCATCCCTGGGAACATTCCCTACAGGCCCACAGAGGCTTTCTTCAAACTGGAGCACACTGCAGGCTCTTTCTCTTGTGCTGGCTGGACGCAGTCGTAAGGAATTGCAACGCTAGCCAGCTACTATGTGCCCCAGTTTCTTTCCTCTTCATTGGTTTCAGTCTTTCCAACATCTGTAGAAAAGGATAGGCACGGTGGGAGAGTTGCTGTAGCTGTACTGTTCCCCTCTCTCTAGAACGACTCGGTTCTTTTTGCTTTTCTCCCCCTCACCGCTCGGCATCAGCCACCCATCAGGCAGCTCCGTCTAGAGGCTTCTACTGCGACCCAGCCTACCCACCCAACCTCTCGGCTGGACATGCCCGGAGCAGGGAACAAGCTGGCCAAGCCTTTTGCTTGCTCCGTTTGAATTTCCCCTCAGTTTCTGAACACCGGGATTTGCTCGAGCTAGGTACAACATCACAAACTGTTCTTTTTCAGGTATTGGAAAGATGGTCAGAGTTATGGATAGCATTTGAAATAAAGCTATTAAAATTTATTGTTTTGTAGGTTCTGCGGCTGATGGAACTGTTACAGTCCTGTGGGAAGCAGAAGCAAACTCAGTTGGATAAAGATATAAAAATGTGCAATTATTTTTAACTAGTGGATAAAACACTGCAGAGAAATAGTTGCTATTTCACATGGCTGTGATTGAATAGATTAAACCCAAAGATGGTTCATCTCTTTGGACCGTTTTGTGGTTTTCTTTCAACAGCAGTGACTGGTGATAACTGAAGGTGGGTAATCAGCTCTGGCACGCAAAGGTGGCTCATCAGCCTAGTTTCTGTGATGGGTAAAACCAGATACCAGGTGGCTCACATCATAGCAGGCAAAAGACTAGCCTGCCTGTCTAAATTAAATACATGCAGTGTAGTTTCTAGTGTTTGAATTTACACTTTTTGACATCGCTCAGTCAATCAAAATGTGCGATTGGCCAGGAAGAGAACACTGGGGCTGCCTCTCACAGGAGCGTCAAAGAACATCCACCGTCTACCGCACACTGGAGGGCACAAGCCTGATCTCAGAGGAGTCACTGCATACATGGGGATTCAAACGAGAACAGGTTTATTATATGTTAGTGAAGGCCCAAAAGGCCGATGCGTAAGCCAGGTGTCCTGCAGAGAAAGTAATGTTCTGCCATCTGACAGGCACAGATCGCCACCCTAAGTGTCTGCACGGAGGTATCTTGGCATCAGCAAGGGGTGAAGAAAGGAGGAAGAAAAGAGGAAGCAGTGGCACAAGCATAATTTCCTCTGTCCTCTTCTGCTCCTTTAGACTTATTTCAGCCTCATTAAATCACCTAACACTTTTTCTAAGAGAGCGCATTTTCCTACACTATCCAGTTGTGGAAGCCCCCAAGAAATGTAATCATCCAACTCAGAAGTGAAGGCCCCACACTTGCACGCAGGACGCTGTGTGTCAGAAAAGACAGGCCGTGGAGACAGGGCTGGGCTTGCTAAAATAACGTATATGGGGTCTGTGCTGTTCCAGGAACAAGAAACCAGCTGCCCGAGCTGACAATGAAGAACGAGATTACATGTTTATGTATGCACACAGGCCATTTTGAAATAATTTTCTCTAGTGCTTTGTTCCCTTTCCTAATAAGCCAACTTGTTTATCACTATAGCAACCAGTGACAGATTCCTGGAAAGAAGAACTGCAAATGCCCATTTGGACCTCCGTGGTCACAGGCCGTCGGTACCAGCGAGGTGTCGTACCTGCCTCCCAGAGCTCTGACACGCCACGCAGGGACAGAGCGGGGTGAGGCAGGCGTGACACGGTGCGACGTACTGCCAGGGGGACATGCAGGGCGGACGGGGCTATGCATAGCTTGACGGAAGCCATCACAAAAATAAACATTGTTTTAATCGAAAATAAATGCGTTATACGTAAGGCAAAATAAGTTTGAAATGCAGAGCTGAATCCTCAGTGCTGAAAAGATTCCGTTATCCCTCCACGCCACGGGCTTCAGTGACGAAGCCTGGAAGAGGTGGGAAACAGATGTGCAAAGAACCTGCTCGGGGGAGGCCCTCCAGGCGCGGGTACGGACGGAAATCAGCGCTCTCACCAAACATCTGCTGCCAGCCAACACCTCTGAAACCTGTGCCGGCGAGTATCCCGCCGGTGCTGAGCCACGTTCCAGGTGACTTCTCACAACTACAGCATTGGCTCAAGGGGCAAAAGTCAGTGGGGCAGAGCAAAAGATGTAATCTCTGGAGCTAACTTTCAGGGGTAACATAATTACGCAGCGGGGAAAGTGCTTATTTGCTTTTCAGCCTAGGAAACGGCATGCACAAAAAAACCTGTGACAGGAATATTAGCAGAAATGCAGACTCAGGCATTCAAGGATCAGAAGTACTACAATTAAGATTGCCTGCTGAACCTTAAAGTGGTCTCTTCGAGCACTTGCCTTATGATTCAGCCTTTGTACCTTCAATCCTTTTTGAAATCTACCTTTTCAGATAATATGAAGAGATCATCCTTACACTGTTTGGCTACCCCTCCTCTGTATTCATATAACTCGTATCAGAAGCCCCTGAGCTCTCCCTGAGTCCTGGTATCTGGCCAGTTTGCTTATATTTTGAGCAGGTCCTGGGTGTGAGAGAATCAAAGTTAAAAGCCGTGTGGTTGAAAAAGGCTACTTGACCCTTGGTCCTGATACGAGGCGGGTTGAATGTTTTATTCCATGTTTTGTTTGTAATGTAATGTTATATTAATGAGGTAATGTTGTTGTAGCACCAGTGTCCTAGCATATGTCAGGCAAGCTTGTAAGAAGACACATTTTCTAGTAGACTACATGATACGGTAAAAAAAACCCAAGCAGACACGTGTTTAGGGATAAAGCTTTTCTTTGGGTCTGAAACAGCGATTTACTGAAATGCCCTCAAAAGAGGAACAGCTCCAGGTTACTCCTTGGAGTTATTCTTCGTAAAGAAAATGTTTTCTTTCACCATGTTGTGATTTTTTTTGTAAAAGAGCCTCAAGTTGATGAGTTATATTTTTTTGTCCTCGAGAAGTCAAAGGGTCTTCTCCAGTTTCTCCTGAAATCGTAAAGGAACCTCCCCCACCTTTATGTTTCAGACCTACATGAGGCCTTGTTGACAGAATAAACTGCTTTAGCATAACCAGATGTGGACTTAAACCGGCATTGCCAAATGCAAGCAAACTTCTTGGCAAGCACACTTTGCCCTGCCTGAAGACTAAATCAGCCCTGTGTGAATCTATTATTTTCTATCTCACTGTCCAAACCTGACCTGGGCTGACAGCAGTGACACTGAGACAGCTAGCAATCACTGTGGTAAGTGGGTATTGTATGACAAGGCTTGCGAACTGTCTTGCAAGGCAGCTGGGTGACACCTTATATTGTGAACTAGCAGATAGGAAAGTTTCTTGATCTTGGCTGGGGACTTGGTTTCACAGTATGATACTCAGTTCTGGGCTGGCGTTTGCCTTATGGAAATAACTGGCTGACACTGCTCTGGTCTTTTTAAGGATGTATGTTGAAAACCAGTGTTCAGAGTGCATCGCTGAAGTGATAAGTGGTTTATGGCATCTTTGAGATGATGAGTGTTTTATGGCTCTGCAGTGTCTGAGCGGCTGGAGACTGGCAGATCACTTCAAAGATGTAGAGCATATACCTGCCTCCCCAAACCTCCAGGGAGTTTGGGGAGCTGGCTGGCCAAATTGGGGGTATTTCCTTACCATGTACTATTATGTGTGCTATACACAGTAACTGTACAAGATATTTTAGGAGACATTAGGCCGGCCATGTGAAAAGGCACATACAAAGCTGTGGTCTCTGCCCAATAACCTTATAGTCCTAGAACAGTGGAGGATTTATTATGGCTAGGGGAGATCAGGCACTTTTCAAACCATCTCCTCCCTAAGCTCCCATTTTTCTCCTTGAGACAGGCTTGCCTGTACAGATCCAATACCAAAAAGAAAGAGGAGTTTGCTGCACTCCGGCGCAGGCTGTGAGTGTGGTACGTCAAAGACAGTGAAGGTGGCATCTTTGTTGTGGATAAGACAGGCTGTGGAAAAAGGGTCACGCTGTATCAACACCAACCATAAACTCATGTACTGGAAGTGTTACTTGAAACTGCCTCTTTTTTTTTTCTCTCGAATAGACTAGACCAGAAAAAGGGACAGCTGGGCTTGGTCAGCACCCAGTTGGCCTGTATGCCTCGTCAATATGTCTGCGGATTACTGCTGCCTTTCCATCTGTTCGTGGTGTCTCCTCCCACACTGAAGTTCTCATTAAACCCAAGCAGTGGTCATGGTACTGTAAATATATGTTGCACAGTATCCTTGCGCTGAGCTTGCAAACTCAGCCCGTCATTAGCTGCGATCAACGACACTGAGGAACTGGCTCTACGTTGGAAGTATTTGTGACGCTGCCGCCGAGCCGCAGAGCTAATGTATTCCTCCTTCCCTCTTCGCTCACCTTCCCAGTATTTCTTCTCCGCGTTGTTCCAGCAGGATGTCCCTGGAGCCTTCCAGCTTGTCAAGTACAGCACACTGCTCTGTGCTCGAAAGCATATGGCCAACAAAACAAAGAGCCTGCAGCTGGAATTTGAATGTGGCACAAACTGAATTGCTTTAAAAATCAAGGTATGTGCTAGGAAGAAACAAACTGTAGAAATGCCAGGCACAAAAGGTCATGTAGTCCAACCACTGGTCTCAAGCCAGGAGGCATTTGTCTAAACTTCCCATGATGATAATCCGGCCATTTTCTGAGGTAGTACCTAATTGTCCTGACAGTAAGAAAGTTCTGATTTTTAACATAAGCCGTACTGTTACTGTGTGTTCACAGGTTACTGTCTCAGTGCACATGGAGAATAACTGACCACTTTCCTGTTTATAGCAACCTGTTCCACAGCCAGCACCAACAGCTCCCCTTCATCTCTGCTTTTCTACAAAAAGCATATTTTTCCTAGAAATTATTTTTTGACTTCATAATAAATAAAAGTCTTCTCAACACATCTGTATGTTTCTTACAATGTGGACTCCAATACAAGAGATATTGCTCTGATCAAGATCTTACCAGTGCCATGTGAAGGACAGTATTTACCACCTATGCTTTCCATACGATACCTGGAACAGTTAGATTCATTTTGCTACCTATTGTAGGTCCATTTCTATGGTGCTGTTCCCCAGCCAGGTATTCTGTATATAATCCTACTCCCTCCTTTCTGAAGGTGATAGTACGGCTGTCCTTCTCAGGGTTCTTCTTGTCCTCGTTCTTCAGGATTTTTCCCGTTCCCCACAAACTCACAAAGTGCTCAGTGATTTCTGAGACTTTGTCACAGGAATGGTAATTTGAGTAATTCCAGCTCATCCAAATATTCCTTAAAAGATTCTTTTCCTGTTCTAGCCTGCTCTCTTGTTATTCATTTTAAAGATCATTAGGCAATAGATCATAGTTCACCTTTTTTAGGAAAGATTAGGTCATGAGAAAAGACATCGAACCTTTCAGTCTTTTTTAGGCTGTCAGTTTTGTCAATCTGTCCTTAATATTCATGTTAGTTTAATGGAATTATGGAAGTTTTCTAAAATCCCTTTTTCATTACCCGCAAACAACGGACAACAAGTCACCATCTTTCTCCTCCTCGATAAGTTCTGATTTGGAAAACCTGTTGTAAGGTGAATGTCACTCTGAAGTACGATCAACAAAGTGCCCCATGGGATCACTGCTGAAGGTGTGGTGGAACAAAAAGTACATTTTTCACGAGCAGCTGTGATAAAATACGGCAGCAGAGACACTTTCCTCAGACTTCTGGTAGGTCCATACACTCACTTCTCTGGCGATTTGATTTGACTTTGTGCTTGCAGTCAATGCATGAGGGCACGGAAAGGTGGGAATAAGGCTTTGGGCAGGATGCAGGAATGCTCGTTGGGTGAAACAGCAGACCAGGGATGGGCGAGGTATGGCAGCCTCCCAAATCTGTGGTACCCTAGCTGTAAGGTGGGAGGAACTTGCTGCATAAATCCCCAAAACCAAGCTGCTGAAGGCCTGTAACCGATTAGCCGTGTAGACCCTGGCTCTCCAAGGGAGAGGGGGCATGTCCCATACCTTAGAGGGGATGGGGAATGGGAAGAAAGGGCTCTTCTTCATCACAAGGCAAAGGATGAGGGCACGCTATTACTCCCAGGAGTTATTTTTCAAGGACAATTTGCCCTCAGGCACTGTTGTTTTGTTAATAAGGATGTGGCCAAGCTAAGCAATTTTCTCTAAGTCATTGTGTGCATTTCTTTCTCAAACCTTGTCCACGGCAAATTATGTATAATTGGGCTGTAAGGCGCTCTGTGTCCTGCTTAATCTGCTGTTTACTGATATGCTTTTTATCAACACTGACAATTTTTTTTTGTGATGATTTTGTCACCGCTAACAGAATGTAAACAGCGATTATGTAAACAGCTTACACTCCTGTTCACCATGTTCAGACACTTAGATTTCTTATCTTTTTAAGGGTGAAGGCTGGATGCAGAAACATGGTAGCATACACCGCAATTTAATAATTAGGGCTGTACAGAAGCACTGTCCTGCATTAGGGATGGGCCACCCCCGCCATGCTTTGCTGAGGCTTGCACGTAGGACTGTAACTTCAGATAGTGCTTGCGGCATATTGTCAGCCGGATCAGTCCCCTCCTTCGGAGAACGGGGCTGTGCCAGGCATTTGTATGCCAGGGGATTCCTCTGACAAGCACAAATAGCAGGTCCCAAGTAAAAATATGCCCTTAGCCACCCTGTGTGTCAGTGTAATGATACTATGGCTTTCACAGACGTGAAGTCCCAAAGCATGAAATTTAGGTCTTTCCACAGCAGATTTCTTGCCCTGCAGCTTGAAATTCAGTGCATATCAGTGAGATACCATATGCAGAAACTTTCATTGCTTTTCTTCCCTGGCAGGTAGAACTTTAAGGACCTGGGTTTATTATGTTGTTTTAAGGAATATTATTCTTTCAGAATTCCTTGACCAGTTTTGGCATTTGAGAATAATAAGGCATCTCATCCTTAGTGAAAAGACAAGGCAAGTAGTTGTACCAGTCACAACCTTCCTCTCAAATTACACTATTTGTAATTCTCAAGTAATCCAGTTTAACACAGTTTAGCTATTTGCCAGAAGTTTTCACTGAAGATGAGATATTGTATAATTCTCAAATAGCATAGTTTAATGCACCAGCTCTTCCAAATCCGTGTTGACATTCTATTATGTATAGCATAAAGAGAAAAGCCTCATGAACTTGCTCTGTCAGTAGTGAATACTGGAACTATATCATTTTTTATCTATTATTTGTTCTTCCATTTTTAGTCCTGCTGTTATTCCAAAGAGGAGAGGAATTATTCCACTACTTCACAGAAATCTCTGCAGTGTAAGGTTGAAAATGACCTCAAGAGGTCATTTCATCTAAAGATTTCCACACATTTTCAACCAGTGGATCAGTGCCAAAGTTCAGAATATTTCCCAGGCTACCATCCAGCTTTATTGGCACATCTTTAACGGGGAATAACCACATCACAATTCTGTCAGTCAGTTATGGACCACTGAACCCCAGGCTCATGGACCACCAGGTGCTCCAGGACCTCAGCACAGCTATCTCGAGACCAGGAACAGCTGCTCAGTCATCTCCTTCTAGTGCAGACTTGGGTGTATACTGCTGCCACCCTCCTATTTCACACAACCTGTTCTTGACCGCCCCATTTTCAAGGTAAACCTCAGCCTTGAGCAGAGAGTGAACTCCAAGCAGTCAAACGGCGCTGGCAACAGCCTGCTCCCAACCCACTGTCCTCCCCGAATGTCTCTGGTCCTTCTCTGGTCGGGGAAGCTGACACGCACCCACCATGTAAGAGATCTTTCTGTGAAGCTGTGAGCTGGGCAGAGGCTGCCAGCCCCAAAGGAGCTCATCCAGGTCATGCTGGCTCCTGGCTGGCAGCAGGCTGGGCAAAGTGTCCAAACGATCTATGGACGGTCGGCAGAACAAGCAGCCCTGATTTAGTCTATTCCCCACCCTTGAGACAAAATCAAACAGATTTACACCATCCTCAGCTGCTCTTAAAATCTTTCAGTGTAGAGGATGCCGGCAGTGCCTGCGGTAACCAATGCTCCTTTCAGTTAAAAGGACGATGTCTAGTCTAAATTACCTTTGCTCTCAGCAACTGAGATTACTTGTTTTCCTGCTGATTTTGGAGGAAGAGTACATATTTTGTGCATGTGAAGACTCACATCATCCTTGTCTCCTTTCTAGAAAAGACAGGCTCAATTCGTTCAGCCATTCCCAAGAAGTCACATTTCTTACCATCCGTGTTGCTCACCTCCGAGCTGCGTGATTCATAGAGCTACATTCTTCTAAAAATACCCAGCCCAAAAATGGACACAGTTTTCCAGCTGAGGTCACTAGTGCCAAGCCGAGTAAAAGAACCTCTTCCTATATTTTATACCCGTTTGTTAATGCATCCCAGAAGGGCATTTGAATGTCTTGCAACAGCAGTACCTTTGGCACTTTCAATTGCAATCCATTGTCATCTTCCGGATCCTTTTCTGCAGCAGAATAAAACCAAACAGATCAGGACAAACTTCTGCAGGGCCCCATCTCTTGTATCATCGCATTTAGGAAACCTACTGAATGATAAACTCAAATAGCAGTTCACGATCAGTTGTACATCCACCTCAGTTTTTTCGGGGTGATTTTCCTTCAGCTTGCTTATGAGAACGTTGTGTGAGATTGTCAAAAGTTGCGGTATGGTCAACGTAAATTCTGTCTGTCATTCTCCCTGTTTTTCTTAGGTTTCTAACCATGTTAAGGAATTCTGTTAGAATGGTATCATGTGATTTGCTCTTAACAAAACTGTGTACTGTCTGTTTTGTTGGTTATTAAGTGACTGTTTAATGAGAGCATTTCCAGGTACGGAAGTTAAACGCATCCATCATTGTATGTCCTATAGATTTCTTCCTAGTCTCGCTCTTAAGACAGATTTTGTTTTAATTTTTCCAGCCCTCTGGGACTCCCTGTCCACCTGCAATTTTCAGAAATCATCATTAACCGTTCAGAGGTTGCTTAGAATAAGTCCTAAAATACTCTTGGAGAAATTTCCTCAGAGCTAGCTGACTTGAATACAGCTAGCCTGTCTAGATAGTCTGTCCTCTGCTCTGGTTGAAATTAATTGCCTGGAACATCTGGTCAAAAATAAGATTTTTTGTGATTAACAAAGGAAAAAAAGGAACTTCATGGAAGGTCAGTCACACATATTGCTTTTAAAATGCTATGCATATTTGGGTAGACTTTTTAGAAAACCTCACCTACAATGCAATATATAAACCCCCATGGACCAAGCACAGCACGGTTATTTCAAATTCCACCCTGAGCTCCATATGACAAATATATTAACTTCACTGTTATAACAGTTGCTGGCTAGACTAAAATGTAAAAATGGAGTCACAGTCACCAAAGTCATTCCATGAGAAGATCAGTCCTTTATAGATCACTATTTATTGTAAAATCTGAATCATTTCTCTTTCTCAGAATCCTTTAAAGGATTAAATGTTAAATTATATATCATTTTAAGAGCTGGGTTTGCTAGTCCTTTCTTTCCTCATAATTTGTTGCCTTCACCTCTACCTGTATTTATAGCGTGCATGAATGAAGTTTGCCCAGGCAGAACATAAAAATACTTTTGAAAGCTAGTTAATATCTGCACTTGGATGCATCACGTAACCGTGATCATCCTTATATTTTCAGATTCCTCTTGTTCTTCCAGCTTTCTGTGACTGATGTCACGTTTACGCTTCCCCATTTTTTTAATGCAGAAATTTTTTTTTAACATGGCTCCTCCTTCTTATGCCAGAGTGTTTTTCTGTGCAGATGTTTGCATCTGTGATAGATGCAAAACATCACCTGAGATCCTGGGTGCGCTCCTTTTACTCACACAGAGGCTCTCCGTACCGATGCAGATTCACCCATTCACAATGTCAGGTCAGGTGTTAAAGGTCATTAGAATTTCTAAATGAAATTTTCACTATTTGATAGCTCGGTGGTAGCTTTGCCACTGACTTTAACAGGGTCAGAGCATCAGCCATTTTTTGTCCAAAGCTTTCAGTAGAACATTCCTATTGTGTAATTCATACGACTACAGGGTAAATAAAGGCATTTGTCCTTGTTTGCGCACTATCTCTTTGCAGGGGACAGATAATCGCACAGAATGCACCAGGATGAAGGTCTCACAGCACTGGTTGCACATAAAGAAGCTCCAGTCACAAAGAATTCATAATCTAATTTCAAACACAGACAGTAAGTGACTAGAAAACTAAAGGAAGCATGAGAGGTTTTGAAGCTCTTACAAAAACCTAAGATAATTCCTTCAATGCTAAATAGGGTTTTTTTTGTGATAAACAGACCTTTTCTCCTCAATAGAGAGCTACATGCCTTTTATACCTTCTAGATATTGCTGCTCTAGACAGCAATGCAATAAAACAGGCATTTTCATTATTAAAACCTTTTCTCCAACTGCTTATAGCTTTCTGGAAATAAAACTTGGTTGCCTGATTTCTTAACATGGCAACTGGGAGAAAACAACAACAACAAAAAAAGAAGCAGACACTGAAGTGATGTAAGGAACATGTGAAATATTAAATAAGAACAAACAACAAAGGTTGTCCACTCTTCCAGATTTCAAAAAGTAAAGATTAGGTAGAGTGAGTATAGGGGGAGTGACGTTACTTTTCTGACAGGAGCTGTTTGCAGAAGTTTGCATGGAGTAAAACTAAGTGGTGCCCATTAATTACCTAACAGCGCCGACCCAAGGTCCAGCCCAGGAGACCCAATGGCTTTATCTGCGCCCCCTTGATGAGTAACTCTTCCCCAGTCACAGGAAAAAAATAATATTCAAAGACAAACCCCAAAGCTTTGCAGAGCTTTGCCTGCATCTCGCCTCTTGCCTCCTTCCGTGGGCCCAGGCCAAAGGTGGGCTCTTCAGGCACGGCTGCGGCTTCTGCGCTGGTGATGTATCGGCGTCTTACCAGGAGCAGTCCTACCAGTTTTAAAAATAAAAGGCAAATGGGGCCTAGGCAAGCCCAATTTCTTCTCGTCCAACTCCAGCAGAGGCTGGCAAAGAGCTCCTTCCCCCATAGGACTTCCGTGCCCCGCAGCTCCTCGCAGCTCCATTCTTTCCACCAACAACTGGGGACCCTCAGAGGTAACTGAGAGGCTCCCTGCATCGGCTTGCGCAGGGGTTCACCTTACATGGATTCGTTAATCCGGCAAGGCAGACAGACTTCTACGCCTGCATAAGGTTCATTGCAAGGCCGGGGCCAAAATAATTCACAGCTCTACCGCATGCAGCACCAGGCTCAGTTAGTCATCCCAGCCTCACACCAGAACAAGGTCTGGGGGTGAGGTGAAACCAGGAGGAAGAAAATCAAATTAAACATCCAGAGTAATAGAATTTTCTTGCATTATTTTCTCCATCAAATGAAATGCCTCCGTCTTCCCCAAACTGCTTTTGTCAAGTGCCCTGTCTGATTGGTGCTACAGGACTGTTTGGCATGAGCATGGTCTGAAAAAAACAAACTTCACCCCCTGGAGAATTTTGCTGGGAATAGCCGATCTGCGTGAAGGTCTAAATCGATAGAAGTCTTTCTAAATGCATTTCCAGGAAACCTGGACACATCACCAGTGACTCTGACTAAAATACAAGGTGCCAGCCACTGTTTGGAAAGTGATTTATGGTTAAGTAATTTAAATTTCATAGCGAAGAAGGCCATAGAGTGAGAACCTTATCCACTGCAGGAGGGGGAAGCTGAAGGCATTTGGGGACTGCAAAATGCTTGCACAATTTTGGGAGGAGGTTTGAGGGTTATTTTTTTTCAAGTATGATTTCTGGATCTCATTCTGATCCCAAAGGAAAACCTTCTTCTGCCTCAGCACATATTCAGCTTTTGCCTATGTTTTTTTTTTTCCCTAAGGTTTATTTTCTGTCAGAGGATTATTTTCCTCTTTATTAAAAGCTTTCTTTTAGGCTATTGGGGTAGGTGTTTAAGGTCTGGATTCTGTCCCTTCTTGTTTACATGTTTTCAAGTGTTTCTCCTCAAACTTAAGCTTAACTGGAAGAGAATTAAATACGGAGGCTATACCACCATACAGTCGGTTGGAAAGCACAGCAGAGATTCTTCCCCTTTCACCATCCCCTGTTAAGTCTAGAGCTTATGAAAGGTCTGATTCTCTTAAGCCCGATCTTATGACCCAGCGCCACCCCCAAACCTTTCTTTTCAGCTGCAGCACCATCCTGCAGGCACCTAAATTGGGGACGCAGCCCTGTGTGCCGACTCAAGTGTTCGCCGGCCTTGTTTTGCCCTGGTCTCTCCTTGACGGAGTAGCTCAGCAATCACCTTCAGGCCAAACCCAGCAGGGGTGGCTTAAGCCCACATTTGTCACCTTCCAGAGGCATGTCCTCTGCATGAGGATACGTGTTAGTCACGCCAGAAACGAGGGGAAGAAAGAAACTGTGATTTCTGTACGCTGACTGAAGTAACGCCAGCGCATGGACGGCAGCGAGGACAGGAATCACAGGGTCAGAGAGGGAGAAAATGGGGATTTCGTGTCACCTGGTTCTCCCACCTGGGATGGCAGCAGGCATTGCTTGGAGCCCCCCCAGGCTGTTGAAGTGCTGACCCAGTGTTTCTCCCTTCCTAAAAGTGAGGCACTCACTAATGGCGAGGATATTAAATGAAATACGGGGTCTGCTTTCTCGAGCCATTTTAATTTTTTCCCTCAGTTTATGAACCGATAGTTCTAGTGCTTCTCTTGGGAGACGGCCCGCATATTCGCAGCCTGTCTAGAGGGAGGCACCTTCTTGCACCGTGCCCCTTTGCATCCCTGCCCATTCCTCTCTGACCAGCCTTTCGAGGGGCCAGGCTGGCCAGGAGCACAGTGGAGGAGGGGGGTGACCGCATCGCCGGCCGCAGGACCCACTCCCAGCACCAGGACCCTCATGGTCCGCACAACTTCATGGCATCCATGTGCTCTCTGAGGGGGCTCAGTTAGGTCAGCCGCACAGCATAGCCCTATGATGATCTGAGGAATAAAAGTCTGTTTTTACCACCACGCTGTTATGAGCTGGGTGTCGATGACTTTAAGTGTTAATTACATTTCCTTTTGTCCAGGTTCGGTTGATACAAACTCGTTTGCTTCCAGGGACCTGGTACTGGAGGCCATCACAGCCTTGAAAACCTTAGAAAGAAACTCAAAGTGTGAAAACCCATTGCAGCAGCAGAGAAAACAATTTTCAGGAAAATAGAGAGCAGCAGCAATAAGGGCAGGGTAAAGGGAAGCAGCTCCCCAAGGCTTCCCCAGGGCATGGCGAGCTAGCAGAAATCAAAAGGAAAAACAGCATGCAAGCCCAAATCCTGCCAGTGGCAAGTCCAACAAACAGCTGGAACAAAAGGCAGTTCTTGGAAATGAAGCTGCCGCTCACCCTCGCCCCTCCTGCAGAAGTGTCCCCCAAAGAGAAAACAAGATACCATGAAACATTAGCCAGTTCTGCTCTCATAAATATTTCTCCCTGCCTTTTCCCTTGGCTCTGCCTGTTCCTTTTACCCTTGGTGGCCTCCCCCCAGGCCTGCTGTGCTGGGGCTGGGGCACCAGTGGGGTGTGCAGGGCCGTGCTCCCCAGGCAGCCTGGTCAGGGATGGGGCTGCGAGCGCTGGGGCGGGGGGCACGGCTTCAGCTATCTTCCCGCGTCCTTATACTCAGCTTTTCTTTCCCTCTTTGGGACAGGAGAGGCAACTGGAGTGAGAGTATTACACCTCTGGTGTTCATAGAATGGGTTGGGTTGGAAGGGCTCTTCAAAGACCGTCTAGTTCCAACCCCCCTGCCATGGGCAGGGACACCTTCCACTAGACAAGCTTGCTCAAAGCCCCGTCCAGCCTGACTTTGAACAGTTCCAATGACGAAACGTCCCACAACTTCTTTGGGCAACCTATGCCAGTGTCCCACCACCCTCATCATATAAGATTTCTTCCTTATATCCAACCTAAATGTAACCTCGTTCAGTTTAAAACCATTCCGCCTTGCCCTGTCACTACAGCCCTTGGTAAAAAGCTTCTCTCCGTCGTTCTTACAAGCCCCCTTTGTATACCGAAAGACTGCGAGAAGCTCTCCCAGGAGCTTTCTCTTTTTCAGGCTGAACAGCCCCAACTCTCTCAGCCTGTCTTCATAGGAGAGGAGCTCCAGCCCTCTTGTCATCTTCGTGGCCCTCCTCTGGACTCGCTTTAACGGCTCCCTGTCTTTCTTGAACTGAGGACCCCAGAGCTGGATGCAGCACTGCAGGCGGGGTCTCACCAGAGCAGAGCAGAGGGGGAGAATCACTCCCTCAGCCTGCTGGCCAGGATACAATTGGCTTTCTGGGCTGGAAGTGCCCATTGCCAGCTCATGTCCAATTTTTCATCCACCAGTATCCCCAAGTCCTTCTCCGCAGGGCTCCTCTCAATCACTTCATCCCCCAGTCTATACTGATATGGGGGATTGCCCCGACCCAGGTGCAGGACCTTGCACTTGGCCTTGCTGAACTTCAGGAGGTTCGCATGAGCCCACTCCTCCAGCCTGCCAAGGTCCCTCTGAATGGCTTCCCTTCCCTGCAGTGAATCATCTGCACCACTCAGCTCGGTGTCACCTGCAGACTTGCTGAGGGTGCACTCAACCCCACTGCCCGTGCGTTGACGTTACCCATTTTCATGTTGAGTACAACGTTCCATTCATACAGAAAGATTACGTAAATAAGAGCCCTCTTCCAAAGTACTCACCACCTAAAGGTACAGAACGGTACAGTAAATAAACACGGAGGCAGAAGGTTTCTACATCTAGAAAGTTCACAGAAGGTTAGAATCTCCTACTCAAAACAGAGGCACTGTTCACAGCGTTGAACAAGGCTTTGAAAGGGCTTTGAAGGTCACTGGGAACGGTGCACCCAGCCCCAACTCTGTCTTTGCAAGCCTCCCCGAGCACTTAACATTCGTGTTTAAAGTAATTTCAAGATGACTTTTAATTTGGCAACTGTATTGTTCTAAAATATTTTCGCAGCAGAAAAACATGAAAAAAAAATTCATTGTGAAATTTTGCACCAGTATCCTCATCTCGAGATTTTTCTAGTTGGAGAATTACAGCTAAGGATTACAAGCGCCCAATATGAATGCATGTTCGAGTGCGTGCATTTAATACAGCCACGGAGGAATACAAGAAAACAACGCCTGTTTTGGCAACCCTTGCACTTTTCAAATTAGATGCAGAAAAGTTACTCTAATTGTTTAAAGGTCTCTGAGTCTCAGCAAATTTTATCGACAGAGCTTTCACTTTCAATAAAAACCAAACCTGAAATGTTTTTGCAAATGTGTCGTTTTCATCAGGATTTTTCTTTTGCTGTTATTGCCCTTATTACTAGGCAAAAATTATGCAGGCTGCCACTCTTCTGCACATCCCCATCCCTCGTCCCCTTCTTTCCCACCAAAGATTCCTGATTTCTCCGGGCTTTTCACATCCCCATCTCCTGACACGCCATGACCCAGCTGCACAGGGAGCCAAGGGCAGTGGGTCCGCTTCTAAGTAAAGGCAGAGGCAGGAGGAGGAAAAGGGAAAAAGGAATATAAGGAGGGGATTTGGGAGTGTCAAGCTTGAATCTGGAAGGACGGGCAGTATGGAGAGAGCCAAGTACTGGCGAAGCAAGAATAAGAAGAGCCAGGATGACTGAAGCAGAGAGAAGATTTTGCTACAGATTGTCCTGTCATGAAATTGAAATATGGGCCTTAAAATTGCAAGGTAGGCGAGGCAGAACGAGATAAAAGGAAGCCAAGGGAGTAGTAGTGAGCAATAAGCTGTGTTTGTGAGGCACATGCACAGTAAGCGCAGAAACCAATTAATGAAAATATTACATGAGCATCTGCAGCGGGATCGTCCCTCCTCTGCGCCCACACGGAGCTCTCCTGGACGCAGCTGCCTCTTTCCAGTTGGGACCCGCTCGTGCCCATCCAAATTTTCCAGTGGAAAAAGTGGTACTGCTCTGGTTTTAATGAGTTCCCTAACAAAGAGATGATGACTGGCAGTGTAATTTCCTTTCTACACTTTGTGCTTTCAGGACTGGAGTTTATTATTAACCTCACTACTACATTTTCTGTTATTTTACTCTGGTGGTTTAATTGTAGTTCCACCTCAGTCGTGTGCATTCGCTTTCTAATAGTCTCCTTTCCCAGACTGCTTTCATGTGAGCAGCAGGGTTTTTCTGTTAAGCACTCGGCAATGTTTTTAGTATGCATTTCTTGCTGGTGTAATCTCTCTCTTTTTTTCCTCTCTGTCCATGTATTAGTCATCCTTAATGGGGTACAGCACCTTGTGCTCTCTGACATGGAAAACAGGGACAATGTAAGCAAACATCAAGGACAAAGCATAAAAATAATGGAGGCAGTCTCTGTAAAAGGGGAATTAATGACTCAGGCAAGTAGATGCCACATGTAATAATTTTAAGGAAAGAAAGCATCAGCCGTGCTTAGAAATGCAGATGTATTTATCGCCTTTCAGCCCCCCCTATTTAGCTGTTAATAACGGCATATTGAAAGGGAACAAAGGAAATTTCTGAATCCAGAAGCAGGCATGTCTTAGTGAAGTGGTCCGGGGTAACGGAAATTTAGGGCAAAAGCAGCAGGCCTGATTCTTATTTTATTAATGCTGACATAAATCAGGCGTGTATCCTCTGAAGGAGCGGAGGAAGTTCTGCCAAGGTAGGGCTGGAGAGAAGTCGGTCAGGTCTCCCATCTCGCCTCTTACATGGAGCAGCAGCCCCCTCAGGAACTGCACCTCTGCTCTCACTAAATAAAAGAAGATGGAAATAAATCTTTGTACTCCATTACAAAATACTAGGATGCGCGCACAGCCGACTCGGGGGGGTGTGAGTGCTATTCAGCTCGTGCTTCTAATAACACAAAAGAAGCGAAAGTGCAGTAACCCTAACGGTATGGTCAGGGTTTTAGTATTAAGTCAATAAAAATAAATGAGAGTCAACTCCTGATTTACAGCCTGGCCCTTTTCCAACATCAACGTTTTAGGGGAGCCCTACATTGGATCTAAATGAAATATAATTTGCAGGAGTTAGTTAAAGGTCTCTAATGTGAATGAGAATCAGGACCTTTGATTTTACATCGCGGTGCATGTTCCCATCCGACGTGTTACACACGAACGCTGTTCGTCTGTAAGCAGGAAAGGCGGTGACATTCATTTGCTGAAAAATTGTAAGCAGTGCAGAGAGCCTCGTGAAGCTGAAGCAAGGCTCAGAGGGATTGCTTTGTAGCAAAACCCTGCTGAGGGGGTTATGAGGAAGACCCCGAGCTGCCTTGATTACAGTTATAAATACCTTCCTGAGAAGAAAAATCTGGGGAAAGGTGCGATAAGAACCACAGGCAGGTGGATAAACCAGAACAAAACCAAATGGGAAATGAAGAATGTCTGAAATGGCGAAGCCAAATAGTCTGTCGATACAGCAGAAGGAGGTGGTGAACTCTCCATTGCTGGTTATCCACGCTGGGTACCCTGCAAGAAGACATACTTTAGCAAAGCACACGTAGAGGGTTCAGGAGCCTGGGTAAATTTAAGGGCTTGTATTAAATAAAGGTTTGATTAGATGGTCTAGCAACCTTGGCTTTAACCCCTGTGAACCGTTTGCTCCGGCTGTCCATCATGGCAGTGCTCTTGGCCGGGTGCCCTGGAGCGGGGCCGGCGGGTGAAGGCAAGAAGCAGGCGGAGGCCGGCCTGGAGAGGAGCGGCCGTGCGTGCAGCCTCCAGCCTACGTGGGCCTGGCTGTGCTAGCAGGGACAGGCTCTTCCAGAAGCGATGCTCGTGAAATCCTGCCGCAGAGGTTTGCAAAGTGCGGGAGCTCCTTTGGGTTACCCGCCCGAAGAGCTCGCCAGCCTTTCGGCGCAGGAACAGCCCCGCTGTGGGTTCACAGCGCCGGGGGACGCCGGAGCACTTTGCCAGCATCCTCGCAGGACCCATGGAGCTCCTGGGATGAAAGGGAAATGGCAGTCCCCGCCTTGCAGACAGTGCAGCGAGGCACCAGAGCCCACACCGCCTGGTCTGAGGTCTTCAGCAGTATCGGCCACGCCATCCTCTGTCCTTGACTTCCCCGGGGCGCCTGACCGGGAGATGTCCTCCTGCTTCCCCCGGAGCTACCGGGACCCCCTTCCGCACCCCCTACGGTGAGACGAAACAGATGGGAACCTAAATAAAATGCTCCAGAACAAAAAAAAAAAAAAACCAAACCCAAACCAAAAAACTAACTGCAAGGAAACTGGGGGGTCTGTCACGACGACGTGGACCCCCACGCATTAAAACCCTTTCCTTAGAGCAGAACGTCAACCGGCCCCGACTGAGGAAAGGGCCGCCCCCGCTGCTCGGCAGGGACGGTAGGAGACGCTTACCCAGACCCGCGCTGCGGGGCCCCGGGGCAGCCCCCCCGCCCGTCTCCCCAGCCCGGCGCTGCAGCAGCAGGAGCGGGACGGGGACGGGGAGGGGGGGGGACACAGGGAC
>JAVKLA010000014.1:4643511-4659585 GCA_034782735.1 Sagittarius serpentarius
AGGCTGGACGGGGCTCTGAGCAACCTGATCGAGTTGAAGGTGTCCCTGCTCACCGCAGCGGGGTTGGACTAGATGGCTTTTGATGGTCCCTTCCAGCCCAAGCCGTTCTGTGATTCCATGATTCTGTGATCTTCCTCGTTAGCGCTACCAGCTTTGGGCAATCACCCTCTCAGGCGGTTTTGGGTGTCCCATAAAGCCACGTAGCTGAGGGGCCCGTGGGGTACCCCAGCCGGGGATGGGTTCCTGTGTCTCCATTGCTGCCTGTCCCCGCGCTGAAGGATCGTTAGCTGATTCTCTTAGTTTCCTCGGCGTGCTGCCTCATCCGGGAAGGCCCCTCACCGCCGACAGGGAAAGCTGAGCAGGAGCCCTGCCTGTCCGCTCCTGATCCGGTCTGGGGTCGTCCCAGCTGACTTCCCCAGAGCAAGAACTTTAGAGACAAGGAACCCTTTGCTTTTCTCTGTTAGAAGAGTTTGCAAAACAGCTGCAAAGGTCCGAGTTTACTGGTGGCTGGTTATATAGCCCTGGGCCTGCAAGGCTACGTAAGTTTAAGATCCTCTCTGAATGCAGCTTCTTAGAAAACAGGGGGTTTGTTACAATGGTTTCTCTCTCTCCCCTGTGCTGATATTCTTCCTGTCTAGATCTTAGTATTTTCTATTTCTAGATACGCTTATTTGTTTTCAACCTAATGTTTCTGCACCTCTTCCTCTTTTTATGTATTTTTCTTTATTTTTTTCCTTAACCATGTTTTCAAGACAGTGTTTTCCTTTTATGTGACGCCTTCCTTTTGCATGCAGTTTCCCTGAAATGCTTTCTTCCTCTGCTACTTTCCCATCTGTGTCGGTCCCTCTCCACCTTGGTATTGCTTAAATTTTATTTTTTTTTTTTAAACTCCTTCCTTAGAGGTTTCAGCCCTTTGGTCTCAGCCACTGTCCAAAAGCAACCGGGAGTGTTCCCAGCAGCGCTGGAGCGACAGAGGGCCTTGGACTGTCACTCTCCAGGTGCCACCTCGAGAGCATCCTTGGGGCTACACCGGAGCTGATCCCAGCCTCTCCTACTAGTGTATAATAGCGTGCAATAATATAGTGACTCTCAGTTTGCAGCTGTTTGTGTTTGGTCAGGATATAGAAAAGGAAACAGCAATTTGGGGGCATATTTTTCTCCTTTTTTTTTTCCCCTGAAAGACTTTAAGTTGTCCCAGTTTAGCCAAGCTGCGGTGCTTCTCTCTGGCGGCTCTGCGGCAAAGCTTGAACAACAGTAAAACAGGGAAGTGTAGAGAAAAGTAAGCAGCAGCAGAGATATTTTCAGATGTGAGAAGGTCCTTATGACTGTAGGGGTTTAGTGTTCTCCAGCTCAGACAGCACTGAATTGTCCTTTAGGGGAAAAAAAAAAGACAAAGAATGGAAAACAATCTCTTTTGAGTCCCTTCTTATATTTCACGTCCACTCACATCTTCAGTTTCAGAGACCGAACCAGGCGGAACTGAGCCTCGCGCAAACTTCTTCCACCCTTTGAAAGATTCAAAATGCAAAGTCCAAATAAACCAGCGAAAGTTTAGACGAGAGTCGTATTTGCAAAGCTACAATGCAACTTCTTTACCTCGCTCCCTGCAGCCCTCCGGCCCTTGTGTTTATACACTATGTGAAGCTTTTTAAAGCTGACACTTGGGATTTATCCCTGGAGGATTATCTTTGAAGCAACATACCACTTCTTAGTACTTAAGATTTTTTTTAACATCCTGCATTCATAATTCTAAGACACAGATAATACTATCAATATTAATGCACTGAAGACATTTTCTTCTGTACCTGAGGATATGTTACTACCCACAGAGATAAGCAGAATTTCATAAATATATACAAAAATCTTAACTTTTGTTATCATGACATATCTTCGGTTCTGTAACTGTAATAACACTTCAGAGCATAACATTGTTACCAGCTTTAAAGGAGCCAAGTTACCTCTCGGGAAAAATTGGCTCCGTTGAGTCAAGCATCTCTACTGACACTGAGAAAATACTGAATGTGTATACATATACACCCCCCCCCCACGTACCTATATATAAATATAGATATAAAATACATGTAAAAGTGTGATTACTCATTCAAGTGAAAGAATTTCCTCTCGTAAAAAACTTTTAATTGACTTTCTGTGAATATTTACATAAAAAAGCATTTGTTCATTTAAGAAGAAAGAGTTAAGTAGCTGTGCGAGGGTGTGCTCAGGCTTCTCTTGGCATAAAGTCTTCGTAGACCCTCCTTCTGCGTTTAGAAGGTGCTATTTTCTCCTGTGTCTGCGGAAGAATATTGTGTTTGGTTTGTGTCTAGCCACCCCGTGAAAGAGGTGAATCACCACCCGTTGTCTGTCAGAATTCCTTGGGCTGAAAGAGGTCTACTGAAGTCACTGGGAAAATTTGAATAAAGGTAAAACAATGACATTTAAATCCATTCATGGATAATTCGTACGAAGGAAATAGGCTTCATTTAATTGTTTTCTATTGTAAATAGTGGTTCTGGTTCTGTTCTCATTCTTGGATGTAAACCTGGAGTATCTTCACCAATCCTGCTGAAATAGTTCTAGGTTTATAATAAATTATAATAAGTAATAATTGCTAACAGAATTAGGTCAGTCATGTTCACCACAGAAGAAAAAGGTTTTGGAGAGTCAGACACAATCAGCGGTGAATAACGGCTCTTAGTTATTGCTGTACAAATGTGTCTCGCCTCTTTCTGTCCAAGAAGGGTGGTCTGAAAGAAGCGTGTACAGTTTCAGGATAACTGCTATGGACAATACTGGACGTAAGTGCACAGTATTTATGTCTCATAGCCACAAGTTTATGGACTCAGTGTGCCTCAAATACAACAAGGATGTTGTATTATTATCCACGTAGATAAAGAATTGGGTAAGTTGCCCTGATTATTTCTCACCATTTATGTTGAGGAAGACTCTGGTGTCCCTTGCAGCAGAGCGCTATTTATGCTTCCTTTATCTCTCCATAATTTTTGTGTGATGTTTGCTGTGGAGCCTTCAATATAATTGTTAAATAATAAGTATAATTGTTATTAATTATCTAATTCTTTTTTGGACACCACACAGAAATTAATAAACAAGGGTACTTGCCAGAGATATTTTACATTTTGACTTCAAAATACGTAGAAATAATTGATGTACTGGTTATTCATTTATGTATTTCAAACAGGAAGCAACGAAACTAAAGAGAGCACATTTAAAAGCTTTAATAAAGGCCCTAGGCAAAGGATTTCTTCCTGTAATGTATTTTAATATGTTAACCGATTTATGGAAAATAAAGCTGCATGAGACGTTTGCAATGCAACTGGGCTCACTTGAAGTCGGTCTTGGTGTCATCACAGAATGAAGCACCCTTCACCCAAACATCACAGGCTATAGCTGTCTCACCACTAAATCGTCTGCGCTGGGCTGCTGAGCCTGTGACATTCCGCCGTGTACAAGTCCAGGATGGGTTTTTACATCTTCTGGTCCCCCAGCACACTGGGTCACAAATCTCGTCTGAGACTGCCTTGGCCTCACTTTGCGGCTTTTGCTGGCTCCAGTGGTCAGAAACCACCTCCTGATTTCCAGTCTCATTTTTCTCCTGGCTGGCACGTGCCATTTTTTTGTTGCGTCAGTATTGTATTTTATCTGACATAGCTTTTCCCTTCCTAGGGTTTACCCCTCTGATGTAGAGGAGCCTCGTCCTTCCTGAGGGTCTTGCTCAGCAAAGCTGTCCCGAGCCAGTGTCGGGGGGAGGTTTCGATGTGATCCCAAGAGTGAGATTAAGACACAAACGAGGTCAAATACCATGTGCTAGAAACAGCTTTTCTTATCAAATGTGAAAAATAGTAGTGACAGGATAGGATGGAAGAAGAGGAAAGAAGGCAGAAATTAAGGAAGCGGTCGGGATAGAGTCGCAACAATAGTCACCACCACGGATCCACGGCGTCCCGGGGGTCCAAGTCTCTCGGTGCTTCGGCGGTGGGCGATCGCCCAGGGCTTGTCTCGACAGCCCCTTTTATCCCCCTTCGAAGGCTGCGATTTCCATGACAACTGCACTTGCAGTCCCCACATTTTTGCATATGGGTACGTGCTTGATGGCAGGCTGTTTTCACAAGCCCGGGGTCTCAGCAGCTGCAGGAGGTTATCACAAGCCGGGTATCTCTGTGGCACTGTAGTCATCCTGATAGGCAGGCAATCTTTGAGACAAACAGTTCATAGTTCAATCTCTTACAAAAGCAAACCAAGCTGTCCTAGTCCTCTCTCCTAAATACAGCAAATAGCTCTGCTCATCCTAAAAGTTCCCTCCCGTGCCTAGTCCAGTTAAAATCCATCTTTCTTGTATGTGAGTGACTAGAACTGTACGAGACCCCAGTGGCAGTCTGTGTGTTCTTGGAGTCACCGCAACATTTCGCTTGCCTTTGTCGTGGCTGCAACGCACGGAGACATCTGTGAATACACGCATGTGCTTGTGTATATGTACAAGTGTATAGATTTATGTAAGTACGCATGTGTACACACACATGTATCCACACGTTATTTTATGGGTTTTGTTGCCTGCTGAGGAACTCCCAGATTACAGCGCACATTTTAATTATTATTGCCGAAGTGCATGGCCTTGTATGTTATGGTATTCCTTTGAGATTCCTCCTGTCCTCAGGACCATCTCTCCCTGTGTGACAGCCAGTCTCCCCCATACTGCGGATGGTGTACTTGGCAAATTTTGTTACCTCTTGTCCACTTTTTTGCACTAAAAGCTATTGCTGAAACTAAACCAGAGCCAGTCCTTGAAAAACTTTGCTCATCATCTTCTTCCAGCCTTGTATCGTCCCTTCCAACCTTGTACCACACCTTCCAGCCCATCCTGCTGACAATTTCCCTTCAAGCATCCTTGTTCACGCTACATGGCTTGTACTCATTCTTCTCAAAACAAAATCATTTCCTGTGTGGCTGCATAGTAGATGTTTCACAGATGCCTAGATAAATGAGATTTTTTGGTCTTAGTAATGCATAATAAGAACAGTTAAAAATATCAATTACAGTTTCCAAGAAAGATGCTAGGCTCATCTGACAGGTTAAGTTGCATTAATCTTCCATCCACCTTCACATGTTTAATTAGTTTTCCTTCAAAAATTACTCCAAGGCTGCACATACGAATCAAGTCAGGTCTCATATGCTCTGAATTGCACGTTCTGGTCTTCTCCTCTTTTGCTTAAGTTTGTTTAAGATCTCCACACTCAGACTTGTGACTGTATGAGCCCAGCCTAGCACGGACTAACTCGCCGGTTCTGGCTATGCTGCTGGTACTGAGGTGACAGCTACTTCCCTGCTTGTGTTCGAGTTTGAGTTACTGTATGCAAGAGCATATCCCTAATGTGACTGTTGCCCATTAAAGAACGAACAACTCTCTTGATATGGTCAAAGGCATTTGCTTTGGGAGAAGCTGGAAAAAGTCCTGGTGAAGATAACTGTTTCTGCAGGCAGGCAAGGAAAGCTGGAGGTGAGGGAAGGTGGGATGGACACAGTAGCTCTGTCATTTCTGTCACTAAGCTTGTCACGTTAAACCTGGAGTGAAAATACCTCTTTCCCATGGTGCCCATCCCAAAGGGGTTGTCAACTAGCACTTTTATAATTGTGCCTACGGTTGGGACGGTTGGATGCAATCAATGCTCTGGCTCTGTCCATCATCCCTCTGCTTCCCAGACGTATAGGCAATGCGTATGGCCTAGGAGAAGGATGTGGCTTGGCGTGATGGTGCAGCTGACTTGACTCCCACTGATGCAGTAGCAAATATTGCTGTGGAAGCAGTAGCAGTCTTTAGACACAGAGCAGGACAGGAGGGCTGCTGAGACGTTTTGTGGAAGGTCAGGGGAATGCATCTCTGCCCTGTGTCCCAGTTGGACCTGGACTGAAGGTCACGGCCTTTGTTTCCAACTGAGATGGCAGCAGCCCGAAGCAGGGGTGGGACGCGAGGTCTTGGTGCATGCCGGGTGGGGAGGATCACTGCATCCACGGCAAGCCATGCAGGGCCCCTTTGAGAAAAACCTCCTCAACGATGTCCCGAAAAGGGGAACGAAAATGGACTGAGGAACCTAAAGAGCATGCACAGTTGCTTCAAAAATCTTATACCTTACTTGCAGCACATCCCTGCAGCATCACTCGCAGCAACAGGTCTGCCTAAACTCTCTTGCATTTCCCCATTGCAGTGTAATGAAGGTTTGCTCCCCCAGTTAGCTCATTTTTTATCCCTTTTTTTAAGCTGGGCACGCCTTTTTCATTTTTTTTTATACTGCTTAATAATCATGTATGTTCAGTCCCCTAGGTGGTATGTTAATTCTTTTCTTTCATCTATTTAATTAGAAGATTTTTGTTCTGCATAAAATATATGAGGCAGCTGGGGCAGGGTCTTATGAACTGGTGAGCATCCAATAGCTATATAAAGCAGTTTCTTAAGGCTTTGAAATTGTCTTCAGATGGGAGCTGTTGACAAACCCTGAAGTGAAACACTACTTGAATATTCACATTAAAACCACCATTGCAGTTAAGTTAGCGAGGCATGATTAATTGGCTTAAAAGCAATGGATTCATATGGAAACGCCTGTATGAAAATCAATAGCATGACTACAATTAGCAAGAGTATTACTTTGAAGATATTAAGGACCACGAATCAAATTTGTCAGCTGAAGAGTAACAGTGGCTGTACGTACAAACAAACAGCAGTTCTGTCTGTAACGCAGCATGAGGGTCTTACGGGTCTGTCTTTCCACATATTCTTTCTCTTCTAATAGCCGCAGTGATGGGCTAGCATGATAGCTACTCACGGCAAGTAACAGAGTCGACGGTGCTACTTGGCTTCCACCCCCCAGGTTTGGCCAGGACCTCTTGGTCCCGGGCACGTGCGGCTGCGCAGGACTCAATGCCGTCACCCAAGACTGAGTGAGCCCTCTCTTTGCCCCTGTGTTCGCTGCCGGGGCCAGCCCCGCAACCGAGAGATGGGCAGCCCCAGAGTTTCACAGGGGTCTTGCTCCTCTACCTTGAAAATCTGAGGGCTTGCTTTGGTTGTACAAGTGTTACAAATACCGCTTCTCTCTTGTTGCACCCTCACAAACTCCCTGTTATGCTGTTGCATAAAAGCCTCGCCAGGACTGAGCGTTGCTTGAATCCATAGGCGAATGAAATACCGTATTGTGGTCATGTTTACCGTGGTATACAGGGAAATGGTACAGATTTCAGAGTCTTCCTAGGATATGTGCCCTGAATTAAATAAAAAACAAAATGCACCACTTGGGTGCATTTCCATGTCTTTCACTCACAGAAATATACTGAATGGTTGATTCTGTGTATCACTGCAAACCCAGAAAGATGTCTGTCTGCTGGGACACTATTCCTCTTGGCTCGAAGCTGACGTAAATGATGATAAGAATTTTAACTTGGAAAAGAGGGGAGATAGATGGAAGAGACTTCTTTAACCTCCATGACTGGAGGTCTCATACAAAAAAAAGGGAAAAAAATCAAATAAATAGCAATATGACAATCTGTAATGGAAGTACAGAAGATGGGAGGATGGACAGTACAGAGGAGGAAAGTGCTAACACTGAGGAGAACAGGGAGGCTAAACAACTGCTGTGTTGACCTAAATATAAATTAGCCTCAGATGTAAAGCAATCGTCACTCTTTAAGGAACAGAATAAAATATTGATACCCTTCTTAAAAAAATTAGGAACTATCTAATTAAGAAAATTATCAACTAACATGGAATAACATGTGTACTATAGAAATCCTAAGTTGGGAGAGAGGTTCATGAATGATCCTTAAAGCTAAT
Source organism: Sagittarius serpentarius (assembly GCA_034782735.1). Lineage (NCBI taxonomy): Eukaryota > Metazoa > Chordata > Aves > Accipitriformes > Sagittariidae > Sagittarius > Sagittarius serpentarius. The sequence goes on from JAVKLA010000014.1 coordinate 4,651,343, forward strand.
AGTAAGAGGGTCTTTTTGAAATTTGCTGGTGACATGAAGATGGGAGGCATCATCAATATGGCAGAAGATGTCCTCATCCGGCAGAAAAAAAGACTATGCCAAAGAGGCAGTTAATGCGATAAACTCTGGTGGAATGAAGGGCAAGATCATTTAAAGACTAATGTGGAGAATTTGCACTAAAAACTGGGAATTTGTCAGCTGGAAATGGAAATGGGTAGAAAGCACTGGGTCACTGAGCCAGTCATCAGTGTGATCCAACCATGAAAGGCAAATCCAGGCGGAGGACATCCCTGATGACTTGTTCCCAGTGGAGCAAAACTAGCGTTCAGGCAGTTTGGTAGAAGACCGTGCTGAGACCTTGCCTGGAGTATGGCGCACGCTGGTGGCACCCGCGTTCATGAAAGATGGAGAAGCTTCAGAGGACAGCCTGTGGGGTGGATGTGGGAGGGAAAGGCAGGGGCTTGGCTCTCTTAGTCTTTCCGAAGCTGAAAAGAGATGTAATTGTTCCCTGCAAACACATTGTGACACTAAATTCTGGAGAAACAAGAGAAGAAAAGCTATTTAAGCCAAAGAATATCATTCACATCATAGAAAAAACTGGAAACACATTTAGGCAGGATTTCACAAAAAGTTTTTCACTGTCAGCGTGCTGAGTTTCTGGAATAGGAGGGGGTGGCACAAAAACTGGTCATCGTTAAAACGAAGTTGGGTCAGCTTGTGAAATGGCACGACCAGTGTATTTGGCAAGTGACTGGTATTAAAGGCTCAGGAGCTCCTTTCCAGTCTTATATTCCTTTGACTGGTGCTTCTTAAAGCTAGGAATAGATAGGGAGTCTCATACCCCCGAAGGGTCGACGCTGCTGGTCTGTAACACCAAGTCCAGGCTGTTATAATTGCTTAAAACTCAGCCAATCTGGTCTTCTTTCGTTAGAGCTGTGCTTGCTGTGGGAATTGGAGGAGAAGCAAAATTGGTTTCATCTTGTTTATTCACAGCCTAGTTGCTGTTTATCCCTCTGAGACAAGTGCCCAGCACCCCTCCTCCTGTGCCGCATTAGTCTGGCACCTCTGTCCTCTGCTGCGTCCCCGTGCTGTAGGTAGCAAGCGTGCTGTCTGTGGAGCATGTGCTGCGCAAAGCATCCTGGCCCATCAGACATCCCAGAATAAGCCCAATAAAATTCTCCTGGAGCTAGGTGCCAGACTGGGACCTGGAAACTCCTCTTCCTCCTCACTACCGGACCTCCCCGGTCCAGGAAAGGCTCCTTTGGCAACCTCAAAGGTTGGGTAGCCCAATACTCAAGCAATCAGAGACGCCCCGCGCCCTGCACACACTTGGCCTTGCCTCTGCAGGGCAGAGTCCCCTCAGGACTGCCATAATTCGTGTTTGGCTTCTCGTGTCCCGGGGGTGCAGTGCTGGACCTGTTGTACTGTCTTCCAGACACCCTTTCTTCTGCCCGTCCTTGAGGTTTGGGAGAAAAGATGCCGCATCTTCTGGCCCTGGCTCCGCCGAGCCAGGCTGGGAGGCAATCCTCCCTCCCTCCAGCCCCAGCCCGCACCGCTGCTGGTGGCTAACAAAACCTGCCCCTCTATTTAAGGAAGCAGAAAACAGCTGTCAAAGTACGGAGGGGTGGTTTTTTGTCTCGTAAGCGAATAACTGCAGTGCAGGACATGGGAGGTACAGCCGTCAGGCAGGCAGAGATGGAGCAGGATTGTGCTTCTGAGCAGCTTTTTTTTAAAAAAACCTCCCATTATTGAATCCTGGGGAGGTGGGGATGGGAGACAGATTTAATAATTTTTTGTCTCCTAGAAAAAGTGTGATTTATTATCTGAAGGCAATAATTCTAACTGGTGTTATTGGTATGCGGCACACGGGGATCTCAGTGCTAGCGCATCTTTATTAATGTTGTTATAAAAGCTTCTGCTGGGATCCTAGTTATCAAATTACTCTGACAGCAATTCATCCACAAAGCCCTGTGTTTTAATTTCTCACTATCTGAAAAGAAATGGGCTGGGTGGGTGGAAAGACTCCTATTTTCAGCTGCTTTGTCCTCTGCTTTAAAGCCTGGCACGTTGCAAGTGTAAAGGAGGAACATGTAGGATTACAGCGGGAGGAATACATCTTTGAAAAATAAATATCCTACCATAAAAAGCATGTTACAAAGTGACAGGTACCATCTATTGATATAATGGAGTCTTTGATTCCCATAGCGCCAGCCGTTATAAGGAGCTGTACATGGAGATGTGAGCTAGAGCCTTGAAAAACCCTTTGAATAGCAGCAGAGCCACAAATAGCAGCAAGGGATTTAATGGTAAAACATTTTACAAAGGTTTTGCTGTATGCACTGTGAAACAGTAGAGAGTTAATGAATTGCTGGAAACAGCAAATGTCTCCTCTGATACAAATCAGAGACTGATCAGGGAAGCAGCTAATTTCTGGGACTTCTTCCTTCTTCAGCCCGCCCTCCAGCCATGCTTACACATGATCACGCAGGAGGTCCAGACCCAGCAGAATTTGTGAGCAAAAATGATCAGCTAACCCAAGTAAGCAGCTGAAAAATAATATTTTTTTTTTATTGCTTTCTCCTGAAAAGGCTCAAATCTTTTCCAATAGCATGGTATTATAGTAGTGCATCACGTGAATGGAGCAAAGTGAGTGCTGAGTGAAGGATGCATGAGCTGAAAGTGGAAATGGGGAATGGTGGTGGTTCTCAAAAAACGTAGGCACATGTATGTCTGAACTTTTCCCCCTCAGCTCATTGCTTAACATTTGTCCACACAAATCTGTCCTTGCATCTCTTCTATCAAACCCTGGAAGGACAATGCATTTTCTAGATTACAGCTTTGGGGGCCAAGTCTCTCCCACACGGGTCTTTTTGTGTGGCTGGAAAACGCCGTTTCAGTAACACTGTGGTGCGACGGCCCTTGTTTCCGAGGAAGATGTATTATTGCTTGCCTGGAGAACCTGCAGCCTGAGAGGATAATTCTCTTTTATTAAGATGCAGGCCGATACAACCTTTAAAATGCTCTTTAGCCTATTTAGAGGTGAAGGAGGTAGTAAGGTGTGGGCTGTGTGAGACCGGCTCGTCTTGCTTGACCGATGCATAACACACACCTGCAAGGAGGTTTTATCCAGACAGAATTTTATTTCTCACACTGTCATGCCCCAAACCTTTTTCCTTTGCAAGATTGCATAAAACCCTTCGCGTTTTCTCTGTTGAAAATGCAAAGTCTTTTAAATTCTGTTCTAATGAATGATGGCTTTTTTGTGGCTTTGGCTTGATAAGAACAAGGGATAGGTCTCAAAACTGAGGCCAAGCCACGGCTCTGTCGCAGCGTTTGTTGTCAATATAGTTGTGTCTGTGCGGGCATTTCGCCACTTAGGTCAGGAAGTCTTCTGCTAGCCACTGCGCTAGGAGCCAGGTTTTTAATCCAGGCACTTTTCTGGCTCAGTCCTGTAAAACAGGCTTGCCAAAGCTGCCTCAGGGTGGTACACGAACAAAACACACCGTTTCAGAGCTGCTGCTTGATTGCACCTCGTGCTCTCTTATCCTCTCACTTAGCGCAGCGTGAAACCGAGGTGTCTGCCAAGGTTTGGGGCAGGCTGCGAGCGGCAGGGAGCTGGAGCATCCGCAGGGTCCCTTGCCTGGGTACAGGGGAGAGCAGTGCGGGGTCCTCTCTAGCCCTCCTCTTCCCGCTGGCTACTCAAGCGACCTGCCCCTCTCCTCGACCCTTTGCTTAAGGCAGAACTTCGTAACCAACATGGCTTGAACTTCAGCTCGAGCCAGTTGTAGGGGGAGCGAGAAGCTGCTGGGTGCCAGGGTTTGTGCTCGGGGCGAGCCCAGCCCGGGGTGAGCCCGGCAGCGCAGAGCCTCGAGAGGCGGATTTTGCCTTGGAGGGCTGCGGCCCGGGTGTCCAGCATAGCACTAAGCATATTTCTGGTATTTAATAACCAAAGTAATAATTACTAGCTGTCTGCAGATCCACCGCTGACTGCAAATGGCTGAGGACGTAAATAAAGACCTAGGGGCAGTAACGCTGCAGCGTACAGAGGCCACATCTGGAACAATACAACCACCACTCAGACTGTTATCCTGGCAGCAAGAACGGTCATCTTGTCAACACACTTTCTGCTCTTAATTGCATAACTGGAGAAGAGAATGATTAAAAGGAATCTTTACATATATGTCTCTGACCTGTGCTGCCCAGCTTTCTGTAAGTAGCCCGCAGCTTGGGTCTCTGCTAGAGGTGTGTGTCACTATGAGGCATATAAGCAACAGGAACGGGCTGCTACATGCTTTTTGATCTTGGCATAACTCCATATTGTGTAAAAACCGTTAAGGGAAATGAAACCAAAAGATCACCCGTAGAAGCACAAGGCAATGTTACTGTGCGGTCCTGTGCGGTGGGGGCCGGGGAGGTGACGGGCGGGAGCAGAGCTGTTTGTAAGAGCTGCAGCACCGCGTCGCAGGGCATGGGGAGGACGGAAACACGTGTTTGCTCGACAGCTCTCTGCGATTAATTCCCCTTATATGAAGGGAAAGCAAGAATACTGGAAATAAGGTAGTGAACAAGGATCCCTGCAGCGAGCAGTCCTTTAGAAATCACAGCCAGCCACTGGCTGTAGAAACCTTATAGTATCCAAATTGGAATAAATAATTTAGGAAAGACCCATATTAAAGACTGAATTTCTCTCCCAGGCTGAGAGAGATGGACTTTTTCCCTTGGCAAGATAATTTCTGTCTTTTTTAACAAAGTGCAGCTCCATCCAACATTTCAGCAAAAGGTAACACCAGGCCCGCAGAGTTTTTTGTCTTTTCAGCCGCCAATGCTGCACACATACAAAAATAAAGATGATACTGAATTAACCTCAGCTGTGGTAGAGCATGTGCAAGCAGGCATGCTTTAGCTGCCTAGCCAGAGAAAAACGATGGCTTTTTTTCAGGATGAAAATGTATCTAATGAAACAAGTGCATGGGCTTGTGCCTTGCTGTTAGTTACATGGCAGCCCAGGCGAAGTCCCTCCTTCCATCGCCGCTGCCTCTAGCTTAACTCGAGATCGCCCTGTCACCAAGAGATGACAGAGCACACATCGGGCAGTGCAGTTTCTTTCCCCAAAGCCTCGGTGTCTCTACAATATAATAGAGTTACAAGCTACTTCTCTGCAGCTGAGTTGTTTTTCCTGGGCTACACGCGTTAGGAGCTGCAGCACGTGCTGCCAAAGGAAGAGACTGGGGAAAAAAGTCAGTGAATGCCAAGCAGCCCATCTTGAGCAGGCACCTGCACATAGGAAAGGAAAGAAAGGATCCAGGAGTGCCTGAAAGTTAAATTTCACCAAAGGGGAAGGCAACATGTAGAGTTTCAGCAGGCTCTTCCCTCTGCCCTGGTTCTCCTCTTTCCCTCTTCACTTCATTTGCCTTTTATATGCCTTTCCACCTGCCCTTCCCTTTCATTTTCCTTCTTCCCTTCCAATTAGCGTCCTTAAAATAACCACCATAGTAACGACAAAAGTGAGAACAAGAGGAAAAGAACTAATCCTGGAAGGAAAGTAGGATTTGCCTCATGCTGTAGCTCACTGGCACTTTCAGCACTGGTCTGGGCTTCTCCAGCTGGACAGGACACTGGTGGCACTGGCCAGCTGCACAGCGCGATCCCATTTACTGGGCTCCTAGGTACTGCTGTAGTAAGCACAGAGGTTTTTTTTTTACACATTATGTCCTTCCCACTTCTCGCCCATCCCATCTCAAAGGCTCTGTTCCCGTTCTTCTGGGAAGTCGAAGCCCGTGCTGTCCCCTGTCATCCACGATGGTTGTCTTCTGACGGTGAGTGGAAGCTGCAGGGTTACTCAGGATCCTGGGAAAGCGAGGAGGGGAGCAGGGGCAGTGCGGGTTAAACAAACGGTGATAGCATGAAGGCGATGGAAACGCGTGCAGCGAAAGGTTGTTTGGCCTTGGGGTCTGGTTTCTGCAGGCCATTTTGAGGTCTGGATCTCAGGCTGTTTAAAAGGGAGCAGCTGTCGGGCGTTTCCTGATCATGGAAGGCAGGTTTGCCCGCCATGTTGGACCAAACGCCCTGATCAGAAAGTCCATGGCTGGGAAAGGACTGTCTGTGGGAGCTTACACCACATTTTTGTTGCTTGCAAATGGCTGTTAAAACATTCCCTACTGCAACTCCAATTCATTCAAAATTTTCAATATTCTCTCTTGAAGTAGATTAAACTGCATACGGAGTCCTTAAAAATCAAACCTTGGGTAGTTTCCAAAGAGCCATAAAGCTAAGGTTGCAGGATGATAACAGTAATTTGTAAAAGTAAATATGATAAAATGAACAGCTGCTTGCATGAAGCAGCACCACAGACTTCCTAATGACTAGATCGGTTCATTTGGGGTTTCAAAATAATTTGAATTCTGCTTGTCTGAGTGCTGTTAATTGATCAGAAAGTAAAGCTGATCATTGCTTGCTTTTCCCATGACATGTATGCTTTAATAAATTATTGCTTGCAACTCATGCAGTGTCGCTCATTATTGACTTCAGATACATTAGCTGGACAGATGGAAAGGACTGTTCACCAGAACCATCAATATCAGACTGGGTTTTGCGGAGGACCTCTGCTCCCTGACAAATGCCCATCAACAAGCCAGTGGTTTTCAGGAAACTGCCAAAGTATTTTTCTTAGTAGTATGTTCAAGTGAGCTCTTCCTACTAGGAGTATTTTCAGGTACTAAACACTTTTAGTTGGCCAAAGGCAACGAATACATATATATCCTCAGATTTCAGCAGCTGATAAAGGTTTATTACTAGATTTTTTAAAACAAGGGACATTTGTGTGCAGCACTGCTGGGTCTGAAACTATCAGTTGGTGCTTTCTGGATTTTCTTAGTAACTCTGCTCTTGCGGCAGTCTCCGGAGAAAAGGCGCTTGACTTGGGAAACCCTCTCTCCTCTGAAAACAGTCTCATACAAGTTTGGAAAACTTGTCTGAACACTTGTAGAAAGCACATTTTTCTAAACTTGTGTGAGACTCAAGAAAATGCTGGGTGCAAGGCTGGGGGAGGATGGAATGAAAAAGGGGCAAGGAGAAAGAAAAAAGCAAAAGAGGCACTTAAAAAGAGAGGTAGGGGGGAAAGCCACTGAAAATGAAATGAGATAAGAAAATATGAAAAGGAAGCAGAAGAAGATGAAAAAATAAGTAGCACATACGTTTATTTTATAGGAAGTTGGCTGACAGGCTGAATTTCTACTCTGGTCAGGGAATTGAAATTATGGTGGGCTCTGGATGAAAAGTGAATAGCGAATACCCTAAAATAAGAACTCAAGAAACTGAAATCTGTTTGTAAAACTGTTCTGGAACAACAAAACCACCGTATTTTAAGACCAAGGCTTGATGATGAATAATTTGCAAGCAGAAAACAGGCGAAATGTCTTGAGTAAGAAAGCACTAGAAGATGCTTGCTCAGAAACACTGATGAAGTGAAAGACCATGTTGTGTTATCAACTTTCCTTGCTTTGAATTCCATTTAAAACAATGAGATAAAGAACTTTTTTCCATTAACGGTAATATTGGACTTTCCTCTCCTGCAAGCAACTGTCCAGGTCACTTTGTGGCTGGTGCTGATCTACGTAATCCTTAGAAGCTTCTTTTATGACAAACGGTAAATTCCTTTTTCAGGGGTGAATTCAGCTCCACTTGTGATGAAAATTTTAGGATGGGGATGTAAGAGGAAGGTCTGTGTGGAAACAAGAGCTGGCACCTTGTGGTCCTGGGCAGTACTGCTGGGAGGCTCACTGACCTTATGCCGCCCTGGAAAAATGACGTCTTGGAGGCATCATACAACTTCTGCAGCACTTATCAAGGAGACATGGTTTTCCTGAAATGCATCAGCAGAACTACCATGATTTTCCAATAAGAAAGGGTGCTTGAAGAGAAAAGAGGATGAGCATTTTATTATTTATTTGATAGCGACACCTACCCCAAAACAAGTAATTGACTCTGCTGTAGTCACCCCAGCAAAGGTTTCTCTGTGCATGAAAAGCAGCAATCTTTCAGTGTCCTGACAAATAAAAGAAGTGCTGGTTGCTGAGAAGGACTCAGGGGTGTTAGTGGATGAAAAACTGGGCTTGAGCCGACAATGTGCGCTCGCAGCCCGGGAAGCCAACTGTGTCCTGGGCTGCATGAAAGGAAGGGTGGCCAGCAGGTCGAGGGAGGGGATTCTGCCCCTCTGCTCCGCTCTGGTGAGACCGCCGCCCCCC
>JAVKLA010000014.1:4664523-4722733 GCA_034782735.1 Sagittarius serpentarius
CCATCCCACTGGGTGGGGGGGGAGCGAGTGAGCGGCTGCGTGGTGCTGTGTTGCTGGCTGGGGTTAAACCATGACAAGATCCCAAGCTGCCTCCTTCAGGGGCACAAGGGGAGAGGAGCGGGGGCAGCGGGTGCTGCTCCAAACCATGGCGGGCCTCCTCATTAGCCCCTCCTGGAAAGGGGACGTGAGCCTCTTGTGAAGTCGTCATCTCCTGCCAAGGCAGAAAACGAGACAGTGACTATCGCACCACCGGGCAGTTTGTTGGTGGAAGTTGGCTCTGGCTGAAGACTGGTGAGGTTGAACCCCAGGATTCATTGCCAGTACCAGATGCTCAGTAACCACGGATATTTATCTTTTCTCTTGCACGCGTTTTTCCCCGAGGTGTTATGCCTCCTTGAATTTTGTATGCGATGCTATAGATCGTGCTTCACTGTCCTGTTCTTCGCGTCTTTGTGAAAGTCTATGACCCACGTCCTCTAGGACACAGGGACTGTTTGATTTGTGACCTGATCATAGCGCTTGCTGCTTCTCATGAAGAAGGAGGACCACAAAGTGGTGTGCTCTGAAAAGACGTCGTCCGTTTTCACATTTCAAAGGGATTAGAGGCGTCTAAATACCTGGCAGGGTTTGGTTGGCCACATTTGCTGCAGCCCCCAGGTGCGGGGTGGAGGTGAGACTCCTCATCTGGTTAAGTGCCCGAGGTGTTGCAGAAAGACAAAGGGAATCGTGCTCCAAGAGGCAAAAAAAGTGTGTCTGTGTGAACAGTTTTTAATTTGCTTCTCTTAGATCTTTGCAGCACAAAAGGAAATGCTCTTTCGGACCCGCAAGAGCTGTAGGCAGATTGAAAAATCAATTAAGTAGTTTCTGTGCTAAATTAAGATGGAGTATGCACAGGACTAAACTAAGTGCGTGTCATGTTTTTTCTTCTTTTTATGTAATGAATTTTTTATTTGTTTATTTAGGCTTATTGGATGTTCACTGGGTGCGTTAGTAAGCTGTATGAAATGTAGTAACTGAAAACGTCCATCCCTGACAAAATGATATCAGATTATTTCATAGCTTCCACCTTTACTAGAGTTGAGGCATCTCTTGTTTTCTTCCCGAACGAATTTCAGAATAAGCAGACAGGAAGTAAAAATAAAGGAAAAGTTATTTACAAGTAATCAAATTACATTTCATCTAGAGTCAGAGATATGAGACTACTCATATACTTGAAATTAGGTGAATAGTCAAGCACACATCTGAACCTAGGCCTTGAAAATACAGTGTGCACTCCAAAAGTCTGTCACTGTTTAAGTTGCTGCATTTTTCCAAACACAGTTCAAGCTTTAGGCCAGAGAAATAAATCCTAACTCTGCAACCTTACTGGTTGCAACACTTAGCTGAAAGCAGGGGATAGTGCAGGGCCAGTCTCTGTTAAGAAAAAAATTTTCTGCGTTTTATCCAGTAGCTGGTATAAATAAAACGCGTAAGTACCCCTTCGTACAGGAATGAAACCAGAAGTTCTTGTTCGGTGACCGTCAATTAGGTATGTCATTTGGCCCATGGTTATTGCATTAGTCTTCTGCAACTTGGAGAAGTTCAAATAAGAAAAGTAAATAATGCTCCCAACTTGACAGAGTAACAGTGACAGTGCTCACCAGGGGTGCAAGAAAAACAGGTCTGAAGCCTCATAAAGCGAAGTGAGGTCTGAACCTGCCTCCCATTTCTGAAGGAGTGCTTGAGACAGGGTCACAGTTTGGCCAGAACCAGGAGGTAAATGGACCTGCACAGTGTCTTTAGAGTGACACCAGCGAGTTTTACGTGTCTCAGGGGAAACTGTATCAGAAACGAAAACACTGAATGTCTTACGTCAAGAAACTCAGAGCAGGGTGGATTACAGTGAAGAGCACGCAAGCAATTTTCTCCTGTCTCCTTGTGCTTTATCAAGGCTTGCTCTCAGTCCAAAAACTTTTGTGAGCTTCCTGCTTTGCGACAAACTCTATCCAGTCCCTTTTGGGTTCCTTGGAAGCGTCTTTTCTTCTGAAGCCCTGAACTTGTAGGGCTGCTGCTGCTAATCAGCATATCAGCTGATCCTGGGGTGGCCAGTTCGCATCTAGACACCTTCCCTGTAGCCGTCCCCCGTGCCCCAGATAGAGGAGCTGCGAATTCCTGTTTGGCTCTGTGCGATTAACAGCCTGCTCCACCTTTGCTGGGGAGCACGCAGGAGCAAAACACCCCTAATACACAAGGCTCCCAAATGAGCACTGCGGGGCTGGACCTGCTGGAGCTGCTAATAGTGCCAGCACCATGAGTAACTGCATTTTATGCTGCTCCGCGGTTGATGGCAGGTGTGGAAGGGAGGGGAACGCGTGCCTTTTCAGAAGCCCAGCTTCTTGCAGGAGACATGCGTACCTCAGCCGACGGAGAAGTTAGGCCTGACACAGTCCCCCACTGCGTATTGCGAGCATCCCTTCGGCAGCACCTCGGGTTGCCAGAAAAGGGAGCAGCTAATGAGAACCTTGACTCCTGCCCCTCTCTGCAAGGTCAGCGGTCCGGAGACCAGCCTTATTAATGGAGAAGATCAAATCCCTGCTAGCTCAGATATGACTCCTTTTCAGTAACTTTGCATGTAGTTGCACCAAAAGTCTCTCTTTGGGACTGGAACACCCTTGAGATGTTTCCCCTGGAAACGCAAAGGAAAAGACCGTCCCTGCCCTGAAATGCCCCCAGCCTAATGAGTTAGAAACCCAGGAAGAAGCTCGGCATCTTGGTGGGTAGGGTCCATTTGTGCTGGGTAAATACCATCTCAAAACATTTTACTCGGCATGATTTGTCCATGTTCACAGTGGATTCAGTCATCATGTGCAGGATTTTCTCGCTCAGGTGTGATTAGACATGTAAAGAAGCAAGCACAAATTGGAGGGTTGCATTAAAAATTGAACACATTGCGGTATCGAAAATAATTTCAAAAAGCTTTAGAAATTGGAAAGACCCCTCATATCTACTGCTGGGATGCAATCTGAGTTGGAGGGAGGTCTTTCTTTAAAGTAGGAAAACAGTGATGAACTGCATGGCTGTCGAATGTTATTATTACGTTTCCACGCTGAGCCTGCCACTTTGTCTCCAACACCACATTTAATGAATGTAGGATTTATTTGTGTCTCCGGTTTTGAAACAAATCCATTCCGGACTCATTCTTTTTTCAACTTCTATTTGTGGGCATGTTATTTAAAAGTAGGTGAGCGGATTAAACTCGGCTCTTAGTTCCCATTCGTCATGCCTGCGCTTTTGAGGAGTACTATTTCCCTGTGGCTTTGAAAACACTCTGTCCAGTCTAAGGGGAGACCATTTTGTTTCTTTAGCTGGAGTTCCCACTGACTCCTTTTCTCTTACGGCGTGCTGAAGGAAATCAGCGTTTTGTAGGAAGAGATCAGCACTTCATACAATTAGACGCTGGCTCGGCTCTTCAAGAAGGTGGAGGTCCCAACCCTTTATGCTCATGGTGATATATTTTTGAGTATCTGGCTAGTTCTGGTTGTGTATTTTATGCATAATTCTTACTATGTGCCTAATAAGAATATGCCAAAAAAAAAATGCACTTTAGAGGATCTGGACCTAATTATTAGCCCTTACTTCTCTTAAGCAGGCCTAATCAAATGCTAGTATTTGACATCTTCTCTTTCCTCCTCTCCTCCCTGTGGCTTTCATAATTAGAAGTGTGTCTTAAAGTGAAACATGCATTTTCAGACAATGTTTCTTGAATTATGTATGTATTGATGTTGTTTACCTCCTCCTTTCCTGTTTGTTTCTGAATAATCAGAACTGCAAGTTTCCTTTTTCTCGTATGCTTACGTTGTTTTTGCTTCCCAATCCATATTGCAAATTATGTGCCCCACAAATCCTTTTTTAAACTATGCGCTGATATAAGGATCACGGATCTATGGATGGGCCTATACCTACAAACTTGAAAGACGTTCGTTAGTTTTGCTTCATCTGAATCATTTAAGCAGGTATTCTGAATCTCTGAATAACCCGTACGACTTTGGGTAAATGCCCTGAGGATGCATATGCAAATAGCTGTGCTTTTGCTTATGCTGCCGGAAGCCAGTCACAGAAGGAAGCTTAATTAATAATAAACCAATGTTAGAAATCACGGTGTCAGACCTCAGTGACTGCTTGTGCAGTGAAGCCCTGTCATGAATTTCTTGAAAGCAAACAGTCTCCTTTGCAATGGTGGGGCAAGCGTGGCAGCACCAGCTTTGGAGGACGTGAAGGACGGGCCACTAAACTGAAGGTCGCTTGACAGCAGAGTCGTGGGGTGACCCGGCTGGCACCTCCCACATGCTGGGGCTGGTCCTCGCCCACCCGGTTCAGGCTCTGGCTCTACCCCAGCTGCCCATGCCCCCTTGGTGGGTTGTTACAGGCAGCACAGCATCCCTTTCCAGGGGAAGACCGTAACGGGAATCAGTGGGTTCCTGGCGGGGCAGGCAGAAAGGGGTTCAGGCGCACACCTTTCCATGGGAGACCCTGCACGAGCCTCTTGCAAACGCCAGCGCTCGGGCCATCTCCAGGCGGCTGCCACAGCCGGGTGCCCCACGAGCACCGGGTGCCCCAAAAACGTGATGGCCGCCTGCAGCCCCTGGCCAGAGCTGGAGGTGGGAAGCCCCACAGTCATCCTCGCGTCTGCTGGGCATGGAAAGAGGAGTAATGCTTGCCTCGGGCGTCCAGCTTGCGAGTCCTCATCAAAAGGGCAGTATTTGTATGCATTAGTACAACCCTTTTGAAAAGCAGACCCATTTATGAAATCCCAAATTGGTCGCGTATACAAATATTACATCCGAACCAATGCCCACTTTATGTATAATTCATCCAGACTCACTTTATGTATAATTCATCTGGACCAGAAGGAGCCATTTTGGCCAGGCAGCACTCCTTCCATATAAAATACATTTCAAAGTATAAATGCAACCGAGGTCTTACTGGTACTGCATTTATTGCCCTAGACTTTGTAGCGTGCTGAGCCTCTCCCTAGTTTTGAAAGGATCCCAAACAGCAATCTTTAATCATTTCCCTTTCCACTCTTCTCCTTATCAGCTGTCTCCACACATCAATTCCCCCTGAACTTTTGTCCTCCATTATTATCACGTACAATATTTGTCTTGACTTATTTAGATTGCAGGCTCTCCGAGGAAGGGAATGTGCTTTATCTGCTTGGAAGAAATGGCTGTGGAAATGTACGGCACTATATAAATGCTTTGTAATACTAATAACACAAAATGTGTGTGAAGTTTGTGCAGTTTATGGTTAGTGCACTTTACGGTGACTAAGTCCTTTCTGTCACTTGAGATGACAAACGCCTTTTTTAATGCTCTCAAGGCATCTCAAACCCCTCCTTCTGCTTCTTGTATTATCATAGAAAGATAAGGCAATGCATCTTTTTTATTTTTCTTTTTTTTAATGTGGGAGGCCTGAGGGGAGGAGGGAGAGTTGCATCTGAGCCGGATGTATCAGCAGAAATCACCCAATAGCATTTGGAAGTCTTAATGATGAGAAAGATAAAAATCTCAAGACAAAAGGCCTGAGACCATGTTTCATTTATCCCACTGTAAATCAGGAGTCAATTTTCTAGTGAAAAATTGTCCAGTGTAAAGTGGTACCAGAGTTAGGCCCATAAAGACCCGAACTGCAGGCAAAGGTTGCAAGAGGCAATGAACAAGGAGAATGGTAGGAGAAAGAAAAGAAATATGAAATGCCTATTACAATAAATGTTGCTGGAAGCATATATAATAAGACTGAAGAACTGGAGGCATATCTATTGCAGGAGGGGTACTCTCTCCTTGGTATTGCCGAAGCATAGCAGGGCCGAGAAAATGACGGGCTTAGCAGTATTGAGGAGCAGAATTTACAGAAAGGATAGACCAGGTGACACACAAGGTAGCGTGGCATTAACACCAAAGAATAATTTTATGTTTGATGAAAGAATTTTAGGGCTTTGTCTGCCACAGAAGAACCTGACCAAAGTTGTGATAGGAAGGAGGGCCACATTAAATTGAGTTTTGATTGGTTCTTAATAGAAACTTATGTGAAATTATCGCGTCTCCCCAAGCTTACGGCAAGTTACTGCTGCAGGTCGTTTTTCAGTTATTTTCTGCATAATAATTTCTGCATAATGCAGCAGTAATTGAAGGATGTTTCCTTCCTCTCCTGACTTAGATGGTGCTTTAGTAACTGAAGTTTCCTTACTATCGTGCGTTTTTCAGAATTAAAAGACAGTCTGCCTATGCCAATAGGCAGATGTCCTTCATAATACAGTTTAGTATTACCTAGATGCCCCTGCAGAAAGCTGATAACATAAAGCTAGTAACTTGGATGAACAATTCTTTCAGAAGGTATCTTCTCTATGCCTCGATATCAAGAGCTTATTTTCCTGGTAGTTTGTGCTAGAATTCATCAACCCTATGTTTAAAAATATGATGAGTTTAAATTTTATGTCTTCCACTCCCCAATGATTAGTGATTGCTGTATCCCCAGTTTTGTTAGTAGTTGTCCAAAAGCTCTGACTGACAGCACTAGAAATGCCAACTATATGTTTAAAATCACGTTTAGTACCTGTAGAAAACAAGAAAATTTGCCTCTTAATGTTCAGCACTCTATTTCATACTTGTTCAGGCAAGCGTTTCTCCGGGGAGGTGCAGTTTTGATTTTCCATCCATTGAGCCTTTGGCCTCTTCTTGGAGTCAGCAAACGACAGGGCCCATGCTGGATGCGAAACTCTAGACTGAACCAGTAAACGAATTTTGCGTCAGATAGTAGCGATCTTTGCTATTTTTCAGCTTCAGTGACTCGCTGGCAGGGGACACTAAGCTCAAAATGCAGTCTTACTATCAGTCCCCTGAGACGGCCACTCCACTGACAATTTTTATCTAATTTATCTCTGCATTATGCTACTACCACTAATTACAGGGCCTACAAAGTGAAGTTTTACTATCAATTTACTCCCTTTACTATCTGCAGTTTTCCGCCTGTCTGTAACTCTTTCTGACTCCTATTCTAAACCAGCTTTAACACAGCAACCTTTTTCTTTTCACATACAGGCTCAGATTTTCCAGTCATATAGGCAAAACTTCCCGGGCAATTTTCCAGTGTCAGGTTTGTTTGCCTGTAGCTCCTGATACATCCAAAGATGCAGAGGAGGATTTACATGAACAGCTACACTTGCATGTTTCCAATTAGCTTTTACGAGCTGGGATTTTTGCACGGCTAATTAGATATGGAATAAGACATACAGGCACTTGAAACCAAGGATCAGATTCAAATCATATGAATCATCTCTGACTTCTTTCGGACCACGACTTTGAGAGGTTGTCATCCAAACCGATGCTTAGGAGCAAACAGAGAGCGTACCTCCAAGCAGCCAAATCTCGCTCCTGGATGTCTGTCTGCAGCAATTGAGTAGATACTTTCACTGTCTCTAAATATGCACCCCGTAGATAGACACACTCCACTGCCCAAATAAATCAAGGGAAAGTAGCAAGCTGACGGGCCGTCAGAAAACACAGCATCAGTCTCCCAAGGGGCATATTTGTCATATACCTTTGCCTCAGGTGCTCCTGTCTATTGGGAAAGCAAATGGAGAATTCTGCTCATTCACTGCCAGCGCGGAAGAAAACTTACCTGACTTTGGGAAGGTGTTTGTATCCACCAGTCTAATCCTCTCTTGTCTCTCCGCTCCTACAGTGCAGCTTGTATTAATAGATCATGCAGATTTTTCCTCCTACAGCTCTGAAAGCAAGCTGCGGTGCACGATGCACATTGCTATGAGGGGAATGCTTGCTCCAGCAGGTTAGGACATTTTAAAAGGTTTTGGATGTGCTCCCATTGAGAGTAGTGGCAAAATGACCTTTGATCCCTGGGAAGTTAAGGTAAAGCCCAAAATTTCTGGCAAAGAAGTTAACAAGGTAGAAATTAAATGCATAATAAACTGCGGAGTGATAATTTTGGGGGGTGACAACATACCATGTCTGGCCCGTTCTTACATGTGTTTCAAATGAAGAGAAGTGGTCCACTATCCTCCCCAAAATTGTACAGACAGGTACCAGTGCGTGTAACAGTCTTACTCCAAAAAGGGTAGATTATCAGACAGTGACAGAAAGAGAATTAGTGGGGGGTTTTTAGCATATTTGCTGCAATCAGCTCATGTTGTCCCCTAGCCCCGAGCAGCATGCATACCTACAGGTACTCCAAACTGATGTCGCCCGTGGGCTCTGGCTGTGACCCTCTGCTGCTGCTTTCTCCCCAGTATTAGCTACTCCTGGTTTCCCTCGCCGAGGCCGACGGCCGGCTCCCCGGGGCTGCAGCCGGCGGCAGCGACACCGCGTTTCTCTGCTCCTCTGGCGTGGCAGTCCAAAGTCACCCTGCGGAGGAACCCGGCTCTCTGGTGCACGGCCTCAATGCTTATCATTCTGTCACAGCACAGTATTATCAAAGAAGGGATTTTCCGTGATTAGCAAAAAAAGGCACAAACTGTGGTCATTAGCACTGTCAATATACCGAAGAAAGCAAACCAGTGCAAAACTACAAAGAGTGTTTGTTTTTCTGTATCTGAGCATTATGGTAAAATATGCCTCCTCAGTTATTAGATAGCTCATGAATAAATACATTATTATGTTAGGCGTCGCACGCTTCCTATGTTAAACACAGTCTTCAAGCTATTGTTCTTAAGACCATGAGTTTCAAGTTATGTGATGGTTTTATGCAGAATCAGCTTAGAGAGAGCGGGAAATGCACGAGCAGCAAAATAGTTTGCTCTCTGCTGGAGGTGCTGATTTGCATCAGTCCCTAAAGCAAAGCTGACCCCTGGGAAATAGGGATTTGCTCTTCGGTAAAATTCCTGCAAGAAGAATTGCCTTGCATGCCTTCTGGCTTTTTCTTCTCGAGATCAGGGATATGTGTAAATAAAGCGATTTATACTTAAACTATATCTACAGTGCAGTTTGCATTGTAACGTAGAGATACTTCAGTAAGCCTTAGAAAAACTACCTCGGCTCCTGAAAGCTGTCTGCTGCCGTTTAATCTGGTTTTCAGCTCTGTAGAGGTCTGCTGTGGGTACCAAAAAGAGCTGGCCTGGAGCTGAAATGCAGATTAAGCTGGGGCAAGAGGGAATGCTTCCAGGACTCGAGGCAGCATCTGGGTGCTTATCCTTGAAGAAACACTCCGACTCTGTGTGCCTGGCGTCTTCTCTCCTGGGAGATCACCCACATTGTGCTCCCGCTCGGGAGCAAAGACACGATGCCTCAGCACAGGTCCTGAGACTCAGGGAGAGACGGCTGCCTGTTTAGGTTCAGCTCTGTTTATTGTGCCTTCCTCCTTTCAGGTCGAGGAGCACCGACACATCGAGACGAGAGGAGGCAAAGTATATGTAAATAGAGCAGGACAAATTGATTAACACAGAGAGGAGTAATTTATGAGCAATCAAAAAAAAAAAAAAAAAAAAGCCACGTGAGGCAGATTGTAACAAGCAAGAGAGCTTGCATATTCATGGTTTCCCTTGCATAGGAGGAAGAACACCCAACAACACCTCAAGAGTACCTTCCATCAGGGCTCACTCTTTTCCATTTTTTTAACACACAGTCTTATGCTTTCTCCCATGCTTTTGGAGGGACTGCAAAATTGTCTTATCGTCTTTCCCGAAGTCCTGCCAAAAAATTCTCCTTTGCCTCTGTGTGGCAGCAGGGCAGCGATCGGTATTGTTATTTTCTTGGGCTGAATTGTTGGGTTGAATATGCTTGTTGTCTGTACCAGCCTGAAGAGGTTTTGTGAGTTGTTTGCAACAAAATGTCTGCTTTCATAGCTCTTATTTCTTTCCCTTTGGGGCCTGAAGAAGGTATCAACCATTTCTCTACACTATGCATCAATTTGGGCAGCAGCCTCATAGGTGACGGTGAGCGTGCTGCTGCCTGTCATCCCTAGTTCCCACAGCGGCTCTGCACAGCTTCGTTTTGATGAAGAGATGGACTTCTCCAGGATTCCGAGTCATACCCGCATTTTTCTTTTGTGCTGTATTTCTTCAGGTTCCTTGCGGCTCTGGCATTGGTTTCCACCAAGGCGGCATTCTGGGTTTCAGTGTTCTGTTGACTGGAACACCAAGAGAGGATGACTCGCACTTCCCTGGTGCTGCTCTGAAGAGCAGCCGTAAGCAGGCACCGGGCTTGGACTCTGCTCTGCTCTCTGAGGCTGCCCCGGGGGAAAGGCTCCCTGCCCAGCCTGAGTGGCTGCCAGTTTTGTTTCTTGCTTTCCCTTGAATGGGGATAGCATGGATTTCTTGATATTTCTAAAAACTGCCATTAACCTGGGTTGTATTTTTCCAAAAGCACAAGTAAATGCACTTTGCACAAAGGATCTGAATTTGTTCCGTTGTCATCAGTCCAGGATTTTATACGTGTCTTGACCTCCTGTCTTTGGCACGTGCAACAAATGTAAGCAACTCCTTCCATGCTGCTGTTCATCTGAGGCCAATATAAAATGTGGCAATAACGACTTCCGTATTTTCCTTAAAAAATGATTTTATAATACCTTAACATTTGCCTTTCTGTTGCCTTCAGACCAAATTCCGTCTCCTTTTGAAGGCTTCCGGGAATATGCCACCCCAGCTGCCTGCTACGAGCCTTAATCACCCTCTGCAGTCTCATCCTGCAACAGCTCTGGCAATCAGCGATCCATGTTTTGGCTGGGACCAGACAGGTTTTGGGTTTTTTTTTGGAAATCGGATTGACACGAACATCATTTTGCTTGAGTCTTTGCTCCACTTCATTCCTGTCAAGTGCTTTACAAGTGTGCCTCCCCGCCCAATCCTCCCTAATTTGTATTCTATTCGCGTAAGAATTTGCCTACCCCAGCAAGTCAGAGCAGCCACCAGCCAGCCTACCCTCCTGCCTTCAGCAGCACATTTTGCCAAGGTGTGCAGGGATGTTGCACATCTTTTCACGCTGTGGTTTGCAGGGCCCTTCACTGTACGTATTTTTCAGTGTCACGAAGAATATCTGAACATAGATAAATGCACCGAAGTGCAATTTCTCCAGAACCTGGCTGCGCCCTTCCCCTCACCCCGTCGGCGTTCACACCCTTTTTGAAGCCCTATGCAGTCAGCCATACTGAGAAACAAAAAGATACAACCTGTACCTGTCAGCCCCGGAGCTATTTTTGTGGCCCTGTGTTTTC
This sequence comes from Sagittarius serpentarius, assembly GCA_034782735.1. Lineage (NCBI taxonomy): Eukaryota > Metazoa > Chordata > Aves > Accipitriformes > Sagittariidae > Sagittarius > Sagittarius serpentarius. The sequence continues at coordinate 4,675,723 of JAVKLA010000014.1, forward strand.
CTGCCTTTAGGAAAGCATCACCGAACACCTCCAAGGGGTGGTGGTGCTGTCAGATGTGCTCCGTTCAGTGCTCTCCTCCTGTCGCTTCCCGCTGAACCCCTGACCCTTGCTGAGACACCTGGGGTTTATTACTCTCCGATTCGATGGGACCTTGCTGTTTTCAGGCTAGACGTTAGCTCATCCTTCCACGGCAATTCAGTAAGGACAAAGAAACACAGCAATTACAAAGAGAAAAGGTAGAAGGCGGACGTGCTCCTTCCCCTTGCCGTGCCCTCCCAGCTTCCAGCAGCTGGCAGCTTCGCGGCATCCTGGGCTGGAGCTCGTGTCTGAATTATCACGTTTAATAGGCCACAATAGGCCTGCGTTAACGAATCCATCTAATCCCTTTTTTAAACAATTTTATGCTTTTGGCTTCTGAAATAGACTGCGGTGATTAGTCCCACAGTTCTGTTGGGTGGTTTGTGAAAAAGAACTTCCTTCTGCTTGCTTTAATGCAGCTGCGTGACCATTGCAATGGTGTCCTCTGGGTCTTGTATCGAGTGCGATAATGGATACAGCAAACTCGCCCGCTTTAACCAGGAATTAGCCAGCAGGTCAAGCGAGGTGATCCTTCCCCTCTACTCAGCGCTGGTGACACCACACCTGGAGAGCTGCGTCCAGTTCTGGGCTTCCCAGTACAGACTGGAGAGGGCCCAGTGAAGGTCCACTAAGATGTTTAAGGGACTGGAGCATCTGTGACATGAAGAAAGGCTGAGAGAGCTGGGGCTGTTCAGCGTGGAGAAGAGAAGGCTCTGGGGGGATCTCATCAAACCTGACAGAAGAGTAGAGAAGACAGAGTCTTCTTGAGAGGTCACGGTAATAACTCAGGAGGCAATGGACGCCAGCTGGAGCATGGGATGTTCGTCATGAGAGTGGTCAGACACCGGAGCACGTTGCCCAGCGAAGTGGTGGAATCTCCATCCTTGGAGATGTCAACACTTAGCTGGGAAAGTCCCTGGGCAACTTTGTTTGGACCTGCTTTGAGCAAGGTGTTAGACTTGGTGGCCTTCAGAGATCCCTTGCAACACAAATTATGCTGATTCTAGAAATGATAATTTTCTACCTAAAAGTCCTCAATCCTGTTCATGATGCCAGGAGTTCCTGCTTATTTAACTGCTCCTCCTGCGGAAGCCACTCAGTACCTTGCTGCCCATCTTTGTGTCATTTCTAGTTCTCCTTTTTGAGACGGGGTTACATGCAGCCATCAGTATCTTAGCCCTGAAAAAAATGATTCTCTGTTTCCTCAGAACTTGAGCTGGTGTTGGTCTCTTTTTGTCACTGGCACTAACTGTTTATGATCAGTTTCAGCGAGCGCATGGCTCCCATAAATAAAGACATGAAAATTTACAGTCACGGAACAAAGCCAAGGCCTCCTGCTCTTCTTGAATGTGCTAACAGCCTATTTTTGCTAAAACCCGCAGCACGTTAACCACCAGTCTTCAGTTTTGACCTCACACCTGCGGGAGGACGTGCAAATACTGTGCCTGGGGGCATCCATGTGCAGCTTTCTTGTGCTTTCCAACTCTGAATACTTCCATCAGCTTCTTTCATTTTTAATGAGATGCTGCAGAAAGGAGCCTTCTCACGTCTTTGCACACCAGCAACCACCAGGTGCTGGATTAGGCTGGGTGTCCACACCCGTTTCACGACCCGGGGGAACCGTGGCACTTTCTCTGTCCTGTAAAGGCATCCTACTACGTATGGTCTTAAACTTCCTACGAGCTACCCGTACACCTTACTGTGTTTCCTCTTCTCTCACGTATGTTATATATAGGACTCCAAGGGCAAAATTTAACTCGAGGCTATGACATCTAAATGCAGATGTCTGCATGAATGTGTTCCCGGGCTCAGTAAATGTCTAAGTACCCACTGGGACATTGAAGGGCTTGGTGCAGTTGCCCGCACATGAGTGTTAAATGCCATTTGGGATCCCCTAGCACAGCCCACCTGGTGTGCAGCAGCTAGTTCACCGGGGCGAGATGTCACCATGGAGCCTGTGTTGCTTTGACCAACCTCGTGCAGATGGCTCAGATGCCCTAAGGCATCTCAGGTATCACTCGGTGTTTGTGTGTTAGCAACTATCTCTAGCCCTTGGACAGCTGAATTGCTTTCTGGGCTCCACTGACTGCTTTTGCTGGTGGCTTGGTTCAGTTTGTCCACAGACAGGCACCAAGGGATGCTCGAGACACATTGGCTTTGACTGCCAGTCCAGTGAGGATGCCTAGTGAGAAAATGCCACTGTCCTGATGCATGAAGCACAGACAAATACCAGCCATTTCTTCCAGCTGTTCAAGCACTATAGCTGGAGGAAAAGTTTTGTTTACAAATTGATTTAAATCCTTCTGAAAACGCACATCAGTGAAGAATGATGTCTTTTTACATACATTCAGCATCACGTTTCTGATTCTTCTGCTCTAAGGTCTCTGGAGTAGTGAAACCATCCTCTTATCTTACTTTTGCCTTACGTGAGAAGAACGTTCTTGAAGATAGGGATTGCAGGGCAGATATTCCTTCCAGCTCCGTGCTGTACTCTGCTAGCAGCTCCCTTCTCCCCTGGAACACATCCCCACACCACCTCTTTGTGTCTCTGGTTCCCAGCTTCTCAAATGAGTGCACGCTTTTAATGAGACCAAAGGACAGACATGTTTCTAGCAGAGGAATGCAGACATTTCCCCTGTGTCTAAGCCTTTTTCCAACTTTTTTTTCCCCTGCAGTTCCCATCCCGCTTCAGACCTGCTAGATTTCTCACCCTCCATCCTAAACTTTAGCCATGTGCCTTCTATTCCCTGTGTTTCTTCTTTTAGCATGAGTATCACTGCTTTTAGTACCATGTTGGTTTATTCACCTCTGTTTGGTTAAAAATAAATAAGAACTCCATTTGCTTTCAGGCTCCATCTCCCTGCATGGTGACCATTATACAAAGGTTTTCAGTGAAATTGCTGGTGTGTTTTTGTCCATGTAGTGTGTGAACCCTTACAGTGGCTCTCTGTAAACTCTCACTGAGCAATATACTCCACCTTAATTCTTGCATTAGTTCCCAAAAGTCAGACCTTGTCATAGCTTGTGATGTTTCCAAAGGACATACAGCTTCTGACACTATTTTTGAAGGCTCCAGCTTCAAGTTTTGCATCTTTTTGATTAACGTGTCTGACTCCCGACTGTCAAGGAACTAGTCACATTCTGGAGGCTTCATACCAGAGTGGATTTCAATTTTACTTAGAAAAATCTAAGTTTGTTTTGTTGAGGATTAATCCTGGGTCTTGCTGGAACTTCCCTCTAAATCTTTTGTCCCAGTTCCCAGCCCCAATCTGGTCTCTGTTCAGAAATATAAATTGCTAAAATTGTAAGATGTGGTCAGTTGCAAAGTCTGTTTTGTACTCTGGAAGCACATCTGATACTTCATTTCACCACTATTCCTCCTTTTTTTATGCAGTAACACAATTTCATTATCAGTCCGAGTTAATTGTGAGCTATGAAAAACAGAAAATGCTTCAGAACCAGCATAAGTCAAAACTTTAGCCTCATATCTGTCTTTTTGTGCACCAGACACTAAACTCAAACTTTCTTCAGTCATTTTCCACATTTCTGGAGAATTTCACCATCGCTTTCTTTTAATCTGCTCCAGTCTTCTTCTGGGAAATTTTCTTAGTTCATTTTATTTCTGTACCCACACAGCACTCATTTTCCTTTAAGCCGCAGGAGACAGGAGAACAGTTTCATTTGGTATTTAAGCTTTGGCTCATCATGATTTCAGCTCATGAGCCTCTGCCCAACAAAAGACCTGGTCCCGACCGGCGCTTGCCAGCATCTGCGGAGATGCGGTTCCACGCATCCTTCCTCCCTGCTGCTCCAAGAAAGGTAACAACAACAGATGAAGACAACTACGGATGCTTAAGAGACAGCAGGAAGAAATTTTCAAACTTAATATGTTACCTCCAGGGCATCACACATCTGTTTTGTTGCCATAAACATTACTCCCTCTGCCTTCCCTAAAGGTAATGGACCTTTTCTGCTAAATGAGTCAACCAGTTTATGCAAGGAGGCAAATGCCTTTCTCCCCCTATGTCTGTGAGCGTTGTGGAGCCCAAAAACTGGTACAAAGCAAGAAGTCGGCAGTGTATGGAGAAAGGTAAGGAAGGTACGTGCATGGCATTAAGTGATGGGCAGCCTCCTTCACAGAATTCAGGCAGTAGTGTTAGTTGCAGTGGGGTAGTGAAAAGGACAAGCTTTGAATTAAAATGAAACCCACCTTATGACATTATTTCTTCTTCAGTTATATGTTTTAGTTTAATGCATCCCTGTCGGTGACAAAGTCAAGGAGCAAAGGCATGGCTTACTCCCACTTCAAGCTGCAGACCTATTATTCTACCAGTGGGAAATAAGGCTTTTGCAGTCTATTGTGGGAAGCAAAATTGCTTCATCCTCAGGAATCTAAGTATTTCACGAGCTAGCAATAGGGAGCCCATACAAAACTATAATTTGCAATCTGAGTCTAATTTCAAACTTCATCTCACCAAAAATGAAAATTAATGTATGAAGTGACTTCTTGTATCACAAGTACTCTCTTTCTGAATTGTATTACCTTCTGAGTTAACCCATAATTTAGCTTTTTAAAATAAATCAAATTGAAATTGATGGATGCTTTAAAGTTTATAGTGTAATTTCTTTGTGTACCGTATCTTAACAAATTACAGTCAGTTTAGGATAAAACTGAGTGTACATAATATGGAATAATCTTTTCAGGAAGCCTACTTGCTTAGGCTGCAGAGTTTTCAAATCTTCTTAGCGTAAAGGAGAACTTTTAACAGACCTTATCCAAGTGTGTTGAGACCGCGCAGTCCTGCACATCTCCTGGAAACAGATGGTAAGGACGAATAATCACCATCCTAGATGTGGCTTTAACCTCTAATTCAATGCATACATAATATATATCCTTCTGATCTGAAGAACACTACATTGGAGAAGACAGGCTAGACACAGCTTGTCTTAATGGGAGTGACAAGAATGATTTGGGGGCACCACACAGACAACGTTTCCCAAGTTGAGGTAGGAGAGACAGCCAGCTATGCTTTTATACAGATAGGGTTTTTAGAACGGCTTGTTTACAAAAGACTTAAAGGCTAGATTCACTTGATAGGTTCAGTGAACCCATGTACCAGCAGGAGGTACCTGGGGGGCTTCTGTTACCAGCAGAACCCTGCCATGGGCTGTGCCGAGGCGCGGAGCCCCTCGTACAGCGGGTCCACAGCCTGGGGTCGCCTCACTTCAGCCCTGGAAACGGACCGGAGCAGAGGAAAGGGTTGCATGTCAACACACACAGGCAATGAGTGAAGGCATATCCTGCAGTGAGGGCAACCCCGAGCCATCTCTGATTACTAAAGGGCCTGCTCTCCTCTGCTTGCAAAGCAGCCGTGACATTTTCCATGCCAGCCGGCTGCCCCACTCTGCTTTTTTTATCTTTTCTAAAAAAATCTGATATAGACTTCAACTGTTCCCAAGAGTAAGCTTATGTAAAAATGAAGAAAAGTAAGTAAATGATCCTAACTAGTTCCTTGACAAGTTCTTTCACGCTTTCAAGCAGAGACTTGCGGTCTGGCAACGGGGGATATGCACTTTTCTGTCCCTGAGAAAGCTTCCTTGAGTTTGGATCAAGTGTCAGACACCATGGAAAGCTCTGCACATGGGTGCTCAGGGAAGATTCACCGGCCCTCTGGAGAGCCTGCTGGTAGTGGGCAGGGTGTGCGCACGTCTGAGATAAACAGGGAGGGCAGAGATGCAAAGAAAAGCTCAGGTTGAAATTGTCCAGCAGTCTTAATTCCGCCCCTGACGCATACGCATTCCCCAACTGTGAGGATCTTGCTTTGAAATCTTAACATCGAGTGTCATTTCTTACCTGCAATAAAGATAGCGCAGTGTCCAGGTCTTACCTTTCCATAGGAATTGTTTAGTGAGCACTGATTTTCTCATATTTGTTTTGCGTTGCCGTTACATTTTCTGAACAGGGCTTTGTTTTTTTTCTGAAAGTGCTTTCACTTTTCAGGTAGGAAACCTGGAGAAGTAGCCTGTCTAACATGGGTTAATGTGGTTATTTCTCTGTGGAGGAAGAGTAATCGCATGAAACACGAGTGCTTGTTCTTGTGATTGCTTCCAAGGGTCTGGTGGCACTTTTTTCTGACTTGCGTTACCAATTGCTTCAGCTCTTAACTTGGAAGGACCGAAGAGCGCAAGGAGTCCGATACCACATTCTCTCTCTCTTCGTGCATTCCCATACCTGAGCTCTCAGTCCTTTGCCAGCAGAATAACAACGCGATCCCGTATAAATCAGCACAGACAAATGGCAAACGGTATATGCAAATGGTGGTGTGTACTTCTGGTAAAGAAACTGATTATTGAGGAGTAATTCAAACTGACCTAAGTCATTTTCCAGAACCATTTAACACTGGACTGGAGAGCATACGATGTGCTTACATTCAGAGGAGAAGCCCAGGTGGGCAGACAGGAAGAATTTGTGGGACAACAATTTTCCTTTGGAAAGCCATGGAAGTCCCAATTTCCATGACATCTACTGTGGCCATTTATTTAGAATTCTCTTGAGCAGGGTAGATCTAATATTTTGAACATCATATTTTTATGTGAATGGGTAGGCAATTGTGTAGTAGATTAGCCTTGTCTATTTTCATGATCAACATTTGTTTTGTACCGCTGACAAACATTTTTCAGATGCAAAAGAAAGAAGGGACAAATATACCCGGTGCACCTTCTTATTTATGCACATGTATTATTGCTAAATAACGTATGTTATTTGGCAACGGAAGGTTATTCTTGTGCCTGTTGACGTTAGTATTGCTGTTCCTGCAAACAGTTAGATTTCTCATACATATGCATTACCTCGCCTTTCTCATTGCACACCCAGGTAAGCAATCACCATTCTGTATTCCACTGTGTGAAATGGCAATAAAGAGGCTTGCAGCACCCACTGCTTTTACAGCCTCTGGCTCTGTCCTTTAAGCGGTGCGGTTTTAAACGTCGTTTCCCAGAGGCACAGAGGCTGGAGAAAGCAGGTCCAGGAGCCGAAGTTCAGCTCCGGAGCTGGGGGGGAAGTGGTAGAGGTCACGGGGAGCCCGTCCATGGATGTTCCTTCCTTCCCCTGGAGGGCAGCAGAATATTGCTGTTGAGGTCAGTTCGCTTGGTGCTAAACCCTTGGGACTGACACAACACAGCCTCCGTGGCTATGCTGTATTTTCCTGCCAGGTATTCCTGCCATCCTGGAAATAATCCGTGGTGCCACTGGGTGGGAAGAACATTACCAGGTAAGGAGAGTGGCCTGAAATGTGATGCTTCTATTGAAAGCGTTAAGGGAGACAAATTTCTAACCTGTAGGTGCCTTCAGGTTGCATTGCCTCTTGCCTCCCTTAAATTCCACATCAGCTCTAGGAAGGCTCATGTCTGCGATGCTGAATTGGCTCATTGTAGGTGTTACATCAGCAGGGCTGGAAAATAAGCTCTGCCTTGTCACAAAGCTGGGACCTGTAGACCTGGACCTACAGACGGTCCAAGAACCCTCTGCATCCTCTTTGTGCTACAGAAGTAGTTGGGCCTTTCACGGGCAGGCACAGCGTGGGTTGTGTTGCACATCCCAGGACCCTCAAAGCATCAGATATTCCATCTGATTTGTTTGGGGTTTTGGGAGCAGCGTGAATGTCGTTCTCACCGAGCACCTATGGCTCAAGCTGTTCAGCACAGCTTTTCCACACTGCTTTGCCAATGTCTTTCAGCATTCATCTGAGCTAGAAGCACTATCCTTAAAAGAAAAGGGGTCTTGAGACATTTCTCCTCCCATATTAAGTTTAAATGTTCAGAAACGATGACAGTCTCCTAAAGCAGTGAGACTGCCTTGCAAACGATTAAAATTTTGAAAATACAATACATTTGAAAACCTCTTCGCTATTCCTGCTTTTTGGGACTGTATTTTCAGCTGACTTTTCAATTGTTTCGGTGATAATAAAGAGCCAGCCAAAACAGAGGACACTTTCGTATACGCTGTCACAAGTCCTACAACAGCCTGTGAGTCTTGCCCTTCTCATCTTCACCTGCTGCCCCTTGCTCAGGCTGCAGCGTAAGTCTGCCCGTAGCACTGGCAGGCATTTTTGCAGTAAGCAATGGGGCCGTAAGAAATTGAAGGCGGTTACAAGCACATTTCGCATATAGTTTTTCCAGTCAGAGTGACCTCAAGAGCGTTGGTGGCAAGCTGGCACCTTGGAAATAAAAGACGCCATATCCCATTATCAGTCTCACCACATCCTCCCTTTCAAGCACGGTTTGAAGAAGCCCAAGGCAATCAAGTAGCTATTGAATCACTTCTGTTAAGGCTGGACTTCCTAAGGCCGACTGTGGTTTATTAAAAAGAACTAGCACTGGAAGAGAGTTAAAGAAAGCATAAATTGTATTACCTTGGAAAGTACTGGAAAGCGAGTGTCGAGGTCCAGCAAGGGCATATAGGGTAAAGTATTAAATATGATACCCTTCCACAGGCAGGACTTTCTCCAGCTGTAGGAGACGCGATGAAAAATAGGGCTAAAAGAAGGTTAAGAGGCTCTAGATTCTCAATTACTTTGTAACAAAAGTGTCTTGGGGTGATTTATGGGAGATTCAGGACTTTTACGTCTTCTGGGAAAGGAAATTTTTTTTTATGGGAAGCTATTCAGAGTGCCATAACCCCCTATTTTTTCGTGACTAAATATATTTTGTACCTCCAGGTATCGTGTGGCAAAATAAATAATAATAATAATAATAATAATAATAATAATAATAATGATGATGATGATGATGATGATGATGAGAGGTCGGATGAAAAGCCTTATTTCTGCTGGACGAATGTCTGCAGGAGAGGCCTCTTCGCACTGCGCGGCGGACCAGGAAGGCAGCAGGACGCCTCTGCGCGTGGGGACGCTCCTCACCCGGAGGAGGGCTGCTCGCCCAAAGCCCGCCTGGCTCCCCGCCGGCCGCCGAGGCTCTCCGCCCAAGAGCAGGGCGTTCTCCCGACAGCTGTCCCACACGATGAAGGCAACGATCTGATGCAGGCAGACGCCGTAGCCAAGGAGGGTGATACAACGGCTTGGCAGCCATTAGCCTTACGCTGCTCTGAAAAGCACCTGTATGCAGTACCGTGCCCTCCCACATGCACAGCCTGTCTATTAGGGTCATCAGTGCTTCCTGGAGTGGTAGAACTACTTTTCTTTTTTTTACACAGTTTCATTCCTGTTATCTCAGAACAGCCATCACCGTGACGGGTCATTAGCCGGATGCTTTCCACTGTAAAACATCGTCAACTGAGTCATTTACAGAATCCTAACACTCTTGCATCTGGGCTGCAGGAAAACAGATGCACACAAGTGACTCTGAGGACTGGAATGACTCACGGCGCTTTATCACTAGTGGTGGCATGTGAGAAGGAAAGACGGCAGCTTGAACCGCAGAGCCCAGTCTGAGCCCGCAGGGCTGGTAACTGGAACATTTTTGACTTGTAACCAGAGCACATCTCTTATGGAAGCCACGGAATGACGGTAAACCCAAATGCTGCGTGCCACTTTCTTACAGAGGCATTTCACAGCGTGTAAGGGCGTCCTAAGAGCTATACCAGTTCTCAGATGTGCCGCATAGCTCCTGACTCTAACATCGTCTTTTCTGTGTATCAGTGGGAGTTCTCGGCGTATGAAAGAATGGTACCAGAAGCAAAATGTAATTTGCAGGTTGGGAGTAAAAGTTTTGCCCTAAGACTGAATAGAAATGAAATTTAAAAGGTGCAGAGATTTACTGGTTCAGCCTACAGTCAAATTGCTCAATGCTGCAATGCCAGAGAGTCAACTACTATCAGCCTTTTGCTTATTCTCCTAAAGCAGCAAAATCAATCCCTGAAATGAAGTAAACATAGCTGCATTGATCTGGCAATGACCTAATTTTTGAAAGTCACTAAGAGGCTATAATGGTAATTTAATAAAATACAGCGTTTGTTGGATTGTTGACATGCAGGCAGTGGGAAGGTTACGTGATTGCTCTGATCAGTCTCAGGACTGGAGAGCAAATGGTGGCAGGAATCTTCCCCAGGGTACAGCTGAGAGACAAGAAGATCATTAAAAAAACCAAGTGCGTTCAATTAAATGTGACGGTCTTGGTAGTGGGGTGATTTTTTTGGATGACTTTGGCATAGGAACAAGAAGATGCACTGTTTTCCACTTCTTAGGGGAAGCTTACAGAAAAAAGCGCCCTCCTTATCTGGGCAGCCCATTAAGTTGCCCTTGGCAGCTCCCGAGCTGAGAACCACAGAGCCAGGTGTGGGCAAACCCGATCGGGCTTGGAGCACCTGGTTCCAGTGCCTTACCAAGGTTCCTTAGAAAATCACCCTCTCGGTTATCTGTTTAAATAACTACTCCATCCCTAACAGTCCCGGGGTTTAACAAAAACAGGTTCTTTTTAAAAGGCTTGGCTCTGGCTACCCGAAAAAATTCCTGCTCGTCTCTTTCTTTTGATGTTACCTTCTGGATACCTTACGCTGTCTCTTTGGAGCTGCTTTTCTGTGCTGGCTTTGTATGTCCGGCATTACGTTTATTTTATTTTGCCCTGGAGTCCACGGGCCTACTTTGTAATTATAAGTCTTTGTTGTCTTTCTTTGAGTTCTTTCCAATGTAGCAGTACCTATTTTTAATTGGCTTGGCAGAGAAAGGATGTGAGTCTGAAATGCGCGACAGATTACAAGAACATTATTTTTTAAAGTTTTGCCTGATCAACAATAAGGTAGGTTTTTGCTCTGTTGGCAAAAGCTTGGATCACCTTCCAAGGCTAACCAAGAGCACTGCCTGTGTCTTTCGCAATCTCTCTTGAACCATTTGGAAAGCGAGGAGGCCACGAGCTCTGTAATTCCTCCTGCAAGGATGAATGTGGGCTTCTGCAAGGCCGTTGAAGCCAAAGGGCTCCGTGCCTGTATAATATTACAGGCCATATTTCTCTTGATATAAGATGGATTCAGAGAGAGCGTTTTTGTCTCAACTGGATACCTCACTGAGCTTAAAAGTAATTAGAGTCTAGGAAGAAGCATATTACCAGCAGAAGAGTGACTGAATTTTAATAAATTAGGTTTGAAGTGGAAAACATATTGTTACTGGAGATTTTTGTAAACTGTTTTTCTCCTATGGATTATAATGCCTCATATTCATACATACATAATTACTTGCCTTTGCTTTTAGTTTAATCTTAGTGATTAAAGCTGAAAGATATAAAAAGTGCCTTAATGTGGTTGCAATTCCTAGGACGTAAATCGTAGTAAGAAATACCAGATCATCCTAATAGTTTTACAGAATAACATGAAAGCCACACCCACAGTTGGTTACTGTAAATCTTTTATTAAAATGGGGGTGGGTGGATGAAAATAGGTATAAAACCCCTATATAAACACATGCGGATGTACCTATAAGCATACACCCCCTCCTACAGAAACACAGCAGATCAGTATTGGATAGTCTGATAGGGGTTACCTGACTATATAGTGTTTGTACTTGATATAAATGTTGTGGCATGATGTGATTTTTATCGTTTACAAAACAAAGCTCTTTCCACTTTGCGTGCAGGCTGAAGCAATGCTCTCATTCAAAATCCCAGGACGCAGCGCAACCTCCCTGCTACGCTCATTTCTGCTCACCTGCACGGCCGGCACCCTTGTGGAACTGATCCTGCAAAGGCGCTGAGGCATCTGCCACGAGCAACAACGCTCTAAAACACAAGCTTACGGCTTAACCACGCAAGTTATTCCTCTGAGCCTGAAGCACAATTTAAGTGCTTCAAGCCAGGCTTAGTACGCGGCGAGGCCAGAAGCGTGGTGCCCACCCGCTTGCAGGAGCAAGCTGGCTCTGCGGTGGCACTCCCACGCGTGGCAGAAGATGCGTGCAGGGCTGGATCCTGCTTTTGCTTGACAACTGATCATGTTATTCATCGTGGTAAGAGTTCACCCGGCAAAAGAAGAGGCTGGCTGCATGGGACACAAATGTACGTGTCAAGAGCTTGACACAAGGAGCATTTGGGGAAGGTAAAAATTCTTCAAAATATGTAGGCAAAAGGCCAGCTGGAGAACTGAGCTCATTAAATGAGCTGCTTTTCAGCTTGCACAGCCAGCCAGAGCCGGGTACAGCATCTTCCAGGCACATGCCCTAATTTGCACTGGTTTGGGTTATTGTGCATGTAATAACATTTGACGGTAGTCCAGAAAATCTTGGTTCCTCTAAGACCAACGTGAGATGGTGGCAGACAAGGCTGCCGAGAGCATCCCTCCTACTACCTGGCACAGGAAGACCTGTGTTCTGGAGGTGACACTCTTGTCGGAGCCGACAGAAGGTCCGTTCAGGGTGGAGCATGCTGGCTTTTGGGCACTACAGATATATCCAGGTTGAAATACAAACTTCCTCTTTTGAGTTTTTTCCCCACATCAGAAGACCTGTAAAGAAGATGTTGAGTTTGCAGCGGACCAGTGCGCTCTGGAGACGGCTGTGGGAGATTAAGTGCACAGAGCTTTACCGCATATATGTTTTCCTAACGAGTGCGGGAGTGTTAACGCACAGCAGCTTTTAAAGCAAGAGCAACACAAATGAGCACGCGCTGGGAAGCTTGCATTTGAAACCAAAATTTGTTCTTTACTTTAGGAATACATGTTTGCTTCTAGAGAAGAAATAGTTCTGCGGGGTATCTGTTCTCTTCTGGTTAAGCAGGAATTTTAACAGTAAATGGTTTATTGTAGAAAGTAACATGTCTTGGCAGTCAATTATCTAATATACTCAACACATACGGGAAAAGGGTCCGGATTTTAGCTGACCAAGGCAGTGGGTGGTCACCAGCATGGAAAATGTTCCTATTCTACCTTTCACAGAGATACTACGTCTATCTATCGGTGTATTTCTAAGTGCCCAATTACTGTCATATCTCTCTGGGTACTTTACAAAATCAGATAAACCATGGCAACTGAATAACAATGTGGCTTAAAAGGAAAAGCCGTTAACAAAAAGAAATGCTTTCTCCCCACTGGTTCCTTAATTTAAGATTCACACCAGGCTTCAGCAATCTGCATATCAGAAGAAAAAAATTTTCAAAGAGAATATGCAATGACTAAGTGGTTATATACTCCCGTCTCCTCCCGGAAGAGTAAATGACAACTATGCTTGGCAGAAACCTGAAGAATTGCACTACACCCAACCAGACCAAGTGCATCCAGTTTTTGCCTCCAGTGATGGCCAGCAGCAAACTGGTTTGGCACAGCGTGTTTGGTTTTAAGCTTTGTATCTCCAAAAAGGAGGCTAGGCACTGCTGTATATATGTATGTATAGGGGAATTCTGTTCTTCATTGCAAGGTAAGTCGTGGAAAGCAGGAAGGCGTATACGCCTCGTGCGTTTGTCACCCTGGTTAATACAACAGCAGTTAATCTCGTTAAGGCTGCTGGCAGCTGTGATGTTTAAGGGACGGCGGTGCAACGGCAGAGCCTCTCCCCGTCATGTGGCAGCGCATCAGAGAGCCATAAAGCCCGCTTGCTCTGTTGCTCACAGAAGTATCTAGCCCTTGCTCACCTTTCAAGGGCAGTGGCAGTGAATCCCACATGACAGCTGTATAATGCATGGAAAAGAATTGGTTTTGAGGATTTTCTGATTTCTACAAAGGTGATTGCTTCTCTTAAGTTTGAAAGTGCCAGTAATAGACTTCAGTTTCTGTCTTATTTTCTGCATTATATTCTTGCTCATTTGTCTGTCCTAACTTTTAAAAGCTCCCCTCATATGGAAGAAAACATTCTATGCGTATTTTTCATATTACCCTTTTCTCTGGTTTCAGCTGTAAAGTTTTCAGCTGTATTTGAAACTATACACCCTAGAGACCTCCTTCTAGCTTAGTTAATGGGGCTTCAGTGACCTGCAGTAGAAGTATTTGGTCTTTTGATTCGGTACCGTTCTTTATCATCTTCTTAATACAGCTTAACGTTTATTTGATCTTCTTGCTTGTTTTCTGGTGAAACATCTTCAGTGAGATATCCATGGTGATGTTCGTGTTCTCTCTTATGACTAATTTGGAGTACTGCTGTACTGAGGTAGATGCGGGCTTCTTCTGCCTTGCATTTCTATCAGTTAAACAGCAACTCTCTGTCTTACATTCAGTTTCATCTTTCATTACCTGACCTTTTTGGCAACGTTGTTAGATTCTTCGGGAGTTCTACACCGTCTTTTGTTTTTCTATTATGATCTTGTGTCATCCTGAAATGACGTCACTTCATTCACTCCCAATCAAACTGTTTTCTGGGTAATATACCTCATATCCGTGGACTTTTTTAAAATTGAAGATTAGTTATATAGTCTTTCTCTCTGCTTATAACTTTTCAGGTTCTTGTAAAACCAGAACAGAATGGTTCCCCCACATCTGGTTTTGACTCCGTGGATGACTGGAGAAACACTCAGAAAATGTGGATGAAGAAATGCTATTATTATACTTTTATTGTATTTTAAAGGAAGAATAAAAATAAACATGGAGTTGGACTAGGTCACATTTAATATTCTGAAATAAATATTGAAATATGTAAAACTGATATACTGTCGTATGATAATCGTAAGTGATCAAAATAGTTAAGTCATCCATAAGAATCACGGTTCTTTTCTACTTGCAGTGCTCGGAGTAACACAGGGATGGTTTCTTCGCCAGGCAATACCTACAGTGTGACATCAGGTAGGAGGCTAACAAAGCTGGCTTTGGCTACTCTAAAATATATAATAAGAGTGATCAGTAAGAATACCTGAGCATCAGGAGAAGTAAATATTAGATTGAGGGAAAAAAAAGAAAGATTTTTCTTAACAGCTTCATCCCCCAGAGAGAAGTTAATCCTGCATGTCAAACACACACCATAAACCGGTTCACTAATAGTCTCAGCCATCTGCTAAAAAAAATAAAGCGAGTCATTCATTTACAAGAGCTTGATAAGGTCGATAAATCCTCAAAGGCTAATGAAGTAAAGGGTTCTGAGCAAGGATTTAGCTAGCTCTGTATGCACGGGAAGGCTGCTCTCATACCGTACATCCATCCCCCTGAGTATTTTACAGAAGGCCTTTGATTTTGGGGGGAAACAGCTGGAGACACAAGCACACTTCTTCACGGTTCATGTTTCACGCCGCCTGTGTAGCCATGTCACCGATAAACCTTGTGGGGCTGCCCGCAAACCAACGAGCCCACCAAGCTGCCACGGGCTTTCCTGAATGCTGACATATGAATATCAAGAAAAAGGGCTGTACAGCCTTGTATTTCTGCTGAATCGAGAAACACAGGCAGGCCGGGTTTTCCGAAACACCGACTTCAGCACACCCGACCAGTAATACGCTTGTGCCGGTGACACGAGCGTGTTTTCAGAGCACCCCTGAGCCCGGAGCCTTGGGAGCTACAGGGCACCCCGGGGGACCACCGCCCTGCCATCTCCTTTCCAACGGGCTGCAGCCTCACTAGCCACACCACTACGTTGGATCTACAATGTTTACGTATAAAACTGTTTGTTAGAGTTACTTATTCTGTAAGTTAAAATAAACAGGGGAAGGAGTGAGATCTT
The DNA here is from genome assembly GCA_034782735.1 of Sagittarius serpentarius. Classification (NCBI taxonomy): domain Eukaryota; kingdom Metazoa; phylum Chordata; class Aves; order Accipitriformes; family Sagittariidae; genus Sagittarius; species Sagittarius serpentarius. The sequence goes on from JAVKLA010000014.1 coordinate 4,691,373, forward strand.
CTGAACAAGATGATACAACACGTCTGCATACATATATGCGTGTGTATATATAACAAGTGAGTCGATAAAAACTCGACCCAAACCTTCAACTATCAGCTTCAGCCTCCAGAAAGGACAGACTAAGCCACATGCCCAGAGGACTATCGCATCTCTCTTCGGGCAAAGAGGAGAGGGAGAGGGCATGTTGTGCAGCTGAAAGTCCCTTGACTGAAATGGGATTTCAGGTTGCCTGGAGGTCTGTCTGAAACACAGCAAAGTAGCGGCTGCTTGTGCAGACCTCTCCCAGGGCAGTGCGGCCTAGGGAAAGCGACGAAAAAAGGTTTGCAAACATTTTAGGACTTAATACATTAACGTAGTTGCGGCAGATTCCAGGCAGAAGTCTACCGACTCCCAGGAAATTCCCGAGCGTTGCCACCCTTGCGCGCCTGGCGCCGAGGCGCACTCGGTGACGGGGCCGGCGCAAGTCTGCGCCCACGTCCGGAGGGCAGCGGGGTGTCAGGAGAGGTGGTTACTGCAAGCCAGCTTCTGGCGGAGAAAATCACGGATCCCTGTGGCCAGGTGCACTTGAGGGAGGACAAGTTGCATTCTTCTGAACGCGTACGGCTTAAGAATTTGCAGTCTTTGCAGTTAAGTTTTACTTGATACTTTGCAAGGTGGTTTGTTGGTACCCACTGAATTACTGGGTCTGCCTGGATTTCTTACTGGAATCACCCACATTGTCTTTTGAACTTCAGGTGTGGCTGTGGATAAGGTTTGGTGCTCTGTCACAGTGTGGGAGTCCTGTGGGATCTCCTACTGCTGTGTTGGATATTGTGCACGATCCGTGTCCTCTCAGTGCCAGGAACAGAATTACTAACGCGCCAATTATCTGCAAAACCGTGCAATGGACATTTGCACTTTGCTGGCTGCTTATACGGTTTTTAATAACCTTGTAATCTCAGCCAAGTCCATGCTTGGCAGGACAAACAACGTTTTGTCCTGTCTCTGGACTTTCCCTTGCCAGAAGTGCCTCCGCCAAGATGCAGCTCTAACAGGATTAGCCTAGAGCGAGCGCCTAACCTAGGGAGTTGGTGTAATGAAAAAGTATGACTATTTTTTTTCACTTGACGTGATTAGCAAATGAAATATAACCAGTTAACAGCAGCAGATAAACAGTCTGTAGCACTCTTTAGATAATATAATGGACCATTTGCAGTTCTAACAGGAGTTTGCTCAACCCAGCTTTGTCTGATACAAATACCAACATCTGCTCCCTAGCAGGAGCCAGGTAGCAGGGATCACATCATATATTTTCTGAAAAGAGCTTAAATCACAGCCTTTCACGGTTGCTAAAGTAAAGACATTTTGAACTTGTCTCCTGAAAACCCTTTTTTGGGGCAGCAATTAGAGACAGCAGGGTTTCCAACACTGAATTCAGTGAGATCCCTAAATCAAAGCATCTTTTACTGGAAACATGATGGTGATGTATCTGTTTGGAAAAGAATTATTCAGGATGAAAGACTACGGAGTACACATTTTAAAATGTAGGCAGACTATCAGGAAAAGCTTCCCCAAAATCATACAATTGCAAGAGTGAAAGAAACTCCAAGACAACTTTTAAGTCGAACCCCTGCTTTACAGCAGAACCAAGTATTTTCACACAACTCCTAAGAGACATGTCTAACCTCTTCTTAAACTTTCAGTAAAGGTTATGTAAAAGTCTTCCTTAAAAGTTTTTTCAAGTGTCTTACTAGCCCAAGAACTGGAAAATGCTTCCTATTACATAACATAATTTTGCATTACTGCAAATTTAACTATTGTCTTGTTTTCAATAGACAAGAAATACAGTTAATCATTGTCCAATTAAAAGTCTTCCTTTTTTTTTTTTTTTTCATTTTAAGGCCATTACTATATCCCCTCTATCTTTCATTTTCTAAAGAAAACTAACCATATATTTGAGCCTTTCCTTAGAAGTCAGGGTGTCTGAACTGTTGCATTCTTGCTTTTTCTGTGGACTCTCTTTTCTCAAAGGCGGGAACTAAAGCTGGACACAGTATTCCAGCAGCACTGAAAACAGCCAAATTATTAACTGCCATGCCTTATCTTATCTCACTCCTGCCAGTACATCTCATGACATTTTTCTTTTTGAGCAGCAGCTTCCTGCTTTTGACTCCTGTTAAGATGGTGGTTCATTGTAGCCCCAGATCCTTTTCTGCAGAGTAATCCCAGATCCTTCTCTCTCGATAACCCCAAGCATTTGATTTTTTGATAACCCCAAGCATTTGGTAACCCCAAGCATTTGTGCATTTGATTTTTTCCTTCGAAAGTGCAGTACTTCCCACTTGTCTTTATTTCATTTCATCTTATTGATTTCAGGCCATTTCTCTGATTTGTCAAGATCAATTCAAATTCTGAACTTGTCCTCCACAGAGCTTGCAGCCCCTCCCAGCTTGGTGTCATCAGCAAATTAGTGTAAATGCTATTCCACCATTTGAACTGCTAATGAAATTATTGAACAGAACTGGCCCAAGGTAGCCCATATAAAATGCTTGTCTGGTTTGACAGCGTTGCTAAGAACGCGAATCATTCTGACTGTATTTTTTCAGGCAACGCATCTGCTGTACAGTTATTTCAACCAGGCCATCCCCAGCCGTGCTATGAAATGTTGGAGAACCTTATACAGGTCAGAAGCCCTACTGAAGAAGTCGCAGCGACTGTTCTCCTCTTAATCAGCAGGCCTCGCAAGAGAGGTTTGACATGATTTGTTTCTCACAAATCCGTGCGGACTCTTTCTTATCACTTTATTATTCTCTAGGTGCTCATAAATCGACCATGTAATAATTTGTTCCGGGATCTTCTCAGGTACTGAAATTATGCTGGCTTCTCTAAAATTCTCAAGGGCTTCCTTTATTCCCTTTCTGAAGACAAAAACCATGTCTGTCGTTCTTTGTCCTCTGAAATTTCTTCATGAGTCCTCGAAGGTACACTTTTCAAGTTGCCTCTATTGGCTTCCTCCGGCCCAAATTCACCCTGACACACAGTCCTTTCTGCAGCTCCGCAATTGCCACCCCCCCTGCCCCCCCGCCCCTAGGCTGCCCGTGGTCTTCCTCGCCACAGCCTCTGATGCTACGCAGCAGCCTCGGCTCGTGCCAACCAGGGAGGCGGCCCTGGCTTTCCTCCTCCTTGGGCCGCTCCTTTCGCACAGCCCAGGGGCTCCCCCAGCAAGTCCTGCTGGTGCCAAGCTCTGCAGCTCTGCCTGTCAGGGGGTGTTACTGGGTCTCTTCGAGAGGATGCTGCGTAACACCGCTCCAAGGAAGTAATCTAATATTAAGCGAGGAAATTATTACAGGCCCTAAATTCTGAGACAGAAGCTCTTAGTAAGGTTTCTTGGATAAAGTCCTACTATATATTCGGCCTAGTATGGTAGTCTGGAGTGCGTTTCAACATGACATAAAAGCTTGAACTGGACTAATTATTATTCAAAAGATTTTTTTCCTTTGGTCAGTTTTGTAACTCTTTTTTTTTTTGGTGTTAATATTAATATTGATAAGCTTCTGGAAACAACTGCATTTGTAAAAACCAGAGCCAAAAATGGAAGGAAAAAGACATTAACATACCAGCCTTCGATGTGTCATTTGTTACATGCTCACCTTCTGTTCAGTACAGCCTTTTTTTTCCCCTCCATCTGCCCTCTAAAGAGTTTGAAAGTAAAAAACAAGAGAGAACAAAATACCCACTTTTTTATTGTTTACTCTTTCAAAGTGCCGTCCCTTCAGATGGAGATCCTTTTCCTGGAAGAGCTGACAGAGTTTCTTGGGACAATTACAACACCAGTAGGAAAAACATAGTAGACGTGCTACAGAAAGCTATCTATGCTGACAAAGAGAAGGTTATGATCTGGTATGATTTCTCCTCTCCCTTCCAGTCTGTCATATTACATGAGCAGCAGAAGAAATGTACCGACAAAATCAGAATTTGCGTGAGTTACCTCCTACTTCAGCTAAGCATCTTCATTCTCAGACATAAACATCTTCTTGCAGGGTTATTTCTGTTCCGAAATCCTGACGTAGCTTTTCTCCTGCAACCAAGAGCTGACAAGCATGTGGGTTTGCAGCGTGCCAGCCCAGGCGGCACTCCGTTTCCGAAACGGAGAAGAGCGCAGTGCTCACGTCTGTGAGACCGAGTCTGTGACACCCACCAGAAGGAAGAGGGAACAAGGAGGAGAGGAAACTGAAATGGTCTGTACCTTCCTCACAGGTGGTGTTGCGTAAAGGCAAATCAACAACTTTCCATATTTGGCTCCATAGCAGACGTTGCCTTTTCAAAGTTTAATGCCAAGTGCTTTTCCCCTGCATTTCTGTTTTCATGCTGAGACATGATCAGCATACTGATGCAAAGCGCATAGCTCCACTTTTCCTCTAGCTTTGCACTAGGTATTTGGAAGCTGGCAACCCGGAGTCATAGGTGCAGGGAAGTGTTGCTTCCAGGAAGAATGTATGCACTTGACAGCCTTGACTGCAGACATTTTTCTTCATGAACTTTTCATTAATAGAGTTTTGTGTATACCTACACATCATAGAGCATAAGGTATTAACCAATTCCCCAGGGAGTCTGCACTTGGCATAGTACATGAATGTAATGCCTTTAGCTTTTGACATGACTTTCATTGCAGCTGAGCATGGACAGACCTCCAGGAAGTCACAGTTCTTCCTCAGCCAGGACCTCCACTACATCTGCCACGTAAAACTAAATCAAATTAGGTTCTCTCTTCCATTAGAAACGCATGGAGATTTCCAAAGTTTGTTTTTATATTACACTGGGACAAACAGTTGAACTCTCTTTTTTTTTTTTTTTTTTTAATAGAACGACATAGCTTGAATATACTGATACCATAATTTGTGATTTAACATATCCTAAACTCAGACTGAATTATTTTGATTTCACATAAAAATTTTTGAAAAAAATTGACTAATTACCTCAAAACATTTTAGTGTGAGTGAGCAACAAGTTGCGCACATTTTCAACAAGTTCTGCCTCCAAATACTTGTTACCTTCTTTTATCCGTCTCAAATACCTCAAGAGCAGGTTACTACACCAGTATCTGGCTACCTCACGCTTTTTAATGAATTCACCTTTACAGGTCCCGTGTTTACTACGGAAGTGGTATTACTGCCACTATACATATAGGGGAAGTAATTACTCAAGGATAGAGAAAAAGACTGTCTTTCAGGTCTAGGTATAATGCTCTCTCTCTGACACATCCCGCATACAATTTTAGCTCCAAATATCAAACCATAGACTCAGGCAACTGCAGGCAAGCTACATTCTGCTCTTTCTCCATCCTTTTTGCCTACTGTGAACCACCAGCCTGGTTCCTCAACTACACCTGCGTGCACAGCATAGCCCAGGCACAGAACTTAATTCTCTTCTTTGTCAGTCTTGAATGGACACTGCCTCACCCACAAACCTGGGACCTTGGAGATGTCCAAACCTGTGGCGGGTGCTCCTGAGGGGTGAAATATTTTAGCACAGAATTGCCAAACAGAGGTATTTCACTGGGGGAGGTGGGCTGCAGTCTTTCACTGTGTATTGCAAAAACGCCTTCTCTTAAGCGCAATCGTCTTGATGTTGTCCCACGTTGTATATATGGCTATGCACTGATTTCTTCTCCAACTAGTGCCTAAGTGGCACCATTTATGTAATTTGCAGTGATTATGCAGCGATTTCATAGAATCATAGAATGGCTTGTGTTGGAAGGGACCATCGAAGGCCATCTAGTCCAACCCCCGCTGCGGTGAGCAGGGACACCTTTGACAAGATCAGGTTGCTCAGAGCCCCGTCCAGCCTGGCCTTGGATGTTTCCAGGGATTTACCACTCTGTAGTAAGCATTGGTTGTTGTTGGTGAACTCCAGGTCTTAACTTACAGTGTATCATGAAAATAGAAAAGTTTTCATCATGAAATTGCCAAAATTTATAAGTTGTGACTCATGTCTGTGCCTTTCTTCTCCAATATGATCTCAACAACTACAGGATAGAAAATTTCAGAAAAATTTCCCTGTTCTATTCAAGTCTTACTTTTCTCCCTAGGAGAATTAATTTCTGTTTAACAGGTGGAAACACTTAGAAAAATCCCACAGTGAAGTAAAAAAATAACATCATTTCTGCCATCGACACAGAAGCCCCTCATGGCTTTCGCAGGAAGATTTGCCCTAAGGAAATACTGCTGCAGCAAGTATAATTACAGCAGGGTAATACATACTGGCGAGCCAAGGTATAGCGGCTTTTTCAGAGACTGTCTTATACCACTAAATCTGTTTTACTACATGTTTTACTAAAGATTTTCTTTAGAAATTGAGGAGACTGTGACAGGGCTTCTATCAACTAATGTTACACCTATGGCCAGTTCAGTGGATTAATATTGACTGTACAGTCCTGATATCCTGGGAGATTTAAACGTGTTCTTTAATATTGTCCAGGCTTCCCTTCTTTTCCTGCCCCTTTTCTGGAAGACTCAAAGCAGTCCTTCAGTCTTATCATCCATCGGCTCATCCTTATTGACACTGTGTAGTTTTGTGCAGATGCTGGGAGTGGAGGGTACTCTGTTGCTGTGAGTTGTGGTGTCCCCTTTCAGTCTTATCTTTTCCCAGTTAGAGTACACGGTAGAGTCTTAAAATGGTAACTTGCACCTGCTCTTCACCAAATGCCCTTCCAGTTTCTGGCATCTTCATTTTAACACGGTCCTGCAAGGACGAGCCACCTTTTCTCACCTGCTTAAAGCAAAACTCTACCTACTCCTCAACAAAGTGGGCCTGCGGTTTCTATCGAGACTAGTGGATTTTATTTACGAGCGTTCGGAGCAACAAAACGTACATCCCTTCCCAGAGGAAGGTGGCCAGAGCCACGCTCTGTGTGCACGTACGTGTGTGTGCGTGTAGCAATGGCTGTGTTTCCTCCCCCCCAGGCCCGCGGCAATGCCAGGGCACCTTCCCGGTCCCTGCGAAAGCGCGGCAGAAGCCCTCTCCTTTCCTCGTACCACGCAGGGGCCCAAGAAGACCTTTGATACCAAATTCCTTTTACTTAACCCTGTCCCCAGTTTCACCGCATTGCGGACTTTTTGACTGAAACCGGCTAAATGCGTTGCGAGAGGTTTAACCGAGGGTTTTCCACAGCCAGGTAGGGCAGCGGGTGGGCTTCAGCTGAGCTGTTAGGTATCAGGGCCTGTTTAATCACGGGAAAGAACAGAATAGCATCTTTCCTTCCCCCCATCTGGGAGTCTGCTGCTGCTGTCCTCTGGCTGTGCCTGCTGCCTGCAGGGCCGGGGGAGAGCTGGGGGGGGGGGGGTTGGGGGGCGCGGCGCCAGGCGGGGGGCCTGAAGGCAAGGCTGATGTTCCCTGGCAGGCCAGGGGACGTGAACGGTGCGGAAGGGGGCAAAGAAAGGAGACCTGCATCCCACCAAGCCTCTGGATAACAGCTTATGAGATATATTCTGTGCTTCACCTCGTACCTCTGGTCTCGGGAAAACCCAGCCGAGCCTTGCAGCTATGGGGAGAAAGCATTTTTAAAGTATGCACATTTTGTCTAATTCCAAGGCGTTGCAGTAATCGGAATCCAGGTTTTCCTAATCAGAGTAGGAAAAAAACCCCAGTAATCACCCGTCTGTTACTCTGTTAGGCACAGAATGAAGCTCGAGGAGACAGGTACCTTCCACGCAGCACCCAGCTGGTCACTGGCAGAGAGCGCTGAAGAGGACTCCTAAAACCCCAGGTTACCGTCCTCTAAGGCAAAGAATGGAGATATTGGTAAAAAGTGCAGTATTGCTGAGGATGACAAGAGAGAATAAAGAAGTGCTGGTTACTATTGGATAACCCTTTGGGAACTGCTGCCGTTTCCTAAATATCTCTTTGGCTGGTGCGTTAAAGGGTATTAGTGCATTAAGGCTGATTTGGGTGACAACTTGTGCTGAGATCCTTTACGTTTCTCTGAAATTCAACAAGCCACAATAGATTAGGAAATGGGGCTTCTTCCTTTTTTTTAATTTTCTTCCTGCTAATTGCGATGGTCTGTGTAAAAGCACTGCCTAGTCAAAGATCAGGGTCCAGCTGTGCTAAAGCTTTGAAAAAAGATTTTAAAAATTTCTTTTCCTTCCAGTGAAGAGTTGTGTGGTTTTGTTTTTTTTTTCCTCCAGGTGCAATGGTTCATTATGATACAGATGATCAAAGAATGGCTGGCTGTCTTGGAAAAGGAAAATGGGTATTAGGGTCCCAAATCATGTAGTTACTGAGGAGAAAGGAATGACCACTTTATAGGTGGATTTTTTTCAGTAGTCTTCTTCCGATTTTAAGGCAGTGAGTTTATCCACTTTAACAAAAACCAGAATGGCTCTTCATGGTGGAGATCAAGGGCTCGGCTTGGCCAGTATCCTGTCTCCAGCTACAAGTAAATGCCAGAGAAGAGCGGGGACAGGAGAGAAGGATTTGATACCTTGAGTAATCTCCCCGTCCCCAACTATTTTCAGCTTAGAGAATTTTCTGAGCCTGATGCGTTTCCTGTATTGAGTGATCCAAACTGGACCTCCCCTCCACACGTGTTTGTCCGGCCTCTCCTTAAACCTATGCAAACATTTTGCATTTACAGCTTCCATTGACAGCCAGCGTCCCAAGCCTACCATCACAGCGGGAACAACTATTTCTAGTTTTGTTTTGTACCAAGTTCCTGTTAGCTGTATTTGTAGGCTCCTAGTTCTCGTATTGGAAGAAAGAGTTGCTCCTTCTTCACTCTGTGCCATCATGATTTTGCACATCCAGGTTATTTCCCCTTACTCCTATTTGTATCTTTTTAGAGGGATGGTCTTGGCCTGCTTGTTCCTCCAGCCAAAACCATGGGAGCCTTCCCCAGATTTGATCCTCCGTGATCCTCTTCCCTGAATCTCTCCCAACACCAGAGCATCATTTTAGAGGTTAAGCAACTTAAAACTGCTCACAGTATTAAAGGAAAACTATATATCTATTTCCTCTGGGGCTGAACTAGAATACAGCTGTCATTCTTTTGCTTATACATACAAGGAAAGCTGGCCCATCTATCTTCAAAGCAATTTGTATTTTACAGTGACACCTCTGCTTCAGTGCAACCCTGTGACATGCTGAGAACTTCAAAATGCAAAGTGTCCTCCATTCGTTTTCAAGTCCTACAACTCCAGGCAGCTTTTTCTTTTTGCTATGGGCAAGTTTTGTTCCCTTCCCCTTTTCTTTTTACACTGTGGGATTTTTTTGCAGGGGTGTGGGGGCATGTTAGTTTTCTTCTTAATGAAATTTCACTAACCCTGTAATAAGCAAGAGACACAATAATACATTATTTCAATATCTTTTCCTATGCACTGATGATGCCTCTTTGTAGGCTGCTGATCTTAAGGTCATGACTTTAAGATAGACAAAGAATGCCTTGGCAGATTGGGGAACAGCTAGGATGCTTAATTAAAAACAGTAAATCTAAGGTTTTAATGGTAGATGGAGTAAATGATGAAGTTTTACCAAATCTTCTCTCCATACTTTAACCTCATTTTTCATTTGAATTTATAGGTTGCAACATCGTTGAATATAATTCTCGTCTATAATGTGCTGCATTAAGCCATGCAGGCAGGTTTGTCCCAATGGGCTAATCTGCTTCGTAAGAAAAACTGAGCTGATTAAATGATGCCCACTTCATCCTCATTAGAAAGCTCTTTCAGTATAATAAAGCGCAGCCATGTCACGGCTCCTGGCTATTTGCAACACTCATTATTATCCTTGTTACACCACTTCTCAATTTTGTCTACACCTCAAATTTGTCTCAAGCATTTACTGACGTATATTAATGTGTGTGTTCTGACTGCAAAGTGTCCATCTCAGGCTTTACAGCTAGCACTGTCTCAAGCAGGGTACCTAAACCTGTATGTCAGGCAGCTGACCTAAATCCGTATGTCAAGGAAAAGGCATCTCCCAGGTGACATTTCGACGATCCCTGTGCTCAAAGCAGCTTTCTGCTGCAAGTATGCTGCTGCATATGCCAGCAAGATCCTCCTGACGGGGGCACAGCTCTGTATTGGTAAAAAACCAGCTTGGAATTTTTTGCACATTTAATGTTCTATGGTCCTTCAGGGTGATATAAGCTGGTCTAAAACTACTTCAGATCACTTTTGCAGGTTAACTGAGCCTCCATTAGAAGGTGAGTTGACAACCGCGGTATTTTGATGTTACTCAGAGTCTGAAAAGCATACAGCTATGCCTTAGGGGTCCTGAACATGCATTTAGCTGATTAGAGTCTCATTTCAGGTGCTAAGGCCTTTTTCCCTTTTCAAGGGGTGGTATGTTTATAGTTGTTTCCTTTTTTTTTTTTTTTTCTTTCTAATTATTATTTATTTCCAGGTATGACTGGAGCTTTCTTTGCCAAGACATGCCTTGTGACAACTCTTCTCAACTCCTGCTCTCCGTCTTTCTCTTTCTCTTTTCACTGGCAAGCTGCTCACCGTGTTGTAATTAGCAAGTTTTGTTCCTCACCTTTCCCTTTTCAAGCCTGTCCTTCATGGCTGCTATGATACTTCTTTCCTTTTGGGTTTATTAATTGGCTTTGCAGTTGGGCTATACACTATCCAGAAGAAAGACTGTGAGCAGAGTGTGCAAGGTAATGGGGAGTGATTTGTGATTGTTTACTAGTCCTAGAAAAAGCTACATTCAAAACCAGAAGGGTGGAGTATTAGAAAATTAGCCTAGAAATAGGTGCAAGCAATTATTGTGCACCCATGCATGCTCAGAGAAGAGCGCAACTGGACAGAAAGTGATGAAAATAAGAAATAAAAATTCTCAGAAATTAGTAAGAAAAGGAAAAGGAACATGGATCAATCAGTAGCCGGTCGAAGTAAGGGCACAAGAGAGACGTTTTGAACATAGCAGGAACAAAAGAAACAATGATCTTGGCTCATTATTAACAATATTAAATTAGCATGAAGAAAAAATCTTTTTACTGAGGACCTAATAGGACTCAGGTCCTGGCCCTGTTCAGCTTAACTTTTTAATCAATGATCTAGAAGAAAATATGCCCTTATTGCTGATAAAGCATTCAGATGACACAAATATATAGTCTTGATACGTGACGGAAAAAAAAAAAAAAGGACAATAGTTAGAGATCTGGATTGCTTACAAAGGAGAGCAACAAAAATAACCTATCTGTGTTTTGCTGTGGGCAAGTAGAAGCAATATTTCAGCATAAAAGGAATGTAGGATTGTGAGATTTATATGGGGAAACCACACAGGTCTGAAAAATGGGTTGTGGTTGGCAGCAAGTTGAGTGCAGGCCATGTCCGTAGGTGTGGTACCAATACACACTTTGGGTGTAGAAAAAAAGGCATACCAAGCAGAATTAGAAAAAGCATATCTGACAGTAGCGCGATTCCTCCTAGGCATCTATACTTCAAGAGAAACACTGAGAAATTGGACATAACTCAGAGAAGAAAGCCCTGAGAATGATTAAAGGATTGAAAGATATGCCTTGTAGCAAGGCGCTCAAAATGTCAATATGTTTGGATTATCAAAGAGAAGGTTAAGGGAAGGTCTGTTTTCAGTTCAGAATTATCTACAAAGGGAAGAAAATGTTGCTAATGGAGAATCTTCAGAGTAGTATACAAAAACACAGCTGAAAGTTGAGGTAGAAGAAATTCACACTAGATATAAACTGGAAGCTTTATCAGGGAAGATAATTAAACCTGAAATATCACACAGAGAAGTTAGATCAGCAGTAGATGGTTCTTTCTAAAAAGTTTGATCCTTACCAACTGATACCAGACGGAGAGAAGCAAGAAACAGTTACATATTCTTGGGAGTCCTCTATATATTGTAGAAAGTCAGACTAGAGGGTCACAAGAATCTCTTATGGCTTTTGAAAAATCAGTAAAAGAGTTTTGAATTCATGAAATATATATATATTGCACATTGTTTATTAAAATGTTATATTTTTAGAATTTGACAACAACCTTTTAAAATTCGCAAAAAAAGGAGGCACTTTAATTTTAGTGTTTCTATCAGAATCTCCAAAATTTCTCAGTCACTAATTCTTCCTAAAAATTCCAGGATCTTGATGATTACTCCCTTATTTTTTCCATTTATTCTTCCCTTCTTATTCTAATATCCAATAGATTGTTTTAGGGAGGAGAATGGAGGTGAATTAATACTGACACCACAAATCATTGTCTAAAAAAAGAGTCTCTAATTAAATCGGAACATATTTTATCTGTGGGTTGGTTTTGTTTGGGTTTTTTTTTCATATTGAATGTAAGTCATTAACAAGTATGTCTACCAATTGCTCATCTGATGAGCCTTGACCCGGAACTTTGCAGAAAGCGTTAAGGGATTTAATGAAACCACAAAATTGGTTCCCGGAATTAGCCATTACACAGAGAGGAAAAAATGTAGGTAGCAGTGCAAGACTTTGCAGTTCTCCCTGTTACACTGCAGGAAAGTAATCTGGCTGTAGAATGACAGCTCGGCCATAGGATAGTTGTACTCTTTAATACACAGAACCGCAGCGCACCTTGCCTGGAAAGAGAAGATTTTATAACAGTTTAGTCATAGCTATTTTCAGTGACTCAGAGAGTTGCAATCACAGCCTCAACAACTCCTGCAAACTTGGAATCGGCTGCGGGGCTCCCGATGAACAAAAGCTAGTGACGGAGATTTGTGGCCCATTGCTACGTGTTTGCCTCGACATGCCATGAAAATTCCTCTGGACTGGAAGAAGATTAATATTGTGCTAATATTTATACTGTGAGCAGAATGACCCAGGTAATTATATGTGGGATGTGTCTGACACCAATCTGAAAGCTGTACAGGATTCATTTGTTAATGAAGTGAAAGCTGACAGCATGATTAATACTGGTAAAGCACGGAAAACAGATCTGGTCAAACGCAAGTAATTTCCTTTTTTGATAAGTTTACAGATTTAGTTATTAAAGATAACCACCTAACTGTAATACATCCAGACTCCTTAGTAACAGAGACCATTATGAGAAAAAATATACGGAGTGCGGCATCGGTAAAATACATCTCAGAACGGATTCAGTATTGTTGTCTAGCAGTCAAATTTTAAACACTAATTTTTAGCGGGGAATCACTGGCAAACATTCTGCAAGCATTGCCAGCAGACTGAATGCTACCGAAAGTGCCGCAAAGATCTGGAAATACTCCTGAGCTCATTCCTGACAGAAACTTTGGATGTTACTGGTAAAGTGGTAAGTATTGATGAAGACTAGACAGTCTTTTGAGACATCTGAATAATTCAATATGCTAGCCCATTCATACAGAAAATATTTTCGTACAACCAATACATCCTAATATACAGGAACAGAAACTTTAGCCCATAGCAAGAGAATGGGTATTTACTGGCAAATCAGGGACTCCTGAAAACCATTTGGGGCTAGAAAAAGTGAAAAGGTGAACGGAGAAAAATGCAAACCTTGTCGGTAGTAAGAGAGGACACCAAGCAGGGGCAAAGCGATGCTTTTACCCCAGGGGTGGGCGAGCCTGGTACAGAACTGTTCCACATGTTTGTAGTAGCAACAGGTTTTGGAACAACCTTGAAATATTAGAGAATGTGCATAAGAGATCCACAGAAATGATCTGAGGGTGGGAGCGAATGCTTCTCGGTGAAGAGTTTTCCAGGATTTTTACACTCTAGTTACTGCGCTGAGCTTTGTCTCGCTGTTCCTGTTGCTTGACCTAATTCTTCAAAAGGTCGCTCCGTGTAGTGTATCAAAAGGGAGCTTGAGAGGCAAATTAACTGCAAAGTGCACATCCCTTAACAGGAAAAAATACTGGGGACTATGTTTCCAGCCATTCTGGGAAAGTCACACCAGGAGCCAAGGCAGGCAAATTTAAATGGGAAACAAGACACAGATTCTTAATGGTGACGGTGCTTGGCCGCCGCCGCAAATCTGCCGTGGTGGTTTTCCTCTCTCTCATTGTATTCACATCAGGTCTTAAGACATTTAGGAAAGTCACTATATTCAACATGAGCGGTCGGGCTTTACTGTAAAGGGCAGTGGGGAGAAAGCGTTCAGCCTGGTTATACAGGAGGCCGCTCTCTAACAATGTAATGCTCTCTCTGGCCTCAAATTCTGTACAGTGCTGCCACTGGTTTAAGCTATTTGAAAAAGGAGTGATCTGGATGCAGTATCAGAGAAATTGTATTTTCCACGATTGGCTAATGAGGCTATAAAATTCCCCCGATCATTCCCTTGCCTTGTCAGACTGTTATGTCTAGCAGTTATTTTTGAACTCTTGCTAATAGACAAGAAAAGATATAGGGGATTAATCAGAGGAAATTCAGGAGGCTCTTACTATTCCCCCTTCTCTTTATTCCCATAGCAGTGACAAAGATGAAGCATCCTCTATAAAAACGCCAGAACTGCTAAATCAGGACTCGTGTGAACGCATTTGCTTTTACTGCTGCCCTTGTGATTCTCCTGCTGTTTACGTAGCTTTTATAATTGAAGTGATATTGTTGAAATCATATCTAGCACAAGAGCTCCGTATTTACTCTTCCTCCCCAGGACTCTGGTCTCAGATTTCTCTGATAAATGATGTGAAGCAGTGCATTATCTTCCAGCTATGCAAGCACTCTTTCTTCCGCACCTCCCCAGATGCAGCTATTCGCACCATCCACAGAGCTCTGATCTTCTGTCTTCGCTTGTCTGTGTCATTAAAAGAAGAGGCAGATGCAGCCCCCAAATCAGCGGGAGGAGCTCTGCAAATACAGGCACACCAAATGACACAGAAGATTTTTCAACAACCCAGAAAGTGCTAACAGAGAGGTTACAACCCCTACCACGCTCTTCCTCTCCATCTGCACCTCTGAAGATCTGTGACTGGCTAAAGGGAACTTTCTCAGCTCTGCAGGATCTTTGCCGCCAAGGTATCCACGTGTTCAGTCTATTTATTCTAGAGTACGACTTCATAGGTTGCATAAGGTCAAAATGCACTGAACTTGTGGAGCCCTTCCCTCAAATAGCTGTCTCCATATTTCCATCTACGATTTCTGCGCTTTCTCCCGCTTCCTGAAGGATGGGGGAATGCACTGCCAGCAGCGCTCAGCCTTCCCATCCACCTGACATTTTGCAGATTTTTACAGGAAGGAAAATTAAAAAGACTTACTCATGGTCACACAGCATGTCCATGCCAGGTTCAGTCAGGTAACCCCGAACTCGTGACACCCCAAAATATCAGGCATGGCAGGCACGCAGGCTACCATGTGCTTTTTCCTATTCTTACTTTCCCACTCAAGTATTGCACAGGGCTCAGCTGGCAAGAAGTTTTATTTTGAAATTTAAATGAACTTCAGCACCGATGTGTCCTTTTGCATTTTTGTCGTCTTCTTTTCATGTTTGATTTTGACTCCAGTCTGAGGTGACACAGGGTGTGATGGGCTGGTACGAACACGGATATGATAGCAAGAAGTGAAGGTTCATAGTGAGTCCAAATGCCCTCAATTTCCATTGAAATCAGTGACTCTCAGCATCTCACAAGAGTGGGTTCTATGTTTTTACACTACATGCCATAGAATATTATCCAAAATGTCAATTTAATCTTGGGGCAGCAATGAATGACAGCTTAGCTCAGAATTTGCATTTCACACAGCACTGAAGCCACTCTTCAGTTTACCAGATAATGCAAACATAAAAGAATTTTGACTTTCTGACATAGATAGAGGTTTCTAAAAAGGCTACAAGGAGGAGTTTTAACTATATTTTTGTTAATACGCAATCTGTTTTGTTCCATTTGTTGCACACTAGCTTTTTTGTTTGAATTGTATTTTATTAAAGTGGTGCAGAAATATGAACTGCAGTGGATATTTAACAGACCTAATAATTGAAGTTACAGTGCTGGAATTAATAACCAGACTAAAAAAAAATATATAGTGCTTTATCAGGACCACAAATTGCCGAACGCGGTAGCATTTTCCTGTCTAGAACCCCTCTCAGATGGCAGTGTCACGCTGAGCTGATTTTTCTTGGCACACCAATTTCCATTTTGGAGAAAAAAAATTTGAACTTTCAGCCTTGGATCCATCGTACCACTGACAATTAATGATATTTTGAAAAGAGCTGTACATCTCAAAACCCACCAGAACGTGTCTGGCCTGTGGCACAGTAGGAAAGGAAAATTTAACTGTTGTAAAAATATGTCTCAATAACAGAAATGCAACAATGTCTTGGACAGTTTTAGTGTATGAAATAAATAATAAATGGTTCCTGAGCAGTGCTTGTCACAAGGAGAGTAAAGTGCTTGCAAGGAAAAACTAGAAAACCAGATTTTTCCTGGTCTTTCCCCATAAGCACCATCAGCACTCTGTGATTGTGATGGGGACATGGTGCTTTTGTAAACGTTGTCTTTCAGATGAGGTATGTGAGTCTTGACCAGCTGCATACAGGACCTGGCAGAGAAGTTAGAGAGAGAGTTATTCGCCAGAAAACCAGGACAAATCCCTTCTTGGGCAATGTCTCTGCATTTAGCAATACCTCCAGGAAATGAAGTTGCTGTTCTTCACTTTCTGCTCTAAAATAATAAGTTACCTTTACAAATTGCTGGTGTGGAGCTGGATTGTGTTCCCCCAGGATAAGATTACTTTCCAACAGGTCCCTTGTACAAAGACAGCCCTTAATTGAATGCATTTTCCATTTGCCTTGGTTTGTTACTGCCAATGGCAGCCAGGCTGTGTCAATCACAAGCGCTGTGGCGTGCTTGGATCCACCAGCGATGTGCCTGCCCCGTCCCAGGGTTTTGCTCAGCGCGGAGCCGCGGGCTGCCTTGTCCCCCTGCGTTTACACACTCGCTGGGCAAAGGTGACGCTGAATGTAGGAACGAACACAGGGGAGAAACTCTGTGAGGAAGGAAATGTTATATTAGATCCGTATTAGGCCCGGGTTTTGATAGGAGGGGACCGTGGAAAATCGGGTGAGAAGTAATGGAAGAGTGACACTGAAGGAAAGGGAAGTGAGTGGGGACTCGGGAGTGGGAGAGGGTAAGGAAAAGCCGTGAAGCTGAAGCAGCTGGGACACGTGAGGTGGAGGGGTTGCCTTAAAGGCTGAGCAAAATTGCACTGTGTTCTCTGAATGGCCATCGATTTCCCTCCTGCTCACGGTGGCGATTTTGCAAGTACTGTTACTACTTTGTCCAACTGTAAAAAGCTTAAAATGAAACTCCTGAAAGCATACCGTTACAATATAGTCTCTAAGACATTTTGGGAGCTTTTAAATTGAAAAGTGCTACATTAAAACTAGGTTATTAGCAATAATTACATGTTACAAGCTTGCAAACCTCTGGTTCCTTCATTCCCATCATCAAAGCTTTTTATATCACAAGATTTTTGTTCATTTAATTGTAGCCTTATATTAGACTTGTCCTGCATTTTATCTGGCTTCGGTTTCTGGAACAATAGCTTATCCTTTCAACTATGTAACTTTTGAGTCCCTTTGTAGCATGAGAGAAAGATGAAGAAGCTGAGTTGACTCACAATAATTATATTGTTCCATTGTAAAGAACCACAGAGCACTCTCCTCGAGTTTCTTCATAAAGGCGTAGCTGTAATTAAGCATTAGTAAGAGCTATTAAAACATTAGTCTACCTGGAAAGTTGGTATCCTCACAAAAATTCATAACTTTGTTCTCCACTTTGATCATTGTTATATTAGATGCTTTCTGTGCAAATTAAATAAATTTTCTTTCTGAAATATTGTCCTCCTTTAAGCTTTCCATTGTTAGCTGGAACTTTGACTTTCCAGCCAAATTCGGTTTAGCCTTTTCTCTCTACAGCATACTGCAATCCAAAACTGCCTCTTCACTTATCCACTTTCACTGAGCTCTGAAATTTGACCAATATTTGATATCTCCCCTTGGATATCTAATCATGGGCTTACCTGGGAAAACCCAAAGCTCCTCGTCTTCTCTGTCAAATTCTCACACTCTCTCACTCTCTGCTACTGCTGCCACTGTCCCTGTGCCGCCCTGGACACTACACGGGGTTTATTTTTCTCCTTTCTCCAAACATCCAGGCCACATCTGAATCCGGCAGGAACTCCTTCTAAAGCATATTATCGTTGGTGCTAGGCACACTGTCATTCAGGACCCTCCTCACCTCCCATAGCAGCTAAGCCTACTGCAACACATTTGGTTCCTTTTGCCTATGCTACTCCTTTCAAACTACCAGAAGATGAGACAAAAGCCAACGTGTTCTCCAGCCAGCAGCCCAGCTCTCCCACCTTGCTGAAAGTCTTCACAAGTTCACCCTTTCCGCTGCTGAACCTGAGATGCCACACCTCACGGCCGAGGCTTCGCGCAGTTTCGCCTTGTCCTACTTTTTCTGACTTTTGCCTCAGAACATGTCGCCCTTCCGCCTTTCGTTATCGTGCTACCAGCTCTGAAGGTTCCCTTCTCTGCCCGGCTCACAAAAGGCTGTAACCTCCTTCACCCGTCGCTCCTCGTACGTGCTGCACTCACCCTGCGGTGAGGCCTTGAGCCTGTTTAAAACCCTCCTCAAGACACCACTGCCTTCTGCAGCCTCCATGCGTAGCCTCCAAGAAATTAGTCATCCATTAATAGCCAAGACACACTGAAGCTGGTATTCTTGGGCTTTTCTTCTATGATACTTACAGAATCAGACTTCGTGACTTTTTGGAAGCAGAGAGCTGTGGTTTTTGTAACCACAGCATTGTGATTATTCATCTCATCACTGTGCTCATCTTCCATCTGCTTCTTTATTCTTACAACTTGCTTTGAATTCTATTTTAAACTCTTCGGGGCGCAGCCGATGGCTTCCCATGCACCCACGGTCTTTTCAATTCCAGGGGACCTTGTACCCAGCTGAAGCAAGTCTTTGGGTGCCATCACATCTCAAATTACACTAAAGAACAACAGTAACAGTAATTATGTTCCAGAGTAGCTAAAGAAAGCAAAATTAATGTTAGCAAACAAGACTAAAGTCTGAAGCGTGTTTCTGGACAAACAGAAATAAAGCCAATCCCTAGTTTTGTTACTCATCCTTAATAAAAAGATTCCAGGATAAGTGACGTCCCACAGCTGTATATTTCAGGGATTAAAATAGTACCCCAAAAGCACAAGCGGGATGTAAAGCTGTCGTTTTGGCCTGGAAGGCCTGGAAGGGTAGCCTAGAGTCGTGCCACCATAACCAGATGGACAGACACTTGGTGATGCAGGAAAGCCCACGCTGCCACGGCAGTCAAATGCCAATGACTAATATAAAGAGCAGCAGACAATCAAATGTGTCGCTGAATGTGAGATATTAGTCTGCTTTTCTTTCAGGAGCGGTAGCGATGTCTGATTGTTTTAGCTGCTGCTAGAAGCTGGGGCAGAATTCACATGCCTCTTCACATGTGGTCCCCTGAATTGAGAGCTTGTCTGTCCTTAAGGTGACGTATTGGAGTTACACCCGAGAATGGTGTTTAAATCATGCTTTTCAAGGTGTTGTAAAAGGAAACAAAAGGTTTCAGGTGGACTGTTGGCAAGTGGGGCTCTCTTTGAATAGGCACCAAGATGAGGATTTAGAGACTAGAGGGTTGGCCAGGATGGACCTGTAAAACAGGCCAAAAGCTGCAAGGAGAAGAAATGCGCTCTGAAACATTGTGGTGGAGGAGTCAAAATAGACCCTGGAGAGACAGCAAAGTGGGGCTGCTGGGAGGCTGCAGCATCACATCTCTGCTGCTGGGGCGGGGAATAGGGCAGATCGGACACACCTTCATAACAGACCGTATGCTCTTACCACTGGTTTCATTTCACAAGGTTCCCTGTTGTCTTCCATGCCGCTCCCCAGGAAAGTGAGCTCTGCTCCACATGAGAGGATCACTGTTTGGGCCAATACAGCCTTTCTCCCCCTTCCTAGTCTAATCATCTTGTTAATTGTGACAGCAGCATTTTGAGTTGACGTCCCATTGAAATAATGGCCAGCTCACACCACTGACTCTTCCTGACACTGGTTTTAAAGCAATGATCTCTAACCACTTATTAATCCCTGTTCATAGGAGTAATCTCAGAGGCATCAAAGCTCACTGCTTTCTTTAGGTGAAAATATAAAAGCCATCTAGGATTGGTCAGCAAAACTTTGTCTTTACTTTGCACTTTATTTTTAATAGGTAGCAGCTCTTTTTGTGATGGCAACACAAAATGGTAGAAACAGGAGAAGCCGTTAACACTGAGAGATCTCAAGAGGATTTTTTTACGACTGGAGACCAAATGACGGGTTGGCTTCCTAACCCTGCCGAAGGCTTTGCACTACTCAGGTTTTATTAAAACATAACCATGCATTATCAAACAGAAGAATTTTGGCAAAGCTCCTATACAATTTATTTATTTTAAATTATTTTAATTTCTTTAGTTTTGCCTTTTACAGAGCTGCTCTAGTCACTGGATGAACAGTTGCAAACGATTTCCCAGGCGCATTGTGCCTTGCTCTTAAGACTAATCCTTGTCCTTTTTCTTCCGATGACTTTGCACGTAAATGGTAAAGTAAACAGGGATTTCCAACCACTGCCTGTTTTTAAGCTAAGCACAATTTATAGGGAAAGGTCACTTTTATTACAGAAACCGATATAGTTGAGGAAAAATTACCTGGACAAGCTGTTGCGCTTGTAAGCCCTTTTTCAGGTGCTATGGGGTTAGAGGATTCAGGGAGCCCTGAAAGGAGAACTTGCCCAGCAAACAGCTTTGGAGCGGGTTTAGTGAGGGGAGAAGACTCTGGAGGTGTTACGGAAAGGAGCTGATGTTCGTTCTTCCCACCCACACAATGAGCTCGTAAACCTCTTTAATCTCTCTAGAGTGCAGATGCTGCTTTGTGAGCTTTGTATTTTAACTAGAGCCCAGTGACGATTTCTGCTAGTAGTTGCTCAGCTTAGTAAGGTTCGACCTTTTCGTGCAGATGAAAGCAGTAGCCAATGTAATTTCAAAATCGTAGGGCAATTTACTTTAGTGCTGCAGCATACACGAGAAAATAACATCCTAACTAACCAAATGTCAACAGAACGCAATTATTTAGGACAACTAAAATTATATCTTGAAGACAGTCCAGAGTATAGTCTTAGTAGAGTCTTCTTTATGAAAAAATTGGCTTGGCGGGTTCTGTTCAGGAACGTGTAATTTGTTCAACCATGCCCCGTCACTTGTTAACAAGTGAGTTACGCAGTAGAAGTGATAACTGTAAAAAGGCAGCAAAATTATTAGCCTATCATAACTTTCTAGGGACACTAATTTTTTTTACAAGACTGTACATACTGAGCGGAAATATATTGCTCAATAGTAATGGGAGGTACGGAGCAACTATTTTATAGTATTACCTGTAAAATCCCCCTTACTTAACATTTGCTGACATCGCATTATCCCCCATAAATGTATTGCAAGTATTTGTAATAAAAGCAAAATTTAAAGAAGAAAACAAATCGCTGCTGTCCCTATTAAGAAGTAGCTTTTTGGGGCATCATCAGAAAAAGCAGCAGCAATGCCAGTATCCGCTTTCATACAAATGCATGGGCTAGAATTCGCCCTTAACTGCTGGCTGCTGCGGTACCTCAGCTGGCGTGCAGTAGTTGCGTCCCTTTGGATGCGGCGAGCGAAGAGAAGCCCGAAGCCCGGCGAGGCAGTCGGGCCCTGGCTGAGGCAGAGCTGCCCCCCCAGGCCACCTCCTCCCTCCGTACCAACGCGGAGAGAGGCGCCTGTTCCCACGCACAAGCCTTGCCCGGCATTTCACGCCCTCCTCTGCTGAGGGCTCCGCGCACGCCCTTTCTTCCAAGGAAGTTCCTTCAGTTCTCAACACGCAGCTGTCAGGGAAGATCGTGCTGTTTATTGCTGGTTGTTATATGACAGAAGCAGTAAGAAGCCCCAGCTAAAACCAGGCTCTGCGGTGCAAAAATAGCGAACGTGTTTGTCTTCTCCAGCTTGAGACTCTCACAGCCTAACTAGCAAAATAGGACACATTTACATTTCCCCAAAGAAATCCCTTTGCTCCTTGTGTCAGAGGCTATTTCTTCTCAGCTGCGGAAGGATGACAGGCTCAGCTGGGGAGAGAGGTACAAAAACCTCTCTCACAAGTCCAGACTATTTGAAGCGCTCCCTGTCCTTGCCACCTTGCAGGGCTGGTGGCCAACCCCGAGGGGAGTGCAGGAGCTGCCCACAGGCCTCCTGCACGTTTCCCGGGGGACGTACCAAAGGAAACTCCGTGTTTTTCTCCTGTACAGGTGTAGATATAATTCAGATGGGAAGATTTCTCTCCAGAGACACCTTTGTTCCAACGCTGATTATTCAGCTGCACGCTGTCAATCCTGCTGCCGTCGCCTCAGCCAAACCCCGACTGAACAAGGAAGATGATGCTTTCTCTTCTCTGTCCCTGGTGGACAATACCAAACTACCCTGCCCAGCATTTGCTTCTGCTACATTTTCTTGTAGCTGAATGGTGCAGATTAACCCTGCAAAATGCATGGAGTTACTCTGAGAGGAATAAACACGTTGCCTGGCTTGGTCGAGACTTTTTGCTTCAAACCCACCCCCCCGCCCCCTCCCCTTAGAGAAAGTAGCAGAAGCTGATGAAGAGACGCGTGTAGGTTTGGATCTCTTTGCATGATCCATATATAACGGGAAGAAAAAAGGTAAAGAACAAGCCTGCGGAAGCTGCCAGGGTCGCTAAAACGTGCAGCGGCCGAGGCAGCGCGGGGCTGCCCAGCTGCAGAGCTGCTGCATGCGCCCTGCCCAAATCCGTGTTGGGTGGCCGGGCCACGGCGGAGGCAGCAGGAGTGTGGTCCTATTCCTCCTGCATCCCAGCCATGATGGGGGGTAAATCTCTTAGCCATGTGCCTCCCAATTTATTTTTTATGACTTCTTTGGGACTGGGAATGTTTCTGACCCTGTGTTTGTGCAGTGCCTGGCTTTCTATGGGGCTCGCTCTCCTTTTAGCTTACATACAATAAGGAGAGAGAAATTTTTTTTTTCACATAGTAGGAGGAAAAAAAACAGCAGACATTAAATACTAAAAGTAAAGCAGAAGGCTGCTTATCATTCTTTCTATGTATTTCATTTCAGATGGGTTTGTCATTTATAATAAAGCAGTAAAGTTTTATGAATTCTGATATTTTTGTTTCACTTCCAACTCAAACTTTTGAAATGGGGTTAGTAAAAAGAGAAACAAAGACGACAGTAATCTGTAGAAGTGCTAGAACTGGGAGCACAGGGGAGCAGTTTGAAGCTGTACATCCAGCTGTGCACAAACATTGTGGTTTCTGCTACTGCCGCAAATTGGTCCTAGTTGTAGGGCTCAATTCACAGACCAGACCCGGGTGCCAGTCCTGGTTTTCTAAACAATTTAAGTTAACTCTCTGTTTCCTCTGCTCTTTTCATCTTTCCACTAACGTCACTCAGCCTTGCTGTCTCCTATTGCCCTCCCCTCCTACCCGTTTAGGACCATCTGTCCTGTTGCCCCAAACTGTTCTGTCAGTGCTTTCAGGTCTTCCAAACAGCTTTGGAAAATCCTTTTCCACATGCTGCCAAACAAATGTTTTAGCAGCCTCTCTTGTCCTTCCCGTGTCCTCCACCCTTTTATCTCATAATCACGGTCACTCACCGGGTCATGCCGAATATGGATTTGAGCTCTTCTTGGCAGGATCTCTGTCCTTACATGTTTGCTTGAGGTGTGTAGCACATACCTGATAGCTTGAAAAATAAAGCAGGTGAATCATATTAATCTATTAAGGCATGATTTTTAGAGAATTGAGGGTGGAAATTTCCTAAAAGCTGTGTGGAATTTTATGGGTGACTCCCAACCATAAATCTCGCACAGATCTCACTTGGCTCTCGCTCTGGGTCTGGGGCAGGACTGAGGGGGTAACCCATAGGAAATCTGCATTAAGGACAGGAGAGCTATGGCTCTGGGTGCTAGGATGAAACCCCTCCCTTGTTAGGGAATTAATTTCGAAATAAGCAACCCTTGAAAACTATTTTTGAGATAGCCAAGGGCATGCAATTTCCTTCAGGTAGTGACCCAGCAAGGCAGGGTGCTTCCAGCCAAGACTCCAGTTGCTATAAGTCAGCCCCCAGGTACAATCACAGAGCTCTGGCAAATCTGGAGCAGGATCTATTCTGGCAGAAATGAAGCATCGACCTTGCAAAAGAAGTCTTGTCCATACAGTGAGTACGAAGACGGAGCCTTGCTGAATACAGGAGCAAAGAAAAGGGTGACATGCTGGGTGGCAGCAGAGGATGTGCTTACAATGATAAAGCAGCTGGAAAAGGTTTAAAGCCTTGGCAGCAAAAAGGCGAAGAGAGTTTAATTAACAGGCCCAAAGCCTTTCAGTGACCCAGACCCAAACACAGGGCTTTGTTTGTTTGTAACAAGGATGTTTAACATTACCCTCATGATGAAGTCACGTTTTATATTTACTGTGCAGCTCTAAGTGACGACACAGATCTCAAGGCAGTGGTGAATTGGTGTGTGTTTGATATTCAGAAAGAGAAAAGCACTCTACCTTCTGATGTACTTTGTTGCCATACCGGAGAATGTTTTGGTGTTTCCATTACCTGTTTTGGCCATTAGGCCAAAAACCTCCGTGGTATGTTCAAGGAAGCTGCAAGAATGGAAGATCAGTTACAGCGTCAACATTTTGGTTCAAAACCTAATCTTTGCTCTACTTCTCTGTAACATCTGTGTGTCAAATGCAGCAGTCTGATGTTCACTCATCTCTGCTAACCATACTCAAACGCTTTCAGATTTAAAAAATTACTTGTTTTTCATTTCGGTCAATCTTTGGATAAGCTCCAATAGATCTGAAGTGATTTCAAATTACAAAGATGGTTCTAACTTTGAAAGTATTCTGAAATACACTGTAATAAATCCTTCCATTTCCTCTCCCGACACCCTAAGCCCCCAGGGCCTGTGCGATAACCACTCCTTTCTCCAGTCTGCTTCATCCTTCAATGAAGGAGATTAATTTAATAACCTTAACATAGGGAATTTTGTATCTCTCTAATCCCCACAAGTTGAAGCCCTCAATACATACACCCTAGACACTGACAAATTGAAAGTTCATTCAGAAGCAGAGCGATAGACAGACCAAGGGAAATCATGACACCCATCAGTTCCCGTGGCAGCTCTGCTGCTGTCTGCGCTCAGCGGAGCTGACAGGGGGTCGGATCCGAAGGCGTCACGCTCTGCGACGGACCGAAATGTGCAGGGGAGCTGAAGACGTTGAAGGAGTGTGAACGCTTCCTTTGGACATCATACTGTAAAGGGAAAATAACTGAATTAGTCTGAGGCTTGGCTGATGTTGACATTTTCAGTGAGAGGAGCCAACTTGAAAGCTTCTGCAACCTTCAGTCCTTGCTGACATAAAGTAATAGTTTGCTCCTTGCAATATCTTACTCACTTAACATTTCAGATACACTGACTGAAGTACCTTGGGATCAAAACCACTCTCTAGATAAGCATAAGCTACTAATACAGAAGGATACTATTTACTTCTTTGTGATGCCCTTTCCTCCGCTCTCACTTTAAAGTGGGTTTTCTGTTGGTAAAAAACCCCACCAGACTGACAGCTTTGTAGACTTGCAGCTCTTACCCACGTAACAAGTATATCGCAAAGAGCAGGACCCTGGCCCTCCTCCTTGCCACACTGTCCGAGCAAGTGCTTACCAGGAAGGATCTGCCCCGCCGGAGAAAAGTTCACTCACTGCAAGGCTCATTCCATTTGTAATTGGTTTGTAAAGGGTGTTAGTTGGCATTCTAAAGTAAGCAGCGAGATACCTCGAGACTGGAATTACAGCATAAAAATGCTGAAGAAAGGAGCACCAGCCCGGTATTAACCTCACCTAACTTTAAATATCTTTGACATAGAGATGAGCTGCTTGCCGAGAAGTCCTGCACAGTCCGGGGAAAGAAACAGGACCATCTAGAAGGATTTGTCTCAGGTAAATTGGATCTTGAGTGCCTCGTTTATATGCAGATACCTACATTGCAAGCACCTGAATGTGGATTGATGAATCCCATCCCAAATGACATTTAGATGGTCAGAAAATTTTTTAGTTTTGCTGGTCTAGGTCAAATTCAAAGTTATGATTTCAAAGGAGGAAAAAAAAAAAAAGATGTATGCTGTGATTAAACTGTGATTTTGAAAGACGCTGTTAGTCCACTTGAAGTACTAAACTGCCACTTCAGAATGGATAATAATAATAATAATAAAAAGCAAGAAGGAATGTATTTTGCAGATAGAGTGCCCTGTTTTCAGAATCTTACACTGCCCCAAAATAGTTGGTATTAGTATTATTTATTATTTTAATTTTACCTGCAGACGGCCAGAAACTTCATGCAGCTTCACAGGGAAATAAAGGCAACAGGCCATGACTTAAGAGCTTAAAATATAAGTGAAACTAAACATAGGAAGTGATGACAGCAAATGAACAGATAAAGTGCGGCATGGAAGAAATAGTTCACAGCAGCGTAATGGCACGAGAGCAGCGCTTCGGCGTGGCTATACCTCTTTAATTCCCCTTTGGCTCCTCCAGTTACTATTTTGTACTGGTGAAAGGGGTGATAGAAAAAAGTCAAAGGACTTGCCCAAGAAGAAAAAGCGCCAGAATTGGCACTATAAACTACAGGAGTTCACCAGACCCACCTCAGGCCACTGCACCAAGTTACTCTCTGAAGAGCTCACAACAGTGGAACAAGTAAAAGTCAGAAAGCACAGTAAGGTAAACAGTTCGTTGTTCCTCTCCGTATTGAAAGAGGTTAAAGCAACTTAAATAGAATTTTGCTCAAACATTCCCATCCTGATGGACAAATTTCAGTCCAATGTAACTGGAAATGGCAGTTGAAAAACCTTGATAAAAGGGGTTTAGATGAGAATGCTAACAACGAGCAGTAAAAACCAGCAAGGCTAATGCAAGATTGTTTTTCCTCCTGTCCCCACAGTAATTTTCTAACCCAAATATTGAATTTCTCATAATATTCATTAGGTATCTCCTGAGGGATGCTGTGAAAGCTGCCATTCAGCTGCTCTAAAGGAATCCTTATTGCCTGAATGGAGGCAATGTACCCAAACTGAGCTTCTTTTATAACTTCCAAGATTTTTTGGACAGTGTTTTTCTCATATTATTCTAAATTATGGACCCAATTCACCTCAGGCTACAATAAGCTATGGTTTCAGTATGTTCTGGGAGAAGATGATTGATTAGGTGCCTGACAGAACCCACGCTGAATTAAGCAGGATCCTCTAACCCTTTCCCAGTTAATTAAGATGTCTTCTGGGATGACCTGTCGATAGCATCCCTCATGCAGCATGACAACCCTCTCCTCGAGTCCTGAGGAAGACATCAGCATTTGTGACCTTTCTATCCTGATACCTCTTGAAGCGACCTAAGATCGTTGTTAAGGAAATACACGTACGACCTCCAGCCAGGGGTGACAGCAGAGGGTTACGTGGACGGCTTCCATCAAAAGATGCACAAGAGGCTGTGTGATAAGCCAAAGTATTTTTCCAGAACGTTATTAGCAAGACAGCCACAGCAAGCGGCAAAGAGGGTAATAGTCACGTATGAACTGGGCACGTGTAAAATGGGGATACCAAATGAAGAAAACCCTGCACCTTAAACAGGTGGTGCACCTACCAAAACTGTTACAGGCAGGTCTGCAACTTACGGTTCTTCCTGGTTTGTATCTAGGGCAACTGCTCTTTTATTAATGGCACTGAAGGAAGGACCCGGTGACATGTTGTTTTGCTATTTAGAGAGATGTTTCTGAGTGCCACCAAACATTGCGGGAGAACCTGTGTTTATCTGACAGAATTTTCAGGAGGAGAAGGCACTCTGTGCGTGTGAGAAGTTGTATTTTGGGGTGTCTAAATAAGGGCACCGCACAACGAATGAGGGGGCAACTGGCGTAGTGTGAAGGTAGGTGACAGGAGAAACGGAACTGACGTGAATAAGGTGTAGAGCGTGTGTACGGACTACGCTTCCATATACCGCATAGAAAACTGATTATTTCTATGAAGTAGCAGAAATAATCGTGTCTACATCTTTTAAGGAGTAAGTGAACTGGAATAATACATGTCTCTATAGAATAGAGGTCTTACAGCATATTACAGAGAGATTGCGAATAACGTTGTACCATCTGGAATTCTATTTCTCCATATCTTATATGTTAGAATAAAACTAATCAGTGAAATCTGAAATCAAAGCCGTCCACATTGCACTGAATTTCCTGTTGCTAGGCATCGCTTGTTCACACCGTGAGGCGAGGTGTTGTTTTGTTTCTAGCATCAAAAAAGGTGGTAAGGTTTTCCCACCTTGTAAGCATTTAACCAGGCAGCAGAACAGATAAGCAGGTGCCGAAAAGGAGACTGGCTAGGTCCATCATCCTTTTAAATCCCAGGAGAATACAATAACCCAACCCAGGGAAACAGACTGTTGCCCGTGATCGTGTTCACACCTTTATGCTACCAGTTGTTGTTCTCAGACTGGCAGGCTGGCTTTTAGCTACTTAACCGTGGTTTGAACCCAGTACCTTGGATTTCACTGTAGCACGTACTGCAGGAAATCACTGAGTTCCAACCTGAAATGCCAAGAATTGGAGAAGCCACCCTTTCCCTGAAAGTTGTTCCCAAATTGTGCACCCAGACTGCTTTCAAACCGAATGTGACGGGCTCTAGGTGCCAGCTGCCAATTCGTTCTGTCTTCTCTTTCTCATCAGTAAAGGATCTTTCAGGACCGCACTTTTTCTCTCAGAGAAGTACACTGTAATCAAATCATCTCTTGAGTGTCTGTTGGATAAACTAAAGTCATTGAGCTCTGTATGAATATCACCGAAAGGCTTTTCCTGTAGGTGCAAAATATTTTTGATATCATCTCCAGCATTTCAGCATCCTTGAAAAACTGTGGACATTGGAAGTAGAAGTCAAATCATCTAAATTCAGTTATCTAAACCACAGGCGTCTAGTCTAATAGAACAGTCGTGGCTCTCTCCCCAGTCGATGACGAGAGACGGACAGTGCCAGGAGGCAGTTTATCCCACCTCTCTCAGGCACCCGGGACGGGCTGGATGCCCCATGAAGGTGTCTGACTGAATGCACACGATGTCTGAACAGCTAGTTTAGACTATATGCCTGTCTTTTAAACCGTGAATGCTAGTCGAGATGTGTAGCACCTGTGCAAGTTCACATATCAATCAGAGAAGAAGATATCACCTCCCACTCATTCCTTACTTCTGCTAGTAATACACCCGTCAACTAAGGAGATTTTCCACTTGGAATTTATATTCAATTGCTCCTCTCCTATGAGCACTGAATCCATTTTTAGAGGCACATTTACAGCATATGCTCACACATGCTGTAAATAGGCCTATGCACACTCAGCTTCTGGATGTGCATTATTTTTTTTTTGGTATTCAGTTGTTACAAAAATGCATGCTGTGTGAAGAAGACGAGCTTCTCAGACACATCCATCAAGACTCCCTTACCACTGTGTCCTTCTTATTGTCGTCTACATTTAGCAACACTTCATGCTGCTGTAGGCCCTAAAAAGGCACTATACACTAGGACCCAGGGTGCTGTCAATAAAATTCACAGTGATGTCCCCGCTTTGGAGACATTACAAAGTAAAACAGCACGTCTGTTCATCATTCATTGCAACCGGTGTAACATCCCATAGTGCTTCAGTTCTGAGGAGAAAGAAGGAAAGAAACACAGCTCGCCAAGTGAGTTTGAAGCTTGTGTCACACAAGCGCAGTGCTTCGAAAGGGACGGCTACCGCAAAGCTGTAAGAGAGGATTTGACGGAGGAGGGGACGCAGCCGTCTCAGATCACTTTGGATGATGACCGCGGTAGGATGGCTTTTCTTAATCCAAAATTTTGTACAGCAAGATTGCAGCTGCTACAGTCTTGTCCAGACCAAGCGGCTGCTGAGCTAACTCCAGTTTCCTTCACATAATCCCAGCAGTTTAAGCACAAAATACTAGAAGCTGCTGCTGTTAAAAATACATTCTGTGTACAAATAAGCTGGCTTGCAGAACTGTGGCTCCCTTTAAGTGATGTGGCGGACTAATGTTAATCTGACTGCAGCTCTTCACAGACAATGCTGAAAAAGCTCCTGCACTACCACGCCAAACTGAAGCTCATTTTGATGGAAGAAACGTAACAAAAATGTGCAGAAATGCCACTTCTTTAAATCAGCATACTCAGATATCTTTGTCGGACATCACCACGCCCGGCGGTGACATTGTCAAAGCTCAAAAGAACACTGCTGAAGCATTTTACGTGATTTTCAAAAGCAGTTTCCTCCTCATTGGAAGGATTAATACCACTCAGATAAACCATCTCTGCTGGAGCAACAGAAAGGTCAATATGTAGCTGATTTTTATTTACCAGAGGACAGTTTTGTAGTATAAGTTCTTGACAGTAGCTCCTTTTAGCATGTTATAGAATCACTTTTAAGAAAACAGCTTGTGTTTTGAAATCAAATTTGCCCCTGGGGGAGGGTTTTGCTGTTGACTGAAAAGCTACTGCTGTAGAACTGAACTGAAACCGAATTTAACTGAAAAGAGTTCGGTTCCTGTGCCTGTTGCAATGGAGTCAGAAATACTATTGTTTACATGAACTGCCAGATTGAGAACACGGAGTACCTAGATGTCTGAGCTACAAAGGTTTAATCCACAGTTTAATATTGGGTTCAGTTTTAGGACGTGGGAATATAACAGACACTGCGCTTCATGAAAATGTCTAATGGGACAGGACTGAAGTCCCTCTGGAAACAGCTGATGTTACTTCGCGGCAGAGATGGCTGAAGGAGGGCATGAGCAGGCCTAACCCGTGCTGGTGCCAGTTCTCCATTTTAAGTGACGCGGCAGATCAATCTAGTTTGGGATAAGCTAGCTGATTTTATTTTAAAGTGAATTAGGCTGGGAAAGAGCAGCCTTTTTGTAGAAATCATACAATTTCTTGCAGATTCTAGGTGGCTTAATGTGCCCTGGGAAAAGTATAATGGCCAAAGGAAGCAATCACAGCTTTTGTTGTGATATGTGGGTAAAAATCACTACTTTCAGCTGAATCCTTGAGCGCCATAAGTGGAAACCATTTAACCTACCCAGCAATTCTGCATCCGTGTCTGTGCAGGACACCGATTGCTCTAGCTTGAGGTTGGCCTTCATCGCTACGTCCGTGCTAGGAAATAATACGGGCAAAGGGCTGTTCTCTAAAAAAATGCTCTTTCCTCCCAAAGCAGGGTGACCTTGCCCTGTGTGGTGGGTTGACCCTGGCTGGACGCCAGGTGCCCACCAAAGCTGCTCTATCACTCCCCTCCTCAGCTGGGCCGGGGAGAGAAAATATA
>JAVKLA010000014.1:4723460-4739283 GCA_034782735.1 Sagittarius serpentarius
AGCTGCAGCAACTTTTTTTCCACTTCTCTTCTTAACTCTGTTACCCCAGAGGCGCTACCGCCGTCGCTGATGGGCTCGGCCTTGGCCAGCGGCGGCTCCGTCTTGGAGCCGGCTGGCACGGGCTCCATACGACATGGGGGAACCTTCTGGCAGCTTCTCACAGAAAGCCGCCCCTGTAGCCCCGCCAGCTACCAAAACCTTGCCACGCAAACCCAATACACCCAGGGTGCCCGCTGGGACTCTGCCTGGGACTGTGCTGATTGACATGGGCCTAAGCTGTTCCACAAAGCATGCTAAAATCTAAACAACAGAGACAGTCCCCCGGAGGGTGTTCAAGTCCCTTGGGTCCGGTTGTGTCTGGCAGTGTAGGTGTAGCCCAGAGGACCTGAGAAGCAAAATTTTTCCCTGCTGAGCAAAACTGGATGACAGACCAGATGCATAACCTGCGTATGTAACATGGCTTGACACCTGATCCCTGAGCAAACCTGGGTTCTCATTCTACTTCCATTAGCATCTCTTCAGGCTTACAGAGGCCAAGTCTTTCATTAAGCCAGTTATTAATGTTAGTGATGTTGAAGTTCTTGGTTGGTTGTAAGTACTGTCTTAGCCTGTTCACAACTAACAGCGATGTACAGTGCAAGTTATATATTGAACCTTTATAGTTAGAGAGACTGTCAGGTTATGTAAGTGGAGCTTTGGGGATGCTGAATGATGTTATCAGCCAATATCCTCTCCTCCTTGTTCTGTACTCTAGCCGTGGATCACGAGAGTTATATTTAATATTGATAAAGTGCTATTAAAAAGACTAGCTTTAGTGGCTCCAGCATGCATTTCTTAAAAATTAAATTCTGTTCCTAATTTAAAGAAACAACAGAAAAATAGCAGCGACAAAGAAAATACAAAGAAAATATCCCTAGGGAAGTATCTGCTTGAACTTCCAGGTAGAACTGAGAAAGGCAAAATGCAGTGGTCCCAGTCTCAGACAAAGGGCCCTGATGTGGGGAGATATTTTCATCTTTGCAGATATTTCCAGACTTTATGTTTTTTCCGGTATTCTCTGTTCCCCTCTACAGTTTGTTTCTCCTAGAAAGCCCAGGCATGGAGCAGAGCAGCTATTGTACCAACACCTAACAGAAAGACAGTGCTCGTCCCAAGAGTCTGAGGATGAGATCTAAAATATATGCGTCTATTTATTTATTTAGGCAGAATGTAAGGAGGCAAACCACAGGCGCCTACTTTTCCTTGCACACACTTCCTTAGGGACCCAAAGCTGGCTGAGGCGCACCTCTGACCATTACTCCATGCTGGTGCAGACAGGTTGATGATAGGTATCAGCTATAGACACTCCAGCACTTCTTGTTAGGGCTCCATTCCAAGATCGGGTTTTTTTCTGCTGTTAGCCAGCTAATATATACTCTTTTTTTTTCCCCCTCCAAATTTGTTTTTACTCAATTAGTTACTTCCTTCATGAAAAGCTAAAGATGATTTTTTTTTTCGTGTTAAATCTATTCATTCACTTGTCAGGTGGATCAACAACCAAAAAGGTTATGCAGGTACAATAATTGGTTTACGCAGGTGAGTCATGCCCCTGATTTGCTTCTGAATCTAGGTTTTGCTTCAAATATTTTGCTCAGGTTTCTTTGTGCTTTTTTTCTGTTACCTGCTGTAAGAGTTAAACACTCGAATTTCCTGTGATTTAAGCTGTGAACAGACGGGTTAGAATAAAGGAAAGCATTGAGAGAGACCAAATGAGCCAGTTTTCTGTCGCTCTTTTCAGGCTGATTACAAGTCTCATACTGTGCTATGCCCCCTTGGAGCATTGTACAAAAGATTTAAAATCTGTTGAAAAGGTAAATGAAATTCATCCAGAAAAAAAAAAAAAAGAAAGATTTTCCTGACAGTCTTTGTTCTACCCAGAGAAGGGGCTGCTTCTGCATCATTTACAGTCTTTGTGCTCAGCGAAGCTTGTTGACGTTCAGAATGGCTTTAATACAGTGTCACTGTACTTGGGAGACATCCTAGCCCGCACCACGCTTTTGTCATGTTGAAGTCACCCTCCCCTCCAAACGACTACTGCTGCTTTGTGAAAAAAAATTTCAGGTTTTCAGCCTTCCCACAAAGCATGTATATTATTCTCTGAAAAGTCTCATTAAAAAATAGGAATTTAACCATCTTTCACTTGCCAGAGTTTAAGACTGGGAAATAACAGGAGTGATACAAACTGTGTTAATATTATTTTAATCACTGGTTTCTTTTAATCTTCCACACATCTGAGGTAGAATAGTTTTTCCTGAAGAACAAAGCATCCAAATACATATTTTGTATTTTCCCCTGCTGCGTTAATGAAACTGGGCAGGTTTTAGGGAAATCAAATTAGTCTCCTCTTTAAATATTCATTAATTTAAACAGGACGACTGGAAAATTGGTCACTAGCTATGCAGTAAATACCACTCTCAAATTGGCTATGTCCTTATGATTGCTATGGTTTGGGTTTTTTTAATAGCATTGATTTCTTTATGCAGTGAAATAACATATTGATACAAGCACATTCAGGGCCATTAGTACAGTTATTGTTCAGCTGTTTTCTGTAGGGCTCCTGCTTAAAAATGGTACCTTGGTATGACCTTGTACATACTTTTTAAAGGCATTAAGTAATATTCTCCGACTGTCAAACCAGTGGCAAACCTCAGGGAGATCACAGCCATAAACACTGTAAAACTCAAAACAAAGAAGATGTAAGCACTTTGGGAAAATGTACACTAAATCCTGTTTTTGATGAAACAGACTCTTGAATGTGTAAGTGATTCTTGAATATGGTCCTTACACTGTTGTTTAGTTGCTTTTTAAAATGCTACTTATATTGCGTATACCTACATTACAGCCCTGCCATATTTCTGCCCCAGATTTCCTAGACAGAAAGAAGTTTATGGATGCGCCCACGGAGTCTGCAGCGGCCGGGGCGTACCCGGCCTGCCACGCATCTACTGCTCGAATGACAAGTGTTTGCAGAGTAAGTCTGAGGTCTCCTCCATGCAGTGGTCTTGCTGAGGAAGCACCGAGCATCTGTCCAACACACGAGCAGTACCTCTGACCCCTCACCATCCACGTGTGTCCACCAAAGAGGTGAGCTGTGTAGGCATAAGGGACATTTTGGGGGAATTTGGGGAGGATTGGAGAGGCTCCTGTCCTTAACTGACTGCTGGCGATCTGGAAATCCAGGAATAGTGTCTGGAGTCTTCTTTTTCCACCCATACTGCATTTTCCAGTTGGAAAAAGGACATCATGTGGAGGACCTTGATAACAGCACTTTTACGTACTGTAGGTAAAGTCAAGGGAGCATTTGAGCTAAGAATGCAGCAATCATCGATATTCACCTCCACATCACACAGCACCCGGTCAGGCAAGATACCGAGCACTACCAGGAATCCCATCCTCGATGGACAATTAGCCTGTGCAATTTATCACTTAGCCAGTTCTTCATCTGTTGGTCACTGGCTGCTTTCGCGCAATGATGAATGAAGCTGCCTGGTATGTTAAAGGGAAATTTCAGAAGACAAATGAGAAACACAGATATAGGTCACAGAAATAATCCTACTTCCTAACCTTTACAGGAATACACTTCTTCAGTAGCAAAAAGAAAGGAAACAGTAATGCATGCATTCCATTATTACAAAGTTTTCTTTGTAAAAGCCAAAAATACCTATTTTTCTCACATCTTATGAATAATGAAGTTATTCCTGACCTGTGGCAGTAAAACAGGGCTACATTTTTCTCTTTTGATTCTACATATGTTATTTTACTGAAGCCTGTGCTATAATAAATGGTTGGTTCAGGACAGACAAAAAAGTTGCAGCCTGAACTCCTGAGATAAAACTTTTGGAGAAAATATGGGAGTTGGGCCAAGGAGGCAGGGTGCGTAACACATCGGTTGGAGTTTACGTCCTTGACTCACTCCTCTGTCTTTCTCAGCAGGGGACGGAAATTCTGCCTCGGCTCCAGAGGAGGAGGTTGGTGTTGGGCGACCTGAACCCTGGGACAGAGCCCTGTTGCACGCACGTGTGAAAGACTTCAGGGTCTGTGTAACCCCTCTGCCAGCCATCAGCAGAAGCCAAACGCCATCATAAGCAAAAACCTCCTGGTTCAAGTCTTACTGTTTTGGTTTTTTTTCAAAATGAATAAACACGGAATGATTTTTAAATAATACATGAACAGAAATATATTTTACTGAGAGGAAAAGAGAATATGGGGATGTAGCAGGTGCAGGTGCCCAGGCGCTGGCAGGGGGGCTGCAGGGTGGTCTCTGTGAGGAGAGGCCGGGGCTGCCCCGTGCCGGACTCCGGTCAATCCACTGCAGGGCACAGCTGAGTCCCTCAGTCAGGATGGTGGCGCCTGGGGGAACGCGTGTACAAGAAAGGGCAAAAACGCCAGCGAGCAGAGAGGAGTGAGGAAAAAAGAACGAGAAACAGCCCTGCAGGCGCCAAGGTGAGAGAAGAAGGAGGGGCAGAAGGCAGTCCAGGCACTGGAGCAGAGATTTCCCCTCAGCCCATGGAGAGGACCATACCGGAGCAGGTTCTCCTGGAGGACTGCAGCCCCATGCACAATCCACACTGGAGCAGCGTGAGGAGGAAGGAGCAGCAGAGAGGAGCGGTTGGGGCCTGACCACAGCCCCCATTTCCCATCCCCCGGTGGCACTCAGGGCGGGGGAGGCAGAGGAGTTGGGAACGGAGGAGTGAAATTGAGGGTGGGAAAAAGGAGGGGGGGGGGGTAAGTTTTGTCTTTGTTTCTCAGCATCCAACTCGATTTCATTTAGCAATAGATTAAATTAATCTTCCTCAAGTTTTGCCCCTGATGGTAATTGGTGAGCTATCTCCTCCTCCACAACTCCTTTGCCTGCCAACAGCTCCTCCTCACCCGGTGCACGTACCCCATCACAAGGACACAGCCACTGTCCCCAGCCCTGGGGCAGCGATCAGGCACTGCCTGCTGCCTGAGACTGGGATGGTGGCATCCTCCCCCAGAACTCTGTCTGGGTTGAGGCCTTCGATATGCTGAGGCCCATGCTTCTTCCCAGGTAGGAGACCACGTCCCATGGTGCCTCAACACCATCTTGGGTTTATGTATTTAAGACCTTTCTGGTTTTAGGTATACACACCATTTTATATTTTGATTCTTCCAGTTGTCTGAAGAAGGCTTTATCTGCTTCTTCCTGATCAGGTGGTCTGTAGTGGACACCCATCACAATGTCGTCCATGCTGATCTACCCTCTAACCCTGACCCATAAGCTCTCAGCTGGCTCATCACCCCTCCCAAGGCAGAGCCAGCTGCGTCCCCGCTGCTGTCTCACATAAAGGCAACTCCCGGTTGTGCTGATTTCCCAGAAAAGGTATGAGATCTTCCCCCATCATGCTGTCATGTAGGCTCACCCTTATTTGTGTGCATACTCTTAGGACGGGCCCCCTTTCTGCTTTATGTTGATTATAAGGTCTCTTGTCCACATCATCCCACGCCTTTCGCTTGCCAGCCACTTCTTCGCTTGATTATAGGTCATCATCTCTCTCCCCTATCGCTTCTAGTTTAAAACTTCTCCTTACCAGGTTGGCCAGCATGTTGGCAAAGACATTTTTGCCCCACTTGGGGATGGGTACCCCATCGCTTCCAAGAAGTTCTCTATCATCAGGAAGGCTTCCAAGGTCCTGAAGACGAACCTTTGTGGTTGACACCAGCTGTGCAATCCGTTGTTGACCTGTAGGATCCATCCACTTTGCCTCGAGACCTTCCCCTCACTGGCGGGACTGAGGAGACACCACTTTGGCCCCTGTGCCCTTGGCCACCCGGGATCCATGCAGTTATGCTTGATATGCTCCAGGTCTCCCCTGACATCCCGAGTGCCCCCATGGAAGAGCAGCACCGGGTAACAGTCCCGGAGCTGAGAGGCCCTGGCAGCACCTCCACAATACCCCAGATCAAAGCCCCTAGCAAGGAGCAAACCTCCGCAGCCAGCCTCCTCTAATGAACTTCTTTGCAGCTTCATCTCCCCAGAGCTCCCAGAAAGTCCCCCCTAAGATCCCAGAAGTCCCCAGATTCCCAGATCTCGAAGCTGAGCCCCGTCCCTGCTGCGCTGTCGGGTATGTATGTCCTGCTTCGGCTCCCCGGTAATGCCGTGCACAAGGATGAAGGCAGGGGATTCGTACCGCCGAGGTCTTCGGGGCAGAAGGAGCTCTCTCCCACCTCTGGCCATCCCACCAGGAGGGACGGGCCGTGCTGCGAGGGCCTGTGTCCTCGCAAGGTGGCTCAGGCTTGGCTCCCCAGCCGGGCTGGCCCCGTCTCTGCCCCACACCAGAGGAAGAGCCAGGCCCCGTATGAAAGGAGAAGAGTTGGGAGGTTTTTTTTGCTAGCCTCTTCTTTCGTTTTTCATGACCTTTTTTGAATATAAAGTTGGGGGTTTTTTTTCGCCACTAGTATTTTGTTTTGAACGGTTGGGAAGCTTTGCTGGTACTTGCCTAAAGGAAAAAAGAGACACCGATGGGGAGGGGGAGTGCTTCAACAGTAAGTTCAAGTGCCATCGTGCCCAACATGGCTTTTCATCTTGAACAAATGTAGGTGAGAAGCTGCTGCCTTCGAGGCCTGACTGAAATCAGACAAGAGAACCAACAAACTGTGAAGACTGTGACCTTTCTCGGTGACAGAATTGAAAGGACAGTTGAAGAAAAAACCCACAGCATAGTTCAAAGTTCTGAAAAGAAGAAAACAAACTGGAGAAGTGTGGAGGAGAAAGTTCTGAACTCACAGCACTTAAGTACAGGCTCAATTTTGGATGTGTCCGTATCCCACTGGTCTCAGAGGGTCTGTTTAGTGAACTGAAACACATGCAGTCAAGTGCTTGGCTTAGCCTGTGTGCTTCTCAAAACACCAGGAGGTGTCTCAAGCAAACAAAAATTTCATCAGTGGCTTTCTTACAGAGCAGACAAAGGTTTTTAAAAGGTGGTGATTTTGAAAACCTGGATGCAGAAGGCCCTGGGCTGGCTGGGAAGAGAGAGCTTTTGTTTTGTGAATGAGTTATCAGAGTGTGTCCTGATTTAGACATAATCAGTTGAAGAGATGACCCTATTTTTACATTGAAAAAATGTTATCAGATGTGACTAATTGGAGACTGGAGGCAGGGGAGAGCTTAGAGGCACAGTAATTGTTCCTGTCTGATCAGAAGGATCAAAGAGAATCCCTTAGAAAGCTAAATTAAAAAATGAGATTCCTGTGGCATGTTGTTCATAAGATTGATTTTTTCTGGACATGCCTGGACAAGGAGGAAAGAGCTGAATATGATTAAACACAATTTTGCTGCCAAGGTGCTGAGGAATTTGTTCTGTTTACTACACTCCTTGTTCTATGTAATGGTCATATTTCCATTTGTCTGCTCAAGAGTTACACTTCAAAAAAAAAAGATACAACTCTTCTGTTCTTTCGGGAATAGAGACCGTACTATCTGGCTGTGAAATACCTTTGTTTAAAAGTGTTTCAGTGTTAGGGATCTGAGTGAATGATTGCTACCAATGATTTTAAACGGAAGAATTTGGTTTCAAGACCACATCGACCCTCTGCTCCATGGCTGAGGATGCATAAAGACCACTCACTTACTTAAACACTGCGGCATCACAGCACGCATGCCGTAAGCCCAGAGTACTGGGGTGGAGGAGTGGGAGACCTTTGGGAGGCCCACCACAGCCACCACCAGCCTGCCCAGTTCATCCTCCGAAGCCTGTCGCCAGTCGGGACCTGGGCCTGGGGAATGTCTGAGCTGCTGTGGCAGCTGGTGCTCTGGGTGAGAAAAAAAGGAAAAACGGAGAAGATGCTGCTGTCCACTTTACGTTCACTCCTGTCTGCATATGCTGGCATTTCCAAAACAGGCCTTTTTTTCCCCCTGAATACTTCAAACCTTAATGCCACCAAATGCAATGCAAAGCAAAGTGAATGAATTTACAGCTTTGGATGGAGCATTGTACAAAATGCCCTTGGGAAACTCACCACAAAGGAACTTCTTT
Source organism: Sagittarius serpentarius (assembly GCA_034782735.1). Classification (NCBI taxonomy): domain Eukaryota; kingdom Metazoa; phylum Chordata; class Aves; order Accipitriformes; family Sagittariidae; genus Sagittarius; species Sagittarius serpentarius. Next base: position 4,731,497 of record JAVKLA010000014.1, read on the forward strand.
AGTATTATACAGCCTCATTCAGGAAAAGCGTCGGGGGCGGGTGGGTGGGTGGGGGGGTGGGTGCAGATCCTGGTGTGCACACACACGGGGCATTCAGAGCAGGACGTGTCCTGTGCCCAGCAAACGCCGCTGGGATTCGCTTCTTTAGGTTGTGCTTCAAGGTCTCCTCTATTTTTTTCAGCTACAATGAGGTCTCACCGGGCAGGGACATAAAAACTGGTAAAATGGATGAAGTCAGTGACAGGCTGAAAAATTCCCAGTCCTTTCTTTTGAAGCAGAAGAGCAATATCACTTGATAAAGGACGAAGAGAGATTTGAAAGCGCGTTGCCTCTACGAGGTTTCCTTGCTAGCACTCCTGCTCTGTCAGGTCTCTTCTACCACCTTGAGAAAGGGATGCAGAATACATACGTACATGGAGCTCTCACTTCAACCGAGCATTTCTCTCTCACAATGGTTTTCAAATCTTCTAACATGCAGGCGACTGCTTTGAGTGGCTGAACCTGTCTGAATCTTGCTCGGGACCCCCTCTTCTCCATTTGCCTTCACAGCTGCACAGACGCTTTTCAGGGGCAAACCCTGTTCCTGGAGGGTGGGACAGGGCACCCCAGAGCGGGGCCATCCCAGGCACACGTCTGCTTTGCCCTGGGTTTATCCGGGGAAATGAGCATGTTTCACATAGGTGGTGTCTTCTGTCCCTCTTGTTTCTCTAGCTGAATTCTTCCTTTTCAATAGGTGCACAGCCAGCTCACACCACACTGCTGACAGAAGCGGCTGAGTTTCCTTCTCTTCTTCTTCATTTATCTTCACCACGGTACATGAGAAAGATACACGTAAGTTGGTCTCCTTCTCGGTGTCCTCTTGACATGCTGGCTGCAGAGCAGTCTTCAGTGTTGAAGATATTTCTGCCACCACCGCAGGCTTTTCTGGCGGGGTATCTTGTTAACGCCAGTGCCGGATCTTTGCATTCCTCTCTGCTGTTGCTTTTATTACCCGTTTCTGCTAGCTAAGGACAGAAGAGCCAGCGCTGCCCTCTGTGACTGCCCTTTTTCCTTCTGAGGCGTTGCACGCAGTGCAAGCTGGACGTAAGATGCGGTTTTTGTGTGCTTCTTAGCTAGGCACTTCATCTTCTCTGGCATTCATCTCTTTCTACATATTTCTTCAGCTTAACTAAAGGGTTTTGTAAATTGACGTACTACAAATACTAGCGTTTCCAGATCTGGAGTGAATCCCAGAACAGAGAACCAGTATTTTTCCATTAAAAAAAAAAAAATTTAAAACCCAACTTTCAAACACGAATAGAATATTTAGAAAGTATAATAATCTACTAGAATAAAATGCTAAATTTTTTTTTCATATTTTATGGCATGTGTTTCTCTGTTGTTTCAGTATTACAGTCAATGATCAAAAATAGGTCAGTTCCCAAACCACGTAGGACTGAAATGTGTGAGATCAAAAAAGAAAGAAAGGAAGGAAGAAAGAATGCAAGAGGAAGAGAAGGAAGGAAGACATCATTATTTGTCCTCCTTTGTAAGTCTGGTTTAACTAAACTCAGACTAAAAGTTTTAAGCTTTCCTGGTGTCCCACGAGAAGTAAAAACATTTAAAAATAAAAGGAAGACAGGTTGAGCTTTCATGTAATTACCAGATGGTGACATCAGCAGAAGAGGAATTTATTCTTTGGTTGATCTGCAGGAAGGAAAAAAAGCATGTTATCCCATTTCACAGATGAGGGACAGAAACATAAAAAGCCTCAACTGCCCCTGTCCCACTTTGAGCTTCTAACCGGGACAGCGGTGTTAGGAGCAGCAGTGTTCCCTGCGGCGTTCATGGAGCGAAACAGGCACCTCCAGAGAACAGTTTCCCAGGGCAGCAATCTTGCTACCTACACGAATACGCTCAACACTGACGACAAAGTGCTTTCACAATCACACACGAGAATCCCCAAACCACAAACTGGCTCATATCAGAGGATTTAAGAAAATGCACTCGGGTGTTTTTCTGTGGCTGTTAGGTAGAGTTGGGCCCCAGTTTTTTCTTAACCATAAGACCCAAAAAGGCTTTTTTAAAATATAAGTGTAAGATTCTTGAGTAATCCCGCATCTATTGATGCTAAGGTTTTAAGGAAAAAATGTCGCAGCTCTCACGAACTTCAGACTAAAGATGGAGAGCCGGCGACCTTCTATCTCCCCCCTCCAAATGACAGATTTGAAATGCCATTTTTTCAGCCGGGCTTCCCTTGCCTGACTGAAAATTTTTCTGTGGTTGTTTCATGTAGCCAGCCTGACCAACGAAGTGGTAATTCATGGCTGGCTGGCTGATATCAGATCCTCACCCTGCTATGTGTCCCTGCCAAGGCTCCGCACACAATTCGCTCTATTGAAAAGCCAGCTCATTTCCACTTGCAGCCAGCTCTATTCATATTCCTCTCACTGTTAGTGACAATAAATATTATAAAATCACACAAATCCAGATGGTGTGGGTTGGAGTTGCCAGCTGTTCTACCACTTGTGAATTGCCTCTCTTGTCCTGCAGCTTGGCTTCCACAGAAAGCATCTCATCAGCTTCCTATGGCCTCATTGCATTTCTTTACAAGCCGTCCTCGTCCTGGGATATTTTCAACATCCACTGTAGATATAGGAAAGAGAGAAGCAAAGCAAACTGGAGACAGAAAAACAAAGAATCTTGCACCTCAGAAACTGAGGATTATTTTTCAAATAGTGACCTTCACCTCCCAACAGCTTCCTGGTTTTCACCCATGAAAAGAGACCACTTTAGGGGTCCAGCTGAATTTTACTAATTCTCTTTCATAGGAGACTTCTAGCTAAAAGAGAAGCAAAGGTTGGCTAATCTTGCCAGTAGTTACCGTTGCACAAACCATGAGGAAACCAGTGCCAGAGGAACACAGAAACTGAAATACTGTCATGACCTGTGCGAATAGCGCTGTGTAAATCCTAAACATTGTGACAATTACCTTGTTTTAGCTTTGAGTGGCTGCTCTGAGTTTTGACTCTTTGAGCCTGGGGTGGTATCTGCAGGCCAGAGGCAGTCTCCAGTCCACTGAAGTTACCGTCCAAATGATCACCGGGGTAAGGAGAAAGACTGCAACGGAGCTGTGCTTAGCACTGCTGTCACTAACATAGATGTGAACGTTAATATATGATTAACAAACGTGCGACTGCCATTACTTTTGGTTCTCATATTGGCTGTCTTCCGAGATTTTGCTGAAAAGAGATGCAGACAAGAGCGAGCAGGAGGCAAGGGAGGTGGGACCAGCCCAAAGCCAGGACAGCGAGAGCGGGGGAAGAGAAAGCCGGAGCCCAGAAGAGCAAGCAAAGCCACCAGCTGTGGGGACATGCTGTAAGTCGGTAGGCTCTTGGGCTGCGGTGCCAGGAGGGAGCAGGCACCGGTAGCGGTGCAGATGCTCGCAGCTGCTGCTCTGGCTGGTGCCATGGTTTGGGGCTGCGGCGGTGGGACAAGGGTGTCTGAGGAGGGAAGACGACCCTCAGGGGCCCTTCAGACACCAAAGTGTCTGAGGCACCCAAGCGTCTTACCAGCAGTCTATCTCATTACATTTGCAGCAAAGACTATTCAATTGCATTATTTAATCTACTCTTTCCCTTTGTCTAGCTACAAAATTGAAAAACAACAATAATGAGGAGGCAGGTCCAGTCAAGCCATGAGTCGGGTCATCCGGCTGGGTTCAGCGAGGAGCACGGTTGGGCACAGGCACGGCTGCAGCACAGCTCAGGCAAAGCGCAGGGATCAGAGGTTGAGCTTAACACCAGCTGGCCTGCAAAGCAGGGGAGGACCTCAATGAGACGTCTCGCAGTTCTTTCTCCGACAGCTCTTTTCGCAACAGTCTGATCCCAGGTTACAGGGCTGCCCTTGAGCACAGGCAGCCAAACCCCTCGTGGGATATTGCAGAGCCTGTTGGTGCACACCAAAAAAATTAACAATCCTAAGGACAGTTGCTCCACTAGTGTCTACGAGAGTGATCATTGGCCCTTGAGGAAATCCTGCTCAAGGCAGGCTCGGGACTTTTGAATAAAGCTCTTAGCTCATGTTACAGGAAGGTGAAATTAGATTTACAGGACCATAAATGCATCAGGATCTTGACCGCGAGGTAGGAGTCTTTTGAAATGTTCATCGTTCCTACTTATCTCCAAGTCAGTGACATCCAGCCGGTTCTGGCTGAGAAAGCGAGGAGAGGAGGGGAGCGCCCACCTCCAGTCTATACACAGCCCATCTCACAGTGGCATGACAGCTCCTCTCTTCATCCCCAAGCCATTACTTCAACAGTACCCTTGAGTCAGAAACCCTCCAAACCAACAGACTCCTTTCTGTGCCTTTTCTCTCAGCATCCCTCCGTGCAGATCTCTGTAACGTTTCATTAATTCCCAGCTGCCTCCTGATGCCGGAATTTTACCATCAGAGCCTGCCCAGAAGTGGGACATCAAGCATCTAGGAAACATCTGACTTAATAGGTAAGACTATATAGGGTTAGGCAGCCACTGAACTGGAGTTATCTGGGTCACAAATTTGACATTTGCTATGCTATTTTTTTAATTTTATGTTTTTATTTCATATCAAAGGATTCAGTCACCAAATTCCTACCTTCACCTTTGCTCTTAGGCTGCTCACACCAAAAGACTGCTATTTATATAATCTCCCAAATTATTTCTGGCAAAGTGGATGATGCGTGCTGGGATTTATTCAGGTGTCCGTGGAAGAAGAGTCTCTGGCACAGCTTTCATCCTACTTCTAATTTCAACAGGTCCCAGAGGAGTCGGATTCTCTCCAGTAAAGATCCTCGAACTACAGCGTGACTCTTATTATATAAATTTATCATCCTTCCAAGTCTATATGACAAGATCTTCGTAAAGTCCTGGCAAAGCTCTGCCTTGAATTTACCTGGTAGGACTTCTATTATCTCAGTAGCGGTGCAGCAAATGAGGCAGCGGAGAATGTGCCACCGGGTATATTACTTAATCATTCACATCTGCTGCATTTGGGGACACATCTGAAATAGGCACTGGTGTTCCCAGCCGTGCCCCAGGGAGGCACTTACCCTACGCGGGTGTGACTCAGCAACATTTCTTAATTATCTGATGACTGCAGGAGATTTCAAGATCGAAATTTTGTCAGCAGCATTTTATCCAAAGCGGTGAAAAGCTTCCAAAAAGCACTACTGGGACATATTCTTGCTAGTTTTATGGCACTGGGCCTTCATTACCATAAACAAACTCTGATATCGGAGTGTAATCTTTCGGGGAATTTCATATAAAGCCACGGGAAGGCTCGCTGCAATCACTTACACACGTGTCCTTCCTTAAAAGCAATGGCACTGCCCACGCAGGCTGGACCTGAGGCGGGCTCTCCGTTTCCCTCGAGGGATGGTGGCCTTTCCTCCCTGCTCCTCCCTGTCAGCGAGGCTGCGCTGCCCTGGCACGGGGCTTACAGGTTTGTTGCCACCTCGCTGGGTGGATGGAGCTTGGCACCAGGTGTCTGCACGGTTTAAGGGTGGGATAACAGCAAAGGCCTTGAACGTACAGGCACCGGTTGAGCAAAGAGTCCCCCCGAACAGCTAAGAATGCACTGCTGGGCCATTACGCATCAGTGAAGAAGGGCAAGGAAGAGCCCCGGGAAAAGACTGCGTCTGCTTTAGGAAAGGGAGCGGCCGCTGAGCAAGGAAAGAAACAGCGAGCAGCAGGGCGAGGCACCTGCTGCAGCCTGGAAAGCGACATCCCCGCCGGGATCGGGCAGCGTGTAGCCCCGGGGTGGAGGCCTAGGGCTGGGAACTGCCTCGAAACTCAACCGCCTCACAAAGGGACCGAAGCTGGGGGCGGGGAAGAGAAAGCAGATGCCCGCTTCAGATCCCGCTTTCCTCACTGAGGAGCTCCCGGGCGTGATCACCTCCACCGCAGTGACCGAGGCCACGAAGGACCGTGGCCACCGGTGCTAGTTACGCAGGTCGGCTCCGCGGTGTTGGCCACTCACGGTCGGGCCTGATCGCCCAGCAGGGATGGCTTTTGAGTGTGCGACGGCGGCAGCTGAGGATGAGCAAGAAGCAGCCACCAGCACGGGGGGTGCTGTTGATGCATGTCCGCATGGCAAAGGTTTGGTTTACAGTTTAAACCGTAAAAAAAGGTGCCATTGTCACTGTGTCCTTACCATAAAAGGAAAAAAAAAAAAAAGAGAGAGAGAGAGAGAAGAAAAAGAACGAACTCTTCTTTTTAAGTGAAGCGTTGAAATGCGGGGTTTCATATAACCTTTTCAAAACTGACTGAAGAACTAGACTGTTCCTGAGCTTCCTCTAGATGCAGGGAAACCTTTCCTAGACCTGAGAGCACTCGTTAATGAATATCAGAATTAGGTGCCTTGCAGTTTTGGAAAATTCGACTACATTTCTGGATTTTTAGTTACCCAAGTACTACAGATTTACCTCCAAGTGACTGAGGGTCCCATGTAGGGCTGAAGGTCCCAAGTCTTAGTTCTCAGAGCTAATTCAGGGCCCTAATTTCAGCTGCCAGTTTGGAAGCAGAAAATTAGAAGCTTCCTTGTTTAAGCTTTCAAAGGAAATTGGAGAAGTGAAAATGTGAGGTTTCTTTTTTTCTATTTCTGTTCTGAAATTTGAAACAGCTGCCACAAAATGTTTATAACCATACATAGTGCTCAATAAATGTCTAAACCTGGAAGGAACTATGCATGAATTATGTCTGATTTATACATTAAATAAAAATAGAAAGAGCCAGTTGAATTTTAAATGTTCTTCCTACTTTTGGCAAGCCTTGAAATTACGATGTGTATAGAACATTGCCTGCAAAAACGTCTAAAGCATTGCATTTACTATATCAAAAGAGTTTATCAGATAAGGCAAATACCTGGGCATAATCAAACCTTCTTAAATCGGTTTTTCATAGGGAGAACTGTTGGAAACTAATTTTATTTTTAAGCTCACCCCATAACGTGCAGACCAAGATTAACCACAAGGAAAGGTCTGAGCTGCCAGTAATTGCTGCAAGTAGTTGCACTCGGGCAGCTCAATAAACCCGCCGAGCGCATAACCTGGCCTGCAGGACGCAGAGGCCCGGGGTGAGGCAGAACCACCCCCTGCCCAGCCCTGGACCCTGGCCATCAGCCGCAGATCCCAGGCCAGCTCCGAGGAGGCCAGATCTTCAGCACATCTCCTCACGGGGAAACGAAGCGTGTGTGGTCACAGCGCCTTTGGCGAGGCGGGAGCAGGGCCACGTTACGACCCTGACCCAAGACTCTGCTTCACTCGATCTCTGTGCCAGCCAGGAGTGACAGCCTTCCAAGGCAGGGACGCAACTGGGGACTGTGGTGTTTCTAAACACCCAACTCTTCCTGCCCCCACTGAAGAGAGCCACGCTTTAGAGAACGGGCCTCACGGAGCGGAAGCGCAACTTTCATATGGGGTACAAATGAGCCAACAAAGTCATAACAGAGTTTTGACTACAATGTAATCCACCTCAGAGGATATGGAAGCTAACGTTTAAAAAGCAGTGTCATTATGTATCTTTGTTTAGTTCCAAAATACTTTGGTAGATACTTTTGCTGCTTATTTGGAGGATTATTTTTAAACTGCAGATACTCTCCAGTCACACTTACCGATTTAACTTTGAAGTGATAATCATAGAATCACAGAACGGTTTGGGTTGGAAGGGACCTTTTAAGACCACCTCGTTCCAACCCCCTGCCCTGGGCAGGGACACCTTCCACCAGACCGGGTTGCTCAGAGCCCCGTCCAGCCTGGCCTTGGACACTGC
>JAVKLA010000014.1:4739796-4756322 GCA_034782735.1 Sagittarius serpentarius
TGCCGGGTCATGTTGAGCTTCTCGTCAACCAACACCCCCAAGTCCTTCTCCTCAGGGCTGCTCTCAATCCACTCATCGCCCGGCCTTTGCCCCAGTCCCATAGTACTTGGCTTGTTTGATCCCGGGGAGTGAAGATATTTAATATTTTCTCTTCCAGTTTATTACCCAGCCCACACAAAGAAAGCAAAATAAATCCATCAAAATGTAATTTTAAGAAGAGTATTCCCAGGTTTTGTTAACTAAATCACATTTTTGCAATTAACGTGATCGTTATGAACATTTTAGGCCTTGCTCGAGATCATCCGCGTACATCAAAATACAATATTCTCATCCCAATTTTATGGCACAGCTCTGTTAAAAAACACTTCAGCGAAACAACAAAATCAAAACAAAACCTTGCAGTTTAACTCCCTAAACAACAGAGGTAGTTTAGATTTATTTCAGCCGTCTCCATCGCTGCCCTACGCGTAAGAAAAGCGCTTCCCAGCTCTCCTTGCACAAACACAGTCCTTTCAGTCCTCCCTTGCTGCACGCCCTGCACTCCATGTGCCCCCCCATCACCTCGACAGCTGAGAAATTCCTAGATTTTACCCCCCAAAATAAAGCAAAGCAGGTGAACGCGTGCCCTCAGAGATAGGCGTGTATTTCCATCCACCATCGCATTTTCGTGGAGGCGGGGACAGAGCAGCTGGCTCCCCTACTGACCCAAAGGCACCGACAGACGGTGCGTCCCCGTGTTCCTGCATGGGTGCCGGCCCCTTTGGCTGGGGGAGGCAGCGGGCACGGTGTGGGGTGCTGGGCCCGTCAGCCCCTTGTTCCACCTCCTCCAGAAGCTGGTTTGTCTTAATTTTAACTAGGGCCAGCTAGATTTGGGGTATCAGTTTATGCTCTTACCTTTGCAACGAGCCCCACGAAAACTTCCCAGGCGTGGCTCTGGCACTCGCGAGGGTCTGTGCTCTACACGGGAACAATCTTTTTACTGCAGACGCGCGCAAAGTCTGGAGTCGCTGGTACAACAGGCAGCAACGTAACCAAGCGTCTCCACAGAGGCCACGGTCCTTCTAGTTGTGAAATTAATGCTGCGAGGGTAGAAGAGGGTAACTGCCTCGCAGCCGGTCTTTGCCAAGGAGCAGACGAACCATCGCAGTTGCCTCAGGGAGCTGCAGCTGAATTTTCCGGGGAAACCAACACACTGACGCATCCTGTTATTGCCTACCAGTCCAAGCCCATCCCGAGGTGACCTGACAACGTGGAAGTAAGTTAGTATAGCCACGTTAACGCCAAGCTTCATTCGAGACACTGACCACGTATGAAGCCCTCCTTCCACATAAGGAGCACGTCCTCCTCCCCGCTTTGAGAAGAAACGTGTGAGAATAGGAAACCCTCTCCAAACCTGCTGGGCCCTTTACAGAGCTACAGAAATCTGCAGTCCCACCGTGGGAATAACAGTTTACTACAAAACTGGGGGCAGGGAAAGGAGCTGAAGCCATCCGATTCGACAGCTTCGGCGCAGGATAAATACAACCAGCAGGTTAAATGTCTCCCTGCTACGTTTTAAGCAGCAGCAGCCAGTTGCTAGCACTGCTCCATATATCATAATGGATATTTTACCCTTTAATGTTAACAGTGTTTTCATAGTATATATTTTTCTTAAATAAAAAAATAAAAAAACCCCAACACCCAAGCTTTTAGTAAAGCTCACTCTGGGCCTTCCCTTGTTCCTCTGCTATCCATGGTGGTTTTGCCACTGACAACAAAAAAGGAGGACCAGAGCCTTTAATACCCTGCTTTCAAGTGTTAATACATTTACAGAAGACTATACAAACAAGCTCCGAACAGCAATTACACATTATTAGAGCTACACGTTATTTGTACATGTTGCTAAAACAATGCTGCTAAATGAAGAAGCTTTATTAGTTTAGAGGTTTTGGCTGCTGTTATTAAAAATATATTTACCTGAAAGGAAATCCAAGTATTTCATTTTACAAATGATTTAAAATATAGCAGTAAGCAACATAAACTATTGCTTTTTATGTTTATACAATTTTTTTTGGCATAACACTGCCATACCGTTACAGAATTATAAAATATATCTTTATAGTGCATTACAAATCCAGAAACTGGTTACCACTCCTACCACATACATATGGTATTGGTACTACCAAACATGCACGGCATTCTGTAATTAAACACTGCAAAGGAATACAGAGAAGAGAGCAGGACCATTCATGAAAACTGACACGTAGCTGTTTCATTTTGCAAGTAAAAACTGTTGGGTTTTGGTTTTTTTCTTTTTACTGCACTTTTTTCTTAGAATACATTTTAACAATGAAGTCTACGATATATCCAAATTTTATCAGTGCAAAACTATACCTAATCATCTGTTGCTGAACTCAGACTGCATGAAGGGTAAACAACTATGGAATAGGTTAAAACACAGAAAAAAGAGTAATTAATGATTAGCAAACATGCTTCACCAGATCCCCAAAATATAAATGCCATAACCTTTTTTACTGCAAAACAATAATTTTCACGGTTAGCCACAGTAATAAATACATTCAGTATATTTCACAATAAATTTTAGTTAATGAATACACCACTAGACTTGTAAGCGTGGCAGAATTAAAAGCGCCGAGTTCCTAAGAAGTAAGAGACTTCTTTCAGAACAATTTGCCAGTTCTCACATTTGATATTTTATAGCAAACAGCTTAACGCTTTTGAAAATAAAGGTGATGATACGTGTACAGCCAGAAAAGGTCTCTATTTAACTGTTCTCCATAGCTTCTGAACTGTGTTTTAGGAGTCCATTAGGTATGGCATGTATTTAATATAGTCTTTAAAATAAAGTCTTGCTTTCCCCAATGGTCTGAAGTAAGTATACTTAAGAACGTGGGCTGTAAAAGGAACACAGATAGATCACAGGCAATACAGAGCACAGAGGTATTACAGAGACACAATTTACATTCCCCTTGGAGAACTGCATCTGAATACCTGTTAGTAGTGAACCTACGGTGTTGACCATGACGTGGATGGAGGGCGGGTTGCCCACGCTTAGGCCTTTTTGACCCATCCTTCATTTTCAGGCTCCGCTGGCCATCAAAACCACCTTTTGAGCAGTTAACTCCAATTGCAGTTGGAACTGGGGACTCGTATCAAAACAAGTTATCAAAATGTGGAATGAGGAGTATGGCTCTCAGCAAACCCCAGACAGTATTTCCATCTTCTACGTGATCACAACGTGCCCCCCATTGCTGCTGGTGTCTCCACATCCAGAGGCACCTCACTCGGATGTGGGCTAGGAATAGGTTTTGCCTTTGACTGATCTTGCTTTTACACCGATGGGGGGGGGCAGGGGGAAATCTGTTCCGCAGTTGGAATCTGACTTTTAATTCTTCATACAAAAAGATTTATGTATAAAAATTTATTCAGAAGGTACAAGTAAGATAATATTGACATCAAGGTAGGACAAGTTTTCTGCCTAAGCAGACATCTTCTGCCTAAGGGGAGGAACATAGGACATCTTCTGCCTAAGCAGGTATTTTATCATCAGAATCTCCCACGGCTTTTAAAAACTGACTTGAAGGGGATTACTGTTCATCTTACAGTACCTTTAGTAACTGTATTTAAATGCACTAGCAATTCTTGAATAAACATCCGAGACAAACAAGAGATTCCTTTCTCCACACCAAACGTTATTGGAACATGGAATTCACAGCCACAAGGGATTGTGGAGGCTGAAAGAAACCCTAAGTTCAAAAATGGAAAAATTCTTGGAGAAAAATGGGGTCACCTGATCTGTTCTTTGTTTCACACCATCTGTTGGTGGCCACTGCTGGAGGCAGGATACAAGGTGAGAAACATCTTTGGTTCTCATCCGCGCTGGTAGTTCTTAGGACAATGTACATCATTAGCATGATATTGTCACACTTTTATTAATGGCAAAACTTACTTCACATACTGGCATCTTACTCATAAACACAGCTTTTGTCAAGGAAATTCAACATATGTTACCTGTAAAAGTATGGCATAATAAGAGTTACATTTTCACTTAAACATATATATCTTAGTATATTTCGTGATCAGTGCCATCAGAACTGCCAGGGAAAGAAAAGTGCAAAAAAAAAAAAAAAATTCAGTTAGACAGATATAAATAAATTTTATTTAAAAACAAACAAGAGCCGTTTTCCATTTAAATCTAGTAAATTTCCCTTGACCTACCTTATTGGATCATCCATCAAAATTATACAAAGCTTCTAAGGTCTGTAAACTTTCTGGTTGTAATGCAGGTATATGCAACCGCAGATTATGAGAATTATCCTGGAATAATTCAAGGAGGCTTACACTGGGTTACATGAAATATTACCTATGCTTATACAAATACCGAATACATCGGACCGCTGCGATCTTAGAGCTGGAAACTGGGGAGCTGACTGAGCCAGGGAACAGCTCCCAAAGGCTTATTGCAAATATTTTTAGCATCCTTCAGGACCATGCCTTTAAATATGAGCAATATGGACACCAAGAGCTCAGTTCTGCTCCTAGATATGCGCACACGTGTAACAGCTCTTCTTACCCGAACGGTCTGTGGTGCGCACCTCTCGTACCCAAGCTTTCAGTCTCTACGCCAGCACAGCACCAGGTACCGAGGCACGGCTGCGTCCTCGATAGGAAGGCCCAGAGCTGTAACGAATCTTAAAGGGCTGCATTTTTGCACGATTTGTACGATCGCCTTCACTTGCATGTGTATACTCCGTAACATTTTGTCAAGTTGTGCATTCCTACCCCCTCACCATAGGATACTTAAAATCAAGTACACAGGCGTGTGCGTATACACACTACTCCCACTTACCAGTACCAGAGGCTACTCACATGTACTTATTAGGAAAGAACCCCTGTACGGGAGGTTCTGTTCAATTAATAATTGAATAGCTCAGATTCTAGTAAAACACTGGGCCAAAAGACATTATGGTAGTAAGTACACAGAAATCCCTGAACACTTCAGCATATAGCGAGACACAAACAAGTTTAACAGTGAGCAAATGTCCTGACTTCCTTTGCGCATCCTCAGTTTCTGAAGTAATGGTTAAGTAACTAAATACTATGCGCTTATGAGAACACAATCATTTCACCATATACTGTACTGTAAACCTGAAAGCCAATACTTAGAGACTTCAAGCACGGGGTGCTTCTGGTTGCTACGGCCATGATTGTGTAATGAAATGCATACAGTGCACCCACTTCATCCCCACAAATCTCAATGGGATGCTACCCTGTATGACTGCCCTGCAACGAATCCTTCTTTTAAGCACTTGCAAAAACAGAAGAAACAACTCCTCCAAGAAAAGAATGATAAACCATCACATTTTACGTAGAGCAGAATTTGTTAAAGCTGAAGCGTCCATGGGAGTAATTCTGTTGATAAAGCTATAAGACAAAGATTACAGAGTGCAGGAACCCACCTGACACAAAAAAAACCCACTTACCATAGTTCTTTGTAGGCAATCGGTATGCCACTACTCTTCTCACTTCTATGAAAACTGATAGAAATATACTGAGTTGTAGATAAAAAAAAAAATAATAATGATTGCAGAGTTAATAAGGATATGAACCCCAAAGTTCTTGACTGTATTTTCAGATACACTGGGCCCTTAAGGCAGACAGCCAGATGTAAAGTACAGAAGTACTTAATTAAGAGTGGAGAACCAGCAAGCACGTATAGGTGAAAGCTGTGTCACAGTAACAGAATACCGTACTGCAGAGAAATCTTTTGGTTGCACATCCCACAAGCTTTCTGGTTTAAAATTAGAGCAAGATTTCTCTTTTTTTTTTTTGTTCGGTAGACAAAAGATCTCCTGAGGTCATCGATGTTCAATCAAATTACAGTATAAATACAGTAACACCCCCAGCATCCCTTATTTCACTCAAACACCATGTGTTTTCAAAAAATGTTTAACCCCAATACTAGAGTCCGTAAATTGAAGGCTCTGTATAACTACCTACCTTATAGTTAAGTTCCTCATACACAGGGTATAAATTTTCCCTATGCCATCCAAGAAATAACTGTGTAAAAACAACGCTATTCAGTTGGCATGGTTAGGCACTCAAGATTTAAAAAGTCACAGGCAGAACACAAAGTTGCCCTCCCCGTGCGTACGCGTGGGGTCAGAGACCTTAACTACACGGACCAATTTCATCTCAGCGTTTCCTGTCCCCTTTGGCTCGGAAGGTCAGAGGCAAACGCGAACAAGGGGATCCTAGTTCAAATCCAGGGTATCGTGGAAGGTTTCTCAGCACCTTTCCAGCTTTAAAGAAGCAGTGGCTGTGGGGGGAATTCTCTGGGGCATTTCTGCTCAGACAGACTTAATGCCTCCTCAAGCAATCTGGGTTACCCCGTTCCTTACAAGTCAGCACAGGAGAAGGAGGGGTACGCCTTCCTTCCTCCCTGCCTCTTTAGGATGGAAGGAGGCTGACCTTTGTCCACAGGTACCAAGATCTCTCACTGCCACCCTACTTGATCCCAAGACACAGCGCACCTGGGGAAAGCAATGGATGATGTACTGCCGTGATGGGAATTAGCGAAACAGAGGAATAAAAGACATTTTGTCTATGCTCTGAAACCCCTGAAGACTTTTGTCTTTTTGAGTTCTAAGACCTGAATAGAGTCCCGTAGCATTCTCACACTCAAACTGTGGTCAGCCACTTGCCTCGTAACATTTCATCAAAAATACACTCAAGGCAGTGGATAAAATATACACTTCTAAATAGAAAACACACACATAAGTTCTAGAGTATTTTAAGACTGTAGAAAGTATGAGTTCTACCTGCATTATTTTTTAATTTGTATTCAATTAACTTGCTGGGTACTATCTCGTTTGACTGAATGGCGTGAAGTCAGAAGAGGCTACTCAGGGAAAGCAGACATTCCTTCAGTGAAGAAAGTTGGGAAAGATCTTAACTGGGAAACTCCTACCTGCTGGGCTCCAGCCAGGCCTGGCCTGCCTCAGGTTTCAGCCGATCATCAAAACAACCTTAAACTGTGCAAGACCTCTGATAGAGAGCAACGAGAGGAAAGAGACAGCGGGAAGGAAGCATCAGGATGGCCTTTCTCTCCCAGACCACCAACAGCAGACCTGACCCCAAACTGGCCAAGAAACATCCAAGTTCAGGTAACTGAACAGGCCTGGTGACATTTTTTCTGATGGCTTTGATGATTAAGCAGTGCTTTGTGGTGAAGACACTTCTTTTCAGCTGTCCAGAGGCTTTCCAGGTGCTGAACCCAGCTGGGGGAGTTGTATTACAGCTGATCATCAGAGAGCTTTCACACCGAGACCAAACCTGAGCGATCAAAGCGATCCCTCCCCCCAAATCAGCAGTAGTAACAAATGAGTCAAGGGAAGAGAGAACTTAACAGGGACTAAAAGAAGTCTACAGCGCAACTTCCTTTGTACCCCAAAGCTGTGGATACAGTTTCATTGTAAGTTAAACTTTAATTCAACGTACAGTGGTACCCAGCTGCATAGGACATTTTGATAGCCGTTACTAAGAGTCTCCGACAAGAATGCTAATCTAAGGTAAAAGACGCTGTGCAAATACTGCCTTTAAAGACGAACATAGTTCCTAAAAAAATATCCACTAGGGAAAAAGCTGTGCTCTTGACAGAATTTCTAGTCATTTCATAAAAGGAAATCAACACTTAAAGCATATTAAAAGAAACTTAAAAATTCTGATGTTCCAAGGCTTTCTAGTAAGTTATGCTTTTTTCTTTTTTTTTTTTTTTTTTTTTTTTAAATACTGGGTTAATTTCATGGCAAAAAAATAGATAAGCTTTTCTATGCAATCTGTCTGGAAAAGATAATTAATTTCTTAGCTTTGAATATACACCATTGTTTTAAAGAGCCACACCTGGTTGAGTGCTGATAAACTGAGGTTGAAAAAATATAAAATTCATTAACCTAACAGAAGCCTAATCTGATGCGTTCACAAGCAGCATAGTCTCATGGACATTTTTTACTACAACAGATGGAAATTTCACCCAAAATGAAGGAGCAATGAATAATTTGCTTCATTCAATATGAAACATAATGATTTTTAACCTCAGACTCATGATTTCAGCTCATCCTTGTTTTTCATGGTGGTCCCCCCTGAAAGCGTATCCTTATCAGGGTTATCTTGTAGATCCTCTGACATGTTATTTGAAGAATTCTCAGTGTCACATAAATCTTTCTCTATAGCGTCTGGGTGATTTCCACAGTCATTGTTCAGATTTTCATCATCTTTTTTGGAATGAGAAGTGTCCTCCTTTCTGTCTGAAGTATCATGAATTTCTTCTGATTTTGAAAGCTGACTGCTATCAGTATCACTGTTCTTTTCACTGTGGTTCTGCCTAACAGCATCACAGTTCACTTCTTGTTCATCCCGGTCATTTTCTTCCCCGTTTTTTGTGAGTTCTCCCTTTCTTTCTTCAGTTGTTTTACTAGCGGAGCTTCCACTTGCCGATGTATTCTTAGGCTCTTTTGGTTTCTTATGCTTAGAAATGTAACTATTGTGATTAGAAATTGGAGATGCTGGCTTTTTATTTGTTTTGCTTCCCTCTGACTTCTGTTTTCTTGGGGGTCCCCAGATAAAATGCTCTGAGGGTATATAATGTTGCCGGGCAAACCTCAGGAGTTTCCTCCTTTCTCTTCGGTCTCTAATAGTATACACAAAATATTCTAGAGCACTTTGCTTAATGTTGGGAATGGTATCTTCCACAAGAGCTTCATGGAGAATAAATTTTACCAGGGGAGATTTGAAACTCTCGTATCCAAGCTCACCAAGGCTTTTCAGAATTCGAGTGATTCTCAAGTAGTTGTGTTGAGACCTTTGGAAGAAAAGGGTGAAAAAATTCCATTGAATCGGAAAGAAAACCCACCCCACCTTACAGATAACAAAACTGGAACTTCAGTTCCTCACTCCTTTTTATCACTCCAGGTGTGTGTGCCTCCAGCTTCCTGTACTTTAATTTCTCACAGCTGCTGCAGCTTGCTAGCACCTCCTTTGCCAGGATGTTGTGAGTGAAAATTAGTGTCTGTAAAATGCACTGAGGCAACAGGCTGACAAAAAATAAAACCAAAGCGTGTACTGATTTTGATCCCTTCTGCTGTATGTATTCTTTTTGAAGAGAAAAGCCAGTCACTTCATAAAATATGGGTTTTGTAGTGTATTGCAGTAACACAGCTAGAGAACGAGATCCATTGCACTTCATGAGCTATTTAAAAGCTGGGTCTCCAGTCTAGACTAGCTACCTGCACTTCTGATACAGTCAGTGCTGGGAGAAAAAGCAGCATCTCTGCGGAGCAAGTCCCACTGTCGTAAGAAGTGTCTTAAGATAAATGGAATGAACCCATGCTCTGGAAGTGTTTGTGAAGAGCTCCTTCCCTCATAAGGTACACCTAAGTAAACAGTAAAACTTAAATGCCTGAATTTTAGATGGCAAAAATGAGGTAAAAACAGTCTCAATTCCTGACTTAAAACTGTGTAGCTACTCATAGGTGAGAATATAGGAATTACAGTGTGAAAGTGTGCAGTGAGTAACATTTGGGCTTCCTAAAAGCCTGAGTCTGAGCCCACACCCCTGTTGGCTCATATAATATTTAAGTAAAATTAGTAACGGATTATTCCCATTATGCACCCCAAATTACCCATCAATAATTTGACCTACGAGCTTTCATGTGGATGGGAAAACAAAAGACTGCAAGAAAACAGTCTTCAGCTCTAAGGTCAGAGGTATTAGGAAAGTGATAACAAGATTTGAAAACAGATTTTGATACAATTAATCCGCATGGGACAAAATTCAGTGCAAACATGCTCCATACAATGCCAATGAAAAGCGACAGATGTAATTTGCTGAAAGTTGGGCTAAAGTTTGACTTAACACGTGTCTAAACCTCTCCACTTAAGCACTGCAATTAAAAAAGTATTAAATACATATTTAATGTTTTGAGGAAGGAGGGAAATCTTGTTTAGCTTCCACAGAGGTGTGAAGAATTTGATTTTTCTCAAAACGTGAATAAAAAGATAAACCACTCATTCTTTCCAACTGAGAAGCAGCGCTTTGGGATCAGGTGAAAATGCATTCAGCAGCATGACAAACATTAATTTGGAACTCTGATCTTCTTCAGCACCATCTGAAGTTGTATTTTGAGGGAATTCAATGATGTCAGTTAGACTGGCAATGGGCAAGAAGCACAATCAAAAAAAGGGGAAGGAGGAACATACACATGCAGACACAAACCGGGCATCAACTATTTCTTTTTCTCTTTTTTCCTGGCTGTCTTTGGAAAATATATCTTCCCTTTCTCTAGAAAACAAAAGGCTAAAGAGATTCTATAGCAATTCTAGAGAGTGGAGTGCATGTCATTACTTACTCATTCAAATGCTGAAATCTTTCTTGCCAGTTAGCAGCTCGTGCTACGTTTCCAGTTTTATCAATTAGTTTTATTCCAAAAAACTCCAACATCATTTTGTAAGCCAAAAGGAATCTTCTAATTGCTTCTTTTGTTTTCTTGAATTCCTAATAAACAAAGAATATGTCCAAAATTCTAAGTGGCACTACAGCGAGTACTTCTGCATTGTATAAAACAACTCTACAGAACAAAAAGCAGTTATGCATCAAAATTAATGTGATGGTTTGTATTGAGCTCAATTTGTATTACCTCAATTTCATATGTAGTTAATTCTTTCGCATAGAAGTTCAGACCTTGTTCCCTCAGTGGGAAAAGCCTGTTAAAAGAAAAAGCACATTACAGCTCACAGTATATGAACACTTAATCAAATTAATGCTTTGAAACAGAAATAGGTAGGTAGGAAGTGACCAACCACTGTATGTAAGTGTGGTTATGTTCCAGTTTTTCATAGTCTCCTTTCCATTTATTTAGGACTTCTTCAATATAAACCCCTGCATAAAAATAATTTCAAAACTGTTAGGTAGCCATCAAAACCAGCATTCAGCTACATGAAGTACGTGCCACGTTCACATAACGATAGAATACATACTTTAATTCTCTTTCACACACTATGTGAAATAAGGTCTATTACAGCCATAAATAAATTCACGTTAATTTAAAATTAATTTAGTCACTAAAACTTAATTAAAAATAAGAGACGTATCAGATGTCAATATAAATAAAACCAACCAACTTACACTGAGTTACTTACCAGCAGACGGTATGTGACAATAACCTCTGTAAAATATACTTCCCCAAAAGTTCTCATGTCCTAGATCCCTTTATCACACTGACTGGTAATTAACAAAGCACTTATATAAAATATTGCCTGGTGAATCACCTGTCATTGCTTTAACATGACAAAACTCCGCATCTCTCTCTCATCTTAGTAGAACAAAGCCTCAACTCTTTAAGAAATCTCCCATTCCAGGAATCTCACCACCTGCAAATAACATTACGATTGGGAAATCTTTCTCCGTGAGCTGCGGCCAAAAGTCTTGCTGCCGTTGCTATGAGTTTGACCTTGGGTTCTCAGGCCGTGCTCAACAAATGAGAATTTCAGCTTTTAGTGGTCTCAAAACAGTTGTGAAATTCACTCAGTTCCTCTTGGAAAGACACAGTGATAGAAAAAGTACATGTAAAAGGAAATTAATCATTCTTCGCACTGAGACCGTGCTCACGTAATTCAGTCATGGGCCAGGGCACTTTTCCAGGCACTGCACAAATACACAAAGTACATAAAAGGATGTTCCTTGTTCCAAAACCCATACAGTCTCTTTCCATGAATGAACACTCAGCGTTAGCCTGTTTCTACTCTGAAACCAACAACAGTTTTATCACTCCCACATGGCCTCTCCCAAAGCCAAATAGCATAGGAGTGGCCTAAAGAGCCCCAAGTCCCATGTAGACAGTCTCCTATTATACGGCTGAGATGTCTCTCTCCCCCCAGTGAAAATTTCAACTTGGGTCTCAATGACAAAGAACCACTCATTTGGTACTTTTCTTCAAGAAATGGAGAAAGCCAGTCAAGGGCTGCTAAGAACATGGGGTTTCCAGTGCAGGCAAGGCTGGAAAAGGACCTCGCAAAGAGGACCTCCCACCACCACCGCACTGCATCCAACCTGCATTTCAAGTATTTTCCAATACTTGCTGCTCAGATCCAGGGCGGAGAGACAGACAGGCCAGCTCTGAGTCAGAACCACAAGCTAAATCTGTAGGTCAGGGAATTAAATTTCAGATCTAGTATGGCACTAGAAATGCCTTTTTTTTAATAACGTTCCCCAGTAGTTCAGTCCCTAACGTGGTAGCGTAGACTCCCTCTGAACACTCACAGATCCACAGACTTAAGTCAAGGTGGCGGCTACTCTTTCCCATTCTTGATAAGAACTTCTACTTAGCCAGAGCTCACAGCCGTCAACGCTTCAGCCTCCGTGGCCTACCGGCTACCTTTGACACTACCTACTGTGGTTTTCTCCTACGATATTACGAGAAATTTTGTTCTTTACAAATTTTAAGAGGGAACCCCTCCACTAGCTTTCACAACTATCTCTTCTTGTGGCTAATCCTCTTGAATTGCTCCTTCATTTTGCATTTTAATAGATCATCCACCACCCCCCTGCCCCTTTTCCGGCTTTGTTTCAGGTTCATGAGGTCCTCAGGCTCACATAGACCACAGCGCCCGTCTCTTTCTTTCTGTGTCTGTTCTCTGTGTAATGTCTCCTGAATTTGCTACTTCTGTACTGGTAATTTGCAGATCTAACTCTCCTTAGAGTCAAGCTAAAACCACAGCACCTGCTTGCGGATAGCTAGATAAAGCTCAAGATGATTAAAAGAAAGGTCTTCTTTTCCTTTCACATAACCCCACTTGTCTTCTCGCTTGCTGAGGATATTATCACTATCTTGCCTATAAACAGCTCTTTTTCAACCTTCCTATATGCACATCTTTACATGCTTCTGTATCACATTCCTGCCCATCCAGCTTGCTGTCAGAACTTTGACATTTGGCATCTCAATGTCCTTTATCCTGACCTTGAAAAGCATCCTCTTGTCACGCTTACCTCTACCCTGAATGCTGCTGGTAAGATCATGTTTCTAGACCGTCGCTTTTTTATATTGCCTCTTTTTTTTTGTTTTGCTTTCTTCCACTGCAAAGCCCTTTTCTGCAACATCAAACAAAACCGATAGGCCTTCACTTCCAAAGCCTTTTGTGACCTGTCCCTTCCTACCGTATCAGAACCCAGTTGTTGCTACAAGACTGATCCTGCCTCAACAGCAGCCTCCACGTCCCACTTCTTCTGTACTCCAGTGTGCGCTTCGGTATTTCCTCCCAAGCTGCTCTCATGCCGAGAGGATCTTTCTGCAAACACCTTCAGAGTAACCTCCTCATCATTCTCTTGAAACTCTCAAAAGCTTATTTTTGGCCTGCAAATTTTTTTTTTGCCAATGGCTAAGCTCTTGCGTGCCGGGACTCCTGTCTATCGTTCTAACCAAGACTGTTTTATTGCCTCCTTCTGCTTCCCCATCTGTCTGCTACCCTCTTGTCTCTCATACTTTGACTGCAACTCTCTAGAGCAGGGTTTGTCATCTTTCAGCTGGTCCTGTGTTTGTGCAGAACCCCGCGTATGAGGTTCCTGCTCCGCTACCAGAACTGCTCGGGACTACATTATAATAACAATAATAAAATCATTTCTCAGTCTCACATAAGGTAGTTACAACACATTCTTCTTCCCTTACACAGTGCTAGGGATAACACCCTGATCCCTGCCACTCCTATTCAAGCAGCAAGAATTTCCGCAGCATAGTGGAACAACTTTATCTTTGTTTAACAAAAGGTAGTGCCACTACTGTAAAACAGCGGTAAAAACAACGTCCTGTACTACATCATGCCGAAAACGCAAGAGAAAAGCAGCACCTCCCTAGAGCAAAAGCTAGCTCTGGTTTAAGCATAACCTGCTCCCGTGTTATCAACATGCTACTCCAACATGGGAGGTTCAAGTCGCACAATATGTAAGTATACACCTTTAATTTGTCAGCACTGCAATTATCACTACTGTTTCACTTTGTTACTACTATTAGTGAGCATTCCTTTGTTATCGCTATTATTGCCACAGATTACTCACCATCGGGTTTAAACGGGATTTTATTTTTGTAAAAGCGGAGATTGCACAAGTCATTTTGATATCGAAGATCTTTAAAGTTCTGCTAAAAGAAAGGAAATAGGACATTATCAGCCTACAAAAACCTATCAAGAGTACCCCGAGAGCGATATTGTGCTCTTTGAATAGTTTGAGGACAAAAAAATTTCAGAGTTTTAGGAACCACAGAGTTTCACGCATGCAGTTAAAGACTCAGGTTACGGATCTGCGAGTTCCTTCTGGCTGGTACCTTCGCCTGCCAAGGCAGAGGTTAGAGCAGCAAGCGTAGCAGCACCTTGACTGCGGTCTTAAAGAACTTGAGAGACAAATAATAAAAAGTCCAAACTCTATAATCTACCCCCCTCAATGTTCAAGGCACAAGCCTTTTTCTGGGCTCCTACCACTGCTCCCGGGCTTACATGTGCACGTACACCTAGGATGAAAAGATCTTGCACTAGTTTCATTCCTTTCCCACTGGCATATGCTGGGCCTCTGCATCAGCTTTTTGATTCTCATTTCTCATATTTATTAGGCACCACAAAGGTTTAGGAACGTTTGGGTTGGGTGCTGTCTTCTAAAAAGGCATTTTTAAACCATAGAATGTTCTCTTACTGGATACTGGTGTCGGTACTTGTATAAATCTCTTGCTGCATAGAAGCTTCTCTTTGGCTTGGCTGTCAGCTCAGTTCCATCACCACTCTGAAACAGTCAGAAAGTAGGTAATAACCGTATACAAACACACTAGATAGCGACTTCCTGTAATACTAAAATAATTATTTTTCATGATGGCTTTCAGCGATGTGAACAAACACAAACGCATGTGTTTGCCTACTGTTTGGTCAACCACTGAAAATCTCCTTGCTGAATACTTAACACCACGCACTTTAAACCAAAGTCAAAAACCAAAACAAAATACAATAAAAAAGCAAGACAATGAAATGCCCTTCTAATGAGACTGAATTTGATTTAAATCCACAGGTTGATTGCCATTTCCAAATGCGAGACTTCAAAGTAACCTAGCAAGTGCTAGCACAAGATGAAATAAGTGACTGAACATGAAAATCCAGAGACACTACTCTTTTTGAACAGAAATCATACTATTTGCAAAGACTATTTGTCATGCGTACGTTGACTTAATTGCTATCATTGCATGCTGCGGAAGAAAATGAGTAGTCGCGGGCAAGCCAAATTGCAGTTCTAACACCTTCTTGAACCGTTTTCTATTATTTGTTTCTCAGAACTTAAATTTAAAGCCCAGCAAGAAGAACCACTAAACCTCAAAACAAAAACCTGCTTAGAAAAAATACGTATGTACGAGAACTTGTACTGGCCCCCAGCTGTTTGGAAGCTGTGACCTGAAACAAGCACAGCCCGTTGAGGTCAATGGAAATAAACCCACTGACTTCAGAGAACACCTGAAAAAGCTGCATTCGTTGAAGAAAACCAGAAAATGAAGCCTTGGTGTAGAGAGACTTCAACTTGCTACCAACGACTTTATTTCCTTTGCAATTTCTTTGCAACCATACTGCAACAAAGAGTTTTGCATTCTTCAGTCTCGTAAAGTAAGTCCCTGCGCTAAAACCACAGGCCAAACGAGGGAAAAAAAAAAAAAAAAATATTCGTTCCACTCCTTGCAATACACAGGTAACGGGTTAAAGTCAAGCCTAAAAAGGGAAGCATCTGTTTCCATCCTTCCGTTTGCGAGACCGGCTTTGACCCACAGGCAAAACAGGCTCACTAAAACAAGTGGCACCCCTTGACACTCAGTCAACGGGCACTAGTATCACCATCTATCACGCAGAAAAGGGGCAAATGCTTACGCTTATTTAATTTTGCACACTTTCTGAACCAAATACAAACGTTATACATCTAACGGGCTAAAAAACCACATCTAACAGGTCCACCTCGCATTCAGTTCCAACTCCAATAAAACTACTGGCAAAGCAGCCCTGTGTTTCTCTGGGGCTGGCATTTTCAAAGGCTCCCGAAAGGCAGAAACTTGCTCTGAAAATTCCTCACCTCGGACCCACCAACCCGTCGCCGCGTACGCTCCAATATTCAGACTTTTAGCCCATTTAAGTAAGAGGCCAAGTTCAAGGCTACATTTAGTTTAAAGCGGAACCTTCCCGACAAACAGCAGCAGCGGGACTGACAACGACTTCAAGGCCTCGTTTTTCTCCCAAGAGGAGGTCACCGTAATGACGCGGGGGGGACCGGCACGACACGGGGGACAACACCAACGGGCTCATTTCCACTTCGGCCGCAGAGCTAGCCTGACCACCAGCCGCTCCGTGCAACGGGAAAGTCCCCCCCGCCGCCGCCCCCGCCGCCGCGCCCCGGCCCGCCAGTGCCGCAGAGCGGGGAGGGCGGGAAGGAGCGGGGCTGCCCCGGCCCGGCCCCGCCCCGG
>JAVKLA010000014.1:4758689-4781552 GCA_034782735.1 Sagittarius serpentarius
AACTGTTCTTATCTCAACCCACGAGCTTTACTTTTTTTTCCCGATTCTCTCCCCCATCCCACTGGGTGGGGGGGGGGGCGAGTGAGCGGCTGCGTGGTGCTGTGTTGCTGGCTGGGGTTAAACCACGACACCTGGGAATATCCTGGTTGTCCGGCCTTGTTTCAGGCAAGCCTCTTTGCAGTTAGAGCTCACCTAGATGCAGCCTCAGCTGCATGGCTGAGCTACAAGCCCGTCCTACGGCGCAGTCTCCCTCAGGTGCCCGTGCCTCCGTCTCCGCCCGCCATCGCCTGCCTTGGCCAAGACACTTCTCCTCCTCCTCTGCTCTTCATGAAGATTAATAAAGCCCGTTCAGCCTTTCCAACACCCCTTAGCCACCATCATGCCAGCCGCTGCCCTCCTCTGGGCCCAGCTACTCCCACTCAGTCCAAGGTGAAACCGGGTGGTCCCAGCCAAGACCCCCACCCCAACATCCAGCCCAACACCCCCTGCCTCTAATTTAGCCCCAGAACTGGAGGGGGGCCCCCGTTCCTCAATAATGGCTGGGACAACAGTACGATCGTATACAAATTGGTCAATCTTGCCTGTTCTTCTGGGGTTGGAAACGGTTGTTTAGGGATACATACCGAAGGATTTAAGAAACGGGACATTTACTTAACATTCTTTACCCTGACGTAAAGCTTATGAAAAGCTTTACCCTGACGTTCCCAGCTTATGAAAAATCAAAACTTTAGAAACCTCCAGCGCAAAAGGTTGCATCTGAGTCTTCATTTCAATAGCTGTCAATGGACCTGTTCCTATGCTATTTACATATACTTTTGACCTCTGTTACACAGTGAAACGATGTTACACAGCTTAAATACATGTTACCTAGTGTATCTTTTAGAATACAAAATATTATAATTTCATTTGATTCTGGTTAGTTCTTTTTAGTTCTTTTTTAATGAGAAACGGGGTATGATTGTTCCCTATTTGCCTCCATGCTATTCACAGTTTTATAGACCTCTGGCGCTGCCATACCTATTGTTTTTCTTCCAAGATGCAAGGGCCTGCCCTAGTCAGTCTTACCTAGCATGAAAGCCGTTGCATCCTCTCATCATCCTTGTGACCTTTCCCTGCAGATTTTCAAAGTCTACTGGAACTTTTCTGAAATGTGATATCCAGGAATGCATGTAGTATACAGGAAGGTTCAGCCTCATTCTTGCCAGTGGACGGTGTTTTAATATGGAATAAAAAATTCCCATCTAGAAGGCACAAGAAAGGTTGTAAGAGGGCAAGCAGGAAGGCTGGATGCTAGAGCTGCAGTTGGGGGAACACAGTCCTTTATAAAACTCATGCTTATGTCTCACATTTTTGGAGAGTTCCCTCTTCTTTGGCCTTATTTGGAGGAAAGGCAGATTTGTTTCCTGCTTCCACAATCTCTCCTCCCACACTGTTGGCATAGTTCGAAGGGACTGACTTAAGAAATTCTGATGTCTGGAACCCATTTGTCTTAACTGCCTGCTGACTAGCTACTTCCATTGACCAACACCAACTGGTCCCAGTATAGACCGGCCCTGCTTCCCTTCCCCTGCTACAGCTTTTGTCAATACTGCCTCACACTGACGGTGTTTATACTAGGGACAGCGGACCCTCAAAAGAATGCCTTGTGCATGCATCAAAAATCAGGTGAAGATTTTGATGATATTTAGTTTGCATGGCAAGTAATCCCACAAACTAAAGATCTTCCTGCAAGAAATCTCCATCTCTTGTGCAAATAACTGCACCTTATTATAGAAAGCTCAGTTCTACCTGAAGAGCAAAGCTGTCAGACAAATCTCATTACAGAGCTTTAGGAGGATTTTTAAATGATCTGGATCTCAGACCACTGATAAGAACTGGGAGTCAAATTAATTGACTTGGTATCGCTATGGGGAGCCAGTGCTGAGAGCAGAAGAGTGCTTAGACTTACAGCAGTCCATGCTGCTGAGGTGATGTGGTGGCGTTTCCTGAAGTACTGGGATGTATTTTTGGAGTTTCTTAGAGGTCGATAACTAGGTATAGCATATTGCTTGCAATCTACACAAGAAGTGTCAGAAATGAAGACTGGTGGTGGATTGCCAGGGTGGTGCAGGTTTTCCTAGCCAACCAGAAATGTTGTAAGGCATTACTCACTGCTGTAAAGGAGCTTATTATCAGCAGGTAGGCTAGAAGAACTCTCAGATTAGAAACTGAATTGACTGATGTTGGTATGGCACCTTAAAAAAAGGCAGTGGCACCAATGATGCAAGCCTTCAAAATGTTTCAAATACCCATAAAAATAATTCCAGTTTTAGCTGGAGTCAGCTCTCATGCAACTAGTTTTCATCCTTTAGCTTACCATTGGGCAGTGGCTAGTTTCTAAGTGAGTTTGCTCAGGAAAGGAAGATTAAACAGCTCTTACGTAGATCAACATCCAGCAAGAATCACTAGTTGGACAGCGACGGGGTATCCACTTTGTGCCTATTGAGAACTGGTTGCACTGCTGTGCAGCTGAACGAGGAGCAAAGAGTTCCTCCCCTGAAAGAGTCATCTGCTATTTTTGTCATCAGTTACTCGCAACCGTCTCTCAGCTGCCCAGAAGGACACGGGCTGGACCTTCTGAGACAAGAATACTCTGGATGTGGTGAGGCTGATCGGCACTTTGCCAGGTGTCGGCATTTTTCCTGAGACCAATGTCTTCTTTCACAGTTGCAGTTTATTGCTGGTTCTGGTTGTGAACTGGAGGCAGTCAGGATTCACGAAGAGGCTCTAGCACCTTACATAGCTTCTTAGGGTGGTATTTGAGAGCTTGAACAGACCACCCCCCCCCGCCCCAAGACATACCTTAATGGAAAAATTAAAGAGTTAATTTCAGTTACCTCACAGTTGTAACCAGTAGTCATTTTTGAGAAGGTGGTGAATTTTTGGCACCTGAGTTCACCAAAGTATTCCAGTACAAAAGAAGATGACTAAGTGCTAAAACCAGGCGGACCTGTTTCTATCAAATAGTCTGACTTCCACTTAACACGGGCCAGAGGTGTTCTTACCCTACCCATTTTTGAAGAACAATAGAAGACGTAGGGAACTGCAAACCATTATACATCAAATACAGGCTTTCATAAAGCTTATAAAAAGAAATAAGCATTTGACTTCTGGTTATATACATTTCCGTACATTTTAAACAGTATGGATTAGTCAAAAATATGGGGGTTTTTTCTTTCATGAAGACATGGGTTTATAAGGACTTCAAAATGGAAACCACGTCACTTTCTGGAAGCTAACACTGAACGTATATCAGTGTGATAACTGTAAAATTTTATTAAAAATTAAATATGAGGTAATTGTAACACTTCATCATTCTCTCGGGAGGATGTTTTGAATAGGATACCAGAGAGGTCCATTAACAACTCTGGAGAGTCTTACCAATGTAATATTAAGGTGATATAAAGCTGGGAGGGATTATGCATCCTTAGAGGATATGAGTAGACTACAAAACCACCTTGATAAATGGCAGAAGATGGCAAAATAAATAACATCATTGGTAAAATGAAATTTAGTCGAGCTAATGTAAAATGATTCATAGCAGATACTTAGACATACAAAGGTAGATTTTAGAAATGCAGAAAGGCAGCGATACAACAGAAACATCTGGGAGTTACAGTATTATTAACATACGTTCAGACAAGGGTCCAAATATATTTGGACACCAACACATATTTGGGCAAGTGTCCAAAGTCAGATGGGTATGACAATGTTTTCTATGCCATAGCCACAGCTGAACGGTATTTTAATGGGGTTTGCTACCCTGTTGGCTTATTTTTGAAAGGAACTGCGTGTTCTCAATGAATATCTGACTATGGTGAGTTTTAGTTCTCGTCTTTAGTTCAGTAATGCCTCAGATTGCTAAATGCAAAGCCTGATGTAGTGTCTATAGAAGGTGAACCTAATTTATAAAGTTCTCCATAATTTTCCTCTAGTGAATGTCATCGGAAATGATTAACTAACTGGAAACTCAGAAGTCAGGTTGTATATTTGCGCAAATTTGTTTCTATTGAAACCTGGAATTAATTTGCAGAGAAGAAAAGACTTCACATAGATCATGCTAGACACTACAGATCAGTGTATTAAGCTCACTAAAGCCAGCGGAAGTTCTTCCAATTTCTGCTGGGTTATGATTACAACCCTGAAGACCTTAACTAAAGCCCTGTTTATTGGAGTGCCTTGTACTAGGGCTCTGCAAAAGGTCACGGCCAAGGTAAGTCCAGAACAAAATAATAAAGGAGCGTATTACTTAAGATTGTCTGTCTAGGTGATCAGAGAAGTAGACTTAGTCTACTCCTTAAGGCTCTAAGATTCTGCTCAGTTTCTTCCCAGGCTGGCCTTTCAAACACAGCACGAGAGTACAGCCCGTTTCTTGAGAGGAAGTTTAGCCAGTTGCAGGATGCAACATGGTCTAAATGAGCTGCTGTGCAGCCACCTCCGATCTGTAGCTAGGCTCCGACATTAACCTCGTGATGGACTGAAACCAGCTGCCGGGGTTAGCGTGCTCAGCTTTCCTGCAGCAGGGCTTGACTACGCTGCATCTGCAGGTCAGCTGCCTGACACCACTGATAAGAAATGACATTTACTCGCCAGAAATTCACGCGGGGTTAGGCGATGCCAGGCAAGCTAGTAATTTTGGCAGTGGAACCTAGAAAGAGATTCATCTTCCTGAAAGACAAACGGAGAGTGTGATTCAGAAGCCCAAATGTAGGCGTTCAAGTGCCCGTGGAGATCCCTTAGCGTATTCATCTTCTGCTGCAGAAGGCCACTGCTGCTCCATAGGCTCGGTAGGTCCTCTGTATAGCCGCCAGCCCCACGCAGTTGTCTTGGCTACTCTAGGACATCTCAAAGGGAACGATACACCTACTAGGTGTATGCTTACCACATACAGGCACAGGCCAACTGCGTCTACATGTGACTGGCTGGTTGGCTGAATCACTTTGAAAGCTGCGTGGACGGTATTGACCAGAGCTCCAGTTATCTAATGGGCGCTCACACCCCTAGTTAGCTTGTAGGCATACACCTGTGCGTAAACAATTACATTTAGGTGTTTTATTACAAACTCGATCCTGGCCCTAATCTCCCTGAGCATCCATATTTCCGTTGGGAAGGTGTACTACAGACTGTCTTTGCCATCGGATGCGTAAATGGACATTTCTGATCTGAGAGTATAGAGTATCTCCTGTCTTGAACTTCCAGAATTCCTAAAGCAAGCACTTTCTATCTGTGCTGGATGCAGGACCTGACTTATCAGTGTACTAAGAGTAGGCCCAAACCCCCCCCAAACTGTGTGATTGTCTTTTCTGGGACATTAACCAGAGACACAGAATGACATACTTCTTGACCCTGAGCAGGCTTCTTGTTTGGGGGATACATATGCCCTGAGGCATCTAACGTGTAGATGCCTAGGCCTGAGCTAATCACACAACACTCCTTGTGTAGTCAATGAAGAAAAACGGGCATCTCCAGAGGATGATCCATACCATACGAGGACAGGCATTTTAAATGTGTAAGCTAAATCAGTAAGGAGTCGTTTGTATCTACCGATTATAAAGGAAGCTGAGGTCTAGACAAACTCAGGTTTAGACATCAGACTTTCAAATGGCAAAAATTACATGCCATGACCCAGTCCCACACTCTTGAAATTTTCTGAAGCTATTGAATTTTGAATAGAATACCTAGCTTCCCACAGGAACAGGAGAGGGAACCCAACTGAACTGGTGGTGAGCGTCCCTTTCCCTGGCATGAGGAATATCTGCAATCAGGTCATACCACGTAATACACTGCCAGTGAGAGACTGAGAGGACCCTTGTTTCAGAGTATCTGTTGCCAGGTGTGTAGAACTCAGAGTTCAAATCTCTTTAGGAAGAGACAGGGCTTTAACCCTCCTGCCATGTCCTATTGAATTTCTTATGCATAAGATCAGAAACATAAGGAGACTAAGAAGAAAGTTGCCTCCTCCTTGGTCTTTGAATGAACAGCCAGTCTTTGGCTCTATGACCAGTCGAGAAGTAGAGCCCCTTCCCCATCTACGATGAGGAGGCAATAACGAATCCTGTTCCGCTCTGCTTGGGTTAAAGGGCCTGATGTAAAGGTGACATAAAGCCGGGGCATCCCCTGGGAGTGCAGCCCAGCAGTACCAACGTACAGCCAGCGCAAATTTGGCCCACCTCTGCCAGCTAAAGAGAAGTATGCACAAGTGGTGGCACTTCAGTTTGACTAGACTAGGAGCTCCTGCTGTCCCTGTAAAAGATATTGCCAGTAAACCATTACATCAAGACCACAGACTCTGCCTGTTCTTTCTTAACTGGGTTTTTGTATGAGACACTGTGAATTTATGTAGTCGGGACGGTGCAGCATTGCTATTTCAAAGATCTAATTGACATCAAGATTGATGTGACTCATGGGACTCATAGGATCCCTACTAGTAAAAAAAGTCCATGTTAAATTATATGCATTTGTGCAGTTCTGTAGCTTGCTTTTGGGCAGACAATTGTGGATTTCATACATTTCATCAAGGATAATTTGAAAATGCCTGAAATCACTGATCCCTGACAAACTCCCCAGCAGTTAGTTCCAGTCAGAGGCTGGTACAAGGCCAAATAACACAAGTGGGACAATTGTAGGCAGTGACTCTGCCACCACCCGCTTTTCACCCTTTTCCATATCATGCTTTGTATGTCATCTGTAGAAAACCTATATAAATACACAAACTGGGGAAGAAGTTCATCAGGGAACCCATTTTCAATTAGGTCACTGATGTTCCACGGGGCTTTTAGCTTGTGATTAAGGCAAACAAGCACGGACTGAGATAGAAAAGCAAGCAAACAAACGCAACCAGAAACAGAAACCACCAACAATACTGGCTTTCATTTACTTATCACAGGCCCAGCGATTTTTACTACTATTTGGGCTAGTTCGCTTAGTTAAACTATTTAGCACAGCATTAAAACACAGGTCCAGCTCCCCAGCTGTGCTGGGGCAGAGCTGCCTTCTGTGTCAGCCCTGCCTGTTACTCTTTGATGGCACCTCAGAGTGACCCTTCCCCATGCCTGCCGATCTCTGCGTGACTTCAGGGTGGGCAGGCTGGAGGGAGAAGACTGCGCATTTGAAGAACTCAACTACTTTGGAGTGACGAGGAGCAAGAAATGGCCCGCAGCTTGTGACTGGAACCTGATTTGAGATGGGACTGAATCATATTATGCTTCACATCATGTGAGCTTCAGAGGAAACTCTGTAAGCAGTTGGTGCGCACAGACTCTGAAATGAATGGAGTGATTTTTTTAATCTTACTTGTTGCCCCTGCAATATTCCCTACCACAGGCTTCCTTAGATCACCACAGGACAGCCTCATCATAGCGCTATTGCGTTCTTCTATTCTGAAGCAAACATGTTAGTAGAGCCTGTAAAAGCCTCCCCCCCTTTATCTCCGTGGTGCCACCAATACATTAAGTGTACTTGCCATTTCAACAGAGCATGCAAGATGGTAAGTTTAAAGAGATGAAATTCTGCTTCTAGTGACACTGGAGAGCTAACAAGGTATAGGGAAGATCTTTTTCTGATATGGAGAATCTGAGTTATGTATTAACAAATCATGGTAACAAATGTTCACTCTAGGAATCTGATGCAGTGACCAAAATTATCTGAACACAGTAAGCATGTGCAATATTCCAGAATTAGCTCGTTTCCTTTTGTAACATGCCACGTTACAGCGTGAAGCCACTTGGCAGCTGGAGTACAGGCAGCCTTTGATGTGCTTGGGAAAGGCATCGCTATTCTTTCACATCAGTGTTTGACCAGGCTGAATGAACCCGGGGTGTCCAAATGGGCTCACTTCTGTCTTGAATAAAGAGACGAGTGAATAAGCACATCATCGTCCTTTTGCCTGTGGCAAAGTGGGCCAGCAAAATATTGGTGGCAATGTGCTAAAATACAGTGAGTGCTTTGACCTTCTTCAGTGCATCATATCCAGGAGTTTGCTTGCAGCCGGATTTGGGAGGAGTCAATTTGTCAAACCCCCACCCCCACCTAGGTGAGCCAGGAAATTCTAGGATCTGGGGATGAACAAGGGAGTGCAAATTACCTGTGTTAATCGACAGCATTGTTAAAAAACACTAAAAGCGAAACTAAAAAAACCCACGTTACCACCATAATTACAGATGAAATCAGAATTAACAGTGGATAAAGCCGTTAAAATGCACTGTCAAACAAAGGTCATTACAAAGGAAAACACAAACCAGGACACAGGCAAAAGAGCACAGCCAAATCCGGACTCAGCAGGCAGAGCTGAGGACAGCCGAAAAGGAAAAGGACTGATCCTGGCCAGGGACGGGAAGCAAGGAGCAGCTTCCTTGCTGGGTAAATGCTTATTGAGAGGACAGGAGGATCCTAACAAAAAGGATAAGAGCAAGTAAACAGTATACTTGCTTCATCATTGTCATAACTTAAAAAAATCCCCATACTCATCGTACAACAGAAATGTGTGGCTAACAAACCAAAGGTAATTTTTATTCTTGAAATTGATGTTAAAAAGGACAAAACCCAAGTGTTTTTTCCTCAAGAACATTAAAGTGATGGCATTTCCTGGCATGCGGTGCTTTGTGGTGGTGTTTCTTTGTAGTGGGAGGCTACAAGTTAAGATCAGGAGATAATGTTAACATTGCAAGGAACACAGGAGGAAAAAAACATGATGCATGTTTGTGCTCATTAAATGAATTCTTCAAAGGAATCAGGATGAAAACAAAATAAAGATTGCCAGCCATGCATGAGTAACAATATTGAGTGTTCTGGATGTTTTTTAACGGAGCTGGCTGAAACTCCGACACAAGCAGTTCACCCGCATGCAGTTGTCTGCAATTTCTCGAATGCAATGATCATCTCCCTGTTCTGCTCCAGATGAAAACAATGATTAATTTTTGCATTACATTTCTATGAAATTTGTCACCCTCTAACACCACTCATAGCTGTCCTTAAGCAGGGAAATACTTGACAGGTCTGAGAGCACGCCAGAGTGAAAAATAAAGCATCCATGGTAGTGTAAGCATCACGTTAAGGCCAAAAAGACAGAATAGCAACAGCCCTTTTCAGCACCGTCAGTTTGAGCAGACACAGCAGTGGGACACGTATCTAACTTGTAACTGCTTTGGTGTGTTCTTTCATTTACATTACAAAGGAATGTTTCTGGCAGAAAGTCGGTGTAAGCAGCATTCATTATTCCTTTAAGAGTCTTGATAATTCAGTATGTTAATACGCTGCAGGCTATCAATGCTGTCAACCATCCACCAAGATATAAATTAAACCTTGTTCCAGCATCAGTATGTCTGTATGCAGTCCTGAGATTAAACGGGATTGGAGCTCAGATCATGGGGTGGAAACTAGTGATGGTTGATATGTTTGTGAGACATTTTGGGCCAGGCAGAAAACACCGGGAACTGAATAAAACTTGGGAAAGAAGTCATCATTAGCACACTGGGTATGAAAATAACAGAAAAGGAGACAAGTGATTTAATCCGACAAAAAAAACCCCAACGCCTAAGAGGAATCCTCAAGTACGTCTCTGAAGTCTGGCTCAGATGATACGGAAAGGAGAAGTGGGCTTCTCATGCAGCTTTGGACATCTACAGCATGGGTGTCTGTAACTGGTTGCTCAGAGTCCCCTTAGAGTCAGTGGAGAAAAACTGGAACTTTTAGGTCATCAATCATTCAGTCCTTACATAGACATTTAAACTAGGTCTGATGAAGTGCCTCTTTCTTTGTCATCTTTATAAAGGGAGAGCAACTGACTTACCTACATGTAGGCTTCTACACTAGATAGCTGAAGTCACCCGGGACGAGATCCATCTTCAGTACCTGACACATTTTAAATTTACCAGGCTGAGCTTGTTCTGCTTGGCCGTCTGACGAATGACTGGCAAACTCAGCTGGTTTAAAGGACTCTTGCAAAGCCTGGTCCTGCCAGGACGGCAGCTCCACACTGCAGTGGTGTCACACAGAAGTCACAGCGCAACTCTTAGCACCCAACTTTGCTGCAATGGAGTAGCTGGTGAGTCTCCACAGACTTGCTCTATGGGGAATGAAGAAAGAGAGAGACGGCCATAGGAGGAGATTCAGAACTGTAATCTGACTTCGGTGCTTTGAGCCTGCGCCTGTATTAGTGTTTTAGTCTGGATCAGAAGAGAGCTTTTAAAGCTAAGTTCCCAATCCTTCCACCTACTAGGCTTTGGTTCACATTATTCATTCACGCAGTTTCAGAGAACATGAACTTTTTTTTTTTTTTTTGAGATCAAGTAAACCAGAAGATGAAGTCCAAGAGTGTACCCAATACACTCCAGATGCAATGGGCATTCAGTCCATGGGACCAGATTAGGACTATTCCGAAGAAAAAAAAATCCCTAACATTTTTATAGTGTAGGTGTCAGGTCCTCAGCACTGACAGTTTTGCTCTTCAGGTGTGCCACTGGTTTGCGCTACCTGCTAAGGTAACGTAAGGTGAAAAGGGCCCTGGAAGAGTCCCTTGCTCCACTAACCATTGGAGGAGTTTCAGAAGATGAGATAGCTAAGTTAGCATACTCAAAAGTGAACGAAACAGATAACCACCAAACGGACTGTAGGCTAGCTTTCCAAAATCCAGGATTTAAACGAAAGAAACATCCATTAAACAACGGCAGAAACAAGTCCTGCACAAGGCATGAGGTAGTGAATTAACTGAGGATGCAAAATACCTGCTGATTACTGATTATTCTTCTGGGCCTGCGGAGTTAGTATATCTGTCTGAGATGTCTAGTAAATTCAAAATACAGCTACCCATGGGATTTTGTTTATAGCAGTACAGCTTCAGGACTTCATCCAAGCACAAATTGTAGTAAACTAGCCATGACATTATTATGTACCAGTTAACATGGCCACAAAAGAACAAAAAAACGGGAAAACAAAGCACAAAGACCATTTCCAGCACTACCGACCTAGCTGAGTGCACCAGTTACCTCAGTGAGAAGTAATATTGCACGCCTGATAATAAAGTATTATTATCACCTCTACCAGAGTCCCAATACAAAAGAAAATACTCTAGGTTAAATCTTTTAATTAGGAGATGGTACAAGAAGCTGATGAGAAACACCTCTAATCAGGGCTCTACCAAAATGGCCTGAAGCAAACTGAAATCAGCTTAAAGACAGTCCTGAATTTCTATTGATTTTGCATCAACCCTTTGGAAAAGGCAGACCTGGAGCAGTACTCAGATGGGAGACTGCCTGGGAACACCTGCTGCTGTAGGTTTTGGTGAGTTACCAACGCTGTTTTAGCCACAGACCCAAAACACAGCACCACTACGAAGAAAGTTAACTCCATCCCAGCCTGACCAGTACACTGCCCAAATTCTCCCACACACCTTGCCACCCAGGAATCGGCTGCCTCAGGGCAGACTCCTATGTCGCATCCCCTACCAGCTGGCCACCCTTACGAGAAGACAAAATCAGGTTCACGGCCCACATCCGTATGAGAGCTCTGATTGCGCAGGGATGTTCAAGAAACTGAGCGGTCATCGCAATAACACTGGAAACACCTACCCCAGAGGAGAAGGGGGAGGTGCCGTTCTTCACGCTCCCCACAAAGCAGCTCCCAGAGGAAGGTGTAACTGCTGCTGTCTCTATAAAATGGTTCTCCAGAGACTGGGAGGGCAGTGATGCAAGGGCCAAATACCAGACTGGGCTCAAGGCCAGCGCTTTTATCATAGGTTTCCCAGGCAAGGCAAAAAAAAGTGATAAACAACACAGAAAACAGCAAAGGCTGAGAGGAGCCGTTAACAAGCCCTACAATTCAATGTACAGCAAGAAAGGGAGGAAGTAACAGAGCAGGTAAGGGAGCAAATATGCCATCATCGGGACCAGCAACAGGGAGTACCAGCCTGCCAAATAACAGCTAAATACCTGTAACAGCTGTAAACTCACCCCAGCACACTCCAATCAAATCTGTCATTATCTTCAACCTCTCGAGCCCCATGTCAGGTGCCAAAAAGGACTGTGGTGGATTGACCCTGGCCAGCAGCCAAGCACCCACATAGCTGCTTGCTCACTCCCCCACTCCAGCGGGACAGAGGGAGAAAACAGGAAGAATAAAACTGAGACAACTCGTGGGCTGAGAGATAAAGACAGTTTTATAGGTAAAGGAAAAAGAGAAAAACAAGTGAACCCAAAGGAAGTCTCTCAACACCAGCCATGGGCAGACTGATGCCCAGCCAGTCTCTGAACACTGGCCACCTAGGAAGCCACTCTCTGTCCCTTCTTCTTCCTCTACCTCAGTTTTCATGGCTGAGCATGATGCTATACGGTGTGGAAGATCCCTTTGGGCAATTTGGGTCAGCTATCCCGGCCGTGTCCCCTCCCAGCCGCTTGTGTACCCCCAGCCTACTTGCTGGGGGACAGAGCGGGAAAAAGAAATCCTTGACGCTGTACAAGCACTGCTCATCAATGGCCCATCGGTGTGTGACCAACACTGCTTTAGCCACACACCCAAAACACAGCATCACGTGGGCTGTTATGAATTACGTTAACTCCATCCCAGCCAGACCACTACACCTTGGAGCTTCTGCTCCAAGTGATCATTACAAGAATTGCTTCATATGACATTATGTACGATCACATTCATTGGTTCACAAGCTTTAAGGTCTTCCTCACGCAATGTATTTGCATACTTTCAGGGAAGTTACAAAACCCTTTATCCTTCCTGTAAATAAATTGATGCTTTGATTCTCAGGAAGAAAAAATTACATGCTTTGCATACTTTGTTCTTTAATAATTCTGATTAAAAAAAAATAAATATTTGGCATGTTTCCACAGTTACTTAAGACTAGTAAACTGTTTTAACCCTTCATAGTTTAATCTGAGTATGCGGTTAAAACTGAGTTTTCATGAGAAGGCTACTCCCAGTTAAATTTTACCAAAGCTGCTACCAAAGGATCAAAATATCTTTTACTTCAAAAAAACCAACAAAACAACCTTTTTGAAGTATATTGGAACAAGGATATCTCATTAGTTGTTCGCTCTGTAAAACAGGTATATTAAGGAAAAAATATCTGTAGAATGACTTTAACTCTACACCTATAAAATTCAAACTTTGTTGCACTGATTTTCTGAGATAGCATAAAAACATCAGAAAGGCTAAACTTAATGTTCTGCGAGGAACCACAACATTTTCATTTTTGCATACTTTATACAAAACTAAAGGGACACGATTCAATACATCTCTTAATAGCGAATGTTCTTTAAAAACAGAAATTTAAAATCAATCCTTGTGATCTCTGTTCAAAAGTATTCCTACTTTCACTCAAATAAAATCAGACGATAACACAATTGCAGCTTCTCTGCATGGCAACAAAACACCACAGACAATTCTGGTCCTCTGTGTGTATCTCTGTGTGTAACACGGTTTCACGCACTGATGTAATGCTGCTTCTTCATTCTCTAACCCCACCCATTCATTTGCAAAGGAGGTGTACATTAAAATAACCAAGAATTCTTTTACTGAAAGCGTTTACTTCCTCCGGGAATGGAGACAGCTAGCAAAGCTAAGTGATGTAACAATTTAGAGCAAATCATACAGCTTCAGCTGCGAACAAAAAGTTAGATC
Organism: Sagittarius serpentarius; assembly: GCA_034782735.1. Classification (NCBI taxonomy): domain Eukaryota; kingdom Metazoa; phylum Chordata; class Aves; order Accipitriformes; family Sagittariidae; genus Sagittarius; species Sagittarius serpentarius. The sequence goes on from JAVKLA010000014.1 coordinate 4,772,352, forward strand.
CTTCCTTATGCGTGCCTTTCATAACAGCAGCATCACTCCCGTTCTCCTTGTAAATGAACCTCTTATTGCTTGTGTTAAACTAACATCCACTGGTTCCAATCAAGGACTTATTGTGCCATGCCCCTGCACAAAGCCATTGCAAGCTGCTTCCCTGACCTTGAGTAACTCACCTAGGATCTCAGCTCATGTAAGCACTGCTGCGGAAGTCACGCAGCAGCACTGCTCACCCACAAAACTAGCTCTATATTAAGACAAAATGCAACCAAGTAATGTGAAAATGGAACACAGAGAGCATGGGAGGCTGAATGAGATGGGCACCACTGAGGTGGTGGTGCGTCTTCACTTTGGTGGGCTCTAAGCAGAAGATGCAGGACTCGGGTGTGGATCACTTGGTTTCTTGGCCCCAGAGTTTACCTCAGGTTCCTGTCAGGCATCAGCAAAGGTCTGTAAGATGCCATCGCCCGGCCTGTGCGATGCTATTCCACTACAACACTCAAAGTGGACATCAGCACCAGAGCCCTGCCCTGAGAGTCTGGCAGCAAAGCTGACTCCTGCTTCTTCAGCTGCAGGTGGGTTTGCTTGCTGCCAAGGCAGAAGCTTTGCACCCAGGCTCACATCAGCACAGGCTACCGAAATGCCCGCACCACTGTCCCCGATGGGTAGCTCCTGCTGTACCTATTCCCTGCAGAGCTGAGTCACCGGGTGCAAAGTGCAAAGACAGCGTTCAGTTGATGTGACATGCACCACAGGGCATTCAAAACAAGAATAGAGCATTGACAAGGTAGTGTGGTAAATCCCATGGTGTCGTGGTTTAATCCCAGCCAGCAACTCAGCACCACGCAGCCGCTCACTCGCTCCCCCCACCCAGTGGGACAGGGGAGAGAATCGGAAAAAATAAAGTAAAGCTCGTGGGTTGAGATAAGAACAGTTGAATAGAACAGAAAGGAAGAAACTAACAATGACACTAAAAACAAGAAAATGACAATAATGATAAAAGGGTTGGAATACACAAGACAAGTGATGCACAATGCAATTGCCCACCACTTGTCGATCGATGCCCGAGTCCTGCTCCTCCTCCCCCCCCACCAAACTGGGCATGACGTCCCATGGTATGGAATACCCCGTTGGCCAGTTTGGGTCAGCTGTTCGGGCTGCGTCCCCTCCCACCTTTCCTGTGCCCCTCCAGCCTCCTTGTTGGCTGGGCAGGAGAAGCTGAAAAGTCCTTGACTGAGTCTAAACACGACTGAGCAGCAACCAAAAACATCCGGGTGTTACCAACATTCTTCTCATACTGAACTGAAAACACAGCGCTGTGCCAGCTACTGGGAAGACAATTAACTCTCTCCCAGCCGAACCCAGGACACATGGTAACCTAAAGAACTTAACTGGGAACATGCTGGGTAGGATCCCTGCCTACTTGGCCCAGCTAGTGAAGATCAGCTTTCTTCCACTCCCATATCGAATTCTTTGTCCCTAGTGTGACGTTAACTCCGCATAGATCTAGGCTAAGCATTCCTCCAACACTAGGCAAGAGCTAGTTATGAAGCCATTCTTTCAGCTGCTGCTCTTACTCCAACACTTGAGGTTACCCAAATGAAGAGGTACACCATGTTCATGGGCTCTGAGCAGACTTCTTCAGTGTTAGACAGTGGTGGGGGCAGTGGGGGTGTATGTGATTCTCAGGTGTCTGATATCATCTGAGATGTCCAGGGGAATCAGAGACATCTAGTATAGCAAGGTATGATGCAGGGCTTCTGGTAGACTTACACCCTAAAAGCAGCACCTGTTGGCCAAGAAGGACACCTGAGGACGTCTCAGTTGGCAGACACATTTGCACGGACAATTTAAGAGACAGCACATGATGGGACTCTGGTTGGAAATTCAGATGGTAAGTGTTTAAGTGTTTACTTCTGTGCTGTGCCTCCAAGCTCGACAACAGTCCGTGGGAAATCTAACCAACAACGTCTATTGTAGTCAATGACAACCGAACCAACACAGCTCAGGAAGCCTTAAAATGATTTGCCTCATTGCAGAGCAGAGATGCGGTGGCTAGTTAGCTGTGGCTCTCTGCTCTCACTGAAACGGGAGTATACAGCTGTAGCAAGGCTGTAGACAGCTACACTGAGGCATCAGTCTCAAGTCAGCGGGATCCTTCTCACCTAACCAGAGCATTTTTGACAACTATGTTCTATAAGACAAAAAAAAGCAAAAAGTATCATTTCTTAGTTTTTCCTTTCATGGCAGTGCACTGGTTTGGTGGTGGGTTGTGGCAACTACAGCAGTGAGTTATTCACATAAGAACCACATTGCAAATAGGTACCACAAAGAGAAAAAAAAAAGGCCTTTCCTTACTTATCAGAAACGTTACAAAACGTTCCTCCTTTTCTTTTATGACAGCATAATGACTGTCATGTTTATGTCGCATCTCTCCATTGAAATGACCCAAAGTCATAAAGCCTCAAAAATTCAACTGAAGTTAGACAGTTGCTAGGCTAAGACTGGCATCATCCTGACCCAGGCTGACTGTATTCCCCCATGCATCTATATCCATCTGCTATTTTCCTTCTGTTATGCCAAGACTATCCATCATTTGGGGCAGGGGAATGCCTTTTATTTTGTGGCTGTTCAAGACTAAGGAATAGGTGCTACAAGAATACAAATCATTAGTACCACAGTGTCCGTGATGATTTATTCCCCTCTGCTAGCCTGCCTCTTCTGCAGGCGATCTGAAATCCTTGCATGCTTTTTATGAAAAGGCATGTACTTTTTTAACACTTGCACCTCCAATAGCTGGTGGAAACAATTCAGGATAATTAATCTTTTAAGATTTGCTGCTGAGCATCAACATACTCAGCAGAAGCCAGGACCACTGGTTATTTTCTTTAGATTAGCAACAAGTGCCAGATGCTCTTGTCAACCAAAACCAGTAAAGGGGTGAGAGGTATGCAAAGGAAGAGCTGAGCATGGAGCAAACCAAGGGCAGGTTCTGTTCCCAGGTTGAGCAGTTAAGCCAGGAAAAAGGCTGAAGCCAGTAGAAGAGACTGGACTTCCATTACAGAAGCTTTCTGCTGGTATTTGTGAAGTAATTACATCAGTAATTCTAGAAGAAGGAATCGCTGAGAAATCTGCTCCCACTAAGGAAAGTGCAGTAGCTATGGCTACCAGGCAAACAGGGAGAGGAGGCAAAGCTGAACCACTGCTCTGGGCACCGTACACCATTTTTAACATCAAAAGCCTAGTTTTAGCTTTCCAAAACACAGCTATGAGAACAGCCACCCACGTTCCCCATTACAGTATATAAGTGTGTGTATATATATATGTCTATGTGTCTATGCATGTGTGTATATATATATACATCTATAGTAGGATGAGGGGATGACACAGAGAACAAAAAAAGAGTAGTCAGCTTTTAGACCATCGTACAACTGTGAAGTTCGTCCTGTACTCATAGGCATCAATCTCGTATGCTTGGTTCGGCAGCCGAGGGCCAGCACCACAGGACTTTCCCCAGGGAACTTCTGCTGCCACAAAGAGGAAATGGGTGTCTTCACTTGCCCCTGAGGATTTCTCAAGAGGCACAAGCAGTTCCCTACAAAGGACCCACGTCTATATTGCAGGCTTAGCACAACCCTTCTAGAAAAGCTCCAATTAACCTTAAGGCTAATGAGCGTAAGTACTTCTGCAGTGTAGCTGCAGCAATACGGAACTTGGCATGTGCCAGAAACCCCCCTGAGAAACTGGGTAAATATTTGAGCAGTTAATCCACATTCAGTTTCACATAAACCAGCTTCATATAGTCATCAAGCTCATGAACTGGTGCTTTTGAATCAAGGTGGGGACAGTTTACTGGGCTGTAGCCCTGCCCATATGGTGGATTCCGCAGGCATGGATTCGGACTTGGGTAGGCCTGCATAGCTACCTTCACGTCTTCGACGGCGATGTCTTAAAAGCCGTACCTATGCTACCTGATAAGAATCCTCTCCCAATGGGCCACGAGCACGGCCCGTTCCATCTCCTTCCCACCCCGATGTCTCACCGACGGTCACCAGGCGCTTGCTGTTGCACAGTGCCTGACACACCATCAGACAAAGCACCCTGGACGCTGGAGAACCTGGGCGGTCTGGACAGTCTGCCTGTCTGTGCCTTAGTGCACACCTGCAGTCTAATCATGGTTTCTTTAGCATACCATGTAGACATACACTCTGAGGCTGCAGTTCAAATTAGTCATCTAGGTTTCCTCTTCGGTCACAAGGAAGAAGCAGGCACCATCATCTCACTCATCTCAGGCACCTCCTCAGCACAGCACAAAACCCTTTCAAGGTGTTTATATCACTAAGCTAGTTATCTAGACTCCCTCTGTAGCCTAGCTAAGAGTTTGGTCTTGTCGTGCTTTAACCCCAGCCGGCAACTCAGCACCACGCAGCTGCTCACTCATTTCCCCCCCCCCACCCAGTGGGATGGGGGAGAGAATCAGAAAACAAAATAAAGCTTGTGGGCTAAGAACAGTTTAATAGAACAGAAAGGAAGAAACTAACAATGACACTAACAACAACAAGAAAGTGACAATAATAATACTAAAAGGACTGGAATACACAAGACAAGTGATGCACAATGCAATTGCTCACCACTCGCCGACCGACGCCCCAGCCATGCTCCTCCCCGCCATACCCAGCTGGGCATGACGTCCCATGGTATGGAATACCCCTTTGGCCAGTTTGGGGCAGCTTTCCTGGCTGTGTCCCCTCCCACCTTTCCTGTGCCCCTCCAGCCTTCTTGCTGGCTGGGCACGAGCAGCTGAAAAGTCCTTGAACTAGTCTAAACCCAACTTAGCAACAACTGAAAACATTCGGGTGTTACCAACATTCTTCTCATACCGACCCAAAGCACAGCGCTGTGCCAGCTGCTGGGAAGACAATTAACTCTGTCCCAGCCGAAACCAGGACAGGTCTCTAAAGTCAGGTGAAATGAATCCCGTCCCTTACCAGATATCGTTTCCTGATGGTGGACTGGGCTCCTACCAGTTTGTCCCTCTGAATGTCTTCTCCAAAAGGACAATAGGACAGCAGTGGCTGTTTGGTAACAAATAGAGCAGGGCCTTCTGCTTTAACACCAACTTCTAGATGAAAGAGTGTCTAATACCACTGAGACACTCTGGAGTATCTGAGATGTCCAGGCAGGGCTGGCAGATATGACACGAGACTTTTGTGAGACTGGTGTCCTTTTGGAGCAGTAGCTGGGAATCGGGAGGAGGGCAACTTGGCTAGCACCGGACACCTAATCGTGTCTACCCGAGAGCTGGGCATGCGACCTACCTGTAAAGCCAAGGCAGGCAGCCAAAGGACCCTGGAGACTGATTCAGCTTGACCCGCAACAGACACCACTGCAACCAGAACACCCACCCAAGGCTGACAGATAGGACACAGGATTTAAGAGAAACTCACAGACTTCTAGAGCAGCAGCTGGAGGCCAGGCAGGATATCTAGTAAATAAGTGGACACCCGTGCTTGGAGATCAGAACTGAGCCCACAGATTCTTGTTGCTTCTGTGGGCTGTTACCGGAAAGTCAAAGCATTTTACAAGAAATTAAACTAAAACCTCTATCAGCTTTCATCCGCCTGTTTCCAAGAAATGGCAAAATTTAGTCTTCTGGGGGTTTTTTCTTCTATAAAGTCTTTCTAGACATTAGAGGCAGTCTTCAGTGTAGTTACATCTACACAGGGCTGGCCAGCGTGACACTGGAGTCATAAGATACCAGTGCCCTTTTGGACCAGAAGCAAGAAGCCAGACAGGCCTAGGCCAGCAGTTGTCTATGCTGGACAAGCAAGCCACATTTATGTCACGGGCAAGATGTACATAGTTTTAATATTTAAGACATAAGGCTTAAATCGCTTTCGTCTTGAAAATGAAGATAAAACAACACCCATTTAGTTTTAGGGCAGTAGGTTTTCATGGAAGGCTTTCAGTTTCTGAACTCAGTTGTAATACAAATGAAATTATGGGAATTCAAACCCAATTTCTTTCCAACAATGAAAAGAATAAGGCTTCCTTTATTCAAACCAGTATATAGACCTCCTGCACTCATACAGAAAGGAAATTTTTCTATGCTATAAGTAATATTAAATCGAACTGAAGATTTAAGAAAAGAATTCAGAGTAAAAAACAACACTACAGACACTGGTAAGGAGTTTCATCTTAACCAACAGAGCCCAAGAAAAATGAATCACAGAAACTCTCTCATCTTGAGAAATTTATGCATCCTATAATCCCCACAGGGAACAATCGCATCTGATAAAAATCTTTAGACCAAAATTAAAAAGTAACAATAAAGCTGACAAAACTGCCTGAAATACATATTTTAGCACAGAGTTATTAGAAAGTCAGCATAAAGTGCGTCTTAATCATACTCATCGTGTATCTATTGGCAGTAAATCCAAGCAACCCTAGTTTCGTATACCTCTATAGACTTTATTTTATCGCTTACTTGCTTAGTAAATTTAAACTAGGTATATTGGCAATGTGTCTAGGGTGTCACCTGGAAAAGGTAAATTTCCATCACTCGTTATGAGCCTGCTTTAAAACATCCAGTGCTCGGAGCCAAAGGCATGAGTTTGCAGAGCTCAAATTATTGGTCAAACCATAAAAAAGATCCATCTTCAGAATATTCTTAGTCTTCGAGCAGTCATCTCAGTAACTCTGCCTTGAAGTGCACTCAAGTTTTAACCAGTGGTAGTCAAGATCTTAGAGAGGAAGCAGTGATAAATCCCCATTCCTCATCATTTCCACTTTTCATTTCAACACAGTATCTACAAATCTGAGCTAAACAGAAGATCTATATACACTAGCAGGTAATGACTTAGCAATATTGTCTGTAAAAATTATAGCGAACAAATCAAACAGGCAGTGATGTATTATTGAGCTAAGAGCTAATTTCTGTCAAATTCTAGTCATTACATCTTTAACTTCTACATGACGTTTCCAGGAGAGCGTGCCCACTAAAAACCTTACTGCAGGATCCCATTTGGTATACAAATTTTAAGTAGGAGGCTTTGCAAATATATTTAGTATATTAAACTTTTCATTTACTAGCAATTCAAACAAATGCTTTAGAAGTTAAGAATCTCCAAATCCCGTAATCTGGATCTTCCAGTTCCCCCAGGAAAAGACAGATACACCTGGACTTCTTCCCAGTCCCACTTGCTAAAGAATGGATAGCATTAACATTGCCAGAGCAGGATGTGAGGGAACGTGCAACACTTTCCATCAGGCACCATGAAGCCCCATGTCAGATGTCACAAGAGTTTCCAAGCTATTTCATAGTGTTTTAACAAGCAAAAGGAAAAATTAATTCAGTGTTTAAAAATTAAACATTCAAGTTCTCATTGTAGTCAGTATTAAAACAGGACGGAGAATTTACGTAAAGTCTGACAACAGGCTTTTACATGCCATTAACACATGGTAAATTATTTTTAAAAGCCAGTTATTATTTCAAATGTTCAAAAACTTCTGCCAAGGGACTAATTCATAATATTGGATTACTGGTCTTACTAAAATGGACGCTATTGTCTCCAAAAGCCTAAATTATTGTGAAATCTCAGATGCATTATGTTGTCTGCTTTCAACTATATTTAACACTGCTTTATTATTTAAGAATACAACTTTGAAAGTAAGATGACAAGAACTAGATTGATTTGGCCTAAAGGGAGAAGAATTAAAGGAAACAGCTAGATAACTATATAAATATTCACAGAAAAAAAATAATGAAAGGAAGAGAAATATTTCCACTGGGATTAGTTCTAACAGTGTAAAGGGCTAAAGCTGAAAAAAAATCCGTTTCTCTGTATCAGGTAAAAGCATTTTTGAAGACACTAAGGTCAGCTGGACAGAGAGGAAATAGTGACTACTTTTCAAGTCAATCAGCTGATCCTCTTCCTTTCCTCCCTCCTAGGCAGCTAGAGGGGTTTTTTGGCCCTTTTAGGCCTCATTTGTTAGATTTTGCCATTCGATCCTCAAACTCAAAGAGAAGCAGCTGGCTCTTGTGATCTTCTCGCGAGTCACTAGAATTATTTGAATTGTTGAAAGATTACAGGATTAAAAACTCTCAGGAGCTTCTCTCCTCCAGTTTCACCCACTTCATGATACCATTAACCAATGGAGAAGACATCTTAGCTTCTAGATAACTTGCAGGAAGGTATCCAGGCAGATGAGGAAGGTAATGAACACACTGTGGTACCTACCGATGTGCTTGGGCAGTGCAGGACTCTGAACCCACATGAGATCCTGCACATCAGAAGTACTAAGGGACTACTGTAGAGGAGGTCTTGAGAAAACAGATAAACACTGGACATGATTATCAACTCAGTCCCTAGGTGGTGGGGACGTATTCAAGATGGCATGATCTTCTAAAGAATTATGCTTTAGCTTATACAGAAACATCTGCAGTTAGTCCTCAGGGCATTTGGTTTCATTTTGTGAGATGAATAGGATTGTGCCTGCACATACGGCTAAAAACTAATAATTGGGTTTTTCTCTTATAAAAACAACACAGCAAGATCTGTTGTTCTGTTACTAACCTCAGAAAAAGCAATGCCATTCCCTTCCCAAAATAACTGCCACAAGAGTAGTGCCCCCCTGTACCCACCCACCCCCCCAATAGGCTGTCATTTATGGATAAGTAATGCTGCAAGAGATGTCCTGGAATGAACTGCAAGCACAACGGCTTGGCTTCTCTGGTTAGACAAAGCTGTAACATCCATAGAACCCCTCTCCAAAAACCACATGAAGAGATCAACTGCCCTGTAAAAGATAGGGTGAGAGGTCCCGTACACTTCTCATTGAAACAAACAGAAAAATTCTCAGACTCATGAAGGGGGAAAAAAAAAAATAGTTCATGTTTGTTAGAAAGAAATAAACCTATATTAAAAAAAGGTAAAAATACATTAAGCTAGAGAATAGTCACTGGGCTTTAAAGTATGCCAGACTGTTTCTGACATGGATAAAATTCATGTCTTTGTTTTGACTGAGTACCATATTACTAGAGGGTCCACGGAAAAAACAGAAAATACTGTATAGATGATTGCTTGATTTTTTTTCCTCTCTTTTCTGAGAGTCTCCTGGTTTCAGGTTGAGGAAAAGAGAAAGGAAAAGAGAAAGGAAAAGAGAAAGGAAAAGAGAAAGGAAAAGAGAAAGGAAAAGAGAAAGGAA